>OU342466.1:6952652-8152652 GCA_910589355.1 Parapoynx stratiotata
AAAGCATATTTAGTTACATATGTCAAGTATAGGTAACATAATATGTCTGTGTACCGTACCTTACAAAAGTTGTTACAACAACATTCCAAATCATTTCCTAAATTAAGATGGCATGAGAACATGATGATATTAAAAGATACATATATCTATAAAATTTGAAGTAGGTACATAATAATATTTATGGTACTAATAATAGACCTCTTTAAATGAAAATAATATTGTTTTCAGGTCTCAGGGTCTGATCCGGGCTATGATACAACAGCTATCACAGCACTGACTTGTGCTATAGGTATATTGACTGAATCTGAAAGAATACCAAAGTAAGTGACACATATTAGGTATTGTGAAATAAAAATAAATAATTGTCAGCGCGACACTTAGTGAACCTCTAATAAAGGAAAACCAGGATTAAAATTATACTTATAAATCAGAATTTTATCTATTTATTCATAAATCAAACAACAGTCTTTTAAACTATAAAATACGATGACCATAAAGGTGAAACGGTTAATCAAAATTGATTTAAATTATGCAATTTATTGTGAATGATGAACGTTTTTCTTTATTGACAATGTTCAATGTCTATTTAGACATTTCATTTTCGGTATTTCATCGATGATGAATAGAAAATGAAAGCAAAAATGAACCATCTATTATCCATTTCAGCTTAAGCTTCTACCAGAAGTACTACGAGTACTTATACTTATACGAATGCTCTCTTTGTGTTTTAAGTAATGGTCTCTTCAATACATAAAATTAAACCAGCGAGCATTTTTTTAATAAAATGCTTGTTTTTTTCCAGGGGTGGCGTCCTTAGTGTTGGTGGAGCTTTTTATGGCACGCAATTAGTAGAAAATCTAATAAAAAATGAAGGATTAGTATTTGAAATAAGTGATAATAATTCATAAAAACAGGTATAGCCATGAGCACATAATATTTATTATTATGTTGGTAGGTACTTTTATTATTTTGACATCACTATGTATTTACTTCATTTAATATAGCATCTTAGTAAGGCCAACGCTTAGAGTATATCTGTGGGACAACGAGAAGAGAAATAGAATGTAAAGAAACGAACCGTTACTGAGTTACATTGCGATACCAAGCGATTAAATACTTTCTGTATCCTTAAATCTTCATCAGCAGTGTTGCGAGATTTTTAAATCAGTATTCCATCAATTTCTTTATCAAAATCCGCATGGAAAGTTTATAATGAAATCCGTAGGTACTTTAAAAAGAATATTTTAATTAGCAATTGTAAGGAAAATATGTCATAAAAAAATCTCCATAAATAAAAAATGGGTCTAATACAGTCGCATTTGCAGTTCGCTAAATGCATTTTGCGGTTGCGGTGCGGTGCTTTTTTCGTTCACTGGGTGCGGTGCGGTTATAAAAACTGCCAGAACCGAAGATGTCAAAATTTTGTTGAAAAAGTTATGTCGACTTTAGTCGCAGTGCATATTGTATTGGCAGT
This sequence comes from Parapoynx stratiotata, assembly GCA_910589355.1. Lineage (NCBI taxonomy): Eukaryota > Metazoa > Arthropoda > Insecta > Lepidoptera > Crambidae > Parapoynx > Parapoynx stratiotata. The sequence continues at coordinate 6,954,127 of OU342466.1, forward strand.
ATGTTATTCTCAGATTTTTTGTTTACATTCTTTATCTCAAGTGGCAAACATTTTCATAAAACCGTAGGTAATACATTAACAAATATTGGGTGCAACTTTTTGCTCGTGACTGTACTTATCTACCTTCTTACTGAAAGTGCATTATTAATAATAAAGCTAAATTATACTAAACGAAATATCTATAAATAATTTTTCAAGTCAAAATGTGTATTATTTGTCGATTAGCTAAAGTCAAGTCTCTTAGCAGGCATTGAAGCCATAACCTAGTCATCTAGTGTAGATCGTCCCGCAACAAGATTGGATTTTTGATAGTGGGATAAGAACAACAGAAAATTGAGAGCAGTGGTGTGCATTGGGGGAGGGGGACAACCAAGAAATTTGTACTATAAGATGGATGCCAAACTCCCATACAATAACATGAGGCAATGTTCTATCTCGATCGAAAACATTGCACTTACATTGAAATTACAGCATCTCAATTCTCAGCATACGCAGCTGAATTCTTTTTGCTGTGTTTCTAGTTCACTTAACACAACCATATTAAAGTATCCTCGAGACATTTTAACTATTATTTAGAGAAAACTACGATGGTATAATTAATTGTTTTTAGGTTAAGACTCTTGTCCCCACCTCAATAGTTCGAAGACTAATATCTCCCTATAATCTGTCAAAAAGAGACATAGTTTCTCCACTTTACGGCCGCCGTGCTAAGCAAGTGGAGAAATAGTCCCCTGTCTACGTCACAGCGAGAGACATAAATTATCTCCACTGGGGCCGTGCTAGCTATAGTGGAGAAACGCTTTTGTCTCCTGTCAAGTTGACATAGGCGGTGGAGAGAGATGTTTGTCCCCGTGCCGTGCTAGGCCTGCTGCAGTAGGTGTTCCCTCTCATTGCCTCATGCTATTGTATGGGAGTTTGGCATCCATCATAAAGTACAAAATTCTTGGGGACAACCAACTCATTCAAACACTTTAATGAAGAGTTTGACATTTTATAGTAAAGCATTGATGATTTGCCGCGTAGAGGATTACCAAAATAAGGGGCAAGTGGTATGAAAAGCGATGAGATTTTTATCGTGGTAGTCCACCTCATCAAAGTAACACTAGAGTATCTGGCCAACGATTGCTTGATGCCGTATTCCCCCAAGAGTCATTGAATTGTATTACACTTGCATTTCAATGCAAAAACTAAGACATAAAAATACCTAAGATGGCTGTATGGGCTATGTTCCCTTTGCCTTCCCTATATGGGAGAATTTTACAAAAAAAATAAGGGGTTTTGGCGCCATTCAACTATGGCGGATGTGATTTTTATTTCAGTGATTGTAATATTGATTCAGAGTGGATTTTGTTGCGTAAAATCAGTGTAGTTTTGTGTAATACGTGTCAATAATGAGGATCATTGAAATAAGCGTCAGGTGGTGTGAAAAACGATGAGATTTCGAAAACGACGACACCCCAGTGTCTGCCATCGATCGTTTGACGCCAAACTCTCCCAAGATGCATTGAAATGTATTACTCTTGCATTTCAATGCAAATACTGAAGAAAAAAATATCGAAGATATGGCTGTATGTGCTTTGTTCCCTTTGCCTTCCCTACATCGGAGAATTTTACAACAAATAAAATAATGGCATTTTATTTATGTCATTTGATTTATGACAAACAGCGATTTGTGAATTCCTCACAGTTTTTCCATAAAAATACAATTTCTTGGTGATTGTGATTCATTATTAATAGTGCCCAATCTTTTGGATCAATGGTAAGATAGTTTTTAATAAACTCTTTAGATTTAAACGATAAAAAAGAATGATAAGCATTGAATGATCTCATTGAATTGCCTAATTTGACAAATAATTATTCTGAAGGGATAAAAAAATACTGAAAGTGTTGGCAATTTAATACAGTAGGTACTTTGTAGTAGGTTTAATTTTAAAACGGTATTTTCAATCAGCCAGAAAGGACATACTTTCCAAATTTTTACCATAAACAGGGTGCTTAAGGTAAATGACTCATTGAAACAAAGATGCGCCCAGCAGTATGTACCTTTTATTGATAATGTAATAATTTTTAAACTATTTGATATTCCTGTAATACGTCATCATGATTTTAGTGTTGTGTGTTCAGTTACATGCATAGAATTAATTGTATCTAAGGTGCAAAGATGATAAAATATTCTGATCTTATAAGTTTCAAAGCCTTTATTTTAACTGTTGTGGGAATAATTAAAAAACTAAGCTATTTAATTAATTTTCAATTGAATTGAATAAAAAAAAATTTAAAACTTTTTCAGAGAATTTGATCTAAAAATGGCATCGTCAAACACTTTGCAAAAGGCCATTGACTTAGTTACCAAGGCAACAGAAGAGGATAAAAATAAAAATTATGAAGAAGCACTGAGACTCTATGAGCATGGTGTGGAGTACTTTCTTCATGCTGTTAAGTATGAGGCTCAGGGCGAGAGAGCTAAGGAAAGTATACGTGCAAAGTGTTTGCAGTACTTAGATAGAGCTGAAAAGCTGAAGGAATACCTCAGGAAGGATAAAAAGAAAAAGCCTGTAAAAGATGGCGAGTCTAACTCTAAAAGTGAAGACAAGAAAAGTGACAGTGATAGTGACTCGGACGATCCTGAAAAGAAGAAGCTGCAAGGAAAACTAGAAGGTGCAATTATTGTTGAAAAGCCTCATGTCAAATGGAGTGATGTTGCTGGCCTAGAAGCTGCTAAGGAAGCGTTGAAGGAAGCTGTCATTTTACCAATAAAGTTTCCGCATTTGTTTACGGGTAAGAGAATTCCATGGAAAGGTATTTTGCTGTTTGGCCCACCTGGTACTGGTAAATCTTACTTGGCCAAAGCTGTTGCAACTGAAGCTAATAACTCCACATTCTTCTCTGTGTCCTCATCGGATCTTGTTTCAAAATGGCTTGGTGAATCTGAGAAACTTGTCAAAAATCTCTTTGAGTTAGCAAGGCAGCATAAACCTAGTATTATATTTATTGATGAAGTGGATTCCCTTTGCTCTTCCCGATCTGACAATGAATCTGAATCTGCTAGAAGAATCAAGACAGAGTTCCTTGTTCAAATGCAGGGTGTTGGAAATGATATGGATGGTATTTTGGTACTTGGAGCTACCAATATCCCTTGGGTACTTGATGCTGCTATCAGGAGACGTTTTGAGAAGCGTATTTACATTGCCTTGCCTGAAGAACATGCCCGCTTGGTTATGTTTAAGTTACATTTGGGAAATACTCGTCATCAGCTATCTGAACAAGATTTGAAAGTTTTGGCCACTAAAACAGATGGTTATTCTGGTGCAGATATTAGTATTGTTGTCCGTGATGCTCTTATGCAGCCTGTTCGTAAAGTTCAGTCTGCTACACATTTCAAAAGAATTTCTGGACCTAACCCTACTAACCCTGGAGAAATTGTTAATGACCTTCTAACTCCATGCTCTCCAGGAGATCCAGGAGCAATAGAAATGTCCTGGATGGATGTACCAAGTGATAAATTAGGTGAACCACCAGTCACTATGTCAGACATGGTGAGATCATTGGCTACTTCTAAGCCCACTGTTAATGATGAAGATATGATTAAGCTGAAGAAATTTATGGAAGATTTTGGACAAGAAGGGTAAAGTTACGAAAAACACTCAATATTGTGGAGATTTTTATTTCTTAGGTGGTAACACTTATTTCATTGTTGTATTTAGATATTTTTCATAAGCACAGTGCCTAAAATATGTTGCAAATAATTTTTTACTTTTGTGTATCATAAACATTGTAGCTGGGAGGAAATATTTAAGTGAGTCTTATTTTGTCTTATCTGATATTTTTCTTTTAGTAGTGGTCAATACTAGCTTTGCTGATGCTTTTCTTCTTGTGATTATAACACCAATTTGCCTTTAGAATAATTATGTACCCTCAGGCGGTTTGTAAGGTGAGAATGTACACATTACCATGGTTTCAAGAACACTCAATTTAATAATGAATATTCATTAATGTTTATTTTGTTCAGTAATTAGTTAGGTTTGAAAAACCATGGAAAATACAATACAAAAATATCATTGTCCTCAATGTGTAAACTTCCCTAAACTTTTGTTAAAATATATTAGCATAAAATAATAATGTATTATATAAAGTGTTTTAAAATATATGATTAACATCTCATAAAACTATTATTTATTTATAACAGTAAACAATACTTAATATAAGAAGATAATGTTCATGTTCAAAATAGTTTTTGTGTCCTGAATAAAATTTATTTTGTTGTATATACTTGTGTGTTCAAATTAAGCATTGCATGTCTGACTTGCATGTTTTTGTTCTTATTAAAAATATAATCTCTTGAAGTCATCTAATCTATACATATAAAAAAACTGTAGAGGTCGAATGTCTGTACATAGAAAGAAAATGCTTTAATCAAGTCAGGGGATGTAAAAAGAGGGAAAATACCAAAAAAATATTTTTTTTAACTATTAGTTTCTCTGTCTTTTCCGTCTGTTTGTACGGGCTAATCTCCAAAATGGCTGGACCGATTTCAATGAAATTTTGCATGGTGATACCTTATATCCCTGGTCTACATCTTAGATACATTTTACCTATCATTAAAGAAAAATTAAAGGGTTCGGGATAGTTAAAAAACCAGTAACAGCAGATGAAGTTGCGGGCAACAGCTAGTATAAATTATAATTTTAATTTGTTATCTATTTGCTCTTACATACTAAAACTAAAGCTAAGAACGTTTAGATTTATTTTCTTTACAAAGAAATGGAAGTTTTTGTCTGTTTGATATTGATAATGTTTTAATTATTCATACTGTAGAGCTCTGAACTATAAATTTTTACTAGCAAAGTAAAAGCTTCAAAATGTTACTTCTAAATGTTTAGGTTAAAACAATCTTTACAGTATAATGCAGTGTAATTATTATTGTGATTAGATAGTTATTGTGATAATTATATTCTCTATGTTCATCTATACAGTGACATTTTGATAGTTATGTGTAAATTATACTGTTGATCTTATTTTTTTACGGTAATTATTTAAATAGTGAATTTAACCTTGTATTTACCATTTTATAGATAACTAACTGTAGCAATAGGTTCATGTTTTTCCCTTACACAAGATACTAGATTCAAAATTAGCGTAAATGTATTTTTGTCTATTGTTTTATATATATATATTGTTAATTAAGTGATTAAATAATTCAAAATAAGTAGGTAGTGTTGTTATTTGGCACATAATATACACAAAAAATTCATTGAATGAAAATTACTTTATTACTTAATATATTTACATATCACTTTAGTCTACTATTACAATAATTTATTAATAGTATCACAAAATCTTATCATATAATCTGATGTTGATGCTTATAAACATAATTATATTGAAACCCAGGGCCCTTTGCGCGCACGCGCAATTAATTTCTGAAACAAAAACAAAAGTTAGCGGGTTTGTGTTCATAGATTTCAGTAGACAGCCTTGTGTGTATTGAAAGTATATTTTATGAGGAAGGTCTGTGCCCAGCAGTGGAACGCATATAAGCTGAGGACGATTTAGGTACACATTTATATGTTCTCAAATAGAAAAAAATTGGTATGTTGTCAGATCACCTGATTCACGATTGCAATCGTTATTATTTATTTATTTAATAATAATAACAATAAATATCTTCAAACACTCACACCTATCAACTCCTTTTGACGACCTCTGTGGCCGAGTGGTCGGTACGCCGGTCTCAAGGCGTCGCCATCTCGAGGTCCTGGGTTCGATCCCCAGTGGAGGCAAGTGTTTGGGTGTGAATTTTCAGACATTTGTTCTCCAGTCTTGGGTGTTCATTATATATGTATTATATTATGTATATTCTCAATAATTATATGTATTTATCTATTAAATATATTTGTCCGTCATCTAGTATCCGTAATACAAGCGGCATTTTTAACACAAGTTGCTTAAAATGGGACTAGTTGATAGGTGTGAATGTCTGAGGATATTTATTTATTTATTTTATTTATCAACTAGCCCCAATTTAATCAACTAATGCTGCTTGTGTTACGGATATTAGATAACGGACAAATATATTTAGATGACTGATAAATGTATTATTATATAATTGATAATTACATATAAATATCCCTAATATGTATAAACATCCAAGACTGGAGAACACATGCCTGAATGCATCACCCAAACATTTGCCCCCATCGAACCCAGAACCTCTCGAGATGGCGACACCTTGAGACCGGCATACAGACCACTCGATCACGGAGGTCGTCTTAATTTCTGCTATATATTTTATTTTTAGATATAATTTCTGCGCGAATATTTTTAAAATTATGAAAATAATTGAAGTGATTTTTTTAAAGAAATTATAGGTAAGAAATCTCAAACTCTGAGCTCGGTGGCGTAGTGGTTAGTTTACTACGCTATGGCTTTCGATTGAAAACAATGCCGCTTTCGTCATGGTCAGGCCGCGGACGGATGACTAAATATTTGTAAATATTTGTGATCTCGAGCTCCTCCGTGCTTCGGAAGGCACGTTAAGTCGTTGGTCCCGGTCGCTATTGCGACCGTTTCTACCCACCAACCCGCACTGGGCCAGCGTGGTGGTGTAACGCCCATACTCCTCATGTGTTACCTCATGAGGAAGGCCTGGCCCAGCAGTGGGACGGATATAGGCTGAAGACGAATCTCAAACTACATTTACCTACCTACCTATAATAATAGTTCGTTCCCTCCGATGCGTGCCCATGTTGGCTACACAGCTGAGCTTCATGAGGTTTTTGGCTGGTGCTCTCAATCCGAGGGTAGACACGAGCAGGCCTTGTTGGGCGGCCCTGGCGCCGTACGGTATAAGCCAGGCCTTTTCTGTTACCTGGAAAATTAGGAAAAAACTTGTAGCAGCGACAGTACTTTATACTAGACCAAACTCAATAATTATAAGAATATTGGGAAACATTTAAACTTATGCTAAAACACAAAGTAAGAGCGGTCTGGTCTTGGCCCTAGTCTTGTGTCTTGCGGTCTGAGCTCTTACACATTTTTTTTTTATCAAGATTTTCGTTTTCGCCAGTTTAGGAAATATTTTAGCTTATAATCTATTGAACGTGAACTGCTACACACTAAAATAACATTAGCATCCCTCTGGAGCTCTTGATTAGACAGTTGCCATTGACCACTAAACGGTTTAAGAAGTAAAAAAACTTTATTTTTAGCAACTTCATACATGCAATTAAGGGCTCTGCATTAATAAGCCGTTTCATCAATAGTCAACGCATTATAGAGATACATCAAGATATGGAGCGTTCACTAATATAACATAAAAACGTCCATACTACATCCGTAATGCATTATTTACAAATAAACAAACTTTTAGTCCGTCAATATGCCATTGTAGGTCGGGCGCCGGGAATGACCGGGCGGACGAGCAATTGACGTCGAGAGGCTCTCCCAGGGAATAGGGGCGCTCGTGCCCACTCACGCGGGGGCTCTCGCGCGGGAAGTCTGGAATTCAACGATAACACGTGAATTATTTAGTGAAAGGACTGCTTTGTGCTGATGTTAAATATAATTATATTAGGTCCTTACCTATGAAATTGGTGTTTTGTATGGAGATTTTGGGGATGTCTGCATTTTAAATAATAACATTTTATCAGTTTTCTTCACAACGACAAATCCAGAGATAATAATATTTGGCATGTATCATTAGACAAGCTTTAGCAATATGTGTGTGAACACGCTTGATAAAAATTATTCATCGTTTTTATGTTAATGCAAATCAAATGATGTATTCGGGAGGCAGTTAAAAATAATTGTGTTTGTGTCTTATTTTAACACAATTAAACTTACAAAAAATTATCAAATTAAATAATACGAGCTCAAATATATGGTCTATATTTTGAAGAGGCAATTATTTTATAAGAATATTCTGAAACTTAATAGTTACGGACAAATTGCTAAGACAATAAAAACACCAATTTCATAGGTAAGGACCCAATAAGAGAGTGTTGCGTTATTGCTTTTTTAATTTATTAATAGGTAACTATAAGTAGCGGCGTTCGGAGTAGAGTACATTCTGAAATATGAAACAATTCTTACACCCTCAATGCCAAAAAAGGATATGTCTTTGTATTTATTACAAAGCTTGTATAGTAGGAGTATAGCACAATAATTATTGATACAAGGTATTTTAAGATTTCAAAGAGCCTACATATTCCAGTAGATGTTCAGTGCTAACAAATAGTTGGTTAGTAGTGTAGTCACGTAGTATACTCACAATAAACTTCCATGAAGGCTTCAGCCTGCGCAGAGTGGAACGAGGGCGCTTCCTTCGACACCTCGCAGCGGTACAACCCTCGGGACTTAAGGCTAAGTTCCTTGAGGTGGACCCGGCGAGCACTGGATTTGTCCAGCTAGAAAATTGGACAAGAACATAGTGCCTACCTGTTTTTATATAAAATTCAGATTGTTTATAGCGAATGGCTAAGTTTTAAAATTCGTATAAGTAATCAGCATCTTTTACTGGAAGAGGAATATTAAAGTATAACTTTGACAGTATAAGCTGATACTCAAGTTTGTTCGTATTCTAAATTTCATGTAAAAGAAAATAGGAAATGATGCATATTTATCGATTTTATTTCCCAAAATCTACGTAGTTCCAAATACTGCAAACAAAAAAACACATTGTTTTGTTTTTCGTATCTATCATATTTTAAATTTCATGTCAAAGTAAATAGAAATTGATGCATATTTATCGATTTTATTTTCCAAAACCTACGTAGTTCCAAATACGCCAAACAAAAAATAACATTGTTTTGTTTTTAGTTAATATTTTTTGAGATAGGTAGAGCAATGTGATATTTATTCATTCGAATTTTACTAGGTGGAGACTGCAACTAGATAAATCGTAGTGTGGGATGATGTGATGACGATATTCGTAGGTTGGCTGGAGTGGGCTGGATGAGAACGGCCGAAAATCGAGAGCGGTGGCGTGCTTAGGGGGACCAATGTCCAGCAGTAGGACTGGGCTGATGACCGTTGTTACTTACGTCAACCCTAACCCCATCGACCCTATGAGCGTGCTGCGGCGGCCGCAGCTTCGGCATGTACCGGTAGAACTCCTCGTTGTCCCGGTACCACTTGACAGAGTACAGCTTGCCGCCCTCCAGGTCGAAGTCGCACGTCAGGGTGGCGGAGTCCCCGCGCTGTTTGAACGGCGGTATTGTGACGCCGACCACTCGGAGGCAGATTGATACTGAAAAAACAGTTTAATAATAAATAAAGATTGGGGCTGGACCCATTGTTTGTAGAACTGGGTAAACTGCGGCTTTTGCCCAGCAGTGGGCGTTTCTAGACTGAATTATGATGATGATTCGATATAAAATATGTAAATAATTATAGGGATTTTTTACTTTAACCCACATTAGTATAAAGCGCAAAGAAAACTCTAAGGCTTATATTGTTATGGGATCTAGGATTCCGGATAGACATACTTATTATAAACAAATAATGACATGATATATAATTATATATTCTTTAGAACACGCGACTCAGTCTACTTCTCAGCATTTCTCCTATAGCAGGTGGGCTGGAAGATATATCTATTAGAAATAAGCTCTAACTAATAATAGACGAATAATAAAAGACGAGTACAAAGTCTTTTATTTTATGTGTTGTATATTCTCAATTCTTTTTGTGTACAATAAATACTTAAATAAATAAAAAAGTATTTATGACTATAATTATTTATTAACGCCTAGTATGTAGAAGCTACGTTTAATTTATCATTTAATTTTGTGTATTCATGATACGTGAGTCGATTGTGTTTAAAAACGCAGTACAGTTGAGAATTATTTGCACAGTGCTCGGTATATATTTGATACAAAAATACATAAGCCGTTGATGGATACCTACAAGGTAAAGAATTATAATATTACATAAATATTAATTAATATTTAACAAATTTGAGTTCTAATCAACTAACCACGGAGGGTTTTCAAACGTCTATACAATATAATTTTTTTTAGAAATGACTAATATTTGTATGTTAATATTATTCGCCAGTATCAAATAACACAATGTAATAAACGCAGGCTTAACAGAAATATGTGGCATCAACCAGCAAACATTTAAGTGTTGGGTATAATATTATATAAAATTAATAATAATATAAATTTATCACACCTAACTAATATTAGTTTTCACAGATATTATCACTATTGTTAGTGTCATAGTGACTTCAAAATCGTTACTTGCAATTATAATTAACTTAAGATTATTTAAATATAAATATTTATTATATAAAAGCAAAACATTTTTAAGAAATGTTTACTTACAAAATACAGGCAAAATATGATTCAGTTCACTGACCTTTTAAATTGGTAAGAAAATACCAAAACAATATTCTACGTCTCATTTTCTGTTTCACTTTATACTGTAGTTTTCTTTTATTTACACTGAATATTTAATATTATTATATAAATTAATACGGTTGTATAAAATCGCATTGTAAAAGTATCAAGAGCGTGCGAGTGTACCGTACCGTAGACGAAATGCAACTGTTGCTACGAGTGCTACAGCAGCACAGCTACGAGGCTACGAGATGTAGCTACGATTGCAGTAGGTGACCACTCATTGTGTGTAATTCATTTTAGATGCTATTATTAATCTTAATTGAAATACAGTATTGTAGAGTAAATGCTTGGCAAAGATATTAGGTAAAATTTGGTTTTACCGCCTCTGGATGGTGGAGTATGTAGTGTGATATGCTTGGTTTGAGGAACGAGTAATATAAAAAGTTATTTATTATCCATATATTTAGGGCCTGTTTCACAATCGAAGAGTAAGTTCTGAGTAGCTTACTTAGCAGATCATTTGACAGTATATGGAATTCATGTCAATTGAACTGCCAAGTAAGCTATTCAGAACATACTCGTCAATTGTGCAACAGGCCCTTAGTGTTCATAATAATGTTATAATTTATACCAGACCAAGTGTTTTACACCCTGATTTCAAGGCGTCGACACTCTTCAAGATTCTAGGTTCGATTCCCGGTGTGTGTGTTCTTGGGGAAGGGGGGGGATAGGGAAGTCAGGGATATAGAGGTGTGATGATATTCGTTATATTCGTAACTAGGGCGCAGGCCTTCCTTTATGGAGAAACACATGAGGAGTATCTTTATGCTTGATAACACCACCACGTTGGTTGGTGGGTAGAAACCGTTGCAATAGCGACCGGAACCAACGGCTTAATGTGCCATCCAAAGCACAGAGGAACTCGAGATCACAAAGTTTTGGTCACCCATCTCAGGACAGACCATGTGCGAAAGTAGCTTTGTTTTCGATAACGAAAGCCAAAGCGAACCACTACGTCACCGAGCCCCTCACAATATGATATATTATGTATGTATAATCTTATTCCCTCTCAAGGAGTTTGCTTGGTGCTTATCCTCTTTACTGTCCAGATAACTATGCTGTATTTATGTCGTTTGTCCGTGGATCTCGCGGGAGCGAAACCCGCGATATGTGCGCGCGACGCGCATCAGAAAAAAGCCTACTGCTCCTAGATTTTCGGTGTTACGTTAAAACTTAAATTATTACCGGAAAGCTCAATAAATTTCGTATCAACATATTTTATGTAAATATCAAATAGATTGATTAAAAAATGTTAAGTTCTAGCGAATGTAAACTCACGACGAGTTAAATTTTCGTTAAACGTGGATTTTACCCCTTAATTTCTTTTAATTCGTATAAAATTGAGAATTTGAAATTTTCGTAATGAATAGAAAAATTATTCAGCTTTCTAACAATATCTTAATAATAAGCATTTTGTTTATATATTGAACTGTATAATCTAAATTCCAGATCCCGGTGCCTCGAATTTCGAGCCGCGGTTCGACGTCGCGGCGTAGCGAATTTATTATCATAGGAGTATCATCAAATCTCGTGTGATCAACTTTATTTATTTATAAAAAAATATACACTCCAAGGAGCAAACTACTGTGTTCATACTTATCTTGTACTTTCAATTTGAATCTTTGTGAGTTTGTAACAAAGTTATCGGAATAAATAAGCGGACTTGCACAATAACCTTAGAGAGACGTTTTAATTGCCTGATATAATTGGAGCACTGAATAGTGAAGAAAGAACTTCATCTTTATTTTATTGGCGTCGGGAATTTCCTTTGAACTTTGCGGTAATGATGTCGGATATCTCTTAGCATTAAGTGCAAGTTTTTTAAGTCATTTTGTAACAATTCTTTAGACTAATGGTTTGTGCGGTAGATGCGGTTAAATCAGATGATATACTGCAGATTTCTTAAATGTTATTGTCAGAGCTAATAGTATGGTAGAGGCTTGGAGAACCATATTTCGACTGATATTTGTACCTAAGTCCTAATGTCATAGAAGAACAGTTTGTTGCTATGCCATAATAAATAGAATATAATGTCCTCAGCCTATTTACAGGCATTTGTTCTCCAGTCTTTGATGTTTATATACGTATTATATATATTCTGAATTATATGTATTTATCTATTAAATATATTTAACCATCATCTAGTTTTCGTAATACAAGCAGCATTAGTTGCTTAAAATGTGGCTAGTTGATAGGTGTGAACGTCTGAAGATTTATTTCTTTAACAATTTATTGTACACAAAATACAGAACAGGAGAACATTAAAAGACAAAGGTACAAAAGGTAGGGCTTATTTCTAATAGAAATGTCTAACAACCCACCTGCTATAGGAGAAATGCTGACAAAAAAAAGCTGAGTCGCGTCTACAAAATAAATATATACTTAAATATAAATAATATACATTATAATAATACATACGATATTTATTATTTATATTTTATATACGTCCCAATGCTGGGTACAGGCCTTCCTCATGGACAAATAGTACCTAGTACAGTAAAGGAGTATGGACCGTAACACACCACGCTGGCCCAATGCGGGTTGGTGGGTAGAAGCGTTGCAATAGCGACCGTTGCAATATGAAGGCACATCAAACCGGACCACCGGCTTATAGTGCCTTCCGAATCACGGAGCAGTTCGAGATCACAAAGTTTTGGTCACCCATCTACGGCCTGGCCATGGCGAAGGTAGCTTTTTTTTCGATCGAAAGCCAAAACGTACTAACCACTATGCCACTCCGCAATAGAATATTGACGATTATACCACATTTGTTTTACAAAAACAGTATTAAAGAAATAAAAACATTAAAAAAAAAACTTTTATTTCTTTGTTAAAAGTGTGTTAATTTAATGGAACTTTGAAGACTAAGAATATCTTTTGTACAATTAACACAAGTTAAATAAAAGCTTGTAATTAAAAAACATTCCAAATATAACAACATGTATACGCGGATTCTAGTAAATCTCAACAAAGTAGTAATTTTACAAATTGCTGTTTTCGAGACTCTTAAATTAATGTAATTATAATTTTAACGTATCGTACATGGAATACGACTATGGAATGATCCAATTAATTTAAATTTCTCTGTAATAATTGAAAAATCGCCACATTTAAATACTCTTGCAGTAATTATTTTCAATTAACTTTATTAACCATCTCATATTTTCAGATGATCCTTATTTTTCGTTAATAATAGCTGATTATTAAAATTAATTATCATAACATTTTTTTGAAGCTGCTTTTGCACTGCAAATTAAAGTATACTGGACCTATACTAGGATTTAATCAGCATAGAAGATAATATCTATGTTACACTACTAATTACTATAACTTATAACTTAAATTCCTTTGCAAAGACAATGCTCAAGGAAAACCCAAGCTCGGCGCAAACGCAAAAATAGTAGGTCCCAATGAATAGTAAAGTAAGCTATAGATAGTATACATCGCTTTATGTAAGGTAAGGCTGAATATAAAATTGAAATTCTAGCAGGAGTAGTTATTAAAATATGTTAATTAAATAGTTTTTTCGTACCACTTGCTCATAAAAGTGACATTCTATATACATAGAATGTCACTTTTTTGAGAGAATATAACAATAGACATTTTAGCGCTCAGTTGCACAAAGATTTTTTAAGGACGATATTTGTTAATGAGACATTAAAACTTTAAAGTACATTAAAGTTAAGGTTGTCACACAAAACAGTTCTAGCTAATGTCTCTTTAGTATTGACAGAGTGCTTATGTCGTTTTTTTTTTTGTAAAATTCTCCCGTAGGGAAGGCAAAGGGAACGAAGCCCATACAGCCATGTCTGCAATATATATATCTTCAATAGTTTACATTGAAATGCTAGTGTAATGCATTTCAATGCATCTTGGGAGAGTTTGGCGTCAAACGATCGATGGCAGACACTGTGGTGCTACTTGGATGAGGTGGATTACCACGATAAAAAACTCATCACTTTTCACACCACTTGACGTTTATTTCGATAATCCTCCATATTGCACATCATCACAGACACTTATTACACAAAACTACACTGATTTTACGTAACAATATCCACTCCGTACAATATTACAATCATCGAAATAAAAATCACGTCCGCCATAGTTGAATGCCGCCAAAAACTCCGCTTATGTCGTTTTGTGCAACGTAAAACTACGCTAAGGTGTTCTTTTGACACTTCAATAAATAAATTTAATGGAACATTAGAGATAATGCTGACATTAAAATTTTAAGTTCGTTTCTGCAACTGGGTGTTAATCTGTTAAAAAAGGGAAAGAAAATTGTACTAAATTTCATTCATCCTCTAGGGGGAGAATGTGATTTAAATTTGGAATACTTACCGAAATTTATACTGAACTACATCTGTGTTTACAACATTGAGTTTGTATATACAGCATTACACATCTTTTTAAAAAGGAATACGCATTTATTGTGCAGTTATGATTATTAAATAAAATTACGAAAGCCGACGAGGCCCTATGAGCTTGATGCCTTTGCTTTTCCGACAAAAAAATATTTGAAATATTGGAATTTGCCGCGTTTTTGTTTTCTTCAAATACATAAACGTTAAGTTTATTTTAATTTGTTTTTATATATAATTAATGTCGTATAAGTTCTTTATATTATTATGTGCAATAAAGTATATATAAATAAATAAATAAATAATGTCCTAAAAATACGTTACGATGATAAATGAAAGCGACAGTGACAGTGAATTGTCGGTATACTATCTTCAATGAAACGCAAGTTCCTCAGACGCAAGAACTGAGAAATACTCAAATCAACTCATCAACAATAAATGTACCAAATAAAAATGTAACTCTCTCTATCAATAATTGGACCAATGCACAATGTTTCGAAAATGTTAACTTTTACTTTTAACTGTCATTAATTTTAATAAATGCTTATCTCATATTATTGTTGTTAAAACCGGCCAGTAACGTGTACAAACGATTGAAACTTTTTTTGTATTGTATCTTATTAAAGATAAATGAAAATCAGAACCGCCCTTTTTTTTGCAAATGAGTGTATATATATATTGGAAGATTTTACAGTTTACAGTGTGCATTATAGAAATTGACATTCTTAACGCAACTGAAGCGTGACGCAAGTGAAGTTTTTAACATAAATTACACTAGGGGTGCAGAGATATAACTGGAATTACATTTATTTCGTTTTAAACATGGAAATGTTTATTATCGTCCTGGGTGACCACTGCTTAGAGTGCTATATCTCGATACCAAAACAAATACTATTTAATTATAATATAATATAATAAGTTTATTATCAAGGATAGCTCACAAATAATGAATTATATCTATGTATCTATTACTAAAAGCTAAAAAATATACTGATACCTGAACTAGGATAGTCCTGTATTTCAGGTGAATTAGACCTTAAAAATTATAATAAATTATACAAGATTATTATCATATTATCCATAGTACCTAATTAAAACAATAAAAAAAAGACGTGTGGCACTCGGGGACTGCCGCGGTAAAGCTATTGCATAGCATTTTGTATCAACTTACGCAATTATAATTTTATTTATTTATTTTATTCATGCAGTATTTCTTTTTCTTTGATATTAATTCAAGTTACACTTTTTGAGCGTGGTGACCGATTAGAAAACAAATTTTTCTATTATTAAATAAATAAAAAAAGTTAATATTGTTTAAAATATTTTTTATTATTTTACAATACATGTGGGTTTTGTTATCTTAACGCCGTGTCGAAGACTGCCGAACTGAAACGACGTTAGACGATGCACGGCCTTCAAGCCACACCTCCTTGCGCATCGGAGTGGGGAGCGTGAGGTTTTTTCGTTACGGAATTTCTGGATTCGGTCCCCGCGCTCAAGGCCCGCGATAGAAGCTATGCAATAGCTTAAAAAAGACGTGTGGCACTCGGGGACTGCCGCGGTAAAGCTATTGCATAGCATTTTGTATCAACTTATGCAATTATAATTTTTATTTATTTATTTTATTCATGCAGTATTTGTTTTTCTTTGATATTAATTCAAGTTACACTTAAATTAAGAATTTAAACTATACGCGTGTGTGTGTTTGTGTGTATAAAAGAGGGCTACTTTTAATATCGCTCATTTTAATATCAAAAGTTTAGGTTATCTTTATAGCAGTATTATATTTTCAATTCAAAATTAATACTGCATTTGTGATAATAATAAAATGTATGTATATAGAGTACTCACTCATTTTCTTTCATTATTTTTTTTGGTGACTTTCTTCATTAATAATAAATGCACTTTGTTCATTCATATTCACGCACACAACGCCGTGTCGAAGACTCCCGAACTGAAACGACGTTAGACGATGCACGGCCTTCAAGCCACACCTCCTTGCGCATCGGAGTGGGGAGCGTGAGGTTTTTTCGTTACGGAATTTCTGGATTCGGTCCCCGCGCTCAAGGCCCGCGATAGAAACTATGCAATAGCTTAAAAAAGTTAATATTGTTAAATTAAAATTAGGTATTAAAAACAATATCGATAAGGGGCTTCCATACAACAAACGTGATTTTTTTCTGTTTTTTTTTTAATAGTACGGAACCATTTTTGCTAAAATTTCTAAACAATTAATAGACACCTACATAATGGCATTTCAATAATGACTTTCAACTGCCAAAGTCTAAATAGTCATAAATACGATTTACAATATTCAGTTACGAGACAAACAAATGTGTTACTTCTTACCGAAACTTGCATGACGCATGATAATCCGATTGAAATACCTAATTTTAATTTAACAATATTAACTTTTTTTATTTATTTAATAATAGAAATATTTGTTTTTACACAACGCCGTGTCGAAGACTGCCGAACTGAAACGACGTTAGACGATGCACGGCCTTCAAGCCACACCTCCTTGCGCATCGGAGTGGGGAGCGTGAGGTTTTTTCGTTACGGAATTTCTGGATTCGGTCCCCGCGCTCAAGGCCCGCGATAGAAGCTATGCAATAGCTTAAAAATGAGAAAAAAAATATAAATTTGTGTCTAGTATATTTTAAGCTCGTAATAAAGTTGTTATTCAATTAGTAACAAACAAATTATAAGGTCATAAAACAATGGACTGTCCAAGTATTTAGATAAAACCGCAATCTAGTTGGTATGTTCTCGTTATCAGTTGCTGATTACATTATACATTCATCAGAAGCGAGATTTGCTCAAACAGTTTATTATGCACGCGGAAGCATGCTTTACTGAAACAAGCTTTAGTTACATCTATATTAGGTGTGAATTGCGTTGTTAGTTGATTTTATAAAATTTTCAATTCATGTTCTAGTCGTTTACAGACTATGTCATTCTGTTTGGAGAAAATTATTTCGGAAAAGTATTCATTTTAATTCAATAGGTTTATGTGGTTGAAATATTTTGTGAAATAATTATAGTTGTCACGAGAGACAACTATTCAAGAGGTCATGGGTTCAATAACCGTCTGAACCATCAAGTTTAAATTCAGGGTCCCGATTGCGCTAAGTGAGAAGTTTTTACCACAACCACATCTCAGTCGAAAACGTTATGGCACACACACGTCTCTCTCTCTCTCAACTCTCGTACTCGCGATCCCTCGTGTCGCTTCGTGGAGTGTGTATGGGACGTAACGTTTTCGAGTAAGATTTGGTTGAGGTAAATACGTTCTTATTCGGCGCGATCGGGGCCCAGTTTAAGTACAGTTTATTCAGAATTAGGAACCTCTGCCTATCCTGATCAAGAACAAAAAGATGATTAACTGACTTCTAGAAAGGAGCAAGGTTCCATGTTTCACTGTATATATTTTTATTCTTATGTGTGTTCCCTGATTTTTATCTTATAATATTAGTTATTCGGAATTCCACAATGTCAATTATGTAATGATTTCTAGAATTCTATTCTAGAAATTTGTAATGAATATTCTCCAACCAGCCGTTGATCCTCAATCAATATCTTGCTTTACTAATAATTAATTATAATTCATTACGCTTGGCGTGTGAGTATAATTACATGTAAATTAGTTTCAGATCACTGCCATTTGACGACCTTCTTGGCCTTTATGGTTTGTATGGCTTTAAGGTGTTGCCATCTCTGATGTTCAGGGTTCGAGTACCGGTACGAGTTTTCCTATAAGAATCATGGTTGTTATTTTTTATTTGCTTTGATAAATAACTTTGATCCTTTATTCTAGTTTTGATATGTGAATCTGGAGTGAGAACGTTGAAATATTCAAGCAGCAGTAAAATTTCGTAATAATTATTTGGATTTATAAAAAGAAAATGCATAAAATATAATAACAATAAGCCTAAGGGAATAAAAATGTAAATATAAATTGAATAACATCTTTATTACGAGCTTAAAATATACTAGACACAAATTATATATTTTTTCTTATTTTTATTGTTTTAATTAGGTACTATGGATAATATGATAATAATCTTGTATAGTTTAGTATAATATAATATAATTTAGTATGTTGTATAATTTAGTATAGTATAATAAAATAAAGTAAAATAAAATAAAAAATAAAAATAAATATCCTCAGACATTCACACCTATCAACTAGTCCCATTTTAAGCCACTAAATGCTGCTTGTGTTACAGATACTAGATGACGGACAAATATAGTGTAAGAGTTTAGCAGGTGTTCAAGCCCTTGTTGTATGTAACAGGGCTCGCGCCATATCGAAACATTTTAGTTCTAAGTCGTGCCGATAGATAGCGTTACTTGCATGTTAAATCGCGCTATGGAGTCCTGTCATGTGGACTACATAAAGAAATATTTTATATGATTTTTTATGTTTCATTTTGATATTTTTGATCCGTAATATTAGTCACTAGCTGTTGCCCGCGACTTCGTCCGCGGTTACTGGTTTTTAACGATCCCACGGGAGCCCTTTAATTTTCCGGAATAAAACGTATCTAAAATGTTGCCCAGGGATATAAGGTGTCAACAGGCAAAATTACATTGATATCGGTCTAGCCATTTCAGAGATTCGCCTCTTTTTGCATCCACCTGACTTGATTTTAAGCGTTTAATTTCTATGTACAGACATTCGATCTCTATAGTTTTATTATACGTATAAATTAGTGCCATTACAGTACATACGAGTCGCGTTCATGAAGTAAGGGCCGTTTGCCATTCTTTATGAACGCGCCTCGTAGTTGACATAGCTAAGGAGTAAAACAGCACCAGCAGGGTTTAAAAAATATGTATGCGTTTGTTTGCATTAAGGCGAAAAACAAATGCTCGCGCCTCTAGTCGCCGCTTGTCAAATAAAAGTCTTACGCCTTTACACAAAGCATCGCAGCGCCCGCGCATCGCCCGCGCATCGCCCGCGCCTCGCCTGCGCCTTGCCGCTTATATTAGGTCCTTACCTATGAAATTGGTGTTTTTTATGGAGATTTTGGGGATGTCTGCATTTTACATACTAACATTCTATCAGTTTTCTTCACAACGACATATTCAGAGATAATAATATTTGGCATGCATCATAAGACAAGCTTTAGCAATGTGTGTAAACACGCTTGATAATCATCGTTTGTATGTTAATGCAAATCAAATGATATATTCGGGAGGCAGTTAAAAATAATTGTCTTTGTTTTTTAACACAATTAAACTTACAAAAAATTATCAAATTAAATAATACGAGCTCAAATATATGGTCTATTTTTAGAAGAGGCAATTATTTTATAAGAATGTTCTGAAACTTAATAGTTACGGACAAATTGCTAAGACAGAATAAAAACTCCAATTTCATAGGTAAGGACCCAATATTTTATTCTTCGGCTGAAGTCAGCACTCTGTATCAAATACGTTATAGTAAACTACCTAGTTTTTATTTAAACAATATATGAGACATATCTCTATGGTAGGCAGCACAGCAATGAACTGACGGTAGTTATTAATAAGCAAACAGCCGCCGCGGTAATTGACGATGACTTCAATTAAACTTAGCCCGTTTGCCGGACAGTCCGGACACTACATACATAATTACTTAATACCGACATACATGTCATCATCCAATGAAAACTGGAACGTATTTACTCTGCGGTATTAAGCCCAAGCGAGGCTTAGTTGCTACAGTTTTGTTTGTTTTAATATCACTATTTTAAAGTATCATTAAATCATCACACCTTAATCCCCGAAGGGGTTGACAGAGGTGTAAACACCCAAATTTTCGCCTGTTGTGTCAAGCCTCCATGTAACAGGGAGCAAGCCTGTTACCATGCATCGGACATAATGTTTATATTCATAAATCGGGGGACACGGCAGTGACCCCGCCGAGTCGAGCGCGAAGCAAACGCTACCGTACCATCCTTTACTGGAACCATTTCGGTTCTGGCGACAGATTGGTGCAATGGTGTCATGGAGCACCTGGTTTTGTACCCTTGTGTACCCTTCAACGGCCAAGTCACACAATATTAACTATAATAATAAAGAAATCGCAGTAAGGAACCTCAGACTTGGCACGACTTTGTCTAGATTTCATTACTTTTTAGAGATAAGCAGCTCCATCGAGACTTGGCTAGTTTTTTACAGAATGTTTTGGTGCGATAGAACTGTTTGATTCAAACTCAGCGGTAAAATGCTCTGCCCCATTATTCTAAACAGTCGTTTCACGGATTCGATTCGGTTAATTACCCCGTCTCGCTTTAATTCGCTGCAATAAAAAGAGACAGGTATAGAGATTCCGTGATTCGTTTGTTTTCCGACAGTTTAGAATATGGGGGCAGATATTTAATGCTATACCCGCCGAGTTTCATGTGCTTTCACAATCGCGATGCCGCAAATCGATGAAGGTTTGGCTAATCAATAAGTCTTTCTATACAATTAATGACTATTTAAGTTGTAAATCTTAACACGCGTAAAAATTTCTTTTTTTGATGTTTATATGACAAACTAGACTTTTATGAATTAAATATTATTTGTGACACTAATAACAATTATTTTTATGTTTGCATGCTTTGTAAGTGAAACATGACAGAAAAATACGAGTATTTACTGTATTAACATCTATATAAAACCGTGTTTCTTGTGAATAAATGAATCTGAATCTAAATCTAGGTGGAGAGGATCAATCCGGTCACTACATGCACGAACCGTGCATGCCACTCATATTACATCGCTGGCTGAAGCAAAAACCATATTAACACATTTTGCCTAAAAAAATATTAATATGTAGTACATTTGTTGAATTTTATGATAGCGAGTAGCTCTGCTTCTAACGCCCTAAGATAGAGTCGAGGCGCTATAGCTATATAAGGGACTCTTTGCTGGTACTGCGCTCTTTCCTGGCCATTTTCTCTTGTTTTCTGTTTTGAAATTTACTATCTGTCTCATATTAGTTGTTTTTGTTCTCGAAATTGTTACTTGTTGACTCACAGTCAATAATTTTAAATATTAAACTTTTGTATTTATATTGTCTTAAAAAAGTTATTGTTTTAGCTTATCGGAAAAGTTGAAGTTACTAGTTCATGTTTATTTATACAGTATAAGTTTAATTAAGGCACTATTGTAAGTAGCCCTACCTTTCTTTATATCTTTAAGTTTTAAATGTGAAGTAGTTCTTGTGGTTTTGTGATATTTACCTTTTTTTATATTTGTTCCAGTTGTACCTTAATATACCAATAAATAAGATATAAGTGACGTGATCTCGGCATTCTTATTTACTGCCTCCCCGTCACAAGTCTAAAGTAGAATAATTTATTTGCCCCTGTGAATTGCAATATCTATAATAAAATTGTTACAGAATGTGTAAACATTTAAGATATAACATGTTTTACACTAGAGCAATAAATGTAGTAAAACAACAAATAAATATAGTAGTATATGTATTAAACCTACTTGGAATTCCATGTTTTACTAGAGATGCGCCGAAAAGTGGTTCGCCGAATAATAGAATGCCGAATATTACTCGGTTTAACCTTTACCGAACCGGATATTGGCCGAATTATTACAATTACTTTTCTTAGCCACGGAAAAACTTAGACAACATGTACGTTTTGTGCCATCACACACGATGTTAAAATAAAAGTTGACTATACTAAACTATCAATAGCATAAATCATTATGTTGACATGAGTAACATAAATCTTACTGAAGAAGATAAGTCTTTTTGTTCTATACCCGGTTCTATACCTGAATAATTCGGCCGAATACAAATAGTAGAAATTATGCCGAATATGCCGAATACCGAATACAAAACGAATATTCGGCGCATCTCTAGTTTTTACCAATGTTGTTTGGTGTCTTACTTAAAATATTATCTCCTATAATTAACTGCATCATTGAGAGTTTTATACACATGCAGATATAGAAGAATATAATTATCCTTAGTTAGTTGTTTTGCTGCCTATTACTTATTTGACACTTTGATAAAGTGTTCATTAAGATACTATGTAAGGTGTATAAAAGGGTTAATATTAATATACAACAATTTAAACATATTTAGCCATCTCGTATCACAGAGTTTCCAAGGAATTAATTACCTATGCTCCCTTATAAGCGGTGAACACATTTAACCTGATTATACCACCTCAGGTGGAGGAACAATTGACATAAAATTTGACCTACCACTAGTGCCACAAAATTCTACCATTTACTTCTGTAATAACATTAAAATTGTCCTGGGAAACTTATGTTATACTTTCGAATGTTGTAGTGTTTAGTACAATCAAACTTGCTTCGTTTACAGGATGCCCATTCAACTAAACTTGGTCCGTTTGCAGGATAGTAGGTACATACTTAATACAATATAGAGGTGTAGCTAATTCAATGTCGATCACCCATTCAGAATCAGAATGGAGAAAACTCAAATGTGTTCCTTGTGGCTTATGATTTACGCCATCAACAACAATAACGAAAATAATTACAACATTGCTTCAAAGATTTTGACCATTTTTATTCCCAGTTAAACCTATATTGAGAGTTAGAAAAAAAATTGAATGCCATTATAAATTTGTTCATGATGAACAGATTCCGCTAATTATCATATTTTCGGATTTTTCCCCACGGACCCATTTAGATTGATCATTCTGTATATTTAACATATAAAATTAAATAACGTCGTGTGAAGTACCGCTTCTTTGTACAAGATTATTCCTATAAAATATAGCTCATAAACTATAACATAAAACAAAGAGATTTTTATTGTGGAGCGAGCGACGCTATAAACGCCATATCGCTTCGTAAATTTATGTGAATTGATACTTCTGGATAATACTGTCTTGGAAATAACCAGAGGATATCTACGGGCTATGTGCGGTTTAAATTTTATATCTTACTCTTGTGCACCGGGTAGGTGTAAACTAAGGGTGTAATAATGTTGTTGAGTCTATTTTACCTGTTACCTACATAGATAAAAGTAATTAAAAAGGGTAATTTATTGTTGAAATTGAGTTCACTCAACTATGATTAGGCCGAGCTATATAAAAATAGCATTTTGTCTCTATCAACAAGAAAGGGTACTTTACATAAGGAATACATTAGCGTTATAGCTACAAGTAACCTTTCTAATAATATTGACAACGTTGACCCAGTTGAGAACGTTAACGAAAAAAGTTTTTTTCCCTGACAGAACAATGTACTTGTGAGTTGTGTAGTTCTCTGAATCTTTATTTATACCGTGATACCTCGGTGCATTTGTTACAGGAGGTTTTTGCCTTAATCTGTGTAGCAATATATCAGTAGAGTACAATAGCACAGATAGAAAGCACTGCGAGCAACAGTTAACCTAACTGTCGGCAATTTGAAGCCACATGAAATAGAATAAATTCTCTTTAACACCTTCAACTGAATTTCAGTCTTGTTAGTAGTAAACAAGGTCTTGTTTTGTGAAGTTCGAATTTAGTTGTTGTTACATTATATCTTTGTAAAAATATCCAGGAGTGAGATTGTGTCAGTTGAAAATGAGCTCTCTGGTTTTGGTATAAAGTGTGTATTTGATTGAGTTTTCTGGATGTGACTGTGAGGTAACCTGATGCCTATTGCGGACGCAGGAGAATTAATGGTGCAAGTGTTATTGAAGCCGAATATTATCCCCTTCCAACGAACAACAAATTTACAGCAGTGTACGATGCGGTCAAGCCATTTCAGCTTAACGCTGTGGTGTTATCCAATTTGTAGTATAATTGAATTGGTAGTTAAATAACATAAAAATAGCATTGCTATTTTGTGTGGGTTTATGTTTAGGTAGATAAACGTTTGCCCTAGTTAATGCATACAGCATACAGCGTAATACTTCGCAAACTGCGATTAACGTTTACAGTAAAGTGAAGTGAAGTGTGTAAAACTGCAAAATACTAAAGTTATCAGCCATAATATCTTCAGGCTTGGTCATATTTACCTTAGTTTAAGAAATTGGCAAGTGTAACGGTAGGTAATAATCTTGATCTGTACACATCTTAAGTTTTCTAATAATCTTTTCCCCATCGACATACATATTTAAGAAGCCTTGTTTAAGCAACGTAAATTGAGCCGCAGCAAGACCAAAGCCAGCATTTTTTAACTGGATTTTGCAGCGAATACATGAAATTTTATTGTGCTGAAACAAAGTTTTATTTTTAAACAAACACCTGCCAAGCAGTTATCACAAGTTACAAGTTAACACATCTACAAGCCTCTTATTAATAACATTCGTAAATATTCAGTCAAGACCTCCACACTAAGTACACGAGTAATTCTATCTTACACAACAGAAAAGGCAACCCATAAATCTTATTTGAACTGAGTCAGGAGCTAAGGGGAACACAAAAGGTGCCCTGCATTTGTGCTGTTGACATCGCTAGTTGTATACGAGGGCTCATTTCGTCCTTACAGTCCAAGAACTTAATAACACCTTTCCAGGTACCCTCGAGACACCTACGTGAGAGTCTAAATAATGCCCATCGTAGTTTTAGGGACAATTTAAAATAGAAGTATATTATGGCGTCAAATTCACCCTTACAGTCTGGATGGTTGGCTGTGCTCTACGCTGCGTTTTTCACGTCATTTTTTGTCGCGCACATCCAAACTGTGGAATACATTATCGCCAGCAGTATTTCTGGACGGATACGACCTTGGGTCATTCAAGAAAAGAGCGTACCTATTCCTAAAAGGCCGGCAACACATCTGTAGTTCCTCAGGTGCGGCAGATGTCTATGGTGATCACTTTCCATCAGGTGAACAGTCTGCTCGTCTTCTATCATATAAAAAAATGTGAACTGTTTTTACCAGTGTTAAACAGCTTGCGGCTTATAAACCTTGCAGCTAGGTATCTCTAGGTCTAGAGTATCATATTATATCTTTTACCTTGGAAACGGGAAAAATATTAGATGATTGAGTTACCTAATACCTACCTACCGTAGATGGCGTTCAACCTGAAATATCATTAAATTCGCTCTAATCCACTCGCTTTCCTAACCCAATACACTACACAATTTAGTGAACACAAGCTTTCGAGTTAGAAAAATAAAAGGCAAGAAAAATGCGAACGTTCGCGTTTTCATAAAGGCCCAGATAATATTGTAGCCTTCAATTTGAGAGGGTCCTGCAGAATAATATTAAAAGAGGTGCTTTGTGAGGTGTTGTAACAAGTTGGCGGCAGAGCCTGTGGTCGGCGCAATGGACGAGGCTCGTAACACACGGATCTCTTTAAACTGGCGAACGGATATTTTGTGTTTTCATACAGTTTTAAAACAACCATTAGGGTTTTATAAGATTTCATTTTGAATTAAATAAAGAAGGGTGAATAATCACTCCCTATTCACATTATTTTATTTTACATTTCTGTTTTTCTTGAAGTTTTTATTAACGTTACTTATGAATAAGACGTACTTTTGAAATATGAAAAGTCTTTGTCAAGTATTGAAATAGAATAGAATTATAGTTGGATGATTTAGATATGGGGTTCTCATTATTTTTATTAATGTTATTAAAATTGCTAATGGACATCTTAATAGCGACATTTAAGTGATTTATTTTTCTGTTGTTTTTCAAATATATTTACGAGTGGAAGTATGTATGTCGAGAGATTTTCACGCTTCAAGTTAGTGCTATTGCGATATGGGTACTGAGGGTCAAATATTTCAGACACTTGGTAAACGTAGAGACTGTGTGTACGTTCGCATAAAGGAATATCTGAAAGGAACACGACTACCGACAGTTCTTTGTCCATTAATCGCAGTTTGGAATGCTGGGAGTTGCGATTTAATATTAAATGCGTATGAACCATTGACTTTGAAGAAGTTTTAGCTTACTTAACATAAGTTTACCTAACCTAAGCTTACTCTAAGTAGTGAATTGAAATAAAAGTAAAAAAAAACGGGTATAGCTTCATCATTCTCGGTACTTTCTAAAGTCATCATACTTCATGCATTATATCTGGTATTAACCTCCAACGGCCCTAAGGGACGTTTCCAAGCTACGATGCCCTATGCCTATCTCGTTAATTGCAAGCGCGCGCGCATGGCCGGTGCTGGCGGCCTGCGTAGCTTTGGAACCATCAAAAAACGAGACACAATTGAAACATAAATTGTTCACGAACGCCGGCTTTCGCTTGACCTGAAAGAGGTAAATTAATAAATTTTTTTTAGTTGTTTCTACTGAAGTACCTAGTATATTTGAGAAAATGTCTGTTTATGATTTCTCTTGAGTACAAAAATTTGTTTTGCTTGCAATCTAATACAAATTAAATTACCTCAAATGCATGCCTCATGTGAATTGCTTGCAGCGCTAGTCAGTTAGAGGAAATGTACACCAAAGGGGTTATATTGGATCTATTAGTTCTACCTCCGCACTACCTCTTTGATGTGGCCGTGAATAATTCACAAGGTTTCACTTGGGTTCCTGCTTGTTATGGTAATTGTTTATTATGTAATATAATACCAGGTAATAATGTTGTGTTTCCCCTAATGAATACTTATTGCTTTCGAATATAGAACATTCTGTATTACATAAATAGAAACGTGTTTGATAAGCATATCGTTGAATACTTTTTTCACTGTTTTTTCATCACTCATGCTCGGCAAGTAGTTCAGGAATCCCCGATATAAAATTTTAAGTACAAGTAAAAATTATAATATTTTCGTAAAACAGGTAAGTTGTGCCGCTCGCTAAATATTGTTTTTTTTTGACTATGTATTAATGGTTTTTATTTTTACTTTCCTCGTATTCTTAATGAAAAGCAGTGAAAGGTTAAAAGAATTATTCAGTCCCTCGACCTGCTCCGTTTCGGGTCTAAATCACTTACTTTCAACCTTTGTAGAACAATGTACTATTATTGGACGATAATCTGTTCAGGGTCATGCTGGATGTTTCTGATATATTATTCTATTAAAGTTGTGTGATAATATGTAGTTTTGAGATTAGACCTTCTTCCCTTAGTTGTAACAATTATTTGTACTAATATACATACATCCTTATGCATCTATGCTGCCTACCCCAACGGCAGTAGGCATGACCTTACGTCTTTTTCCCTTAGGGGTAGGCAGATCTAATATGAGTTTCCTCTCATTTATACTACTTGAAATTGCCAGCCAATGCTCATCAAGGTTATGCCAATTAGCTAAATTACCTAGTTTATTATACTACGAATTTTGGTATTTTCACGGTTTTTACGTAGCTTAGTAACCAGTTGCGCTCTTCGATATTATTTGCTCTGTGAGTAACCGTTTAACTCCAGTCACACGAAAACCAGATCAAAAATGTTCAGAAAAACGAAACAAAATCCCGATGATTGATGTCAGTTAAGCGTTGTAATTATGAGTCCACCGTCTCGCTGCTTAAGAATGTGGCCTTCTTTTCAATAATCGAAAGGACAAATGCAAAAATATTTTTATATACATTCGGCACATAAAGCACGCTTTATTTGTCGTGTCTACGGGGTATAATTATTCTCTAGGGAAATAAAGTAATAAAATTTCCCAAGGGAATAATGTAATTTGAATTTAGAATGTCAAAAAATCGCCAAAAATGAACATAAAATTTAAACGAATCACGGCTTAAATTTCAATTTATTTCAACTCTAAACAGGCTGCATAAATTTCAACTATTTCTGCCTTGAAAATATTTGTACTGATTTTGAAAATAATATCCAAAATGAACTATAGTGGTGTCGTTGTCGAATTTATTGATTATTCCTTTTTCTGTTTAATTTTTCGTTTTTCACGGCTTTGGAACAATACTTGTTTTGAAACTTTTATTATTTTTTTATTATTTTGCTTTTGTGTTGCGTTTTATGATGTTTTTGGTTGCTCTTTAGTTTTTTGGCTGTACACGACTGTTTTTTTAATATTTGATTGTATTTGACCGTATTTATCTGTCTATGATTGTATTAATTTGTATTGGACTGTTTTCACTGTACGACTTTGTATTGTTGTTTTTAAAGTGAGAGCAAACAAAAAAATGCAATGTAAGCAAAAAATAGAATAAATAAACTTTAATTTACATTTATCATAAATAATCAATACCAATTTTGCAACGGCATGTTATTTTCTAATTTGCAGGATATGTTTATTGTGTGGAATTAAATAAAAAATTCCGTAGTTTTTATAAAATTTAAGAAAAAAATATTATTATGAATGAATTTGTTCTTATAAAATTACAGAAAGATTATTATGAATGAATTCGTACTGGTCGAAATTACTTCGATAATCCTAGTGAAATTGTAAAGCACGGACACCCTGAACTCGAGTATTGTGCTTTACTTTTTAATGGCATCGCCCATTTTTCATTGGCCTCACTTTACTTTGATTGATGTAGAAATTTATTACGATTTTTCTGTATCCGAGTTACATTCGCCAGTAGATACAATGAAATTCAACGGTTAATGTATTTCTTAATCGTAAATTGTCTGTTGAATATATTTATCTTTATGAGTCTTTGGGTGTTCAAACAATTAAAGCTCTCTGCTAAGTATTAGTCCAAGAGCTACTGATCCCTTCGAGTGACGGTAATCCTGTAAGGCTAGAAAGCGAGGTGATAGATCTTTTTATGCTAAGTACGGTAACCATCACCTGAGAAGCCTCACTCGTGTAAACCATCCAACATAAAAATGAAAGAAAAAAAATGTAGCGCACATGTAGCGCCCGGTTGTAGCAAATAATGTGATTTTTTTACTCATAACATACATACATATAATCACGACTATTATCCCCTAAGGGTTAGTCAGAGACTAGGCAAAATCATCGCAAAAGCATTCCACTGCCATAGTCCGCGCTTCACCAAGCAGTGACTACACTCAGCGTGACAGGTTAAGCCCGTCGCCGCTATAAGCTATTGGAGGTTGTGCAGTTCTGTCCCTTAGTCGCCTTTTACGACACCCAAGGGAAGACATGGGTTTGTAGTATTCTTTCAATGAGCCGCTACCACACAACTACGCTATTTACTGCGCTATTTTACTTATAAGATTGCAATTAATAGGCATTAAAATGTTTAAATGTTTCTATAAGAAAAGTTGGTCCAAAAATTGTCATCGCGTCGTCGCGTCGTTAATCTTAGAAGATAACGAAAAACTATAACTCGAAAACTACAAGAAATCATAGAATATTCACGGGGTTAAATCGATAGTTATGAGGAATTCCTATATGAGCACTGGCTTGACACCTTACATGAAACGCCATACAAACTCACCTTTCGGTTCGCCTGGCGGGTACAGTTATTTTGCTCATCCGATACGCCTGGCAATTTGTCAATCGAAAACTCGTAGCTAATAATATTCTCTGTCACAATATCAAATAAAAGTTTTAATGTATTAACATCATGCATAGTCCTTAATGTTACAAAAAATATATACAAAACTTACAGGAAAAAGGTTTTAAAAAAAAAATTGCATTTTCAATTGCGTTGGATAAATCTGCCTAAACGGCTGAGGCCTGTTAGATGATGGTTAACGTACTAAGAAGTATAAAAAGATCTATCACCGTATAAAGTAGCTTATGGCCCACCGTTACTCGGAGGGTTCAGTAGCTCTCGGTATATACGAGTCCTCACCCTATATACGTCCCACTGCTGGGCACAGGCCTTCCTCATGGGAGAAACACACGAGGAGTTTGGGCCCAATGCGTATTGGTGGGTAGAAACAGTTGCAATAGCAACCGGGACCTTAACGTGCCTTTCGAAGCACGGAGGAGCTCGAGATCACAAAGTTTTGGTCACCCATCCACGGCCTGACCATGGCGAAGGTAGCTTTGTTTTCAATCGACAGCAAAAGCATACTAACCACTACGGCAGCGAGCTCCTCATATATGAGTATTTGACTCAATGTTTGCTACTCATTTTGTTTGCTACGAATTCAGCGTTTTTATTTTCGATGATACTCTATCCTTCATTGTACTCTTCGAATGTGCGTAAATCAGCGAAAGTAAAGCTTTTTACATTTATTATGGGATTCAAAACCTTTTATAGATTTTATTTTCTTTGACATCGGTCTCTTAAATTCACATATAGCTACGAGTATTGTTTATATTTAAGATGTTACCTGAAAAAATTATACAATTGAATTAAAAAATTGTTTGTTAGAAACTCAAAAGAAAAATTAAAACGGTAAAGTTTCATTTGATCGTTCTTTGAAAGTTTATAGTAACAAAGTGACTATAAAGTACCGATACCGATTTTGCGATATTCATTAGAATTTGATTACAATAATGTTTGTTTTCACTAGATTATATAATGATTTCATTTTCCTTCTTTTCTAGACATTTGTAGTGTGTACAGTACAGTAGTATTTTTATAAATAACCGTAGTTATTGTTAGTCATAAGTTCATAGTTATCTTCGATTAGTTTCCATTTTTAGTGGCCAACAAAAACACCATTTCTGCAATGATGTTAAACGTGGTCTGAAGTTAAATTGGACTCCCGCAGAGAAACTTTTGTAATGTAGCAAAGTTCGGTTAACACTACAAAATGGTCCAATTCAGCCAATTTGATTTTCACTCGAATAAAATCAGATTCTATCCAAATTCTTAAGGAAAGAAGAATTTTTTCTCATGGTTTTTCATTTCAATGAGGAATAGTTTGATCGCTTTTCATCAAAGTCTACCACAATTTTCCAATAAGCTTTAGATATTTGGAAATGTATATGAAATAATAGTGTATTTACTTATTTTCAAGCGGTTATAATTTTTATACCAGTTATAATAAATAACATCGGTGAAAAGAAAATTCAAAACTATAAGCAGGTTAGAGGTGATTTATTAGGTCCATACGGCCTATACCTACCAATAGTATGAATCGAAAGTTGTTCGAAAGATAAATGGGTTGACGATACGAGTCTATCTTAGTATCTCTCCAAAAAGTAAATCCAGCGAAATCTCACCGGTGAATGGGCGAAACCCGCGAATAGTCCTCATCCAATGCGTCACGTTTAAACTGCGTGAGAGCAAAAGGCTCGAATGTGGAAAATGAAAGAGTGGAATCGCAAAAGGCTTTTGGATTGAGAATGCTGAATCATCGCGGTGTCGAGTGGCGGGGTGTCGCCGTACGTGATGACGTGCAATAACGACTTAGGGTTGTCCCGCTGTAATTTATAACGATATCGATATTGAAACCTATGTAATTAAATTTCAATATTCTGTATATTATAGATTGAGAGGAGGTAAAATTTACTTTATGTTAAAGTACCTAGTAGTAAGTAGTTAGTTTAAATAACTTACCCATTAATTGTACCAGATGATTATTAATAGATGATAATAAGTACTTAGTTCTCAATATAAAACATTTATAGATTGTTGGTTGTAGTTTGGTGTACAATACAGAATTAGGAATTCTGCATGGAATATGGAAATCGATTTCTAGTTAGTTTACCTTATTTAATGTTAGGTAGTGCTGAAGTTTGGGAATACATACATAAAATCACGTCTGTAATTCCCGAAGGGGTCGGCAGAGTCCAAGGAGCACTGTGTTCCTTAAGACCACATTTATCCATACAAAAATTGGGTTTGGTCAGATGGAAAATCGTGAAAGAGTAGTAATAAGTGACTAGCTCATCGCCTACACAATCACAGACCCAGTACCCAATACGCCCTTAGTCGCCTTTTACGACATGCTAGGCGAGAAAAGCAGTTGGCACATTCTTTGGGAAAAACCTACAGTAATATTTTTTTCATCTTTATTTTTGTTAAATTTATTTATCATTTTAAAAACATTACAAAAAATCAATACATAAAAGTCTTGTCCATAATCCACTGAGGTTTGTGTTGACGTGCCTACATTAATTGTTTTCTTACAATTTAATTTACTTACAACTAATATGAAAAATAAAAAAAAACAATAATAATAAAGAATATGAATATTTCATTAAATATATAAAAAAAATAAACGAGTGCTTTAATCAAAAATTTTAAAGCTTCAATTTAAATAGGTATGATGTATTGTACTTAAGTAAAGCTTATTATATCCTTTTAAGGCATCATGCATCATCATGCAGTGTGTAATGCGAAAATATTAAAATTTGATAAAAGGTTACACTGCAAGAACGAAAACGAATAAGTATAAAACATTTAATATTTTCTTGTGTCTGGATTAAACGTTTTAAATGAAAATATTAATAACTTATTTAATAATAAACGGATTTGTATCTATAGGTGATTTACCGGTACGATACATCCCTACGGTCACACCACAAGAACTAGTGCCTAATCTTGCGCGGGATCTCAAAAGGATGTTCTGAAAGCAGCACCCGGTGTCTCGCCCGATGAAAACGCTTGAGTGTTCCACGCTCTTTAATATTCACCCTTCTTTTGTCTTGGCGATTGACGAAAATCGTCGGAGCTCCGCCTTGGGCAACACCTTGTAAACATTCTCCAAACATAATACATGTTTGACGTTTGAGAAGGATACTTGGGCAACGGCCGACGAATTTTGTACTACATCGTTAAATTATGACGAAATGATTGGAACATCAGTTACCTATCATTGTTTGATAAATCTCTTAACATTGAAATTAACTAGGTTGTGTCAAACTTCGTTTGAATAGGGTTCATATTACTATGATTTTCCATTTGCAAGCACTCTCATAGGAGAAAAATAGTGTTCATGAAGTAATAGTAATAGTTCTTGCTGGACAGTCTATTCTATAAATAATGGTTCAGAATTTTTTTCTCATAACCTAACACATTAAACTCAATTTTTATAACTTTAATATACATTTGTTGGTACTTTAATGTTACTTATTTCTTAGTTTACGCTAGGTACTATAATAAAAATTCTTCCTTGGTTAATTAAAGTAAAAAGAAAAATGTTTACTGACAGGTCTTACACTATTTTGGGAGAAACAAGAAATAGAGGAGGCAAGTGTTAAAAACTTTTATAAATCCTAAAGGTGTTTAATTTTCTGCCAGCACACCATTTTGTGGTGTTCTGATTAGTGATGGAGTGATTTAGTGACATTTAGTATAATTATAACAATAATAATATTAGATTAAAATTCTAAAAATCCCACATGTTTAAAAAGAGCAAATATTGGTAAACTTTAACGTAAATGAATAGATGGCGATCTATCACAGCGCCATCTATTAATTGGTGATTTAACACCAATCAATAGATGGCGCTGTGCGTAAACATCAATCTCCATACAAAACCTGAAAGTTGAAATTTCGACTTGAAAGTACTTGTAGAAAGTGAAAGTAGTTGCAAGTTGCATTGTCACCGGGTGTTGAACTATTGGGAATAGTTCAAAACCTGGTCTCAGCGACAGCCAGTCCGGAAGTGCCTCAAAATCGAGTTACATAAATCTAACCGGACAAACAAAGAGACAAAAAGACAAACAAGAAAGTGAGTTAATAAAAACGTTGTAAAAAAACCTACTTCAAAATTTATCTATAGAAAAATAGTTGTTTTAAAACCACCACTTTTACGCTGTTTTGGAAACAGCGTAAAATTGTGATAATAATATGTGGAAGTACGTGTGTAAAGTAACTCTAAAACTGGAACGCAATTTTGAACTCAATCAAAGTTGTATTGCCGGAGCCATCTTGTTCTCCATCCGTGACTTGTCATTGTTCCCACTTTTGTTACGTTATGAGAATGTACGAAACAACAACTGGGAAAACATGCTGTAAACACATTTTGTCCTTTAAAAATGAACATGGGGATTTCAGTTATACTTACGATGCTCAGGTTATATGAAAAACATACTTGTATACCTAAAAGAATTGATTCTTAAAATTGTTATCAGATTTTAAGACGGTTTCACTAAGTGGTTTTTGCGCAAGTGAGCACTACATTTACTTGTCAAGGAGATTTTTGAATATCCATAATTTATAATTTTTGTTTTACTAGGTATATACCTAATATACCTATTAGCCCTAATTCATTGCTACCTAAGTCCTTTTTTGTTATTAAATTTGGCGCCAGACATGTGCTCAAAGATTTGCACATGTGAGGCACGGCCTTTTGATACTATTTGCAAATATTTGCGCACATATGTGGGCTTTGCTGGTCCATGTCAGATTTTCAGCGCACATCAAAGAGATTACAGTTCAAATGTTTGTAAACCTGCCACACCGCGCGGAGCCTGTCAGTTGCGCGAGCGCCCGCGTAAACAACCAAACGTACCAACGATGGAGTGGAATAATGATAGTGTTTTCGAGTTTGAGTTAATACAAAGTGAATTAGATATATGGGATCCAAAACGTTAAGGGGCATAAAATAGAAAAAAAAACATCAATGAATTAACTCATCATATAAAATCCTTTCACGTCTTCGTTTTGGCTTTGTTTATTTGCACGTGTAATAAATATTTACACGCACTTAAATAATATAAGCAAGCTGCGTCGACTAAATCATCGACGCAGCAGTCGTCGTCCAT
Organism: Parapoynx stratiotata; assembly: GCA_910589355.1. Classification (NCBI taxonomy): domain Eukaryota; kingdom Metazoa; phylum Arthropoda; class Insecta; order Lepidoptera; family Crambidae; genus Parapoynx; species Parapoynx stratiotata. The sequence goes on from OU342466.1 coordinate 6,989,311, forward strand.
GCTCTGTAAAGTCTATTTGAAAACTGTGAGCTCAAAGATGTGATAAAACATTTGAACACAGGTCTGGCAGTGTCGCAAATATTTGAGCACATGTCTGGCGCCGGCATTAGAAATACGAACATAATAATAGAAGCCTAGTTAGATTCTACAACCATGTTAAAATAATTATCTATTTAAAAAGAACTTGTAAAATATTAATAGTAAAAGTCCATACACTAGTGTGAGGGGATGCAGCCCGCACTTATCTTTCAAGTTTGTGACCCAATTAACAATCTTGCAATGGTAGTTATACTTACATTTCATGTTTTGTATATGCACTTAGAAGATTTAAAAACTAGAAGATCGTTAAAAGAACGAAAATGTTACTTCACCCGAATAAAGTAGGATATTATTATGCAGCCTTGACAAGATATTTCGAATGAGACGTCTTGTCTCCTGTAGAGTATTATAGGTGTAAACTGATAAAATCAAAAAATGATTTATCTATTAAACTGGATCTATAACATTTTGCATAAATGTTTAGGGTTGCGACACGATGTTATAAAAATATTATGCTGCGTCTATTGCGTTCCGCTTCTTCAATAGATATTTCATTTTGTTCTTTTTAAATGACTGACATTGTAGAATTATACTGAAGATTTCTATGAAGCAAACAAATAATAGGTGTTTATTATCTAAACAAACAAACATATAACATTGAAATATAATAACAGTGCGAATTACCAATGTTATTACTAAAAATAATAAAATTGGTAAACGTAGAGATAGGTACTTTACCAGTGAATGAGTTCCTATAAGTTAATTGTAAAAAGTTTTTGAAAAAAGCTATACGTCGGTTAGGAGTCTGTATAAACCAAGAAAATATTATAGAGCTTTTCACTTATTCAAAGTAATACATATTATATCGAAATGCTATAAATGTAGTTATTATGTAACTATCTTGTATCCGCAAATTAGGACATTAAAAATTCTATGCCATCTGAAACACTACGACACTACACTATATACTTTCTTTGAATGTAGGATTACTTGTTGTTACTGACATCTATTCCTACAGTGCAGGGCCAAGTTCTCCGTAGGAAATTTGGGTCCGCACTAAAGACGGGGTGCACATAAAACGCCATCTAGTGTGAGGTTGTGGAGTTACAATGACACTTCGTGCTCAAAAGCTTGGAACCCGGTGTAGCCGCTTGAGACCTTTTCGTTTACTAGTTCTAGTAAATTTTGATAGATGGCGTGCAACTAGAAAATAATCAAAACAAAATATATTGTAGGTACTATGTTTCGTTTTTTCTGTGGAGTGCGATTTTGGGAGGAAACCAAAAAAAATATGCTAGTTGACCCTTTTTTTATTGGGCCCCAAACAATCCCCAAACGATTTGATACTGTTATTCATCACCATAAAAAACAATATATAATTTTTGAGGCCTATAACACAATACATTTGAAATTAAGCCTCGGCCAGACAGACGCGGTGGCGGTCAGTAGCGTAGCATGGATGTCTGAACATCGATTCACACAGGCGCGGCCTGCGTCGCGGTGATGAGGCGGTCGGCCACGGCCGCTTGTCACTTTGACATCCATCTATGACAAAGTACTTACTACTTTTCATTTCTAAGCTCGGCGATCGCACTAGGGTTATCAATTTTCGCCCAGTTATATAAAACTACTCTTTAGAATAAAACAGCAAGAACATAAATTGAAAACATGTTAAATATTTGAATTTTAGTACGGAATCGTGCAACTTAACTTTGAACAATGTTATGTTGTTCAAACCATTGACCGATTTACTAATGAAATACAATAATTAAGTAACTAAGGCCCACTTGCAGAAAATTTAAATCGAGATTTTAAACTGGATTTTATCAGTTTTTGACATTTTTACTAAGATTTTCATTAAGCCACCCCAACTGTATACTCTTTGGTCATCTATCAAGTGACTTATCAAACGTTGTTTACATTTAGTTTTTGCCTGAAAAATTTTGTTGTTGTTGTGATATTATGAAAAATGTGCCAATCTGTCTCGTAGAGTGACTGAAAATCTCGTATTTGTACCAGATTTGGCAACCCTGGCCGCACGGCCTTACCGCGCCTGTGTGACCTGGGTTCGTATTATGAAGTTTTTAAAATCCAGCTTGATTCCAGGCAGTTCAGTTTACGGCGTAAACTGCCTGGAATTAAGAGCTCATAATACGGACCCTGGTGTGGCGGTGGTGGTGGCGGTGGCGGCCTGCGTGCTGTAGACCGCCACCGCCACCGCGTCTGTCTGGCCAAGGCCTTAAGTTTTTGCCTAACTGTCAAAAACGCCATCGGCAATGATAGTCTTTGAATTATCTGTGCTATTCATTATGCTTGATTTAGGCTTGATTGGTTGCGACTGCCGTTTGACGAATTTTCACCATGCGTAGTAATTGTTTACATGACGCGCTACTTCACGAACATGTTCGAAACCGTTTTAGGCAGATGAAAAAAAAATAAAAATAAAACATATTTAAAATGAATTTCTACAGCAATCCCTTATATTGCACTTACTTGGTATATTTCGGACCCTTTTGTACTTAATACTATATGCATTAAATATTATTTTCATTACTTTTGATATGAGTCAACTAGCCTATTGAATGTAAAAAGAGCATTAATCGTAGTTTGATTAATTTTCTGTAATTTTTACATACAAAATCTACGATTTTTATAGCTTTTTCATCGATACATATGATTAAAATTGATAAAAACTATAAAATATAAATATTTATAATTACATTCATAGAACTAAGTTTCAGTTATTGATTAATTACACTATTATTAATTAATATTCCAGTGATCTTACATTTTGACTTTCATTGATATTACACAACTTTTATAAGACACAAACTAACAAACATTTAGGTTTCGGTGCTTGTTTAATTAAAATTTACTATACACATACATTGAAGTTCGTGCAAGACAATGTTATCAGATACTAAAAATTGATTGTAATAAAATACTCTTACTCCCAAGGTAAATACACCTCAATTAGTTTTAATCATAATAAAATATTTCGCAATACTGGCACGCAGTACGCAATGCTCAATTTTGATATGAATTAAGCAGCTGAAGACAAGAAAATTTAATCACCTATTTCTGAGGTTCATTTGGTGCTGAAAAGCAAACATTGATATTTTCATAAGCACTTAGTTTAGAGCAAATACTTCAAATTTTCTGAACCTTTTCTTCTGTAGTTTTTTTCAAATAGCGCTTAAAACTGACATTAATTTCAAAGAATATCCGACTCCCTGAAATTCCTTAACCCCTCAGTTCCCGGGAGGGAAACACGATAGCAAAATCTATTATCTTCGCATGCTGGTATTGGGATGCCATACTGGACACAAAAAATAATCCTTCAATGGATTTTCTTTTGATCTATAGAATGAATCCTGTATGCCGCTGAAATATTACATTCATACATATAATCACGACTATTACCTCTTATGATAATCAGAGACTAGGCAAAAGCATCGCAAAAGCAGTCCACTGCCATAGTCCGTGTTTCAAGCAGTGACTGCACATGTGCTCAGCGTGACAGGTGGTCAGCCCGTCGCGGTCGCCGCTATGAGCTATTGGATGGTTGTTCAGTTCTACACTCAAGGGAAGAGATGGGTTGGTAGTATTCTTTTGATGAGCCGCTACCATACGACTCCTATATAAATAAAAAATAAATCTAATAATTAAATATATTCAATATCTGAATAAAATATCCTATTACGGATAAACTATCTAGAAATAGTTTATGTTCATCCCAAAGCAGAACACAACGCAATTATAATTATGAGTAATATCCTGTTCACTGTAGAACGCAAGGCTTCACCGGAAAATGAATCTGCTTGGGCGGTATGGATGAAATTTAATATAACATCATTTCAAGTATCTAATAGCACGATGCTATAAGATTTGTGTATATTTCAATGTAAATTGTACATACATACATATAATGACGCCTATTATCCCCTAAAGGTTAATCAGAGACTAGGCAAAAGCACCGCAAAAGCAGTCCATTGCCAAAGTCCACGCTTCACCAGCAGTGACTGCACTCAGCGTGACAAATGGTGAGCCCGTCGCCGCTTTATGCTAATGAATGGTTAAGCAGTTCTAAGTCCACCCAAGGACACTTTTACGACACCCAAGGGAAGAGACGGGTTAGAAGTATTCTTTTAATGAGCCGCTACTACACGACTCATATAAAATGATAATGTAAAATGTGTGTGTTAAATGATTTTTTTCGCGGGAAAAGAAGTTTCTTTTTTAATGAATATTTTTTTTTAGTATTGTCTTATCTCCTCGTATGTCCAATTGCTAAAATGATGTATATGTCGGTATTATGGCGACCGAGATTGTTATAATTCGAACAGTCATTAAACCACTACTAACACAACCTGTCACCTGGACAGGATCAATGCCACAAAGGATCTATGCCACAAAACCATCAGTTTCATCATTAAAATGAAACAAGGAAATGGGAACCCCTGCCACATTCCTCATGATGAGTGTCTACTCCCGCTTAACTATGAAGCAGCCTCCTTCCAGCCACAGAAAGTTCCTTGTTTCCCTTCCTATCTTACTCTGATCAACCTTCAACTTATCACACTTAGATCACACTCGATAATACAAACTACACGTCACACACGTTTACAGAAACCGTCACTAGGCACACAGTCAGACAGAGTTCTACATCAGATAGCATCGCAACTACGACTTTACTCAACTCCGGACACCCACTTAGTGTCTTGGATGCGGACACTCACAACGCGAAGCTCACCAAACGTAACACTCGGCTTTCACACACTGCCAACACACAAACGGCCATTAGATAAACAGCTACAACTGAACAGCCTGACGCCACTTCACCTTACTAAACGACGACTATCCGCCAAGTATCTTTCTACCAAACCACTTATTTATCACGCCATCGGACCACTCGCTATAGATGGGGCGATTGAGTTCTGTTTCACGTCCAACGTCCAATAGAAGGCGCTACTCACTTCTCCATACTTGCTCTGTCTCGTTCACATGCAGCCGGGGCCGAAATGTAATTTAAATCTAATCAAAACAGAATGTCATGGCTGCACGACTCCGATTCCTTTGCCTTACGCTCCCATAAAACATATTTTATCTCCTATTCATAAAATAAATTAATGTTTCCTTTAGAAAGTATTAAGAGTGCTAGGGTATAAAATGGTATTTATTACATGAATCTGAAGCGGCCCGACTATAATACCGACAATATGTATCGAGTAGATTACAGAATATCGCTAGATAACATTACTTTGTAGTGTTGTATTCCTGTGGTGAGTAAGACCGCTAGAGATGGACAAAGTGTTACATTGGAAGCTGCTTATTAATACAACAGTGATTTTATCACAACAACTATTGCGAATATATAGTTGACGGCAACTAAATTATACACGAACGAACTCTAACAGATTCCAGACTGACATTTCGTTTAGGAAAAGTTTTTAAGTTTCTCCAAGTTGCTCCTAAAGGAAACCATTAGGCCAATGAATTCGTACTTGACATTTTCCCAAGTGCTAAATGAGGGCTAAAAATTACAGCGACAATTATTTTTGGGTCAAATATTTTATTCAACGGGCAACTTGGGCTTTGAGACAAAGAGAAATAATAAAAAACACATCGTAGGCTTATACAAAGGGTCTCTCAACGTTTTTGGGCGCACAAGGAGTCTTACGAATAACGGCTGTAACGCATTAAAAATAATTTCTTCCTTTGTAAAGCGCGATTTTTTCTCAAGAATCGTGCTTATAACAATTTCTGTCATTATTTTCGAGGGCCTTTATAAGACGTCCTGTTGGTTTAATGGTCACTTTGCGAGGGTTATTAAACTTTTATTAATTCGGTGATTTATAAAATGATTCGCAATTTTGTTATGAAAAAGTCATAATTATTACTTAAGGTTTAACTTAGGAGTTTTTTCCTGTCCAGAGCTGCAGAACCAAGAATACAGTAGGTATTAACATAATTTCTGTATAGTATTTTTGCATTATTCAGTCTTTTAAAGAGGTAATTTATATATCGTATTAGTCGAATGATTAGAAATGTTTTGATCAAGAATACATCCCCCACTGCTGGGCACGAGTATCCTATCTACTCTCTTGTCTCTATCGTATCGAGCCTGTGCAAAGCGTCCTCGGATATTTCCTGCGACTTGTGCGATGTCGTCCCATCCATCGCGTGATTGGTTGAGGATTTTATTTTTTTGATATTTAATTTGACGCATGAAGTTACACCCTTCAGGTAGGTACAGTATTGAGTCCAAGGTTCAGTTCACAGTGTACAATGTATTGGTTCATTTAGTTGTAGGTTATGCGTGAATATAATAATATGTAATAGTATTCTCTATGTACGTATAGGTCTTCAAAGTATTATTTTAATGTTGATAAGATAGCATCGTTTGTCGATACAAAAAACTTTTATATTCCGCAATAAAAATTGCTCTTTGTTGCGAATGGAATGAAATCGTCAAAATATAGCAAACAAATAAAAGCAATCAAAAACCAACACAGGAATGGTAAAATCTAGCTTTGTCAGGGCTCCAAAACAAATTTTACATAGACTGTATTGACAAAATGATACGCCGAATGCCGTTGGCAATAGGGTTCCCAATATCGGAAGGTTTTCAATTCCGGAGTTGATTTACGACATTGGGCTCAACTACGGAATTCCGGAATTAGTAAAAAGTAAAAAAAAAATGTTTATAATCATTTTTAATAGCAAATTATAACAGCAAACTCACGACAATCACTAAAATTTTAAACTTTGTAAAAACAAGTCCGTGCAAGCTATGGGATTCCAAAAATTTAAAAAGAGAGCGTAGGTACTCCCTCCTTCAAGGCAACACGCATCTGCAGCTCTTTAGGAGTTGTGGATGTCTTTGGGCGGCGATAATCACTTACCATCAGGTGAGCCGTCTGCCCCCTGTAACCATAAAAAAGAAACAAAAAACGACAAACCTTTAATCAAAAGTCAAAAATATACAGAATAATAAGATGAGCCAAGAATTTTGTACTGTATATGATGGATGCCAAACTCCCATACAATAGCATGAGGCAATTTTCTGATCGAGATTAGTAGGTGTTCCCTCTCATTCTATCACTTTGATGAATGAGTTTGTCATTTCGTAGTAAAGCTTTCTATTACTACTAATGACGTCACACAAAAATACACACAAATTTCTCAAACAAATACTCCCACTTAATATATGATTTTTGACTCACCTGTGAAATGATAAGGTACATCCAGGATATCTCACACTCACTTACACAACATAAAATAACGCTCGTCATCACCGGTTTTATAATTTTTAATTTAAAATATTGAATTACAAAAACTTGTGACAATTTTCAGTCTAGGTGTCAAAATAGCGTAAATATGACAGGTGAGACAGAAACTATGGATAGAAAGAGAGGAAGAAGATATCCCACTATCCCACGAATGGCCTTCATTCATAAATAGTGATAGAATGAGAGGGAACACCTACTGATCGAGACAGAACATTGCCTCATGCTATTGTATGGGAGTTGGGCATCCATATATACACTAGGCGTCAAAAATAAGTAGTACACTTTTCAAATTGCAATTACTCTTAAACTATAGAAGTTAGAGTTTTGAAATAAATATCATTTTAAAGTAAATTTAACAAAGTTTTCTAAAAATTATATTTTATTTAGCATTAGTAAAGTTTTACCCTTACAATTAAGGAAAAACTAAAAAGTTATCCATTTTGAAGGAACTGTCAAGAGCTTAATTTTTACGTTTTGTAACTTTAGTAACTTGTGTTGCCGCCTCGGGCTCTGATGACAGCTTGGAGCCAGTTCGGCATGCTGAACACTAAGTTTCGGAGGCGGTGTTGGGGAATATTCTCCCATTATTCTATCAGGGCCTGTTTTAGAGCTCTGAGGGTGACGGGGGGTGGTCTGCGCCTTCTGACTAGCCTCCCGAGCTCATCCCAGGCGTGTTCAGGGCTTCTTGATGGCCAAGCCTTCTTGATGATCAAGCTGATGCCAACCTCCTGAATGTACTCTTGTACGAGGTGAGCGGTGTGTGGTCGGGCGTTATCATGCATTAGTATCGCTCCATCACCCATATTTACTAAATATGGCCCTGCATACTCGTTAAGGATCTCTAAAGCATATCTTTCACCAGTCAGAGTACCATTTTCTATGACCACTAGCTCTGTGCGACCCTCTGAAGAGATGCCAGCCCATACGTGTACAGAGCCCCCGCCGTATAGAGTGTTTTTGTTTATTATGTTTTTTTCAGTCAATATTTAAAAGACGAAATTATGCATGGAGTTTTTATTAAATGAAATTAAATTCTCTATTAACTTCTTTTTATTTCAAAGGTCTAGCTTCTGTAGTTTAGGAGATTTTGCAATTTTAAAACTGTACTACTTATTTTTGACGCCCAGTGTAGTACAAAATGCTTGAGATGAGCATTTAAGTCTCGCGTCTGTTTTATTATCTTTAACAACACCTCTTCCGCTTCCATTCCTTCCTTCTGTTACTTGTCGGCTCGGTAGTAAGCTTGGTAGTAAGATATTTTCTTTGATATATGGCAACAAGTACCGCTTTTATGTGAGGAAGCCCGAGATATTGTGCTGTAAGGCAGCGATTGGCAGCACATCGAGCGGCTGCAGATAGCACTATGGGCCGCGGCTGAGATAAGTTTTCTTATTATTGCTCCTTACCCACTTATGATCAGCATTAAATATCCTCCTTTAGGACTCCAGGTGGGGCCGGCACTACCTTGTACCGAAGCTCCTCGTTGTTGCTATGAGAGTCTGTTACCTACTTGTTAAATCAGAGGAGACAACACTTCGTCCTCTTCCATTCTCCTCTGTCTAGCGATGAACTAGTCGGTTCAATTCCCTCTGTCATTTCGTCAAATTAATAATAAAATTACTTCGGTCAATCATGACCCAAGCAGACTGACAAACTTAGCTATTTTAAGTATAGAATCCAAAATTGATATAAAAATACATGATTTAATTACAGTTTTTGCCAACTCAAAGCAAGAAAAATTGGGTTTGTTTGATGTATGTACATACAATAAATACATACTTAGCACTTAGATAATAATGTAAACGAGAGTTGGATTGCTGGTATATTTCGCCGTTACAATCACTGTTAATTGTAATTAACTCATAATTTTATTGATTTCTCAACTTCGTTTCCCTCTTTTATTTGATTTGCACCATGTTCTTTTTATGTTAGAATGAAAGTATAATTTTTAGAAGGTTCATCGAAAATCTTCACTTTTTTGAAGCAATTTCATACTGTAGGAGTCGGTCGCGTGCCATGCTGCAGTGTAAAAGAAAACGAGGGTGCAGACTGAGCCCCGCACCCCGGTGCCGAATAGAAAAAAGACTGCACGGGTGGCGACCACGTACTGGGAGGTGCAACGTGGATAGGCCTCCAACAAGGCGGACCGACGATGGCGAAGGCCGCAGAAGGTCGCTGGATGCGGGCGGTCGTTGTGGAGATCATTGGGGGAGGACGATGTCCAACTGTGGACGTCTATGGGCTGATGTATGGATTGATATGATTATTTATTGATTTTTTATATAAATAAGCTTCTATCAATTCTTAATAAATTGTTCATATTTTTTTTCAAACTCTGTGGTAGACTAGCCTGTACGACGTTCATATATTAGGTCCTTACCTATGAAATTGGTGTTTTGTATGGAGATTTTGGGGAATTCTGCATTTTCCATACTAAAATTTTTTCAGTTTTCTTCACAGCGACAAATCCAAAGATAATAATATTTGGCATCTATCATTAGACAAGCTTTAGTAATATGTGTAATATCACACTTCATAAAAATTATTTATCGTTTTTAAGTGAATGCAAATAAAATGATGTATTCGGGAGGCACTTAAAAAGAGTTGTCTCCGTGTCCAATTTTACCACAATTAAACTTACAACAAATTATCAAAACCAATCGAAAGAGCTCAAAAATATAGTCTATTTTTAGACGAGGTAATTATTTTTTAGGAATACTCTGAATCTTAATAGTTACAGACAAAATACTAAGAGAGAAAAACCCAATACTAAGAGACAAACACACCAATTTCATAGGTAAGGACCCAATATTAGCATACTCGTAAAATCCATATTATATTGAAAAGTAAAGAAATACTGTTTTATACGTGTCTACACACGCTTATATCGATATCACCTTAATGTCACATCCGCATCTAGATAAGCCTTGAGCTCCAGTTAATGAGAGCTTGGGTTCCTGTTAGTTAGCTACTTTCGAAGTCTACCACCCACGCTGCTAGGGATAATCAACTTTCGGTTGATAAATTGAAGGTTAGTTACTGTTATGGCAGCACTTCACTTGGCTATACTTGTCCTAAAACGACCATGTGTGGATGGTCTATTTGAGTACTTTCACGATAGGTGCAAGCAACGCAAATAGCGAACATGCGTTTCCGTTCACTTGTCGGTTTTTGATCACACATCAAAGGTTTGTTTGAGTTGTTTGCCCGATATCAGTACATGTGTGAATGGGGTGTTCGAAATGATTTTATTATTTGGGCAAAATGGGGCAATCACATCGATAACGCTACGCAAATACGTTGAGCCAAGGAAAGTACCGCCATTAGTCTTATTCTGGATGAAAATGGTTTATTATATCTTTTTGTGGACCTTCTATTTTTATTTTTATTAGTTTCTTTTAAGGTTTGGTGTAAGTAAAGTAGAAATGAGCGAACCTTCCTGAAACAGTCATTAATTGTATCCAGAACAACATGCCAGATTAGCAATAACAGTATAAATGCACTTTATGATTATGTTTTTAGTTATATTAAACTCCATAAAGCACCAAAAAAAAATTGTATGCAAAAAAAATCACTTGAATGTAACAAATACGTTGGTGAAAAAACAAATAATCAAATAAAAATCGGTTCAGCCAATCGCGAGATAATCGCAAACAAACATACATATATACTTCCTTACAAAAGCTATTTATAATTATTTATATTGCAGAACAGAAATGGCGTCTGTAATTGTACTCTTGAATTTAATTATGATCATCTTGTTTCCATAATTCTTGACATTCTATTATATCCACGAGTTTTGACAAGTGAGCGGTTCTTCATAGGAAAGTTGATTTTAATTATAATTGCTTTGTTTTTCCTTGCGGTGAAGTTGCTATGAGTCCTAAATAAAATTTTCTTATGAATATTTTATGTTTGGTGCTGATTGTTGTGACGTATATAATTAAAAATGTATTGTTAGTAACATACCTATCATCACGACTCTAATCTTCTAAAGGGTCGGCCGTGTATATATCCACATTTCGTTTGATATTTTTGAGACCCAGTGTCTACGTAGTTCTTATGAGATTACAAAAAATTTACACTATTAGGAAAATAAAAAAAATTGTCTGAACCTAGTTGCTTAGTAATTAAACTCCATTGAATGTTCGCCGATGACCGGCATTATCCTAGTAGATGAACTAAGGACAATGCGCATAAAATTAAACTTAATTATCACGTAATGAACATTGTTTTTAGGTATTTTATTTTTCAAATATATCGCTAGTTTCAGTTTATTACCAAGTATCAAAATCATTAATTTTTTATCACAAATCAAACTGTCTGAAACACCTGCCCTACAGTTTCCTTGATAAGTGAGGACTATTCTTTTGATCGTGTCGCGTAACTATCAGGTAATATTGTTGAAATCTTATATAAACACTAGGGGAAGTCCGGGAGAGTTGAACCGCTTTATGCTTAAAGTATCGAATTTTCCTACAAATGAAGTTTATTGATTCAATTACAACAGTAAATGGTACCTCATTTAGTTAGGTTTTTCGATAATAAAGTGCTGAAATATTTTATAAAAATGAATGAAAAATGCGTTATGAGTCAACACTTGAAAATTGCTTTTAAAAGAGGAAAACAAACATTTTGCCAAACATGCCATTGGTCCATTTTTTAACCTACTGGTCAATCTCCCCACGGATCCAAAAAGGATCAAAAATAGGTCCCTTATGGACTAATTATATATGTTTCCTGTGTAGTATTAGTCGTGTGTGCTTATCTAATTACCTAAACATAACTTAGTCCTGTATTACATTAAGAGTGAGAATGATTGCCTTTAATATTTTGTGCTAGGGTCTAGAACGCAATTAAGTTTTTCAAAGTGCATTCAAAAACTATTACTTTATACATATTTAAGTCTACGTTGTTAACAAGCTCGAGGACCAATGAAAAAAATGTAAAAAAGAAATGAGACAAACTCGAAAGTTTATTTTCTGAAAATTCCAATCCAAGCATCGATGAATTTGGAGTTTATTTAATAATTTACCAAAAGAAATTAGGCAAGATATTAAAATCAACTTAGTGGTATATTAAATATATTAAAGTTAACCGAGGAATTTCCAAGAACATAAATTATGAGAGTGATTAAGGTTCGTACCTTGTTTCCCTTCACTAAGCTGATTAAAATCTGTTAGCAGTATGCCGGGACGAGTAACATAGTAAATGATTTAAGTTATTTGATTTCAAAGACACGGATGCTTTTTGAGAGAATGTGTACTAAGTTTTGATTTATGGTTGCATGGTCTTGTCTATTAAGGGATAAAGTTATTTTAGATAGTGGTGAAACTATTATCATGAAATTATAAAAAGACAACATAGTGACAGTGGACCATACTCCTCACGTGTTTGTTTCCATGAGGAAGGCCTGTGCCCAGCAGTGGGACGTATATAGGCTGAGGACGGATACTGGCAGATAGTACTTTGTGGTTAGTAAAAACTTGTAAATTAATATTCTTAGATATTAATTACTGAAAGGATAAACATAATATAATGCAAAATCATAACTGAAAATGAATACACGCGCTTAAAACTATATGTATCAGAAAATCTGGTAGATATTGAAAAGAAAAGCTGTTTACATACCTAGTAGTTGTGTAGGCTTATAAAAATGAATGGTCCGTGTTTGATGTCCACCTTTCTTTAAGAAATAGTAAGGTAAAAGGCCTTTGTTCCTATGCAAGATAAGCTGTACCAATACAATTTATTCGGACAAAATCTAACAGCGTAGAAAACTATAAGCTGAGATGAATCAGGACATACCTATGTTGTTTCGCTATTCCAACCGGGTCCTTTGTTACGAAAGCCATCAGCGAGCCCAATCAAGTAAGAAATTGGTGATCCCGCTGAAAGCCAGTCCCTTCAGGCCTGTTACTGAAGATAAGCTCCTTTCTGATGGAAATGTTTCGGACAAAAGAGTTTCAATGAATAGATTATTATAGTTTATTGAACAATAATTTATGGGTTTTTAGAAATTAAGGCCGTAGTCGTCGAGTTGGAAAAACGGCGCTACTCGCGCAAGGTGTCGTGGTAAATTTGGCCTGTATCATAGGGTTTTAAGAAACTTAAGAACAGTGATATATCGTTTCTCTTACGCTGTGTCCGGTATATGGATCATTTCCCAGTTACATATATACCTATGTAATGGGGCTGTAAGTGTGTGGTGACTGTGGTGAAAACAGTGTGTCTAATATTAATAATATTAGTACCTAGTATACATATAATTAGTACCATTGTCTAGCCAAAAAACACAAAAAGCAAATCGTTAACTATTTTACACACATTTCCATTTGGCAAAAAAACTTCCTTCTTGCAAATAAATCTATTTTTTGCATATTGTTGCTTATTGTTTGGCAAATAATTGTTTAGGCGATTTAGCACGCCAGCTTGTGCTTCGGCGCTGCGGGAAGTGCAGCTCCGTCGCCCTTGCGATACTAAGAACAGCAAATCCTCCGCAGCTTCGGCTTTTTGCGATTCTTATTCTCGGCCTTCGGTACATAACCTTAGCCTCCGGCTCGCGCGGTTGCCTGTACTACAACAGGCGGGGGCTGCCCCCATCAGCGCCTTACAAAAAATACTCTAGGGTTAATACTGACTAGTACCACGTGGAGTCGATGTTGACTGGTTCGACTATCACTAATCCACATTACCATATTAACATTGATACCTACAAAACTTGATTTTAGAAAAAGTTTGCCAAATAAAATTTTTGATCAAATGAATAATTTGCAAAATAAACACATGCGAAATGTTTATTTGGAAAGTATATTTAGACGAAAAATAATTTTGCTAAATGGAAGTACTCCATTAATACCACTTATAGGCGTAATGATATTATGTTGTGAAATGTTAAATTAACACACACATACACTCAGTTACACCTTTCTTAACCCATACGTAGCTTTTTTTAGATCGTAAGCTTACACTGCCTTTTTCTTAGATATTGTGTTCTAAATCGCTGTATTTTTTCGTCAGTAAATCCCCTATATTGGCTTCCTCTACTGTTTATAACAATGGGGCTTGATAAAGGGACGTCTAATATCGACAATAAGCATTGATCTTCACTTCCTGGTATATTAATCACGATATTAGTCCTCCTATATGGTCTTATATTCTCGTGATAAGATTTACTGGTTCTTATGGGGGTTTCAGCGTATTTTTGGTTTAACATTAAGACCTTGTATCCTAGTTAGGACCTAGATCTGACAGATTTCGGGAATTCCGATCTTTTATTTCCTCAAAGGAAGTCATAACACGACATTTTTCTAAAACTTTATTCAAAACCTTCTTCCTTATTCACTCATACACATTACGTAAGATAGTAAAATTTTATAAGTCGATACCTGTAGGTATTTGTTGTAGGTATGTAAATGACAATGTGGCGAGAAACAATTTATTGTAGTTCCAAATTAAAATTATAAATGAAGATGAAAAGAAAAAGTTTCTATAACACAGTGTATAAGGCCAAATCTATATACAATATACACAATAACTCCATAGTTTAACCCAAAGTTTCTACCTGAAGCCCACGACATCCTTACCTTTTTTTATTACAGCTGTCAGAAAATAGAGGAATAAATAAAAGTAAGGATAATATTTTTATTCCTTTTAAGCATAATTTGGCACCTGTCGTCTATAAACTGTCTAACACCTATGAAAAGGGTCACAATTCTATGTTAGTTGTATACTTACGTGTATATTCTATTTTTGCTAAATAATCGCTTATATAACGACATACCTACACTTGCATTTATAATTGAGGATGCAAAATATTATTCAAGTTCTGTAGTACATTATCAACCAGTAGGTAGTGTCCAGAAACTCTTGATAAAATTAAAATTTTACCTCAAGTGCAGTACAATTTTGTAGTTTATGTGGGTTTTAACCGAATTTTGGTAATTTTACTACTATTCAGTGAAAACCGATTATCAACCACTGAGTTGGGATAAAAATCGAAGTACAGTTTATTCTGAATATATATCGCTTGACCGGGACCTAGACATATAAGTCGAACCTTGAGTACTAACACCTAACCTAACACCTAACCTATACATATAGAGATTCATTTCTCAATATTATTATGGTTACTACTCGTACAGGCCCGTAAATTAATTAAAAAACAATATTTTACTATGAATTGTATTTTTGCTTCGTAATAAATAAAACCAATAATACTCAAATTGAATGTTTTAATAAAATCACAAAATATTGGTAAGTATATTATATTCTCATTTCGACGCGTCCACCACCAACCAGTGGGAATACTAGTGTCTTTAAAAAAAAAGGTTTTATTGTGGCTATTGACGTATACCTCCATGGTCAGGGTATATTTATCAACCGATATCACAAAAAATTGTAATCAATCAAATATATCCGTTAAAATTAATATCGTAGAGGAAAAGTTATATAGAACGTTCGACGTATTATGAAAGTAATCCCATGTGTATTGTGTTGCCTGCCAGTAATTACTATTGGATCATCAGCAATTTTTCCATATCCATTATTTTTCAGTGCATATCTTTAATTATTACATTCAAACTGTTATCAATATTGGGGGTCAAAATGTTTGAGGATATCTGTAAGTTTGTTTTTTTTTTAATAAAAGAAGCTCAGTAAATGACTCAACATCATCTGATAGTAAGCAGTAGAAGAGTACAAGTAAAGAAAGCTATGACAATATAAGAAAACTAGCTTAAGTGAAATAAATTTAGGATTATTAAAAAATCACAGAATTTAATTACAAATTCTTCGTTATAATCTTTAGCGGCAATTAGAATGTTCAAACACCTTTTCTTCAGGGAAATAATAACTCTATAGCCTAGGAATATATATGAAAAATAATGAAAGTCGTTTGAAACAAAAAGTCTCCCCTCACGGATCATTAGCATCGGAGTTCCCCGTGACTAACCGCGCTGACGTTGCACGACTTCCCCTTCATATTTAGAAAGGACGCGATGACTTACATTTCATTATCATGAATAACAAGGGTTCAGTTGCTACCCATAATTTATGGTAGCGAGTTATCGTCAGAGGAAAATTTTTTCTTCCAAGCAACGCAGAAAAAAGGAGCATAGTAAAGAAAATACAATGAATTACGTTTTTCCCGTATTATTATAGCGAGATGTGGAAGACTTATAATGTTACTAGCTTTTGCCCGCAACTTCGTCCGCATAGAATAGTTCGTTTGAGATAGTGTGATGGTATGTAGCCTATAGCCTTCCTCAATAAATAGGCTATTCAACAATGACAGATTTTTTCAAATTGGAACAGTAGCCTCAATTGGTGGAATTGAAAATTTACTCCTACTCTATTATTAGAAGCAAAATTCATAGTGGCGTAAATTTGTCCTTTTCTGGAACGCGTTCCCATGGGAACATCGGGATAAAAGGTAGCCTATGTCCTATCTCAGCCTCTAGACTGTGTGCCAAATTTCGGTTAAATTGGTTCAGTAGTTTTGACGTGAAAGCGAGACAGACAGACATAGTTACATTCGCATTTATAATATTAGTGTGGATTAGAGATTATGGATTAGAGAAAATATGTTAGAACGAACAACGTATGAAAGGACGCGCGCGCACGCACATACGTGGATTTTTTTTTCTCTCAAGGCTTTTTATAATATTATTATACCAGGACAAAAAGATTGAGCAACGTAGCAATAGTTAAATAGATTTTATTAAAATCTTGCACGATTAAAATGATTAACCCAAATGGAGCTCAGAGGTTAACTTATTTAAAACCAAATTCGACTACAACAATAAAAGCTAAATGAAATTAAAATACAAACAGAGGGAGAGATACACGTAAACCAAGATATTAATTTAATGATATAGATAACTTGTTGCATACTAATGTAAAATCAATAGTGACTATGAATTTATGAATTCACTCCATAGAATAATATTATCTCGTCCTCTAATCCCTACTTCCGCATTGATAAATGTGAAGGTTTGTAGTTGACTGATATTTGATTTAAATTATACATATAACATGATTTTGTACTAATTTATTTTAGAAGAAAGAAAGAAAGAAAAAAAAAGGATTATTGACCTACATACAAATTTTTGTTTGGCTAAATGTGGTCTTAAGGAACACAGTGCTCCTTGGACTCTGCCTACCCCTTCGGGGATTAAAGGCGTGATTTTATGTATGTATACTAATAAGAGCTACATTTTCTTAAAACTAAACATCAATAATGGCCAATTAGGACCCGAACTCAGCATGTGCTACAACAGATTACACTGCTGCAGCGCTGGTATTCTGCTTGGGCCTATAAGGGTTAAGACAAAACAAAAATACACACAATACAAGATAGATCTTAAAAAATAACTTATAATTTAAAATAGGTAGCTGTTTGTGCTTTGTTCCCTTTGCCTTCCTAAAACGCGACGTTAACATAATGGTTCTTTGGAGTCCTTGGCGCCATTCAACCACGGCGGACGTGATTTTTATTATTATATTATATTTTAGTGCTAGTTCATATGTATAGCGTGGTAATTCTATGGTTATAGAACAAAAAAAACATTTATTTAATTATAGTTAAAACGTCCGACGCGGTAACGGCATAGACAGTAAAGGTAGAATTCATATAATGGCAGTACGGGTACCTTGTGTTTCTAGTGTCAAAAATACATACATACATAAAATCACGCCAGTAAGCCCCGAAGGGATAGGCAGAGTCCAAGGAGCACTGTGTTCCTTAAGACCACATCTAGCCATACAAAAATTGGGTTTGGTCAGATGAAAAATCGTGGAAGGTGGTAGTCACAAGTGGCTAGCTCATCGCCTACACAATCACACACCCAGTACCCAATACGCCCTTGGTCGCCTTTTACGACATACTAGGTAAGAAAAGCAGTTGGTACATTCTTTTCAAAAATACATGTACAATAAGAGCGTTTTAGGCATTATACATACAAATGCACAAGGGCTACACACTTTGACATTACGATGGTGGCCGTTGGGTAAGTGTGAACGTTCGGACGCGCGAGTCAATGCTTTATTTGAATGAAATTAAAATTGTATGAAGATATTTAATTAGTGACATAGTCGAGTAGAGTACCGCGCTGGAACGTGTTAAGCAAATCTATCTATGATATAATACAATAATCAAACTAACACAACACTACTATAATTATTTACTACTATGACAGTGCAAAGATATTGAGTGGAGACCGTGTCTTGGGAGATGTACTCGTAGTGTGGGAATTCCACACTCCACACACCATGTCCCACGTCATCTCCACTAAATACCTATAGATAGAAGATATTCGTAGGAAGTGGGAGTGAACTGGATGTAGACCGCTGATGATCGAGAGCGCTGGCGTGCATTAGAGGAGATTTATATTCAGAAGAGGACAAACATAGGTTGATGTTGAAGATGTTATTATATCTGAATAATTATATTACAAATGTTACAGAACTTTCCAGCCTTTCAATTTAGTTTATCGTCACTCGAACGACGTGCTAACATAAATTAAAAATATATATTATGTCTTTTATAAAAATAAATGCGAGATATGGCAATTTTAAATTAACAATTAAAGTATGTAAGTACAGTTGTATGTAAGTACAGTTGTTTGTAATATCGCTTGCCTCACATTATGCCCGGTGCATGGCAACAGGCTCGCTACCTGTTACAGGGTGCTTAACACCTCTGCCTACTCCTTTGGAGATGGAGGATTTATGATATTTTCAGTTATCAAGGTATTTTTTGTTATATTTACAAGATAATCGTTATAATTTACAAGATAATAAAGACTTCACTACAATCTCAATTAAAACCAACTAAGCAAGAAGCTGCCTATTCACATGGAGGGTAGGTACAACTTTATCTAAATACCAATATCAAAACAGTAAGACTATTATCGTAAGCGCAAGATTGCTCTTGATCGCGTTTTGACGCATCAAAATACTTGCCTGGCGGTGTGGAAACAATTTCAAGAGATACTCGATTGCTCTCAACGAGATAGCACTTAATTCAATTAGTCTAATATTAGCAAAATATAAGGAAACGAGCTTCACTTACAGAGCTGGTCTTAACTTTAGACGTACTTTCGATTAAGTGTAGTGCTTGTGAATGACTTTGAAGACTATGGTGTCGCTTGAAAACTGTATTCTAGAAAAAAGTATTTTATTTTAATGCGCAGTTCATGGTTTTCACAACGGGTGGTGCTCGCACTGGAATAAGGGTACTGATAAGGGTTGTCCAGTTGCATTTGTTAATTGAGACAGCATCTGAAATATGCGATCTTTGACACATCGATCAGATTAGGGGTGGAGGACTGTTGTGACCTCTTTAATTTTGATATGATCGTGTGTCAGAACTAGCTGTCTGTCATCTTTTGAATATAAAATAAAATATGGATTACAATACTATTTATTATATAATTATATAACTTAAGTTACTTAACGTGTGGATGTTTTTTTTAAATTTATATGGTATCTAATTCTAGTTTCAATGCGAATCTTTATTCTTCTGAATGTTCTTTCTTTCTACTTTTCTTCCTTTCTTATTTTTTTACCCTTTTTTCTTACCTATCGAATTTTGATTATTTTTCATGTCTTTTTCTATCCCTTTCGTTTCGTTTCTAACATAATTAAGCAGTTAAAAAGTTTTATTTAATTGGATTCTCAGCATAGTTTTTCTAACTGCACCACAGGTGCCTCCATGTAAATAGATAGGTATACATTGAACTGATTTTGGAAGGGTGGTATTTAAACGAGTGACTGTAAATTAAAGTTTTAAATGTCAACAACATTTAATGTTTGTTATATTATTACAAAGTGAGCGACTGACTACGAAAGACGAGAAATCAACAGAATAGGAACTTAGGGCCGGTGCTCAGTGCCGGCACGGCACGGCAATCATGGCAAAGGATTTTGTAACTAATAAAGTTATTTAGAATCTTATTTCAATTAATTTAGAATTCATATTGCTAATTCTAAATTCAAAATTTTCGATACTTCGCGACATGCCGCGGTATTCTGCGGCGTGACATGACGCGCCTCGGGATGCTGCTCAATTTAGACAAAGTGATTATTGACACAAATATTGTTTTTAAGGGTTATAAAAAAATTACCTTAACCTAATTTCTATGCATATACTTACATTTCCTAGGAATTGAACGCAAATTCATTGAAGTTGCCCTCTCTGTATTTCTAGTCGCTCCCTTAGTAATGTTGTTGCACGGATAGAATTTTAATTTCTGAAATGGAATAACATTTGTTGTAAGCTCATTCTAGATTTAATTATAAATAAATATTCTTCGTTAGTTAAGTTCATTTTCCGCTTACTCAAATTAATACCGCTCGAGATATTAATTCAGTATCTCATCATCAGTCGCAAAGTTTTTTTTTATTCGCTTGTTTTATTATTCCCCATTTTGGTATGTAGTTCACTAATACTCCATGGGTAATATTACAATAATCCTAAATTTTGTCATCAATTAAAATGTAATATCGCTACGCCTAATTCACTGAAGTTCTAGCTATAATAACCAAGTAATTAAATTGAAACAATTTGCTAACGAGAGAATATACAAATTGTTTAAGGAATTTCAATGTTTTGGATTTTGTATTGAATCTATTTAAATGACAATAGTAGGTAGTTCGCAACGGGCCAAGATCGTTTATAAAGTTTGCACACAAAAGTGTTGAGTTATTTTTTTTATTTTTATTTATGGCAACAACAGTCGTACTTGGAAAAAGTAGTACTATGGTTACAAAATACAATATTTTTCATTGACCTATAGTGCCAGTAATTTATCTTGTTAGTAATAGAGTTATCTTGTTGTTAATTTATAATATTATTATTATTGCGGTGGGAAAGTCAATTCTATTTCATTTCATTTATTACATAGTCTTTATTATTTAAAATAACAAATATAATAGGTAATAGGTGCTAACACCCATATTTTACTTGATAAGTTTTGTGTTCTGTAGTGTGTCTTTGTTTACCGTAAGTAGGAACTCGTGATTGTATAAATAAAAGTGAATATGACTTTGTTATTTTTAAAGTAGGAACTCGTGATTGTATAAATAAAAGTGAATATGACTTTGTTATTTTTAAAACGTCGACATTCTCTCCTCAATTATTAAAAAAATATTACCCTGTTCTTAGAACGACCCTTGCATTGGTGTGGAAAACTTCTTTACTGGCGGTTAGAGGCGCAGAGATGGTGGACTGACGATGCGGATCGCGGATACTGACAGTTAAGATATTCTGCAAAAATTTTTAACAATTGCTATTAAATAAGTGAAATAAAGTCCAATGGATGGATAAGAGAATCGGGAGCAAGCGGAAATATGGGGCGAGGAGAACCTAGGCGAACTTTTCTCAATCTCGCGGGCGTTCTTGAGAAGGTCCACGTCAAAAGTACCATAGTGACTTCATAGGGGCTGTGCAGGACCTTTGAGATATTATTTATGTTTTTATACTTTTTTTATGACAATGTATCTTTTAATGACATTGTATCTTTTGACTTTACGATTTATTACAGCTCTTGAACTTGTCACGGTCCATGTTAGTCTTTTTTTTTTTGGGGAATGTCAAATGAAAATTTCTAATGATGCTAAAAAAAAATTAGTTTTTTCCATTTACTTATAACAATCCATCTAACAATCGCATTTATTTTCCGTATTCTGCCTGTCCCTATGGAAGAAGGCGAGTCTATGTATCATGTATCAGGTTTTAGCAGAAAATCCTTTCTCTAAACGAATAGTTAAGGCCATTGACCAGACAAAGGCAAATAATATGATACGTACATTAATACCACTTCATATTTGGCTTTCAAAATTGTTCTTACGCAGTAAACTTACGTTGTGTAGTGTTAAGTTGCGGTGTGGCGGTTGTTTCAGCCGCCGTGCGGCGTCGCCGGGGCCGTAAAGTGGGCACTAGATGCGGCAAGGGCTGGCGCAGAGCCAACTAGTGGTCTGGACACTAAGGGCAAGTACACAATGCGTAAAGTGGTAAGGAACAAAGGACGCGGTGCTGATAACTACACATACGTATAAGGGTAATAAAAGTTTTTATTTTAGTCGTCCTCGTTTTATGTTTTATGTCTAGACGCTAAGGGTATAAATAAAAAGATACGTAGAGCTGCAACTTACTCGTATATCACTTGATTTTGAGTGTAACCAGAGTGTACGAGACTGCGGCAACAGTATCTCGATTTTGATTCAACGATTTGAACAACACACAAAATTGTTTTTTATTTTTTATCAATTTAATATATTATATGAAAATCGTGCTCTATTTTAAGGGAAAAATATTCAAAAAAATATTTTTTTAAAATTTTTAATATATTTTCAACTAAAAAAATAGTGTTGAAAATTTACAACACGGTGCATGCCGGCAGGAATATAATGATTGATTCTATAAATGAGAAATAATGAAGAATATCCATTTTTTATTTTTTTTTAGGTTACAGTAAAAATAAGTAATTGTTATCGCTAATACGTTAATTGGCGATGACAATTACTTATTTTTACTGTAACATTAATGAAAAACCTTACACTTTTCACACATTGCCTGAGCATATCCCTTACAATTAGGGTACTTGCACTTTCCTCTATCAGATTACACCGGGAAGTGAGCAACATTATCTAATCGAACGTCTTTGCTAGGTGCTGATTGTCCAGAAACTTTCTATTTCTTTATTTCCTGGATTTCCTTCTCCAATGAAGCACTGCTCGGTCTGCCATGCTTGATAGATGGTGAAGAAGCGTCCGAAACACTTTCTAACTCACATAGAGTATCCGCTAAGGCTAGTCCAAGCTCAGCGAGTCTTAGAGCTTTACGGCCCTGTAAAGCATAGATTCTTCTGGATAATATCCAAGAATTTATGATTGTCATGTCTATCATGTGATAGACTGGTCTCATAGACCATTTTCGACTCTTCTTTCTAACTCGATAACATAAAATATTACGATTTATCCTTTGTCTTATTGTTGACGAGCTGGTTCATTTACCAAGGGTGGATCATTAATTGAATGAAGCTTCTCTTCAAGAAGCGGCGAATCTGGATATTCATTATTACCAACTAGCTGCTCTTCTTCATCTAAAATATTCTTGTCTTGAATTGTCTTGAAAATTCCATAAAATTATTTCCAGATTTTCATAAAATTGGTCTTCAGACATTTCCTCCTTCTAAACTCCTCAAATATGCCTCCATTTGAGCTTCAGGTAAGCCGTCCATTCTGGATCATAAACAAATTTTCGTTTATGAAAGATGCGCAATGTTGCAAATTTGCAACAGTCTATTTTGTGTAAATATTATATTATTTATTTTTTTATTTTATAAATATTTTACTTTATTTGCTAAATTGAACATATTATGCACACGTATGATTTATTTCAAAATCTTACCACGTAGTTTTAGAAAAATATTGCCCACTTTACTTTTACTAAAATCGACAATAATTATTTTTATCAAAATTACCTACACAAACTATTTATTAGAAAAGTAAATGTTAAAACAATGCTGCAATTTTGTAAATTAAAAATTTACTAAGTACCATAATAAGACCTCCAAAATAAGTAATAATATATTATTTTAAACTAAATAACGAAAAAATTGGGTGTTGTAAAATTACAACATAGCGCAATTAAGGGTTAAAAAAATAAATTTATTTTTTTTGTAGTTTTGACGTGAAAGCGAGACAGACAGAGTTACTTTCGCATTTATAATATTAGTATGGATTAGGAGGAGCACGGTGGCGTAGTGGTTTAGTATGCTATGCTAGGCTTTCGATCGAAAACAAAGTTACCTTCGCCATGGTCAGGCCGTGAAAAAACTTTGTGATCTCGAGCTCCTCCGTGCTTCGGAAGGCACGTTAAGCCATTGGTCCCGGTCGCTATTACGACCGTTTCTTCCCACCAACCCGCATTGGGCCAGCGTGCTGGTGTTACGTCTCGTACTCCTCATGTGTTTCTCGATGAGCAGCGCCTAGCAGTGGGACACATAAAGGCTGAGGACTGATGTATGTTATTTATAATAACTTGATATTTACAGTAAGCTCATATACAAATATACCTATACCTACATCTCATAACATACACACAACTGGGAATCGAACCATAAACCGCGAAGATGGCGACAAGTTGTAATCGTTGTAAAAATCACTTGGCCTTCGCGCTCATCATTCATCATGAATCACAAATTAAGAAGATAGTCTTAAAAAATCTGAAAAAATAATTAAACAAAATATATTTAAAGCGTGTACTTGCCCTTACAAATTTCGTATAGTGGCCTCTCCGATTTTGCTGAGCTCAAACCATAATAACTAAGAATAATCGACGCTGCACCAGTAGATTACAAGCATCTCCGCACTTAGCTAAATTATAATTTCGTTAATATTAAATTCGCCTTGCGAGGTTCATTATTAATTCACTGCACTTGTGCCAAAATACAATGTGTATCGGACCTAAAAAATATTGTTACAAACCGCTCTACTGTTTCGCTGCATGACAGTAATATTAAATGAATCCGAACAAGCGCAGTAATACTCGTAGGAGCCCAGTTTATGGGTATGTAAATTTATTATCCGTAAAAATGATGTAAAATAACACTAAAATCAAACAATAAATCGTAAATTATTCATAAAATATATTTTTACCCAAACAAATGTATTTATTTCTTTCCTACGACTTCGCTTGGATTCTAGACTCGTAGGAGATCGGTTGACGTAAACTTATTACGCTTATTATTATTATATTTATTATAAAACAATTGTTCCATATCTTTCTGAGAAAAAAATGGTTGGACATACCTATACTAACAAAACGGTGTAAATTGCATTCGATTCCGTGCAGATTTTTTTCATTTACTTTTTTTCTTACATTTGACAGGTAAGCTCTTGGCCTTCATTTCAACTGATACTATGTGACGATACGGCCGAAGGTGGACGCGAGCTTGAAATAAAAGAAACGAAATGAGCTCTCTTTAATTTATTTTCTCATAGAAAGGGGATGAAAAGTAATGTGTACAACTCGAGAGCAAACTATTTTTTACCTCGGGCGATGTACTTTGAATCCCTCGCTGCGCTCAGGATTCTACTTTAGAATCCCTCGTAACGCTCGGGATTCTATTCTAGAATCCTTCGCTTCGCTCGTGCTTCTTGCGCCGACGCCGTAACAATACTACTTTGCTCCCTTGTTATTACGATCTACTAATGAATTACAAACATTTCATATTTCATTCTATGTAGTTAAAAATCCAATGTAATTTACAAATTGCATTAATAAAATGTATTTTATTATGCAAGCTGCTAGCCATCACAGGGCACAGGTTAATTTGTTAACTAGCATTTGTGTCGCCTACCATTTGTGATATCTATAATCACCTTTCATGGGTTGACTGGCAGATATCTCTGTTAGGGAAAAGTACGTCCTTGCAAACTACTATTTTTACCAAATTTTGTATGTTATTTTTATATACAATAAAGAGTATAATAATAACAATACCCAATACAAGAAGACATTTTTTTTCAATTTGATTGAATTACAAGGAACGGAAGACTCAAGTTATTTTTTTGTATAGGTGTATCTGTTATAATACTGGCAAGGTTTTATAGTTCCTTTTTTTGTAATCAAAATTATATTGACTGTCATTCTTTACTTCAAATGAAAATATCTATACAACAAAGACGTATATTATTAACAAAATTACAACAAAACGTTATCAGCACGAATTTTATATACGTTTAAAAGTCTTATTCTTGTTGTGAATATTTTTTGGAAGTCGTTGGTATAATTTTTTACAAAATATGTCGAATTCCGATAGAGGAGATACTTCGGGTATGTCTGGTTGCAATATTACTTATAGACCAAACTCGTCGTCATCACTTCCATCCTTTATACTTCGGGATAAGGGAAGTAACCCCATTTGGAAATTCAAAATGGGGAATTACCTAATCCATGAAGATTTGTGGGAGACAATTGAGGGCTATTCAGATGGTGACTCGACACCCATAAACATAAAGGTACGGAAAGACAGGAAAGCCCTTTCAAAAATTTGCTTGACCCTAGATGGATCTGCTATTATTCATGCTAAGAATGCAAGGAATGCATCCGAAACCTGGATATCGTTGCAGAACAACTTCAAGGATAAAGGTATGGGGCGCAGATTATCTCTTGAAAGAAAATTATACCGTCTCAACCTAACTGATTATAATGACATTGAAAGCTATGTCAATGCCGTTTTGTGTACTGCACAAGAATTAGCAGACATCGGCAAAAATATTGATGATGCTTCTCTCGCAGCAATACTACTAGGTGGTCTTACATCGCATTATGGAACTGGAGAATAGCAATGTAGAATTTTCCACTAGTTTAGTTAGTAGTAAATTACTAAATGATCATAAAAATGATACTAGCATTGACAATTTCACTGCTGCAAAAGCTAAAAATGAAAAATCGGAGCAAAGACAAATAATTTGTTATGATTGTAAGGAGCTTGGTCATAAACGCCCTGATTGTCCATTACGCAAGAAGAAGTATCCAAAGAAGAAAAATATTGTAGCTTCCAGTTCCGGTACTTCTTATAATGCTTTAGGAGTCAAAGATGATTCCAAGATGGATATTTGGTATGTAGATTCAGGTGCTAATTAACATATGACGTCAAGATTAGATTGGTTTGATGATCTTAAATCAAAAGTCTCCGGTACAGTTACAGTCGCTAATGGCTCCAAAATAAATGTTGACGGGGTTGGCAACATTTCTTTATGTACTAGTCGTAATATTGTAAATAAATTAAATAATGTATTATATTAGGTCCTTACATATGAAATTGGAGTTTTGTATGGGAGGAACAAAAAGACGAATATTTATAAATATAATATAATTAATTAATCAAAGTACCATTGTTTTCTATGCACTTTTGCCATCTCATAGGAAGTTCATTGATCCCTTTACTAAAAAAACCAGTCGGACGGGAATCAATAAAATCTATGAAGGCGACTTGGACTGCCCCATCAGAGTTGTATTTTTTCCCTTGCAAGAAGTTATCCAAATTTGGAAAAAAATGGTAATCTGTTGGAGCAAGGTCCGGGGTGTAAGAAGGATCTCTTAGACATTCCAATTGAAGCTCTTCTAATTTGGTAGCCGTCTGTTGTGCAGTGTGTGGTCTAGCGTTGTCGTGAAGCAGCAGTGGCGTGGAGCGATTAACCAGCCTAGGTTGTTTAGCCGCTAGCTTTTCCATCATGGTTTGCAATTGCTGACAATAGACATCAGCCGTAATAGTCTGACCAGATTTGAGAAAACTGTAATGAACAATACCGGCACTAGTCCACCAAACGCTTACAAGTAACTTTTTTGGGGTTAATTTTCGCTTGGGGCAGGATTTGGCTGGCTGGCCAGGATCCAACCATTGCACTGAGCGCTTCCGATTATCGCAAAGAATCCATTTTTCATCACAGGTAATGATTCGGTTTAAAATACCTTCATTATTGTGCCGGTTCAGTAATGTAACGCAGCAGTCGACACGCGTTTGCCGGTTTGCTTCAGTCAATTCGTGAGGTACCCACCTTTCAAGCTTTTTAATCTTCCCAATTTGGTTCAAGTGAATTAAAACAGTTTTATTACTAACATCGCAGCCTGCAGCTAACTCGGACGTGGTTTGCGATGGATCCGCTTCCACAATAGCCTTCAATTCTTCATTATCAACTTGGGTCTCAGGCCGTCCGTCGTCGGGACGGGGCTTGTTCTGCAGGTTGAAATTTCCAGAACGAAAACGTTGGAACCAAAAACGAACTGTGTTTTCTTTTGAAACACGACCGCCATACACATCATTCACCCTTCGAGTTGTTTCCGCAGCACTAGTGCCACGGCGGAACTCGTAGTCGTAAATAATGCGATATTTTAATTTTTCCATTTTGTAAAATGAGTGTCGCAAACAGAAAAAACAGAGGAAAAAAAAACAAATGAATGACAGTCATCAAAGCACAAATACATGAGTAAATAGCTGTACAAATTTGAATTTGGAATTCTTTACCAAAGAGGAGAAAATCGTGATTAAAGTGGCCAGTACGAAAAACGCCAATTTCATATGTAAGGACCTAATATGTACTGTAATGTCGGCTGTTGATCAGGGTTATTCTGTTCTTTTTAATAAAGATGGGTGTAACTTCTATAAATCTGATGCCTTCTCTTTTACAGGTGATTCGATTCTACATGCTTCGTCCTGTGATGGTTTGTACTCGTAGGATTGTACTCGTACTGTAAATACTTCCATCGTATGATGTGCACTCTGAGTCTCAAAATAGGTATGAGCTTTGGCATACCCGCTTAGGACATTTATGTAGAATAGGTATGAATTATTTAAAAGCTAGTAATGTGGGTATAGATTATAAGTTTGTAAATAAATCACCATGTATCGCGTGTATTGAAGGCAAGCAAGCGCGCAAACCTTTTAAAAGTTTACCGCATACAAGGATGACTTCGAAATTGGAATTGGTTCACGCTGATCTTTGTGGACCAATGCCTGTAACATCTTTACAAGGTTATCGTTATGTATTACTCTTTATAGATGACTATTGTAGAACAATATTTTCTTTCTTTATAGCTTCAAAGTCTGAAGTTAAAGATAAGTTTTGTGCTTTCCAAACGTTTGTTGAAAGACAAACTGGTATCAAAATAAAAAGAATTAGGACTGACAATGGTACTGAGTTCGTAAATAAAGAACTGACTGATTTCTTTGTTTCGCTCGGTATTGATCACGAAACAACTGTACCGTACAGTCCGCAACAAAATGGTATTGCTGAACGTACAAATCGTTCAATTATAGAAAGCGCTCGATCTATGTTAAGTGACAGTACTCTCTCAAAAGCTTATTGACAAGATGCAGTCCAATCAGCTGTTTATATTTAGAATAGTTCACCTCATCGAGCGTTACCTAAGTATTGTACACCTCATGAGATGTGGTTTGAGACTAAACCTGATCTGTCTCACTTAAGAGTTTTTGGTTGTAGGGCTCTTATTCAGATTCCTTCGTGTCAGAGAAAGAAACTGGATTCAAAGGCGGAAGAAGTAATCTTTGTTGGGTACACTGAAGATCCACTTAGTTATTTCTTTAGAGATCCTAACAGTCCCAGGCGCCTGATCAAAGCTAGGGATGTTAACCTTTTTTGAGGAATGCTTTTCAAAATTGAAAGCGGCTACTTCTTCAAATGGTGTTAATAGCGATAATGTATCTTTGCCAGTTTTATTATTTTCTGCTACTAATAATGGAACTCAAAATGATAATGACATTGTTATTGAGCCCATAAACTCTAGAGAACCAACTCAGGGTATAAGAACTCCAGTATTAGTTCAGGAACATGGGAGTGAGATTGTTGTTTCAGAGCCATTATATACGAGTTCTGACGCTGTCGCTGATTCAAGTCAACGGGAATCAGAACGTAGATATCCAAGCAGGGATAGAAATCCTCCCGATTTCTTGACGTATGTAGCTTCATGTGATGATTTGAATGAGCCTCAGACTTTTTCAGAGGCTGTTAATTTAAACGATTCTGTAAACTGGAGAGAAGCTATGGATAATGAATACAGTTCTCTCATGAATCTAAATACGTGGAAGCTTGTTGATCGACCTGATACCAGAACTGTTCGGTACAAGTGGATCTATAAACAGAAAAGAGACTCCGATGGGAAGATCATAAAATACAAAGCTCGACTTATAGCTCAGGGCTACAGTCAGGTTGCTGGTGTTGATTATTATACAACGTTTGCTCCAGTAGTGCGACAGACATCACTGCGTACTTTGTTTGCATTAGCTGCACAAAGAAATCTTAAAATGCGACATATGGATGTTGAAACAGCCTTCTTAAACGGGGATTTAGAGGAGCATGTTTACATGGAACAACCTGAAGGGTATGTCATGAAGGGTTGCGAGCATCAAGTTTGTCTTCTGCAAAAATCATTATACGGTTTAAAGCAAACTCCGAGAGCGTGGAATATTAAATTAAATAACACACTATCCCAAATAGGTTTTATAAGTACTGCTTCCGAGGCATGTGTTTATACAAAACTATTTGATGGTGAGTTAGTCTATATGGCAGTATTTGTCGATGATCTCATTTTGTTCTATCAAAATGACAAGACATTTGAAATTGTCTATCAAAGTTTACAAAATTATTTTGTACTTAAATATTTAGGGTATTTAAAATGTTATTTAGGTCTAAATGTAGGTATCAGAGGTAGTGATAATGATGTGACGGTTCATCAGAAGCCATACATATTAAGCCTCTTAAAAAAGTTTGGTATGGAAAACTGTAAGACTTGTAGTACACCGATGTCAAATACCAAATTGAATGTAAGTACTACGAAAAACGATCAGTTTTATCCATATCAACAACTTATAGGTAGTTTAATGTATCTTTCTGTAAATAGTAGACCAGATATTGCTTTCACTACTAGTTATTTAAGTCAGTTTAATACTTGTTATGACAAGTCTCACTGGTTAGCAGCAAAAAGAGTTTTGCAATACCTTAAGGGTACTATGGACTATTGTTTGCATTATACTAAGAACAGTGATGTCTTACAGGGTTGGGCTGACGCAGATTGATTTGACCCAAACTGTAAGATAGATAGACGGTCTTACACAGGGTATTGTTTCAAGTTGTGAGGAGGTCTAGTTTCATGGGCAGCTAGAAAATAGCCCACTTTAGCACTGTCATCTGCAGAAGCCGAGTATATGTCTCTAACAGATGCTGTAAAAGAAGCTTTATACCTGAAACGCTTTATTAACGAGGTTACTGGTGAATTAGATGAGTTAGAATATGTAAATATAGCTACTGATAGTCAGGCTGATGTGCTAACTAAAAGTCTGCAAGCTACAGCACATAAGAGATGCTGTAATAGCTTACGTTTAGTTTAGTTTTGCACACTGTATGTTGTTATGTTTTTTTTGTTTCTTTAGTCAATAATAGGATTTTGATTATGGGGGCGTGTTATAATACTGGCAAGGTTTATAGTTCCTTTTTTTTGTAATCAAAATTATATTGACTGTCATTCTTTACTTCAAATAAAATACCTATACAACGAAGACGTATATTATTAACAAAATTACAACAGTATCGTTCGTCATAAACAGAACCCGATGCACGGCAATAGGTTCGCCCCTAGAACAGAGGTACCTTAAATATGGCAAGCGAAATGCGAGTGTGATGATGTTATATTATTACTAAACGACACTTATTAAAACCCGTCCAATATTAATATAACCGATCTAAAGTAAGAAATTAAGTACTTACAAGTCCCTCCTATTTAGCTGTGTGATAATTTAGTTGCAACGTCACTACTTCGTTAGAACACTCGAGGTGAACAATGTACACTCCCTAACAAGCTTCATGAACTAGCCTCGCCTGAATCAGCTATAACGTGTGAGAAGTGGTTCCTTGCATATACAGCATATTATTATACCCTTTATAATTTTCTCTCCGACTAAGGTGGGTAACAAGACCCACGACAAAATGTAGTAAATGTACTTACATAGTATTATACGTTGAAAATGTGTTTTAAATCAAAAGCAAAGATTTTTCTTCTGCCCCTAAAAAGTCATTAAACGTAAATTGTATGTCGAACAATGATCGATCTAATCTACACATTGAACTAAGATTAATACATGTTTCATAATAGGTATATAAGTATATTTACTCTCAAAAGTAAAATATCTCAGAAAGCTACTTAAAAGAGCTTTTAATTGACGACGTTTTTCAGATGTATTCGACTATCCTATTCATCGTGTAATGTTTAGTACGGTTACAAAGGTATATTTCTATTGGGCCAAATATTAGGTACATTTTCCGAATATTATCTCTTTCGATTTCTTTAGAAACATCTTGTGAACAATTTTTTTTGACACACGTAGCTATGACACGATTTTATCAATAGGTAGACATCTGTGCATGATGTTTTGCTTTCAGAGATATTGCTGGAAATTCAGATTGTTAGGTAATTTTTTTACTTATCAAGTCACATTTTATTAATTGGTAATTTTTTGCGAAAACATTTTCAATTATATTATAAGCTCAATAGTAATTTCTTAATGAAGCAGTCGTCTGGTCTCTAGCATAATTTAAAAGAAAAATTAAAGGAACTTTCGTAACATACGCTGATTAAAATATTGCATAAAAAACGTATTAATTACATTTTGATCCAATAATTTTATTTGTTATAAAAAATCAAAACACTATATGTTCACATCGATTCTAGTCGATTCTAATTTCAACCCATTAATCCTATCAGAGTTTTAAATTAATATCGTTGATTGACGGGTAACTTCAAACAACTCTGACCAGTATTAAAAGCTTTCAAGAACACGATAAAACAGTCTAGTTTGATTGAATTCCTGAATAAGACCAGGGATTGTTCGAAGGCTCAACTGATTACCTTACCTGACGGGAAAAATAAAGTTCCCAGAACTTGGTAATAGAATATCCGTAGAATCAGTTGCTCCAACCATTTTCTAAATAATGTTAAAGGCCCGATGGAGGTGTCAAAAGTTGCTCAAGTACCTACGGAGGTGTAGGGTTGCCGACAAAGTCATTTAGCAGGAACGAAATGTTTTAAAAGCCGAGATTTTAGTGCAAAAATGTGAACGGATTTCCTCAGGAAAATGTTGACGACATTTTTATCTGGAACCGAGTAGATAAGCACGACTCCTAGATGTATTTATACGGTTACAAAGTTAAGGAGTGGGAATCTTGTGGGGACTTTTGTTCCGGACCCTAGAAACTTAAATTAACGGTAGCCCTGAGTTGAGTCCGAGTACGTAAGAGCATCCAAAACTCGAAGACCTCTCTAAATATAAACTTTTCGCTCGTTGACAGCACTTGAGACATTATTTTCGAAGTTATTGTAACTGTTGAATACGTGTTTGGAGGGAGCGCTACCTTTATCTTGAAAAGACTCGGCGATATAAGTCGCGAACAGAGTTCCGGCTACTTTAGACGAAGAGAGTGTACTTAACAATCAACTTTGGAACTACGAATTTTGCACGTACCTGTAACAATTTGGAGTTGATTCTCTAAAAGTTATGTTTAAGAGAGTTCCTTTTCCTTATTGTATAACTTTGTATTAGTGAGCGAAATATAGCTAAAAAAATAAATATCTCGTACACAAACGCGCATTGACTTCTATTCAATAGGTTATATTGAACTCGAGTATAATATGCATTACTGTCAGAAGAAAAATCAAATTCATAAAAGAGTAAATATGGGAGGGTAAAGATTTACAATGCATTTTGCGGTTCAAACCGAATGTTCTACAAAATTAAGTTTATCGAACAAGCTTGTTTGAGCAGCGAACATTGCTGGCTATCGCCCTATTTGTGTGCCAAGCAAATAAGTGCTGTTGCTCAATAGTTTACATACTGTGCTTATGTTATTTTTATATTATATTTGGCACAATTGTCTTTTGCAGCCGTACAGTCAATGATTTTGAAACATGCAGAAATAATTAATAAATACTGTAGAACATTTTATTCACTCGATTACCAATGATACAAATAGAGATAAATTTTGATTTGTCTTTCATTAGAAGTTACAGAAATTATAAGGAGTTAACAAAACTAATTTGACGCTTTACATTACACACATTACAGTCCTTTTTTTGCTTTAGTTCTTTGATAATTTAGAATTAATGCTCGCGTCCTTTTTATCACCGTTTTTATAGAAAAATAAAATGTTGACGTTATAAAGCTTTATAAATAGCTTTTGTTTTACAAAAATTTGATTCTTCCAGTTGTGAATATCGGCAATTATAAAAAAAAACGATTGCATAAGGCACTTGTAAACATACCGACAACTTTTTATTTTTTGTCTTTTTGTTTATGAGTTGCAATGGAAGAACGAAAAAGAAAAATATGAATAATACTTTGGGATCACTGCTGTAATATCATTTGTGTTACGGCTCGAAGGATTTTTTTACAATATCCCTGCGACATATGCAACGAATAAAGCTATGTTATAATAACGTCCAACGACATCAGAATAACAGCATATTGTTAATATTAAACCCAAAAATAATCTAACAGTGGACATTATTGGGGACAATTCACATAATGGTCCACTACTTATACCCCAACCGCAGACAATGGTCTGTAATTCACATACCGGATGCGAAGGAAAAACCAAACGGACTTTATGTTTGAACTACCAAAGCTTCTATTTCCTTGTTTTTTAATATTTTTTGACTCAAGTACCAAACATTAGAGCAAATAGCATAAGATCAACATTTCTAATTAACGTACTTTTAATTCCAACCAAATAGGTACTTGAACACACTGTAGTTATTAACGTAGCGAAGCAAAATTAATTAAATATTAATTAGAACTTTCCAATTTTATGTCTAAAAAGGACCAAGTGTAGCATCTCTTGACTTCATAATGAAATTTCATGTAATTTACATTTTATTTGCATGATTTAATCTCTCAGTAAGATTGTAGACCTAAGAATTGGGTCTTGGTTTTATAATACCTGTGTTTCTAGACTGAAATTCCTGTGGTATCTCATACATAAAAGTCACGCCAGGTAGCACTTATTTCAAAGAAATTCTTTTCTAGCGTTCATATTTTATTTAGGATTTACCTAAGTAGATTTAAATGTATTTGTTTTTAAATATGACAGGTAAGCTCTTGGTGTTCATCTCACCTGATGGTAAGTGATGTTAAGGCCGAAGGTGGAAGCGAGTTTCACCTCTTATTCTCTACAACAGAGGAACTGGCTATCTTACCTCTGATTGCCGGAACACAGCAATGCTTTTCATCAATCATTGTTTTAATGGCGACAAATTTAGTTAAGACGGTGGTAGGTCAGGCGGGCTAAGAAGCCCTACCACCAACCAAACCGAGCAGAAAAACCCCTACCCCCGTGGGGAATCGAACCCCGACCTCCCGATCTACATCTGGTGGTGTCAACCACTAGACCATAGAGGCGGTTTTGTCCTTATAGGTTGTTTCCGAAGTTGTTATTTGAAAATATGAAATCGTAACTTTTCTCTGTTATAGCATTACGCCAGTAAAAAGGTATTTCGTGTTATTTTCTGTACTGAAAACTCAATATTAAGGAAAACTTTCCGCGAAAAGCAGGTACTTAAAAATTCGTGCCATGTCCCAAATTCCCCTTGTTCACAATTTATTGGCATCCTCTCAGAGAGAACCAGTAATATGATCGATAAGGGTAAACAGTACCAAAAGTTTTCTTTAGTCGCCGCAGACTGATCGTGACCATTTCAACGTGACCTTTCATAAGTGGTGCAAATGTAAGAAAATGATTTGGATCCTGATAGGAAGAGGGTCACTATTATTTTGGATCCCTCAATATCTCCGTTGATATTGTATATCGTCTGCTAGCCCTTGGGAAATCATATTGGAAACGGGGCCAATGAAATAATCTTAACTCATAGATGTCATAGGTTTCTTTTTAATCCTACGCAAGAACTAGAGATAAGTTTAGTCTGTACATAACAGAGAGGACATTATTAACCTTGACCAAAACACATTTTGGCATAAGGAATATCATTCTTAACTCAATTATTGATAATTCCTAAATTAATAACTTTTTAACGGCATATTTATTTTGTGCAACAAAACATTCCATGAACTTATTGTCTATCATCAATTTAGTTTTTTTGGAGGCTCGATTTGATGTAAACAGTAAATAATATTCAGTTTTGGTCAGCAAAATCTAATCAGACCTTCTAATTAATTTTCCGGATCTGGATCAGGAAAATAGATTAGAAGACTGACCAGAATTATTAATGAATTCTCATTTCTATTGAGAGAATTTCATGTTGATTTAGAAGAATCTAGTATTGTGCTTTTGTTTCGAGTGATTGAAAGAACGATCTCCTTTGTGAGTGACCACCGTGAATAAGTGGCCTGTATAAATTTATGATAAATGACCCAAGTTCGGGTCCAGTCGAAAAAGTTATGATTTGTTCCTTCCTCCTTTCTTTTTGTAGACAAAAAAGTCGTTATGTAAAATATTGCCAAACATGAGACACAGTTCTAGGAATGATACAGCGTCAATTATTTAGCATTGTTGATCATTAATACCGGATTGACACCCTTTAGACCCACCGTGTTCCTCCGTTGTACTCCTGGCCAACGTCATAGTCTTAATATCCGCGATTGACTCATTAAGATAAGCCTATGTCACACTGGAACAATATTGACATACGCTTATCTGAAGTCTACACGCCACAGCTAAATCTAAGCTTGTGTGCTATTATCATTACGGCAAATATATACGGCGGGTTCAATGTATGACTACATAAACTAAATTCACGAACCATTTTAATATTTATGAGGTGCTAAAAGTTTTATCTGATTACACGGGCCTATGAAAATATCGATTTAATTAAACTATAGGTTGGCGATGTGTTATGACTGTGTAAAGGTTATTATAACCTTATGTGTTCACTATGTTAGAGTTTGAAAATAAGATAATAATTTTAAGCCGTAACTGTTACGATAAACAATTTTCCTTAATACCATTGGTACCTTTAGCGTCATTACTGAGTTAATCTTATAAGGTCTGTGACCACTTTTTTCTTACAATAAAATGGTTGCAATTTACATAGTATAAGTACAACTTTCTTGCGAAATACTAGTATATACTAGGTTATCTTGTAATTCTGATTAACTGGCCCTCACACCTCTGAAACTGTTCTTAGAAACCGTAAATAATACAAAATTAATTAAAAAATATTACATATTATATTTTTACTGTAAACAAAAACCACATGTTATTATTGAATAATTTAACTTATCGACAAAAATAATGTCTTCACAATATTTGAAACAAAGGTACGTAATAATTAAATTTACCCGATATACCTACAACAAAATTTTTACGATATTTACGTCAGCTCTACATTAATTATTTCTTCCATTGGAATATGGAGGTGTTTATTTCATTTTAATATAAATTTTCGGAAGTCTAGTATGATTGATGATGATTTTATCGCAGTCGCTTACACCCGGATAAAATGTAATAGACCGTGGCATCAGGACCGATTATCGTGTGCGGCTATTTTGTTTTTTATTTCCATGTAGAGCCAGGTCTCCTACTTCAAACATTTGGGACACTCACTGTCTTGGTGCGTCTAGGAGTGATGATAGGTAGATATATCCTGTGCCTAAGGCTTGAGCGGTGTATTGTAGTGATTCGGCTTTCATTGTGGCCATATTAAAATAAAAAAGAATATTGTTAATCGAATAGGCTGGCTTTATGTTTCGGAGGGATGTCAAATATAATTTCTAGAGTGATGTCGAGAAAATTTGGCTTTTTATCCGTTTATATAAAATAATCGCACGTATTCTCCATATTGTATTAATCGATCCCGACAGTATTTTGCATAAAGGTCATTAACTCAAAAAGATCAGATACAAAGCGGTGTTTGGATTGATAGGTCCTTATATTTAAGGCTAAGAAACCAACAATCAAACGATCCACCTTATGCTTTGCCATTACCGTAGCCTATAGACGCTCTTAGATCTTTAGGTATTCTCACGATTTACGAACCGAATAAAAAGCTGGGCGATAACAGCAGTAGCTACACTGTCAATGACTATGACAATTCTCATCGCTGGAACACAAAACTACAAAGCAGTTACTAAGTTGCAATCATTCATTAGATATTTTATTGCTCTGGGTGTATGTGCCGCTTTGCTGTACCTCTCCTAAAATTATTATTCATTCCTCCTTGTCACATGTCCAACTTGTCAACTTATTGTCCTTATGGCCTTTACCAGATAGACGCTGTTTTATTTAGTATGAATATCGTGATTTTTTTTTAGTGAAACGTTGCCTGATGTCTAATATGAATGTCTTAGTACCGATTTAGTGTAACGATACTAAGATATTCAATTTTAAAAACAGGCCGCGACCCTTGCCGCCACCGTAGGCCGCGTCTGTCTGGTAAAAGCCTATTTCTTAAGTAACTGGCGTAACATTCAAACTTCCTCTCACATGTAGTTAATAATAACTTGAAATAGTTATCAGTGGTCCTTGGTAGTTAATAACTTGATACAGTTATCAGAATCATATCATATCCTTAATGTCTGTGAGACATAATACCAAAACAATTTCTCCGCTCAGCATTGTGGATAAATAGCGCTATAACCACTTTAAATTGCTCAAGACCTTCCCTAAATAGGCCGATCCTGATAACAGTAATGCTAGTTAATTACAATTCCAAGCTATACCCATTATCCTACTACTTCTATTTAAATAGCTTTCCAATAGTGAATAGTTCTCTGAATGGGCAGA
Source organism: Parapoynx stratiotata (assembly GCA_910589355.1). Classification (NCBI taxonomy): domain Eukaryota; kingdom Metazoa; phylum Arthropoda; class Insecta; order Lepidoptera; family Crambidae; genus Parapoynx; species Parapoynx stratiotata. Next base: position 7,027,959 of record OU342466.1, read on the forward strand.
TAGTCTCTAAGATTACTGGATATTAAATGTCTTAGTTGTGTTGTTTTTAATAGGAAATAGTTTAACTGATTATATAAATTTGGTTGTTTATGTCGTCTTTTAACATTATTTGACATATTATTTACGTAAAGGACCAGATAAATGATCAATCTTCAGTAAGAGTAGAGCCCAGATGCATTGATACATTTTAAATACACTAATAAAGACAAATTAAAAATGTAAGCGTTGCAACATTGTTACAAATGAAAGTTACAAATACAAAAGTGCATGAATACTTGAGCAGTTCGTAGGAGGAATTTATTAAAAATTCTATTTAGTACGATACTAGTATATTTTTCTCTTGTATGCATTAATTCTCAAACAATAGAAGAATATTATAATTAAAGGCGAAAATTTTACTTTGAGTCACGGAGTGAATATGTATACAATTTTGACAGTAAATGACTTGTTACAAGGGAATAAAGATGTTAATTGTTAAAAATTGTATACATGTTTATACTCGTACTTATACCACGAAGAGTTCACCCCAAAATTGTATTGAGTGTTCAATGATTTCCCTTAGTAGTAAGTATGTACATGTGTATTTGTTCGCGTAAAGCCAAGTACAAAGAACAGATTCAAATGGAATTATCCTTATCTGTAGAAACTAGTGCTTTGTATATGTTTTATATCAATGGGTCTTTTGTACTGAATACACAGTCTGGTGGACAAAATTTTGTCAAAGTAGCTTCATATAGATATTTAATATTTTGTTCGATGTTTCCTCAGTCCTGCTAACAAGAACCTTGGTTCTTTGAATTACAAAGAGATACAACAAAATGGACTGTAAATTATTTGCTTTTGCTCATATACAATCTCTTTAACGAATTCGTTTATGCAAGTATTGTAAAAAGTAGTGTATGTAAGTATTGTAAAAGCTAATTGTTTGGTTGCTGTGAAATAACTTTATTTCACAACTACATATTTAAGCACTTAAATTGTAAGAGAATATATAATAATACTCATTCAGCACGTATGGATTCTTAGGTAAACTTTTGGATATAAAAGAAAGTGGAAAACTTGCATAATATATTCAGCTTCGCATACGAACTACGGCAAGCTACTTGCTTGAACTAATAAAAACTTTTATAAAATTTAATAGGCGCTAAAACTTTTACTAAATCATAGAATTCGATGTCGACGTTTGAATTAAATTACGAAGTTCTCAAAAACAATTAGGCGGCTACAGAAACCTTCGTAATGAATGTTTTGATGAGCGGTTTTTCTTGAAAAGTTTTCAACAAAATGCTATTTTGACGAGGAAAAGATTTCGCGGTTGGATAAGATTCGTATTTTTTCCACTGCTCCTTCAATATAGCACCGCTTTCCCCACCTTTTGCTGGTGTTTTTGAGGAAAACTTGTGCTGTTTCATAGCAATGAAATTTTATTATTACAAATTAAGCAAGGACTGAACTTTTTTATTTACTTAAGGCATATTTAAAATGAATTGTTTTTCTGTTAAATAAAGACAATGTGATTATGCTGCTACAAAAAATAAGGATTATACCAGGCAAATTGTTGATGAAACGTACAATGAAACAGTTCATTCTGATTTGATGTCGATTTATTTCTGAAAGTGATACTGTGAATCGAACCAAATTTCATTTCAATAAACGTGAATATTGTCTATTCCTACTCGTGAAGATTTTTTATAGAAATTTAAAGACTGAACTATTTGCAACTCTGCAAAACCTTAGAACTTTAGAGGTTAATCGATAAGTAGGATATTCCATTTTTAACCTGACAATGAATCAAATTAAATTACATAATCAAGTTTAATTAATACGATTCTCCACCTAGTAAGAAACGACATTTTCACGATATTTTTTTTTAATAAACCCAACTTCTTCACCACAAAACCCCCCCTTTTTCATTGGTTTTGAACTACTGAGACATTTAAAATTTCTCTCTCTACTCTCTACGCCCCTTTAGGGTCACCGCGAACACCAGTGTTCACAGACAATAGATATTTCTATTGTGTCTGGTTTTCTAACTATTAAGAGGCTATAACGTCACCAGGAAAAAGAGTCCAGAATCGTGATACTATTAAAATAAGCCTACAAAAGAACAAACGAGGCCGATAACAAAAACTGTTAAACGAAAAAAAGATTTATCCGAATATAGCCACCGATAATTCAAGGAAAGATATTCCCCGAATACCTTTCCTTGGCCTTTGTCCGAAAATTCTTTCAATATCTGCACTCAAAGTAAAATTCTCTTGAAAGTCATTGTCTTAATTCCTTTTCCTTAATTCTCTTTACAAAGCCCTTAAATTGTATAAAAACGTTACGCCCCCACGTTTTTCGTGCGGACCACATTAAAAGTCGCCGACTGTTTTCACGAATTTAAATTCAAAGGCAAACATTTTCGCAATTTAAAATCGTGCTAACTCGACAAAAAGTTGACTTGCGTCAGAAAATTTTCCACAAAATTGTAAACAAAATAAACGAAGCGACAGTAACAAAAGAGAAAGAATTTAATATCAACCGCGGCGTGCGGCATGCTTGTAACAATTTGTTTTCTTCTAGAGAACATTCTTTTTTAGGGTTTCACCGTACTTATGCTATATTTGAGTAGATTTCGGAGTAATAATGCATCAGAGACCAGGATATTGTGAGGATGTGGTAAACTGAATTCTGGTATTAGGCTTAGCGAAATCTCATAATGTTGTAAACCATTTATTAAACATTTTGACGACCTCCGTGGTCGAGTGATCCGTACCCCGGTCTCAGGGCGTCGCCATCTCGAGAGGCTCTGGGTTCGATCCCTGGTTTGGGGCAAATGTTTGAGTGAGGAATGTTCAGGCATTTATTTTCCAGTCTTGAATTTTTATATATGTTAATGTATATTCAGGATATTTGTATGTATTTATCTATTAAATATATTTTTCTGTCATCTAGTGTCCGTAACACAAGCTGGTGAATGTTTGAGGATATTTATTTATTCATTTATTTATTTTATAAATGAGTTCGGTATTTCGTAGTTATTCGTTCTATTTGCCATTGAAAATAAAGCCATTTCCACCATTGTTGGACGTTGAATGTGTAAGTATCTATCCAGCGTCTGGAGTACCTCCGTGCTTCGATTGGCACGATAAGGCGTCGTTGGTTCAGGACCGCCATCCGAGAAGCTAATATTGTAACACCGCCAAACTGGCCGGATTATTCCATGGGTATCCCACCAACTGGGTACTGGGTCTGTGATTTCCCGTGTTAGTTCGGGACACAAAAATAATGTACCAAATGCTTTTCTTGCCTAGCATGTTGTAAAAGGCGGCTAAGGGCGTATTGGGTACTGGGTCTGTGAATGTGTAGGCGATGAGCTAGCCACTTGTTACTGCTCTTTCACGATTTCATCTCACCAAATCCAATTTTTGTATGGCTAAATGTGGTCTTAAGGAACACAGTGCTCCTTGGACTCTGCCTATTCCTTCGGGGATTACAGGCGTGATTGTATGTATGTATGTATCCCACCGCATCTGCCACGACTTATGGTGGTTGTGACGACAGTTTAATAATTGTAAGTATGTACTTGTATGTGGCCCAACAAATACAATGCGAAGTAATGAGTAGATTCGGTCGCTATAGTAAAGAAAGATGTAGATATTAAGGTCCGAAAGCTTCGGTTCAGGGACCAAACATGCGAATCTTTACATAACGTTAACGTTATAAAATTTTAAACAGAGTATATTCAACCTCATTAGCTTTATGAATAGTATTATGTTATTAAAGAGTCCAAACAGTTTTTTTATTATCCGTTAGCTTCTAGAATAGTAAAAGCTTTTAAATAATTTCTAGCGGAAGTTTTATATTGGTATCTAACAGACTTGTATTGATTTTTATACTAAAGCACTGAACTGTATGAAACACAGACAGGTCGTGTTTAGACTGTAGCTAGATGCTAGTTTGCTAGAACTGTTAAAAATAAAACATCAAAAATCAGAGCTTACCGATCGAGCTTCGACTGCAAACGTAGTGTTTGATTGGATATATTAAATTTGCTAAGTGATTGTTCTTATATATAGAACACACGTTTAATAAACCTAAGGAGCCGTTACCAGTCTATATGTGTATGTCCCACTGACAGGCGCAGGCCTTCATATTTAAATATATTATAAATGGGTATTATGTGCCATAACACCAGCACGCTGCTGGCCCAATGCGGATTGGTGGGTAGGACTACGACCAACGGAATTCAAGATCTGAAAGTTTTGGTCACCCATCCACGGACAGACTATTATTGGTTATTATTTTTTGCCCATTTTATTACTGATGAGCGCAGCACTAACATTCTGCGGTATGGCAAAATGTTTCTCAAGAATTTTGGGTAGTAAATAAAATTTTATATCTGGATAAAGTCCGAAAAAATGTCGAAATTTTAAATAATCATGAGGTCTTGAATTTATCAACTGATCTGACCAAAATGATGTTCACGTCGCAAAATCGTGAAGTCTCGCATGAGAATCATGGGATTCACGTCGCATTATTGTAAAATGCAGAATTTTTGGTGCCGCACGCAACGTGTTAAGCAACGATTACATAGGTATATCTCATTTATCATTTTTGCTAAACTTTTAATATTGATTGGGAGCAACCTTAGTACAGTTACGTGCAAAAATATCTTAGTATTGTAGTGATCCGGCCTTCATGGTGGCCATATTAAAATAAAAAAGATTATTGAAAATCGAGTAGGCCATGCTTGCTTTTGTTTCGGGGGATGTCAAATGTAACTTGTAATCGGATGTTGTAACAGTTTTACTATTTTCCGTTTAAATATAATAATCACACGTATTTCTCCGTATTTCATTAACTGATCCCGACAGTATATTCTTTTGACAGTAAGTTACTCTAGCAGGGGGCTTTTTTATTAAATGTATTATCGAAAAAATATAATTCTGCCCCACCACAATGTCATTTTGCTGTTACTTAAAATGAAGTAGTGTTGAGTAGGACTTACAAGAGGCATTACATTTGTACGGGACATGACGTCAATTTGTAAGAGTGGCTCACAATTTTAAAATGTACTACTTCACATTTTATGTCGCGGTATTCGCGTTTACTCACTCACTCAATCACCGAAAGAACTGAGACTGAGAGAGACGAACGCGAGCGAGGCATTACATTTTATTGTAGTTCCAATTTTTGCCACCGGGACATTGTCATTGTGGCACTGTACTCCATTACTCGTTTGAATACGTTCGAAAACTATAAACTTATTTTCTAACTAAACATAATAAATGCGTACAGACACTATTTAGATGCCCTTAATACTGACATTGACATATTGAATAACAAATTTATGTATGGATATGATAATATCTAATAAAATACCACATACTTCACACTACGTTTCTTCAATTTGGTAATGGATTTATTATTTTATGAAGAAAGGATCGGTCAAAATTATTTATACATATCGCATCCGAACGTGTCTTCTGTTATCATTGATAATCGTTGTTTGGAATTTTAGACTTTGGGTTGAAGCAATAGTGACTTTTTGTGCGTCAACAATTGTACTCATCGCTTCAAATGTACTGCCGAGCTTATGAACGCCTCGCCTCATTTGAAGTGGGACGTTGTACTGGCTCAGTAGAAAAAAGAGGCTACTCTTACAAACTCATTTTCAAACCGTGTCCTACCCAACACTAAAATGAAGTCACCGTCTTACCTAAAGTCGCCATAATAACAATGTTTTAAGCATTGTTGTGTTCCGGCAATCAAAGGTGAGATAGCCAGTTCTTCAGTAGTTGAGGATAACAGGGGAAGCTCTCAGGGAAGCGCTCTATATTAAGTGACATGAAGGTCAAGAGCTCACCTGTCATATGTAAAAAAAACCTTTCAAAGATTATAATTGCAGTTGCAACTACTTTCCGACTACCAATCCAGATTGTGTCAGCTGGGTTGTGGGGCAGTCCAGACTATACTAATGTGGTCTGTGGAGCCTATATAGACATTGTAATAGGCCACAAAATAAATTATATTTTGTTTTATCGTCATCATTATTGCAGCGTAGAGACACCTTCTGTTAAAGCGTTTTAAAGTCAAAAAGGGACAGAATTTATTTTCACTGTACCGCCCTTTTGAAATCAGCTTCGGAAATGTAGAACATACAAATTACGTTTGTAGTATGTGAATTCGCGTTCCAACTTTAAATTGGGCTCATTTAAGTTTCGAGTTAAGTTAGGCGAGAGGTGCGTTCGATATAACTTGTTTTACGAAACAGAAGTTCTTCGAGTTTGGTGATTGTGAGTGCGCAATTTCGGCACGTCATACTTGTCCTCTGGGGTGTATCTATGTAACGAGGCGCTATAGTAATATTAGAAACTCTTTGCTGATATTGCGCTCATCTTTGGCTATTTCCCTATTTGTTTATTTAAAAAAAAGACCATCTGTCTGTCTGTTTTTGGTCTCCAACTATATTATATTTATAAATTGAAATTGATCTATTAGATTGAAAATAGTCTTGTTGTTGTAATTGAATTCATCATTTGTATTTTATTTGTAAGAATTGTTTACAAAGGCACTATTGTAAGTAGCCCTTTAATAATTATCTCCTGGTTTTTATGTTCAGTGTTTTTGTAATTTACTTACCTTTACCTTTTATAAATTGTTGTAGAGTGCCTTAGTTTTTATATATAAATATATTATCAAAAGTGACGACCTACGCCTTTTCTTTCATCACATCACAACTGGACTTGCAAATTACTTCTTTCTCTGCTTTGTCAATGAAAAATTTTTCACATGGACAATGAATTTCCTTACTTTTATTTGGAACAAACCTTGTTTCGTAACAAGGGAATAATTTTTCTGTTCTTAAGTAAAACAGAAAAAATTATTTATCTCAGTGATTTTAAAAGATTGAATGTCAGCCAATAGCACTTGCATAGTTTGGACTCTTTTGGATGATCCGGGACTATTGAAGGCATTGATGTATATAACACCTATATATATAACACTACATCTGTAGTAGCCGCGTTAAAGCGTAGCCACTAGGCATATGGCCACATCCATATACGAGGCTTATGTCAGTTAGTGCTCTGTGAGACGTCAACCAAGTGAAGCGGGACGAAAAAAATTTATTATGGGTAAATGTGTAGTCAAAACGTGGGAATCCTGGTCCCAAAATCATAATAAAACCATGGGTGTTACTTTCCACACGTGAGTTTGTTTTTTGATTCTCACATTTCCGTAAAAACTAATTAAATTGTGAAATGTTTTAAAATTGTTTCAGTGCTGCCATTAAAAACTCATTTTTGGTTTCCCATATTCATGGGAGAATGTTGTAATTTATGGAATCAGTGATTTTTGTAGGTTTTTAAATAGTAACAATAATTAAAGAATAAATACATCCAATAAGAAATAAAAAATATTAATGTAATTATTTAAAAATAATATATATAATAAAAGCATAAAAATGGGGTAAAATTTCACGAGTAGGGAACACTTCCACCAATCTACTTTGACATTGTGATATGTCAAATCTGAGCGAGACGGTAGTCACTGCGCTGTAGCTTTTGCGACTTGCGTAAGTGGGATAGATATATGTTTATCTTTTCAATGTTTAGTGGTTTCAAAGCTAAGTCGTTGAGTTCCGGAAACGGCTACGCTTTTTTTGATGCAATTTAATGCAGGTTGCAAATCTAGTGTATTGTACATCAATGGGTGACAATCATTATTTTCTTCTGACAAGAGCCGTTTAATGTCAAAAGTGGTGTTGACTGTTCAACTACAAAAATGTGTTACACTCATAAGTGTGTATTCGAGAAGCAACAGAAAAAAGAAGAAAGAGACAACGTTACTTCTCCCATGACAACTGCATGACAAAAATAAAGTTTTTATGTCAAAATATCTATAATCGATCAACACACATCTACAATAAAAATGACATTTGAGTTGATATCATACATTTAATCTTCCTTTGTTACAAAAATTGGTGGACATGGACAGTTAAGAGTGTTGCTGTTAGCACACGGCTGAAAAGTTCAGCTGTTTAAAATTACAGCTAATTAAGAATGGAGGACTTTATTTGTTAATTGTTTCGCCGCTCATTCCCTACTATTTGTTCAGGTTAGAGCCGGTTTGCGTAAAATTAAACAAAAACTTCTCCCTGGGACGGATTGTCTTATTTTACTTTTGCTTGCGATCAAAACTAAAGCTCTAGTCCCACTATTAGTTGTAAAACTGAACAAGGAAACTGGAAAACTTTGAGCTTCCATTCCAGAATAAAATGGAGACTTAGGGAGTATTAAGTTTCAATATTACATAGTTTGAAGTTTCATGCGTCGTACGATTTTTTCCTCTCCGCTTTAAGTATAAATTATTCAAGCTGAATGAAGAACGCAAGACGCATGAAATTAAAAAAGAAAATCGGTATAAGGTTTTGTACATTTTAGGGTCAACTACACCTTCGTTATTACACGTATATAAAATTTAATATTGGCTGGTGGCTGAATTATAAAATTTAATATTTAGATCTAATTGAGGTCCAATCAACTACATTGTAATTTTCCCAGACTACCTGAAATGTCCGTACCAATTTTCAATAATGACGTTTAAAATTACGCTACCAATAATTTTGAGGAATGGTTAAAAAGGAAGTTCTTTATATATCGTGTTAATAATAAAAACAATATAAATTTCTAATGAATTGTAAATGAGTTGTAGCGTATGCTCATCAATATCAAAATTTTCATAAAAAATGTCTTTCATATTAACAATAAGAGTTATGATAATAATATATCTAACTTAAGGTATAACTATATCACATACAAATAAATATTACACTAGGTTTAGAACAACTTTATATACTTGCATACAGATTCCAAACTTTTTGTCATATCTTTCATACTACGGTAAATCTAACCACTAAGCCCAAGAAAGCATGAAGATAAAATGTTTAGGTAAAACCCAGCCTTTTTCCGACACGCTACCAAGTTTTCTTTTCAAACCATAAATCAAATCATTTAGACGCTTATCGCTATTTTCTCAGACGTTTTCTCTTTGTACGTAATTTTTCAAAGGATATAATTAATTTTTATTGAATCTCTAACTTAAATATAATAAATAAAAAAGGTCCCATTTCTGCCTTTTACTAATGCTGATATATAACTTTCGTAAAGAAAATAAACAAGCAATGGCCACCAAATCGAAAACGTCCCAAAAAATTCACAGATTTTTAAATTTTAATTCTGGACACAAGTTCGAAATTCTAAACAGCAAAAGGAACTTTACAGTGGAATCAAAACACAGTTAACAAGCAGTAATCATTGTAGGGCGGAGAGAATAGAGACAAATGTCGTATCGGTTGCAGATTTACAGCATGGCCGATGCCATCTGGCGGCTCAATTTATGAGTTTAATCAGACCGTCAGGCACCGCTGTAGTGGCTGTACAAGCTGGTTTGAACCCACCATAGGTCAGTTTGGCGTGCTTATTGATTGGAACATCGCTTTAGGAATTGTCAAAGAGAGATTTATCGCATCATTTTGGACATTAAGTTGCTGGTTTAAGGTTCATTTTCAACCTTTCCGAACAGCGATAATGAGTACCTATAATATATACAAGGTTGGTGCGGTTTTACATTTGCGGAATACGGTTCGTAGCGATTCGTTTGTCGGAATTACTTTATTTTTTAGAATAAAAATTGTATTTCACGCAATAAAAGGAAATTGATTTAAAACAGATAGGGTGTTAGATAGGTCTTAGGACCGCAGCAAGCGGAGATTTGTAAGCTCAACCATTTCCAGAGGGAAAAAGACGTAATTTTATGTAAATAAGTATAAGTAAAGATTAAGAAATTCTATTAACATTATCATCAACCTATGGTCGTTCAGTTACGGATGTAGGTTTCTCCCAGCGACCTCAAGGTTAAAGTCCATGGTTTCTCCTAATGCACGCTACACCGCTCTCGATACTGTTAAGTAATTTATGTGTGTGGGATAGTCAGGGCTTATTTACTTGCGTTTATCTGAGGGAAGAAGGCAGATAACATTCCCAAAGAATGGGACGAGTTTATTGTGTTTGTTCTTGAAATAAAGTAATTAATCAAGATATATTGACTTGAGATTCGGCACGGTCCATGAAAACAATGAGAGGCATAATATGACTTTCAGATCAAATGCCCAAAAAATATTCATATTTTTTTAAATAGAAGAAAAGTTTACATAAAAAGGACATAAAACTGCTTCTGATTCTCTCGTATTAAACCGAGCATTACTCATTTCATTTTGATGTTTCTCTGAGAGATTATCATTTATTTTTTGAAAACTGATTTTTTGAAACACAATTATTGTATTTCAATAAATCAGGGATATTTGTTCAATTCAATACAAAAGCATGTTGTTAAGTTGTTTCCACCATGAAATTAGAACATTTCTATGTTGTTAGCCGAACAATGTGTGGCAACGAGCACAAAAGGAATTTTCTCCTCTATATCACGTTATTGAAAGCGATAAGCACAATGGCTGTTAAGCATAAATATTGTTAAGTTATCGCCTACAAGATCTATAGGGTAGGTGCGAGACACGTATCGTTCTCATGACAGTTATTACTTTCTTTATGCGTAAACTCCGGTGAAATTCTATTTACTGGCAACACTGTTGACAGTAACGTAAAAATATCGCACGTGGGAGAAAATTGTTCAAATATATAGTATTTATGAACTGCCGTATTCAGGAATATGGAGTTTATGGTACATGCGACCTTTTTATTACGAAACTCGGAGTTGTCAAGTGTCGTGACCTAGATTTATATTAAGATTTTCTTTCGTCGCTTCCTGGGCATGGAGAGAAACAATGTACACATTGTTTTCGATTTTATTATTGCTATTCCATTGTAGTCTTGATAGTGCTGCAGTTCTTAGGGTAAAGAAGAGTTGGCGTCGTAGACTGGAGTAATAAACCAGCAGTTAAAGAAGCAATAAAGTAGTAACGTGTGAATGTCCTATTTGCAATTAACTAGAAACTGAATAAACTTTCCTAGGGCACGACAGTTTGATTACTTTTTAATCTATGTTTACCCTTGCGTCACACGTCGTAAACTTTGGCAGAATAATAAAATAAGGACAATGTAACTGCCTTTTATTACTTTCTTTTGATTTGTCGCAAAATATTCTCTTTGGGGCTCCTTTTATTGCAGATAAATAGGATGTTTTATCGGATTTGTAATGAAATTGCTTTGTTTATTTTTCTCTGAGGTAACAATCGCAGCTTTTATAAAACAGTTACTACTCTAGGCCCTGGGTTTGAAACCCCAAGAAAAGGTTTTTTGTATCGTTTAAATACAAAATGTTCCATTATACATTTGTGTGTCATGAAAGATTTGCGATCGCATCTGCAGCTCGATACAAATAGGCTGGTGTCACCTTTATCTACAGGCCTTGTAAAGCACAATTTTTCTGTCTGAAACGTTTCATGTACCTAAATAAAAAGTGGAAAATATGTGCGGATTATAAATGTCTTTGTGCTACAGTGTAACTACATAATAATATATCAAAAGGGTAGAATGCTTTATCGCCACTATGCGCCATATAATAATATAGGTTTTGCATTCTGTTGCTAATGGAGTGATAATTTTTTTCACATATTTTTAAAGCAGAAATCGCTTGTGACTATAAAATCGTATAAAATTAACATCTTGTGCAATTAGGTGTAGACAAAAAGTAGTTCCTCCCGGGGATGAAATACGGAGGAGTTCGAGATCACAGAGTTTCGGTCACCCATCCACGGCCTGACCATGGCGAAAGTAGCTTGGTTTTCGATCGAAAGCCAAAGCGTACTAACCACTACGCCAACTAGCTCCTCCATCCATTTTTTTATATTCCAAGCTTTGTAAAGTTATTGTTGTATAATTATTCCTATTGAGAGATTTATAATATATTTCCTACCAATAGATGTAATTTGTAACTTATTAATAATACATTATAGACCTAATATAATCAATTACCCGCTTTCCTCCCTCCACCCTTTTTCCTCTTTGCCCGCGCGTACATCCAGAGCATGGAATTCTCTACCGTCACACGTGTTCCCTCCTTCCTACAGCATGGGTTCCTTCAAAAGAGGCGTGAAAAGGCATCTTGTGAGCCAGCAAGGTGGAGGTCGCTAGGCCTGCATCCTTTGGTGCTCGCATCGTTCGCAAATGGACTTATCTACTGCTTACCATCAGGTAGTGTTAAGGCATTTGCTGGGCTGATTATAAAAAAAAACAATATACTAGAATATTTGTTTAGATAAGATACGTCTTCACGCTTATGAATGTAAAACATTTTACAAAAACTTGCAGGAGGCCTTGAAGATACTTTTGCATTTTTGCACCTTTGAATTATCATAATTCTTTGTGAACACATCATCAATAAAATCATCATATAAAACCCAAGCAATATCGGAACTCTTACAAGCAGCAGTCGAAGCAAGTTTAAAAGACTCGCGAATTTATTAACATGCAGTACGGTCTACACTCAGCGCAATATGCGCTCCAAGATGGCTTTAAAAGTGCTTTATTTTTCAAACTTTATTGCAGAGATGAGTTATTAGTTTGTAACGGCGATTCATTGCTGCGCGAGGGCGCTCGAGGATTGTAAGTTATGGCTGTAACACCCACGGCTCTCTTCATAATATATTATATAAAGAACTTTAACGAGACTTGATCGACTAGATGGCAAATACAGTTTGGGTCGGAATGTAGGCAGTGAAGTAGTTTCATGGAATATAATAAAGTGAGTTAATCCTTAACTAACGCTCTTTATTTGTCATTTAATCTTGTTAATACTTAAACACGTTCAAGCGCGGTACTCCTCTCCACTATGACACTAATTATCTTCATAACAATTTTAATTTCATACAAATAAAGCACTGACTCGCGCGTCCTAAGTTCATTCATATCCAACAGCCACCACCTTCCCTGCCACCACCGTGCTGTCAATGTGTGTAGCACTTGTGCATGTGTATGTATGATACCGAAAACGCTCATTTGTACATGTATTTTTGACACTAGAAACAAGCCTCCTGTACAGAATGACAGTACACTGTACAGAAGACTGCTTTCTATGAAACTCTAATGTAAGTTGGACGGATGTTGCCGTAGTGATTTTTAAATGGATTTTCTTGTAACTGCCATTATATGAATCTTTACTGTCTATGCCGCGGCGGCATAACGTGTTAAGTGGGTAAGCGAAATAATGGATGAATGTAAGAATTTTACTTCAGACACAGTATAAAAACAAAATCAAATTCCAAATAATATAAAATATAAAAACGTTTTGCGGCATGCTCTCCGGTTACAGACCAGTAAGTTCGTAACATGTTTTTTAAATTTAGTATGCACGATGTACGCTCTTAACGTCACCGTCATTTCTGTCATTTTGATAATAGGCTAGTTGACCCTTTCTTTATTCGGCCCCAAATTATTAATTACTGTTAGCCAATAAAAAAAATTATAAAAAAAAAATCTGAAGCCTATAACCCACATTTAAAATTACGTTTTTGCTTAAATTTCAAAAACGCTTTCGGTCCGATGGTCTATGAATTATCTGCGCCGTAGCGTCACGATTATTGTAAGCAATTTTAAAACGCATGCGTGACACACAAGACAGTTATGCTTGATTGGTTGCGACTGACGTTTGACGGATTTTTACCATGCGTTGTAATTGTTTACTCAAGCTTTACTCAACAAATTTCACGAACATGGTGGATAGCGTTATTGGGAGATAAAAAAATACAACATATTTAAATTGAATTTCTACAGCACATTTATACTTATCAAACATGGTATATTTCTGACCCTTGTACTCAATACTATGTGTTTACGCCATATTTGATAAATACTGTAGTAAATAATAATAATATATATTAATAAAGTAATTAAATACTCATGTACAAACTAATACAATTAGTTCATATAAATAACATGGTTTCCGTATTTTAACTTACCTACTTAAAGAATGTATGAAATGTTAGTTCTGTTAATTAACAATAGATGGCGCTGTATGTTCGGTACATCACGCTAATGAGTTCCTCAGATCGCCACATATAGGTCCGATAGTTTAACAATAGGAGAAGCCGCACCTCTCCCTCTCCAGAGGGAGGGGGCGCCATTCAGGTTATGCTTTACCAGAGCCCTCAGAGGCCTAAAGCAAGGTGGTGTTTAGTCGGTAGGAGTCCGACATAACCCCCGGCCGGCCGGTGGGTATCCAATGAGGGATTCACCACCTCCTTCTCCCGCATGGGAAGGTCCTCATTCAGAGGCTCGAAAAAAAAAAAAAAAAAAAAAACAATAGGATAACCACCAGTCCACCAGGCTCTTTTTATTTATTGTTCCTTACACATTGCTACACGCAGACCGAGGTTCAAACACTATGTGAATGACACATTATTTTGGTTACTTTTGTTATGAGTCAACTAGCCTATAAATATCGTCAAACCAAACATGTATGTGATTGGACAGAACCAGACAGAACAGTCTAAAAGTAATCATGAAAATCATGAAAATGAAAATGGATAACGATAGCAATTTTCGAAAGGCTTCTTCTCTAAGAACCTTGCTCTTAATTTCGAGGACGTTTGACTTCTCGTGACTTACCGTGATGTTTAAATTATGAATACAAAAGTAAAAAACCTTTACTCTGCTTAAAATATTGAGACATAATTACATTAAAACGAAGACGAATCGTTTGGCGTCAAGTGTTTGCTTTTATTTTGAAACTATTTAAAACTGTAAAAAATTATAGACCGTCGTAAATGTATACGAGTTAATAAAGAGTTTAAGTGTAATTTTTACTTTTACTGCAAATGAAACCGCTTTTGTTATTGCCCCTTGAAAAGTCCGCATGAAGCGTTTAACTGTGTCTAACTATCTACGTTATCCACAAACGGGCACAAAATACATAATAGAGACATCTATTCTTTACGAACATCGGTGTTCGCGGTGACTGTCAAAGGGTTAACATTTTCCATTATCACTAAATTATCTTATTATTATTATCAATATCTGTAAGTCATAGTAAAATTGTAAAAAAATGACAAATTCGAGTTTTGAATCTCGATTTAAATTTCTTGCAAGTAGGCATAAATCTAGTTTTGAATCTCGATTAAAATTTTGTTTAAGACGCCCTTAATGTTTTCTCTTTGATTTAATTTGAATTGGTCTAGAATTTGAAAATGTGTCATATATTATTATGATAGCAACTGAAAAGGTGATTGATTCAAAATAATATAGCAATTTTCTTAAGTTTATAAATTTTGTTTTTTATTTCTAAATAAGGAAATATTTGACTAAACATGGTTGATCGGCTAGTACTAGTTTAGTAGCACTAGGCCTATTGCCTCTAAATTAAACAATAAATGTTCAGAGGCTTAATTAAAAACAGAATGTTAGCTAGTATAATGCTGGTAATTAGAGCCCAAATTATACATTCAGTTCAGCAAAGCGTGCGCTGCGCTGGTAATTTCCGCCAGCAGCGGGGTGGCTGGGTAATCAACGGAAACTGAGCAAACCTAATCTGATGACGTCACTAATTCGGATACTAACGGCATGTGCTTGACCGTACTTTGAACATAGACAGTTCAACGTCAGTGATAACACATTCTAATTTACTTTTGAAGAGGCGACACTAATCCGATACTAATAGCACGCGATTTGTACATATGCAGTTCAATGTTAATGATATATCTTAAGCTTTTGAAGATAACTTCGTTATAGAGCTCGTTGTTTTTATTGCCAGATTATTTCCTTAAGCCTTAATCAAATCTTTTGATAAAACGATATTTATTAGATCCTTCCTACTGCCTAAGATATTCTTCCTATTAAATCAGATTGTTATAAATATACAAAGTACAGGATTATTTTATTATATAATTAAGACGAACTACATAACTTATTATTTTAAGCCACAATAGTAGGTACTATTCGTCCCCGGGGATAAATCATACTTTTATCTGTATAATATTATCAAGTAATGTTTATTATAATGAATGAAAAATGAAAAAAATAAGATATAATCTTTTTATGAAGTTATGTTAAGGCTTCTTGGAAAACTATTCTCACTGTCAAAAAAGTGTTATTTGGAAAGCCCCTACTTGATTCTGATGAAGGCCAATAATTAAATTTTGAACGTGACAACTCTAAGATACAACCCGCCTACGATTGTCAAACTTAGTTATTTCTGTTTGAATTTACGCCTAAACTAATCTTAACTGTGGTCATATAATAAATTATAGATAACCAAATGAGTCCGCAAGATAAATTGTGGTCAACCTTGGTAAATCTTGTAGTTTACTTGATGATTTTGCAATGTTTTGATCTTATTGAAGTATTCTATGATCGAACATAAATGGGGTTATTGAACTACATAAAACATTACGACATATAACATTTGCATGTCCAATAGCTGAGCAAATCTAATATATCTACATTGGTGTGACAATCGGTAAAAAAGCAGCGTTTTATTGCATCGTATATTTTCATTTTGTTGTGTGAGTATGGGTAATATTGGGCAATATATAACATTTTGCGATTTGGTATGGGACAGTCACGGGCCTACCGATCTAAATTAAGCGATAAGTACCTAGGCGAGATATAGTATAGGTATATACCTATATTATTTCAAATAGAATTAGTAAGAGTTATATCAATCACCACATAGCGCAGTAGTAACAAAAATGCTTGTAGGATAAATAATATATGGGGAATGCTGTCGTAGCTATCACTGCTCTGCTGTTTCCCAAGGTATTGAGGAGGGTGTTTTCGGTCAACCTTTGGATTTTTTTGTAAATGCACTTTTTAAAAAAGTCTGCATTTATTTAGTTTTTACTGCCTAAAATTTCTTAACATTTTAAATAACACATTAAAAAAACACCTGGTCGGCAGTGATTGTTTAGTATCGCAGTGTGTTATCATTGTAAAAAGCGTCACTATTTGTGTGTGCGTTAGAATTGTCAATTTGTATGGAAATCGTGAAAAGCGCCCCTAGCGGAAAGTGCCTAAAATCACGTTTCTCATAGCAATTGTCTTTCATCGCAACTAAAAAAGTGATTTTTTTTACAATGTTACACTTTTTACAAACTTACACTCATTTATTCATTATCTAGATACATTTAGAAGAAGAAATCGAACTTTTTGAAGCCTAGTTGGAGTTGTAGTAACAACAGGATATCTATTTTAATTTGAAGCTTAACATTTTTATTTACGCAGTTAAAAATATTTTGCCTTACCTGACATCTATACAGATATTTAATTGGATGGAACGGTGCCAACTCTTAAGTGGGCCACCATAATGTATGTAGGTACGTGTAATTTACTGTGATAGTCCACACATACCTAATTTTAGAAAGATTAAAAAGTAAATTAAAGATATTTGAAAATTTAAACGAGCTTTAGCATGAAATAAGAGGGAGAGCACTTAGCTGCGAGTATTTTTCAAAATCGATGAGTTTTTTATTTATTCAATGATGTAAAACTTCCTACGTAAAACATTTTACATTACCGATCGGCGAACATAAAATTTCTTATTGTCTGGAAAATGTAGGTACTGCTATAAACCTTTTTTGCAGAATCTTATGGTAGGTAATTTGAGTAGACTTACATAACGCAGAGATCAAATTATCGTAAGTGAATTGGATTAGTTTGAAAAGGTATAATAATTTAAATAGCGTTTCAAAAAAAGGTGGCGTACTATGCCGTGGTTATTCACATTCAAATCACATTAAGGATAAAGAATCATTACTAGAAACCGTATATCAATAATTGTAGAATGTAGGTATGTTGTTGTTTCTATACCCGGCTTTTATGGGTGCAACCCATGTAGTTTATTACAATGAATGTAGCTGTTGAATTTAATAGAAATTATGTTATTATCAAATAAATAACACAATATATAACCCAAATTTATCGATAAACATTTTTCGCCTGATATAAAGCCTGTATGCAAGCGCAGTGGATATCTGCCGACTGATAGGATAGAGCTGATATAAAAAAATTATCTTCAATAATTTGCTGGTTGCATAAATATTTACGAGCAGAACCCACTGCCACTAAAGGATCGCAATTTTGTGGGCTATGTCGGTGACCATAGTTCTGTGGATCTCAATTTTGATTCATTCACGTAGAGAAACTCCAAGCTTAGCCCCTCCGTGACTTTGAGCCCTCTTATGAGGCCCATTGTAAGCGACCAAGTGTCATTGCCTTCTTCTTGAGACATTGCAGCGACTACTTTCCTACTGGGAGGCAACTTAGGAAGGCCCCCAACGAAGTGGAGCGACGCTGGCGAAGGTCGCAAGAAGTCGCAGCGCGATGCCGGGGTCGCAAGACTGGTTTTACTGGTCCTCCAGTCCAGTATGTCCACCAGTGGACGTCTATAGGCGAATGGATGGACGGATGGATGGATGAATTTTTAAATTCGCTATCGATATCTTCAAACAATCGGAAAAAATATGCGATTGACATGAGTTTTCGCTTGTCAATTTAAATGGTATCAAACGTCAACTCCCACAAATTCCATTTAGCGATATCGATATCATAGCGTATCATCACACCTCTATCTGGTAAGCAAAGTTGTTGAAAGCCCATATTTCGCCTAATATGTCTAAGTCGCCATGTGGCGAGCCTGTTGCCATCCACCGGGTACAAGGGAAACGATATTCACTATCAAATGTCCTTAAGCTATAATCAAACTCAGTGGTGCAGGCGGTGGGTCAAACCTGCGACCTCTTGAACGAGTAGAGCGTCTTTCCCAACTAGGCTACCTCTACTATAGATAGATTCTATAGATGATGAGAATAATATAGATTCAATAATGAAGTCCAGACGAAGAAAATCTTTAAAGAAGAGAATAATTTGTTTGCATAAAACGTAAGTTATTAGACAACGTTCAAGTTGCTCGCTTACAGGATGGCAAACATTTATACAGGGGTACCTATATCGGTCGAACCGTCCGTTTGATCGATATGAGGGCATGACTTTGTCCTTTCCATCCTTTACCTGCGAAAGTGGAACAAAACGGATGAAGAAAACAATGTCGAAGTTAATTGTTTGAAGGTATTACGTACGAGTGGAGCCATGAGGAAAATACGCACACACATACACACACACACACACACACACACACACACACACAATTTTTATTTTTTTTTATTCACATTTTATAGCTACTAGCCCCTAGTAATTATGGTCATAAGTTATGACCATAATCATAAGTTCATAAGTTATGACCATATTTACTAGTGGCTTGTAGCTTTAAAATAAAAAAAATATTTTTATTTTATAAAAATATATAAAAAAAAATAATATAAAAAAAAATCGTTACTTAATGATTTTATTAAATATAATAAAACATATCATCACGCCTTATAACTTATACTGTAAGTAATAACATTTTGTAACATTAACAATTATATCATATAATATCGTGTGGTAAAAGAATACTACCAACCCATCTCCAACCGCTCATTCAAAGAATACTACCAAACCATCTCTTCCCTTGGGTGTCGTAAAAGGCGACTAATGGACTTGTAACTGCACAACCATCCAATAGCTTATAACGGCGACGGGATCGCCACTTGTCACGCTGAGCACATTGTGCAGTCACTGCTTGATGAAGCGTGGACTGTGGCAGTGGATTGCTTTTGCGGTGCTTTTGCCTGGTCTCTGACTAACCCTTAGGGGATAATAGTCGTGATTTTATGTATGTATGTATGTATAATTATAAATCAAATCTTTAAGACTTCAACCCTTTCTTTAGTGCGTGAAGTTAACACTTGCATAACATACCTACTGTCATATCTGCAAGCTAAAACTTTTCCTTGCATATTATACAGAATAGCAATTTCTTTAAGGATAAAATTCTACAATGTCGTGCTTTGAATCCTTCGCTAAATCAGCGGGAGAAAACCTGAAACAGACTGAGTCATCGTCGATCGTCAAATTGAATTTTCCACCTCGACCCTCATTTTAGTGTTGAATTCTGGAATTTCACGGATGAATGCAAATTTCAAGCAACAAAGTATAATGTAATATTTTTTAATGTTTCTTTCATAAAAATTGTGTTAGGTAAAATTTTCAGCATAATGTTGAATAAGTAAAATAGACGAGCCATAATTCGATTTCAATGTAGATTATGCACTTCGCGAAGATTAAATGTGACGACTGTTATTTTCTTTTTTTTTAACATTAATGATTTCTTGATGACACCCGAAATAAAAATAGCTTACAGCTTTCGAGTTCTTTTGTTGTTTTCAAATTTTTATTCATTTTATGTCTCCCAAATGTTTACATATCCTACGACAAAGAGGTTAAAATTTTTACGACCGGCAATTTACTGCTGGGATCCCTTTTTATGGGATAAATCTTTCCCTCCTGACAGATAAAGGATTTAAATTGCAATAAAGCAATACCTCTGATTCAATTACAAGATACGATCCGCCTAAGTTATTTGGAATTCGCAAACGGAATGTTATCGTCCTTGTAAATAATCCGCAATAAAATAATCATTAAATTGTTATGTTAATAGAATGATAAAAGCGAATGAAAATTTAACTAGTAGAGTATTGGGTGAAATAAAATATGCTCTAATATTGAGACTTTCAATATACGAACACAATAATAAATGAAATATTGTTCTTCTGTCTTTCTCCTGGCTTGCTCCTAATTCCTCCTACTTGGTGTCAGCATAAGATGTCCTCCTTCTCCACTGTCTTCTATCAGTCGCCCCCATTTCGCCCCTCCCTCACTCTCTTTCTCATCATATTATCATTCACACAATCTATTCATCGTTTCTTCAGCCGGCTTTATTTCCCACATACACGAAAATGAAATACAATTATAAAAAAAAAAAAAAAAAATCCAATTTACAATAACACGAGCTAGCTTACAGTAAAAAATGTACAATTAAATAGAATTTCCTCTTGGCTTCATCGACAACTGCCGCTCGCAAGATTGTTTCGAAAAATGTACAAAAGAAGATGAAAAAGTTTGTGGCGCTATCAATTTCCAGTGCTATTTTGTATGCAAGCTTTATTTTTCCTCTTTACCCGGTTTTCATTATTATGGCAAGATGCTCGTTACCTCCATTTAGTTCTTAAAAATGGAAATAGTTTTTCCATTTGAAATGAAATTCATAAATCACTTATGCAGATATTGCAGATGCCATAAATTTCATTATGCTCCTGGGTCACAGACGTAACCAAAATGTGATAAATATTATTGTGTTCATGTTGATGGATATTGTATTCTATGAAGCGAAAAATTGTTTATGTTTAACTTATGCTGCACATACTGACTGAGAAACAGTGGTTGATTGCAGATTGTTAAAAGAATTTAAGCTTTTACGAAATTATGTAGCTTATGACTTTTATTTTTATTACGCTATGCCAATTGGAGGATGAGGATTCCTAAGCTTCTAGCCGGTTTTTAGACTAACAGGGCCTCGTAGTCGTTTGAATCAACTAAATATCATCCCTAATTCGATTGTTTGAATGGCGTACTTTTTCTATTTAGTTAAAAAATAATAATAAATACATTTTTACCATCATTTAGATTGTTTTTTATTATTCGTACAAAACAACAGCAGTTCATATTGATTCTGTAATTTAGATGATCATTAGCTTATGGAATCCTTTTTTGGCATAATGTTTTTATTCATAATATGCGTATGAGATCTAAATAATTTTTTGTTTAAAAAGAGACTGTCTTCATGGCTAAATGTTAAAAATGTTTACAGTGTTAAGGAATTTTTTGACTTAAAATAGCAAATTTATGGACATTTTTATACTAGACAAAATAAATATATAATGTAGCCTGAATATTGACATTATTGTGAAAATTCCTACTAGTTGCATGCTAATTGATTAGTGAAACATGAACGCTCTTTTTGTTAACTGTAACCACCATTTCATACCATGTTTTGAGCAAATAAACGATGATTATTATTATTATTATGAATCTGGCATAAGGTGGTTTGGCATAATATTTATTATGCATAATTATTATTTAGACTAATGTTATTATTCATAATATTATTTCACATTATGGTTTACGGCATAATGTACAGTCGATTAGGTACGACAACGAGTGAAGCGACGTGGAGTGTTAGCTAGAACTGTGCCCTAAATACACGAGCCGAGCGAGCAAAGCGAGCGTGCCGCGGTAGCGGCCGGCGACGCGCCAATATCGATATTTTTTATTGATAATTCTTTCTAAAATTTTATGTTAATAGTTTATTATGCCTTAAGATGGTTACGCTATTTTTAATTATGCGTAAATAATTATGCATAAAATTTTATGCCAAAATCCATTAAGCTTATGTATATTTATTGTAGATTCCATCATGCCAATTCATATTATGCTTGAAAATTTTATGCAAACAGATAGGACCTTAGCTTAATTCTGTCTACAAATTGTATTCTATATTCCTTGTCTTTCAATGTTTTTGTCCATAAAATCTTTGTCTTAAATAATTCTTTATTTATTCTGAGTACCTGCTAAAATTCTTAAAACGTAAATTAGCATTATTCAATTGCTTAAGAATTCCATTTTACCTTCCATTGAAAATTATGACGAATATTTTTAAATTGCTTTGTCAGAAGTTTGAGACAGTACTGGATTAGCTAATCATGTATTTTCCGCTGTCGGATGCTGTTACACTCTGCTGTAACTGTAACCGAGTGCGAGTGACGTGTGTAAGTCCTAAATCGTTTCATAGAAAATTTGCTTTATTGGTTACTGAAATTTGACGTGAAATAGACAGAGGTCTATCCCCTGTCATATTTTCACGGTGCTCCAGGTGTGCTGGCTGCTAGCTCAGGATAAAGTGACATATTTCTATCAAACGAAATAGCCGTAATTATAGTTAGAGCATGACTATGAAAATGTAGCATGAAAGAGTACTCAAGTATTGTAATTATTTTGTAATTATTAACACTATTACTTACTCCCTCTATTTTCAAATTATTAAGTTAATTCAACATATTTGACAAGCACTTAGAATGCCCACCAGTATCCATAGTGTAAGTTATCATTGTAATAAAACGTTTCTGTTGTAAGTTTTTAAGAATGTCAATTTATAAGGGAAACGTGATTTCAGCTATTTTCCGCTAGGGGCGGTTTTTTAACGTTTCCCATAGAAATTGGGCTTCTTAACGCAACTAAAATAGTTAACTTAAAAAAGTCACAGTACCCAATAATTTCACTACTTGTTATTACTCTGTAAGCTGGAATATATCAAGGCAAGTGCTGCTGTTACAAGGCGCGATATATAGAGGTACCTATCTTATATTTAAAGATTTTAACGGTGAAGGATCATAAAAGAGAAGGCCACATAAATGATTATCGAAGTTTTATAGAAAGAAGAAAGCTGAAGATGTATAGTTATGTTTCGTAAATTATAGATATGTCGGTTGATTATACGTGGGTTATTTCACTTTTTATTTTTTATTTTGGCACAGCATAAAATAATCAATATTTCTTGCCTGCTAATCTTCATTCGTCCCACTGTTACCGACTGTACTGGCTAATTCTGTTTTTCTGTTTTTAAATTAAGCAACTGTCTCTTTTCATTGTTTTTTGACTCCAATATTCATTCCTATCAGAGTCAACGTCTGGAGCGGTTGTCTCGACGCCTACAAATATAACTGTTGTATTAAAATTATTAATAAACTGTAATAATAAATGTTCAATAACTTAATTAACTTTATCAAGGCACTATTGTAAGTAGCCATACCCTTTATAATATTCTTTAAGTTTTGTTTTCAGTGATTTGTGTTATTTACCTTTTTAGAAATTGTTCCAGTTGTGCCATTTAATTTAGAATAAAAACAAATAGAGACAAGCCGTCCAGTTTTTTTGTATATAACATCACCACGATACAGGTTGTTGCGGTTGTCGTGGACTTATAAGAGAAATATATAACGCTTTAAAGCACACTATGAATGTCTATAAGCAGTATATATTTTCTGTACAAGATTTTATGAGATCTCATTCGACGTTTTATAAAGCCTGTAGCCTGTAACAACTCGAAAAGGAAACCTAAATTAGATTTCTCCCAGTGCTCATTCAACTGTGTAAGGTTCTTATGAAAATTTAGCTTAAAATTCGTACAATTTTGAAATGAGTTCCATTCTGCTACTTGTAGGCATATCATGAAGAGACGTTGTAAACTAAAGAAATAATGTAGAAAAATATATGACCATTCATTTCAACAATCTTGAGTTAATTAAACACGCATTTTTGCTCTCCCTTATCACACGCCAAATCAACATTCACTCCCATTCTAGCCATGTGCTCATTCACACAATCTATCCATCTTTTCTTAGGACTTCCTCTCCCTGCATTACCATCCACCCTTCATATTCATTCTCTCTTCTCAAAAAATGTTAATACCACGATAGCCGCTTTTCTCTCGACTTCTTTATCACTGGAGCAACTTTCAGACATCCGATAAAAATGTGTGGATAGATTGACACGTCTTTATGTTACAAATTGTGTTGACTCGTAATGTGGGATTTTGGCAGTCGCTTTAATTAATTGGTTTTTACCTTAATTGCTTAGCGAATTTTAACATCGTTCATTGTTTATATATTCTTCCTTATTATAATGCTAAAAATTTATGTTCATAATCCACCCACTTGATTGTACTAGCCTAACATTTATAAAAAACAAAAGATATATAAAAAATGTGAAAAAAAGAGCAACCCTCAAGTTTCTGGCTCGCTATTCTCGGGGATGTCTGCGTTCCGAGCGAGTGGTAGATTCACTTATTCATAAATTAACGTTTTTAAGTGTTTGTATATCAAACCTATAAAATAAAGATATTTTTCATTTTGATTTTGATCCCTTGATCCCATTTCTCACTCTATTAATCCTCGTCACCCCACACATCTATCTTAACATACGTATTTCGACCACATGCAATCTATTTCATCCATCTTTTTCATAGCCCAACATTCCGATCCATACATAACAACAGGTTTTATGATTGTTTTATACATTTAATTTAATTTCTTAATAACAATTAAATATTTCTAATGGTCGAATGCTAACTCCTCGAATGTATTTAAAAGTTTTCAGGTACTATTTAAAAACTTACACCGCGATCGAACCCACGCCTGAGCCAAATAAAGACAACTTAGAAATTAGACAACAAGCAGAAAGAATAATGAATCATATAATAATATTACTTATCCCGAATTTTTACACAAATGAATAAATAAAATAAATAAATATCCTCAGACATTCACACCTATCAACTAGTCCCATTTTAAGCAACTAATGCTGCTTGTGTTACGGATACTACGGATACTTCTGGTTTTATGTCTGACTCATTCACTGGACAAGCGATCGAGCTTTGGGATTCCCTACCCTATTATATTAGAACTGCTACTTCTAAGTTTAGTTTCAGATCAAAAGTTCGTGATTACTTCTCTAACATGTATAATGCTAGTTTATCTGTTTCTACATAACGAATCATCATCTTATTATGTATGTATACTTATATATTATTATTTATTTAACTATTTATGTAGTAATATATTGCGTATTTATCTAGTAACATGTAATTTTAATTTTATTAAGCCGTCACCAGATCTCTGCTTTGCCTGATGGTTGACTGTTAGAGAGCGATATTAGTCGTTAAGTCCGCCATGTGTACATTTTCTTTTTGTAATGGACATGAAACCCAGGACCTCTCGAGATGGCGACGCTTTGAGACCGGCGTACAGACCACTCAGCCACGGAGGTCGTCGGGTCGGAATCATAGCAATTATTATTATTATTAATGTTAAACAAATCAAAGGGCATCCATCCGTTGCGGGACATACCAGACTCGAATTTCGATTGCTCTCATCCAGGGCACTCCATTAATATGAATATCGTCATCTTAAATGCCGGACTTCAGTTCTACTACTAATATGCAGCCCTGTTCTGTTTTGTAAATATCATGATTACCCAAGGGTTGTGATGATTATGATGGCGCTAGTGAGGTTGAGGAGTTGTGCTGGTTCTGTGGAACCTAAACATTGAGCAGGAAGCTGTAAATAATAAAACTATTATTTGTAGATCATCGTACGTGAAATAATTAATGCTAGCTGACAAACATATCACGCGAAGACATGGTCTGTTTGTCAATCATCATGACACTCGGCGATCAGCAATTTGACTATCATATTTATGCTGATTTATTATTTCAAATTCTTTTATTTTATTCACTGTCGTGCCTTGCAAATATTTTTCAATAAAACCTAAACTAAACAAGAAATTTCGCCATGTAGCAATGCGGCTTGTTTTGTGTATGCTAATATTTAACCATATGTCGCCGAGGAAACGGCAGTGATACATCATGTTTGCACGACATAATTGCAGGACTATAATGAGGCGGCTCGGTACAGGGCAACCAATAGTTACACACAATACATTGATTTATAGCCTGTCTGCTCCATTGTTAGCTTAATGAGATTGCCCTGTCAGCACTACACAAACCACGATGCTTATAAATCATTCGCGGAATATTTCTCATAAGTGAATTTCGACAGACTAGGGAACTTCGGATACCACGCTTTATACTTATAAAACATTTATCATTCACTTGATATTGAATTCGTCGTCCAAAATCTAAAGTTAATCAGTATTTAAACTGATAGATTTATAGTCTAAGTTGAAAAATCTAGGTAATACAAATTATTCATCATCGAAGATTGTTTTAATGATCACAGTTTGAATAGGTACGTCGAACGTAAATCCAGATGGTTCTGTTTTGCTTAAGACGATTCAGTGAACGTTTTCAATGTTAGAATTTGGGTACCTTTTTTGTTGACGGGGACAAAGTACTATTTAACCTACCGTACCCGCTACTGTCCCATTTTAGATGTTTAATAACAGAATTCCCACACACGTCTTCCTTCACACCCACAACATGGGTTCCTTGAATACAGGCGTCAGAAGGCAGATAACGTCACGGCTTTTTCCCGTAGGGTAGCCAGAGATTACATCTACCACTTACTACGATCTTTACATATTCAAAAGGCACCAAGTAAAAAAACAGCATAACTGTATTAACAGTTCTGTGATATTTATAATTCAATTTGCAGTAGCCGCATATATTCCTGAACTACTCACTTTTATTTCTCGATATATCAATATTCATGAATGAAGATTTTCCAATAAAACTGCGAATGTCATAACTTTATATACGACCCATAATTCGCGTAAAGTGCCGTGTTGGTCCGGGACACAAAAAGAATGTACCAACTGCTTTTCTTGCCTAGAATGTCGTAAAGGCGACTAAGGGCGTATTGGGTACTGGGTCTGTGATTGTGTAAGGCGATGAGCTAGCCACTTGTTACTACTATTTTTCATCTGACCAAACCCAATTTTCGTATGTGTAAGTGTGGTCTTAAGGAACACAGAGCTCCTTGGACTCTGCCTACCCCCTCGGGGATTATAGCTG
Source organism: Parapoynx stratiotata (assembly GCA_910589355.1). Lineage (NCBI taxonomy): Eukaryota > Metazoa > Arthropoda > Insecta > Lepidoptera > Crambidae > Parapoynx > Parapoynx stratiotata. The sequence continues at coordinate 7,055,421 of OU342466.1, forward strand.
TGATTTTATGTATGTATGGTTCGATGCTGTTTGGTGTTTTAAAACGGTTGCACAAAAAGCCAAATCTACGAATTCACGTGTCTTCTGAACCACAAAGGATCATGAGATAAAGGTAAAGAAGAAATTTTGCTTTCAATTAAGTTTAAATCTCTACCACCGACCTCGTCAACATAAATATATTTTTTCTGGTCGTAGGAAATAACGACTTAAATATGACGACTGAAACAGAAGACGTATTTAAAACCAATACAACCTCTTTTATACATTTCTTTGAGGGTGCTTCAGTAATTTTTTTTTGAAGCTTCAATATTTAGGAATTACTGTCACGCTTTGCAATGCTCCATATTCATAGACTTCTGGTACAACTAAGCCAACCTAAGTTTATAGCTATAAACCATTATTGCATGCAAAGAGAAAGTTGCAAGCAATTTGCATAATGAAAATTCACTATGTTTATAAAGCATTTGGAATTTCGAAATTATACACGCCCGCATGCAAATGCGACATCAAACATGATTAAAAAAGTAAAGCAACAAAAATTACTTCAATAAAATTAATGGCTGTTTTTATAGTTGTAATAAGCTATTTGGTTTTAAAGCGCTTTTGTAATACAAAGCAATTCGGTGTATCGCTTGATGTTAAGTGACACTAGACATATCTCGGATCTCGTAATGTCCCTGAAAAGAGAATGTAGAGGTAAATTCTATAGTATATCTTGCTCTCAGAGACTAGCAATATACTCAGTCTACTGAAGGCCAAACGACTTAGTGTCAATAAAAGATAAAACTTTTTCTTTTATTGACAGATTCCTTTTTCGTTTGTTGCGGTCATCAAAGTCGGAGAAAAAAGTAAACAAACGTAATTCTATACTATCAAAGCCAGTTGACGCAATTTATTCCAGTTCCAACTAAATTCATATAGTACACATAAGCAGCCGTTTACTCTCGATAATTAAAAGAACAAAGGCAGATTAAATTAGAACTTTTGGAAACAACCCCGATAAGTTCTTCAAGATTAAATTCGTCTCCTCGGGGGCACATTGTTGTAGAGGTTTTATCAGAGCATTTTCCAAGATATACGATCGTAGGTGCCGCCTTCTAACTGCGCAATGAACTTTAAATCCCCTTCACACCTGGGCCCGCCCACCAAATACAGTTGTTGTGGAGTGAACGCGATAAAATCGTACTTTATACGACATGCAAAGCCGCGTTGGAGTCGAGCGTAAATTATTATTTGAGGTGAATGCCGTACCCTTTCTAGAGATCCGCTGTCAAACATGAAACCCAATCTCGTCCGTCCTTCACTCTGTCTGTGTCACATTCAATGTGTTCGTGGCTTTATATTCACGTGAAATGTATGGTATTTACGTTTCAGGTCATTGTATAAGCTTTTCAGCTGTATGTACCTACTTTAATATAATTACACGATATAGAAGGGACACGTATTGTACTTACCTTATAATGTTAGTGACGTTTAAATATACTCTTCTTCGTAGAAATATTTGAAGGTTTTTCTAGAGAGTAAGCAGGCAGTGAACTGCTTTTGCGGTGCTTTTGCCTAGTCTCTCACTAACCTTTAGGGGATAATAGTCTTGATTATATTTATGTACGTATGTTGTAAACATGAATTACAAAATATAGTATACACTTTAGTTAAAAAGAGAACTTCTCTTTCATTGTATCTGTACTAAAATATTGGCTTTGGTAATAAATAGCTTGTATTTTGTAAAAAGTTTTCTTTTCATTTTAGTTTTAACGAGATTTGTATATTTATCGAAGTTTTCATTTCTTTATATTATTTAAACTCATTCAAACTTTATTGTTTATACAAAACACGTTTTTAATCAAATTCTTTGCGAAGCAAAATTATCTTAATATTCTTTTCTCTGCAAATGATAAAATCCTTTCATTACCAACAAAATAACGTGAAAAGAAATACTTCTTTCAAGGCATTATTTTTGGCTCAATGAGTCTTATATACGGAACATTTATTCAAGGAGATGAAATACGGATTTCTCTTTTTTATACGGCTTGATCTACACTTTGTGAGTGAATGAGGCTTCGATGGGTTGTCACTGGCAGTACATCCAGCGGATCACTGGTGTAGGCTTTCTTAGCTTACTATTTGTTTTTCATGAAGTATTATGCTAGAACGGTTATAAATAAGCTCCCGTGCTAATCTAATTTATTTAACAATAAATATATAATACCTTTGCTTTCGGAAAATTCTTATAAAGAACTTTCAAAATAATTTTATGTTTTGAAAGCACGCAGTTAATGGCAGACATTGCGGAAGTGTTCAAAGTTGTACGATTAGAACATGTTATTTTACATGTCACGAACACGCTTCATACATAATTATAATAACGGTAAGTGAATTTAGATTACACCAAATAATTTGAATTTTCATATCCTTTATTAACTTAACATATAAAACAGAGATTCATTTGTAATAAAAATACAGAAAAACTTTATTTAATTATGATGTTCGGTTAACATGTTTTTATTTCGTCAAATAAAAAAATAAAAATTACATAACATTAAAATAAATTCCAAGTGAAAATTAAAATTTTAAGATTAAACTAGAGCAAAAATAAATCAGTAACTAATATTGATAACGAAACAAACAACAGTTAACAGAGTAGCAACACCCCAAGACATTAATGGTTTCCGGCCTTCAGCCAGTCACACCTCATAAAGTTTGGAACATCCGATTCGCTGTCACCAAAAGACTAGCCCTCTGGCCCCTCAGGCTTCTTCGAGGACGGTAAAATGAGATTAACAACCCAATCGGGCGGGAGTTATAGAGCACGATTTATGTATTCAACTTTTATTAGATACAGCATGAACATGAAAACGTTAAGAAGTTAAATGCTCAAGCAATAAAACTCTTTATATGTGACTTTTAATGGCTCGTAAAGTCTAATAAAAATAAGGCATTAGTAGAAAACATGCCACGGTCGCAAACTTTTATATTTATTCATGAAAACTCATTTAGTAGCAGTAAATTAGGAAATAAAACTGATGCCTCCCCAACAGCAATTAATGGGAATATTGCTTTATTTGCGTTTACAATAAATGGACGGACAGAGACCGTATTGTTACGTCCTTCTATGACTTATTAATACGTTTTAAAAAGTAGATGCCAACTTATTACTAATGTTCTTGTGTTTTTGAAATATTTCATTGTTTTAGTATTTTGGGTATTTTTGTACTGTATCTATAATAATATTATAAATGCGAAAGTAACTCTGTCTATCTGTTTGTTTGTCGGTCTCGCTTTCACTTCAAACTAACTAAACCGATTTAAACGAAATTAGATATACAGATAGTCTAGAGCCTGAAAAAGGACATAGGCTACTTTTTATCCCGATATTCCGATGGGAACGGGTACCACGTGGGGGAAACCCCGGGAAGCCACTAGTAGTGAATATTATGGATGAAACAAAGTGATTTAATATTGTATCGAACACCCTTTGAACACGAGTGCGTAAATCTTCATAGAGTGCATTTACAACGTTCGTCCATTTTCAAGTATTAAAAGGATATCCTGGACGTTGCGTAACAAATATACGATAAAGATGTAATTTAATATATTTAGTGTTTCTCATAATGTATTCAGACAGATTACATAGGGCCACATGCAGTATCATTATTTGAATATTGAACCACGATTGACCTTGCATAGCAGTGAGAATGGCTGGGCGCGGTCACAGTATTTGGCGCGGTGGTGGCGGTGGGGTCTCTGCCTTCTATCTCAGAAGCGATTGAGCGTCAAAAAAATTTCATGATCAAAATTGTCGCAGATCTTATACTCTACTAAAAGTCAATCTGCAACAAAATCTGCGTACAAAATAAACGTTAACGTTAATCATTGGAATTATAAAAAACGAAAAACGAGATAATCACAAAATATTGTTTTTTTTTTACATTTGAATAACTTATGACGCAGGCTTTAGACTTTATTAGACTTTAGAGACATCTTAAGTATACAACGTGAGTGCACTAGTTTCCGGCTTATCATCTCTCATTCCTAGGTAAAACCCTAATTTGACTGGGTATATGGTATCTTAAACTTAAAGATTTTATGTAAATTCAACTCTTGATATTTCCCTATTTTTTGTCTCAAATGACTGGGCTATAGTGGGTAATGATCCTAAGGAGGCGGAAAGGTATTAGCATTCCGTTGGATAGAGGGCACTGGCGCAGCAAGTCAAACATGGCTGACGCGGTCGCGGTACGTTTCCGCATCGTACTACCGCCGGAACTACAGTTTCCGGTGCACAAATCACTCTGTCACTTGTATTTTATTTCAGCGCGCAGAAAAACACGAAACACTTTTAGAACTTGATTTTCCTTGTTTTGCACTTGACGCGTTGAAGCTAGACATTTTGCAGAAAAAGCATCGCGAATTGGAGTTTGTTAAATAATTTGTTTATTTTAATTAAAAACCAGTTTTAAGTTTGGATTTAGTTGCTTATGATGGGAAATTACTCTAATAGTTGCTCTCCAATTTTTAAAAGCAATAAAATAATTTGTATCCTTTGAAAGGTTTATTTATAGAACGAATATAAGTCAATGTAATTTAAATCTTACTAAAGGTGTGATGATAGTTTTGACATAGATAGTTTATCAAGACACTGTTGATACCAATTAGAAAAACTATAAGCGATTGTTGAAAATATTAAAAAATATATGAAACTACCCAGTTAAATATTTATAGAGAAGAACTTCTTTTTAACTAGAGTGAATGTCCCTAAAGCGAATGACCTACGGAGACAATTTATATATTGTATAGGTACAGTACAAGTAAGGCCAATGGCCTCGTAGTACTATTCACGGTTTTCTCGTGACAATCACCTTTAGAAAGTATTTCGTTTGAAAATATAGGTTTTTTACCATGCAGTTTACTCTTAAATTTAATCTACTTTTAACTTTACATAATAATAAATGTTACGGAGTTTTTACGAACTTTTTTTTTGTTACGGACGGACGGACGGACAGACCAGCGACCATTGACTATGACTACTAACTGACTGACAGACTTGTCATTATTTTCATTGTTCCTTTTTTTCTTTATTGTAAAGACGACGTTTACATAGTTTACATAGTTTTCCCTTGACAAAGTTTATAATTATTTTCCTACTTAAATAAATTGATTGTAACTTAAATAAAAGATATAGCAAGTGTAATATCTCCCACAAGTCTCCCCCTGTTTCCAAAGTAGTAATAAACATTATTCACACGTATTCACGTGCGCATTTTGATCTAGCATTCTTATCGGGGGGCATGGCAGTGCCCCCGCCAGGTCGAGCGCAAAGCAAACACTGCCGTACCATCCTTTACTGGAACCATTTCGCCACATTTTCAGGCCCCTATTTGAGAACCTCTGGATAAGACCAGAACGCAGAAATTTTCGTCATCCAGTAAGCTATAATCACATACTTTAAATCCAAAATTTGAAGTCTGTAGGTCTTTTAGTTCCGAAGCTAAGCGAAAGCAATGTTTCGCATTAACGACACTCACGTGACACTCACTCACTCACTCATGATCATCAAAATAGAACTAGTACTTCCCATAAACTCAGAGAGCTCAAATTTGGTACAGAGTTAGGGTTTAATGGCCACATAAAGGGAAAACTATAAAAACTAGGATGATCGAAGATCTGGAGTACCTGGTGACCCTGATTAGAAAACACAAGAGCCCAACCAAACTATTAGAGATCGACATACCGCCTTTACAAAAAATATTCAACTTGGTGGGCCACTTCATCTGATATCGAAAATCGAAGTTCTGAAGTATCTGATGAAGAACCCTCAGCTGGTCTCATCTGTATTAGAGATTTGTCAATACCCCCTTCTACTATTGGTCCCTTGTTCGTCTGGAACACAAAAAGAAAATACCAACTGTTTTTCTTGCCTAGCATGTCTTGGGTACTGAATCTGTGATTGTGTAGGCGACGAGCTAGTCACTTGTTACTACTCTTTCACGATTTTTCATCTGATCAAGCCCAATTTTTGTATGGCTAAATGTGGTCTCAAGGAACACAGTGCTCCTTGGACTCTGCCCAGCCCCTCGGGAAAAGCAGGCGTGATTATTACGTATGTATGTACTATAGGTACATAAAAAATCAATCGAAAAAAAAAATATGCCCACGTTTCTACAAAAAGAAGTGAAATCCCACCAAAAACATTCTGTAAAAAACAAGCCATGTCTCGATGGAGCTGCTTGTTTATCTCTAAAAAGTAATGAAATCTAGACAAAGTCGTGCCAAGTCTAAGGTTCCTTACTGCGATTTCTTTATTATTATAGTTAATGTTGTGTGACTTGGCCGTTGAAGGGTACACAGGGGTACAAAACCAAGTGCTCCATGACACCATTGCACCAATCTGTCGCCAGAACCGCTACCCATTGACGATGGAAAATTGCCACTTGGAAAACGTTGATTCAATAACCAGTCAATTGTAGGCTTGACAAAGCCACTAACGTATAAAGAATGTTCAACGGCCAAGTCACACAACAACACATTGGCACGACTTTGTCTAGATTTCATTACTTTTTAGAGATAAACAAGCAGCTCCATCGAGACATGGCTAGTTTTTTACAGAATGTTTTTGGTGGGATAAAAGATTACGATTCTTTCGAATTTATTACTTATGCAACTAGACGTCATATACAGAAAGATGCTATTTGAGAGACTATCCCGATTATGAATTTCCCAAAGTAAATGAGAATATATCCAAAGTTCGACGAAGTATCTTTGGACTGTGGTTCACGAGCGCGGACCTGGCTTAGCGGAAATCTTCCCCTTTCGTTGATGATGCGGCCTACCTTTAGCATTCAACACTTTTTTATATAACTTTAACGTGGGAGAGATAATAATAGGTTGGGGAAAAAGTTTCTTCGCATTTTTTATTCAAAACATTTTTTTATAGTTTATTTACATTTAACTAAAGTATGTAGGTACCATTTTGTTCGATAACTTTTTGCCATCTTGTAGGTAGGGACATGATCCCATTGCTATAGAAATTTTGGGACTTCTGGTCAAAATACCGCGACAAGTGGTTTTGGCAGTCCTCTCGTGATGTTAACCTGACACTGCCTAAAGAATTCTGAAGAGACCGAAACAGGTGAAAATCTGAAGGTGCAAGGTCAGGACTATACCGCGGATGCATTAACACCTCCCAGCCAGACTCTCTTAATTTTTGCTGAGTGGCTAAAGATGTGTGAGGTCTAGCGTTATCATGATGAAAAACCACACCCTTTCTGTTGATTAATTCCGGCCGCTTTCTCTCAACTTCTTGCTTTAATCTCATCAGTTGTTCGCAGTAGAGTTCAGAATCAATGGTCCTGCCTGGTGGTAACAGCTCATAATGAATAATGCCCTTCCAATCCCACCACACACACAGCATCACCTTGTTGCGAGTTAACCCGGGTTTCGCCACAGTCTGTGAAGCCTGACCGGCCTTTGACCACGACCTTTTTCGCACGTTCTTGTCGTACGTGATCCACTTTTCATCACCAGTTATCAGCTTCTTCAAAAATGGTTTGGTTTCATTACGTCGTAATAAAGAATCACAAATGAGTACACGGTTCATTAGGTTTCTTTCAGTGAGCTCGTGAGGTACCCAAATGTCGAGCTTTTTTGTGTACCCAGTTTTTTTCAAATGCGCCAAAACTGTTTTGTGGTCAATTCCCAGTTCTTCAGCTACGTCGTAACTACTGACATGCCGATCTTGCTCCACTTTTTCAAAAATGGCATCCATTTTATCTGTAATAGGGCGACCAGAGCGACGTGCATCTTTGACATCAAAATTTCCGGATTGAAAACGCTTAAACCAAATTTGTGCTACTCTCACAGACACTGCACTAGGTCCATAAACATCGCAAATTTTTTTCGCGGCTTGCGTTGCATTTTTAACTTTTTTGTAGTAAAATTTTAAAATGTATCGAATTTCTTCATTAGATTCACTCATCTTGGCGGTACGAAATAGAAATGAAAATCACACATTTTCCTAATTTGAATTTGGAATTATGTTCTTTAAAATTTAAACTTTCAATGATACCAAAACCAGCCAGATACAAATAGTATAGCCAAAGAGATTTTATTACAAGTTTATACATACTATAACGCGAAAAGACTTTTTCCCCAACCTAATACATTTATGAAAGCAGCTGGTGATCTTTATTAGTTTTTAAATGCTTAGCAATCGTGGCGTCACCAGTATTCTATATTTTGATTTATATATTGTACACGTAAATCATTATACAACCAAACAACCAATAGGCTAGTTGACCCCTTTTTTATTGGGCCCCAAATGATTAATTACTGATAGCCATCACCACAAAAAAAATAAAAAAAATCTGAAGCCTATAACTCAATAAATTTTAAATAATAAATTACGTTTTTGCTTAAAAGTCAAAGACGCCTTCGGTCCTGATGATCTATGAATTATCTGTGACGTAGCGTCACGATTATTGTAAACAATTCAATACGCATGAGTGACATAGCCGACAGTTATGCTTGATTGGTTGCGACTGGCGTTTGACGGATTTAGACCATACGTAGTAATTGTTTACATTGTCATGAAGCGTTACTCAACTAATTTCACGAACATGGTGGATAGCGTTTTTGTAAAACATATTTAAATTTAATTTTATATTTATTTATATTTATAGAACTTGGTATATTTCGGACCCTTGTACTAAATTCTATGTGAATGACACATTATTTTCATTACTTTAGTTATGAGTCAATTAGCCTATTCAGATACCTACCTACACTTTCCAATAGAAAAGATTCTAACTATAAACGTTACTGAATTTAAGTCTACTTTTGTGACAGCATCTAACTAAACTAAAAAGTTGACAAAAACGTTAATTTTAATTACGAATAAAGAACGAAAGCGGCGAGAATAGACAAAACACGAAACAAATTAAGCAAGATCCATCCACTTCAGCGCAGATTACACGCTATTATTTTTTAAAGTGCTACAAGTTAAACTGAAGAGAACTAAGCTGTAAAGGGGAACTTCGGCGGGTACATTAAAATTTCTTAAGCGGAGCTCGGAGAAAGACTTAAGCCACAAGTCCAACAGACTTTTGTGTGGGACAAAAGAATACTTCAGATAACTGGGTCTGTTGTATTACTCATGTCAGAACTTTGAATTTTATAGACACATCTTTAGATCAACAATAAGTTAAGAAACAAGAAATAATATAAGTAGTCAAGTAGTTGGTTGATTACAAAACTTTGATATTATGGTTCCCATTTCTAGCAAGTTTACTGAAAATTTTAATAGGGTTTTTCGAATTGGTCAAAATGCCCATATTTTTCAGAGTAAATGGTTTCTATTTCAAGGGAAAAAAGTTTTTTGATCAAAAGTGTATACGTGTTCATGTTTGTGACTGTACAGGGCATAGTATGCCAAGCAATACCCATTGAGAATAAACAGTACTTAAGTTTATTTTCATTAAGTGGTTCAGTCTGGCAGTTGACCGTTGGTCTCTTGTTCCACGTTTTCCCTTTGACTATGGTTGCCTCGATATACTATTGTTAATAAACCAAATCTACGAGTAAATAATAAATGTCACGAATGCCAAGAAACAAAAAGCTACCATTATTTCTGTATATGACTGAAATATGTCATCTTTTTCCTTATGTACCTTGACAACCGAACCTTCTTTTTTATATTGAATTATGAATGGTTGATATTTTTACCGAATGTTTCTGTTGATCTAAATAGTTGTAATACACAGAAATATTTCATGGGTATGGATTTTTAGCTATGTTGTGATGTAGCGATGTAGTACTTTGGGAGTAGACAGATGTAAAAAAGAATATATTTTGGTAATGCATGCTAATCGATCTCTTTAATACATATTTATTTGAAGTTTTTTTCCGTTACATTCATTAAACATCTACAAAATAATATGTCGACACACATAGTTGGTGTTGTTAACATGAATGTATTTATTAAAACATTATCTCTAGATCAAGCAGAAAAAATGGTTATTTGACAATTTTCTCATTCAGTGGATAAACTCACGTTATGTAGATTATCTCAAACAAAATTACCTAATATGTTCCTTCATACATGTACCAAGATAATGCCATAGTGTTGTGCCAAGAACGGTTATAATTAACCTAGTAGCCGAGCCTAAGGCGGGGCTGTACTGTTTAATCTCTGTTGTGTGTACAGGTATTATTTATGAGATGCCACTGCTACCCAGCTAGATCGTGAAATCCCGAGATAAACAGGATAAAATATTTTTAATATTATAAAATTTTTTATGTATTTGAATTTGAGGAGCTCAGTGGCGTGGTTTGCACGCTTTGGCTTTCCATCGAAAACAAAGCTACTTTCGCCGTGGCCAAGCCGTGGATGGGTGACCAAACATTGTGATCTCGAGCTCCTCCGTGCTTCGGAAGGCACATTAAGCCGTTCCGGTCGCTACGACGCTAATAAGGCCGTTTCTACCCATCAACGCGCATTGGGCCACCGTGGTGGAGTTACGGCCCATACTCCTCATGTGTTTCTCTATGAGGAAGGCCTGTGCCCAGCACTGGGACGAATATAGGCTGAGGACGGAAGAGGACGTATGTATTTGAATACGTCCTAGTTTCTAATGCTGTGTTTTAAAAGCTAGAGTTAAATACTTAGTCTAGCCATAAATACTGTTACAATAAAAAATAAACAAAAATTACATTTGAATTTGGGATCTGTAATTTTAATGAGATTCTTCATTGTGTTTTCTCATTTTGGCGCCAATACATTGTTCTGTATTTTGCAAAATAGAGTGGGGTCATAAAGATAACCGAATCGCTGCGATTGCATTACACAAAGTAGGTATGGAGCCAAAAGCAATTTTTAAAACCCTAGAAACGCTTGGTATCAGTCAAATGTTTGTGTACCGGGCTACTAATAGGTACAATGACACCTCCTCTTAGTAATTTCCCGGCACAGCCGCTGGGCCGCTCGTTTGGTCGTGCGGATGCATATAATTAGCCCCTTAAATTTTCATTACACATATGTTTGTATCAGAAGGGTTTTCCCCTACAACAACTGATTGATACGCCTTGCGGCAAGAGCAGCCGTCTCGCAAAATAAATCCGTGGTCTGTTTCGATTAAGCCACTAAATCAGGCTGTCGACTCGCATAGATATAGAGGGTTAACTCCTGATTTCATGTGTCTCTGCTCCCTATCTCAGTGGACGGAAATTGCCAAGAAAAGATGGGAAGGCCTCCTCCTCTCTTATTTATTTTTATTTCCCCAAGCGACAGCATTCGGACGTTGTGGCTTGTGAACTATAGTTTATGCGAACAGTAAATCTTTTGTGTACATTTTTAACTGACGTTTCATTCGTGATGAAACTCGGTTGCATGATACGTTTTCTTTGTATTTTTGCATAGCAACAATACTTTACTTGTAAGTACAATGTAATAAGCTGTTTATAATTAAATAATACAACAATAAAATATTAACTACATAATACATATTTCCTTACATAAAGCTAGTAAGTTGTTGTGTGGTATGTATATATTATAGGTGTATTTTCGTTTATAACAATAAATAAAAATATAATAAAAAATGAACATATCCCTATGCCTGTAATCAATGAAGTAGGCATAAAAACAAGGATTGGATCTAACTTATAACTAGCATAACATATCATAACGCCTTTTCCCCAAAGGAGTGGCATAGGTGTTAAACACCCACACCCACCCACTTATAACTATTGTATAACATATCAAATCCTTAAATCTTCAACAAAATGTCAAAACTATGATCAGGTTCTAAATTCCAAGTCACTTTTACTTACTTTATTGTAACTAAATTTAAATCTGCGTTAATTTTAAGCGTTAATTATTAAATAACGTTCCGAGCTAGTTTATTTGCAGTCAACTGCCTGATGCCATTGACGTCGTGTCACCACAAAGTGATTGTTAGTGTTCCGAAACACTGCATTGTATGGTTAGTTGCACCAGTAATGCAACAACGTTAATAACATTCGCTTGTGTATACGTACAGCAGCGCACAGAACCTACGAGCTTAAAAATTAAACTATTTAGTAGTTTGTCATTCTAAGAAATTCGTAAAATATTTGCAGTCACGGCACTAGACACTAGGCATATCAAAACGACAAAGTACTAAAATGGGTACATCTTTTTGCTCGTGTCAGTATCCAGTATCTAGAGTAGGTAATGCAGGTATTTTCAGATAAACGCCGCGCGTCTTAACTAAAAAAAAAATCTCAAGGAATATTGAAAGTAAGAAAGAATTTTTTTTTTGGTAGCATAGGTATAGTATTGTAACATATTGGAAAGATTGTTTTCAAACTTCGGTAAAAATGCTGATACTGAAAAAGATTATTTTTAAAAGGTTAATGTAAAAACTAAAAATAGAATTATTTAACTCTTATCTATGGTACGTAATTCCTTGTAGAAAATCTGATGAGACAGGGACGACTTTTATGAAAATCCGCGAATCAACGTAAATAGGTACCTTGGAACCGAATAATTACTTTTAAAATTTTCAATAGACCTTCCGCTCTCGCAACTTTGATTTAAGATAATAATAAATAAAGTTCAGTAATACTGTCAACGTTATCATTATAATCTAACTTAAGTTAAATATTGAGTAAAAAATGACATGAAATACATTATAAATTTAACATTTTACGTATCTTCCATTTTATTTTTTAATGCCGATCTTTACACATTATTCGTAAACCTAGATGTGCTATAAAAACGTTGAACATAGCCAGCTTTTCCTTGAAGTTAAAACAGAAAGGAATTCTCACTGCGAAAAAAGGGGAGATATGAATCCGATTGCATGAATATTTAATTTCTACAATTTCTTAACACAATTTTTCTTATTTTCAGAGTGAACAGAGAAAGCAATTTAATTGTGCTGAAATAATCTAGTACATTTAGTCTGTAGAAAACCGGGGCTAAAAGTATTACTCTTAGATGCCAGCCAACTTGGGCAGTTAGCAGTTTCACAGAATCCCTTCGAAGATAACTCAGCCGTCGACAAGCACTTAGAGATAATAATAATATGTAAATATGACGCTTTTAGCTCTCTCTTTTATTTTAATCATCATTAAAGAAGACTAACTTTTAAATTATTTACATCGAAATACTTTTTACACAGCTTCTCGAAAAGCGATTCTTTTTGACCTTTTCTTTTATTGTTTATTTTTGGAATAATTTTTAAAACTTCACGCGAGTTGATCGAAATTTAATTCAAAATGGTCGTAAGTATGTGTAGGCAAGTAGGTCGTAGGCATGACTATCTCCTGGGCTAGCCACAAATTGGATTTATTATCTATTGCATTATTATTGTTGAGGAGCTCTGTGGCGTAGTGGTAAATACGCTTTGGCTTTCGATTGAAAAGAAAGCTACCTTCGCTATGGTCAAGCCGTTGATGGGTGACCAAAACTATGTGATCTCGAGCTCCTCCGTGCTTCGGAAGGCACGTTAAGCCGTTGGTCCCGGTCGCTATTGCGACTGTTTCTACCCACTAACCCGCATTGGGCCAGCGAGGTGGTTTTATAGACCATACTCCTTTGCCCATACTCTTTATGTGTTTCTCCATGAGGAAGGTCTGTGCCCAGCAGTGGGACGTATATAGGCTGAGGACAAACATTAATGTTCTTGATGCGGGCTTAAGGATCTATTTTGGATCAGTGTTGTTTCCTAACAGCTTTGCTACACTTTGTTTTGTCATAGTTACACGTTAAAATAGCAGCCAACACCGATTGTAATCGATACCCATTCGACCTATTCGATTAAGTTTCACTCGAGTTGGATATTTATATCTGAACCGCCGATATCTGAAAGTTTATCGGCTACACGGTGTCATTGAAAGCTAATGTCATTTTTATCTACAAAACATGATCAAGTTTTCCATTATGTTCTTTTTTTTAATCGAGCTTAGCTTATCCATATAATTTTTAAATATAAATATCGCGAGGAAATAATAGGTTGGGGAAAAAGTTTCTTCGCATTTTTTAAGAAAATTTAAAACATTTTTTAATATAGTTTATTTACATTTAACTAAAGTATGTAGGTACCATTTTGTTCGATAACTTTTTGCCATCTTGTAGGTAGGGACATGATCCCATTGCTATAGAAATTTTGGGACTTCTGGTCAAAATACCGCGACAAGTGGTTTTGGCAGTCCTCTCGTGATGTTAACCTGACACTGCCTAAAGAATTCTGAAGAGACCGAAACAGGTGGAAATCTGAAGGTGCAAGGTCAGGACTATACGGCGGATGCATTAACACCTCCCAGCCAAACTCTCTTAATTTTTGCTGAGTGGCTAAAGATGTGTGAGGTCTAGCGTTATCATGATGAAAAACCACACCCCTTCTGTTGATTAATTCCGGCCGCTTTCTCTCAACTTCTTGCTTTAATCTCATCAGTAGTTCGCAGTTGAGTTCAGAATCGATGGTCCTGCCTGGTGGTAACAGCTCATTATGAATAATGCCCTTCCAATCCCACCACACACACACACGCCACAGTCTGTGAAGCCTGACCGGCCTTTGACCACGACCTTTTTCGCACGTTCTTGTCGTACGTGATCCACTTTTCATCACCAGTTATCAGCTTCTTCAAAAATGGTTCGGTTTCATTACGTCGTAATAAAGAATCACAAATGAGTACACGGTTCATTAGGTTTCTTTCAGTGAGCTCGTGAGGTACCCAAATGTCGAGCTTTTTTGTGTACCCAGTTTTTTTCAAATGCGCCAAAACTGTTTTGTGGTCAATTCCCAGTTCTTCAGCTACGTCGTAACTACTGACATGCCGATCTTGCTCCACTTTTTCAAAAATGGCATCCATTTTATCTGTAATAGGGCGACCAGAGCGACGTGCATCTTTGACATCAAAATTTCCGGATTGAAAACGCTTAAACCAAATTTGTGCTACTCTCACAGACACTGCGCTAGGTCCATAAACATCGCAATTTTTTTCGCGGCTTGCGTTGCATTTTTACCTTTTTTGTAGTAAAATTTTAAAATGTATCGAATTTCTTCATTAGATTCACTCATCTTGGCGGTACGAAAAACAAATGAAAATCACACATTTTCCTAATTTGAATTTGGAATTATGTTCTTTAAAATTTAAACTTTCAATGAAACCAAAACCAGCCAGATACAAATAGTATAGCCAAAGAGATTTTATTACAAGTTTATACATACTATAATGCGAAAAGACTTTTTCCCCAACCTAATACATTAATAAAACTTTTTAAAACTGTGTTATTTCCTAGATAAAAAAAATTTCAATGCGATATTTGAAAACCAAATTTTAAGGTATAAAACAGAAAAAAGAAAATAAGTTAAAAGATTTTTTTTAAAAAGAAGTGATTATTGAGATGACAAATGTTTGTAGATAATGGAAAAAAGTTAAATTGGTAACAAGCTGCTTAGAGAATGATAATCTTTTGGCAAGATAATCCGATGGTAGCGAATTTAATGGAACCATTGTAAAAGTTATTTAATTCGTATTTACAGAAAAATATTGCAATCCAAAATTAAAAATCAAAATCAAAAGCTTTTATTTAGTTTAGACGCGTCTTAGCGCATGCTTATTAATGTCATAATCATTTTACAATATTTCTGAAAAAGAAAAACTACGCCATCCATACATACATTTACTATGACTGTAAATAACCTGCGTCTGTACATTGAATATACTTTTTTAACAGACTTTAAAAAAGGAGGACGTAACATTTATGTTTTTTTATAGAACATTTAAAAGGCGTGTAGGATGTAATCCATATCAAATAATAATAATATTTAGTCTGTCGGTATGTATAGTTTGCCCGCATCACAAAGAACTACGCGACTGATTTCAATGGAATTTTACATGGTGAGTTGAAAATCTTGGTAAACATTTAAGATAACTTTTAATGCAGGAAATTGTCTATTTTAAATCAATACGCCACGCAAACGACATCGCGGCCTCAGCTAAAGAAATAAAACTGTCTGCGATTTCTGCATAAAAACTTCCTCGCGTTCCGATTCCCCGACAAAGAGTCGTCTTTTAGAAATCGAAGTCTGTATCGAGTTTTTATCGAGTGCAATATTCATATCGGTAACGTCACAGCTATCCGGCCCTGGCAACAATGCCTTGTCGAGTGCCGTCGGTAATGTAGGGATTATCTCGACATCGTCGTAGCCGGAGTTACGAGTATCGTCACATTTTTCAACCTGTAATGGAGTGCTTGAGAATAGTAACAAGCCGTTTCTTATTTTCTATGCCGTTTGTTAAAATTGATTATGTTTTTAAAAGCTGTTATTTACCTTTGCTTGTATATAAGTATTAGGTCATTACCTATGAAATTAGTGTTTTGTATGGAGATTTCGGGGAATTCTGCATTTTCCATACTAATTTTTTTTCACTTTTCTTCACAAAGACAAATCCAAAGATAATAATATTTGGCATCTATTATTAGACAAGCTTTAGCAATATGTGTAATATCACACTTCATAAAAAATATTTATCTTTTTTAAGTGAATGCAAATAAAATGATGTATTCGGGAGGCACTTAAAAAGAGTTGTCTCCGTGTCCAATTTTAACACAATTAAACTTACAACAAATTATCAAAACAAACCAAAAGAGCTCAAAAATATAGTCTATTTTTAGACAAGGTAATCATTTTTTAGGTATACTCTGAATCTTAATAGTGACAGACAAAACACTAAGAGAGAAAAAAACACCAATTTCATAGGTGAGGACTCAATATGTAATGTAATCTTGCGATTAATATATCTACAAATGATTGAGGGTGGCAATTGTAATAAATTAAGGATCGTTCCAGATAAGTACTCTTTGATAATCTTGAAACAGAAAGTATTTAGTTAATCTACAAAGTTATCTTTAAAATAATAGGTTATTAAATGAAATAAGGCAGATGGATAGAGGAAATAGATAAAGCTTTAGAAGAGAGAAGATAAAATGAGAAGATTATTAAAAAAATATAATATTTTAATAACGACTACTAAAATCGCCGACGGATTTGTTTTTCAAGCTTTTCAAAGCTCGATTAAGTACAAAATTGTAAGTGAATTAAACCTATCTTAATAAGGTTTCAAGTGCAGACGCTGTTAGTTACTTTACTTAGAGCATGGCTGAGTAAGACAAGGAATTCACGTGCATGTTAAACCCCACTAACTTGTCTGCTGAGTCAGTGAATTGTTAAATCGGACAAAACGTGGCACTAAAAGCGTACGCTGGGTTTATGTCCGATGTCCCTGTTTTATACCCCTTTCTCGTCACACGTCTACTCACATCAGCCTGATGAAAAATATAGTATCATTGTTTTGGTCGTGTAATTCTCATGTAAGTACTGAGTGGCATTTCTGCTTTTTTCATTCCGGAGGATTCAGCTTTTTTGGAATTGTATTTCTTAATAATAATAAAAGAGGCGAGCATACCTGAAAAAATACGGGAACCTCTTTGCTTTTGTAGACACCCGGTCCAGTTTTTATTTCATCCCTTCATATTACAGTCGAGTAATTTTTCTTATTTTTCTTCGTAACTATTTTGGTTTGTTCGTTATCTACCTGGTAGATAAATTCAAATCTTGTTCTCAGCCTATATACGTCCCACTGCTGGGCACATGCCTTCATGTATGTATGGGTATGGGCCGTATCACCACCACGCTGGCACAATGCGGATTGATGGGTAGAAACTGTCGCAATAGCGACCGGGACCAACGGCTTAACGCGTACCCTCCGAAGAACGGAGGAGTTCGAGATCACAAAGTTTTGGTCACCCATCCTCAGCCTGACCATGGCGATGGTAGATTTGTTTTTAATCGAAAGTCAATGCGTACCAACCTTTACGCCACCGAGCTCCTCCGAGATAAATTCAAATAAAAATTAACAAATAATAATCGTCATTATGGCAGGCGGGTAATGTCCACTGCTGGACTTCTCTCAAGGACTTACACAACAATCAGTCCAGCGCTTCTGATATCCACAGACTTCTTGTGACCTTCACACCAGATCGTCCAGGCCCGCTCAGTAGGGAGCCTACTAACGCGATAATTAATTATAATGAATGGAAAAGTGAAAAGTGTTCTAGTGTTCTAGCACCTGGTAGGGCGCCTACTAACGCGATATATAATTATAATTGAAAAGTGGAATGGAAAAGTGGAAAGTGTTCGATCAATTTTATATTTACTTTTATAATTTCTGTCGCATCGTGCGAAACATGCTAACACCCTTTAGAGATACAGGACTGAAGATATGATGTTATGTAGTTCTTGTCACTTTCAATTGATTTGAATATACAGTCCTCCTTACTGTTCCACATCCAAGGACGTTGTAATACCTTGATTACCGCTCGTGAATGAGACAGGTATTGAATAAGTAAGAAAGAACTTTCTTTTTATTGCGTCTCTGTAGGTACGAGTAAATATTAAATCCGTTTCGTTTTCATGTTCACGTCACATTAACAATTTCTTTCGTATGTCACATGAGCACGTACCTATCCTTATATTCTAACAGGTTACAAGAATAAAAATGCTTCGAATAGAATATTGAAGGACGCTTTATGTAAGTTTTTTGAATAACTAGTATAACATAATTACTAGTGGGAATTATTAGTTATCGGTTCATTATATACATAGTACAAAAGCAGATTTAAATCCTTAAGGTATTTTTTACCAGGACTAGAAAACATATTTTTAACATGTATTTAGTTGGAATGTTGGAGGTGGTAGTCTTAGGCTATCATACATGCTGACGGAGCGGGGGCTTCGTCGTCGGCATTGCACACGGCGCCTCCACTGCTGGGCGACGATGGCTCAACTCTCTTGGCTATCGTCGCACGCCTCCCAGCGCCGGGAGGGGTGATGCCGCGCCCCCCACCTAGGGGGGCTCCGCCGTGGAGGCTGACTGGGTAAACCTTGGGTCCCGGTCTCCTCTCCACTCCGCGGATAGGAGAGTCGCTGTAGTTTTAGTGAGTATGCCCCCTGGTTTCGTCCTAGGGGGAGAGTGGGTCTCACAGTATTCGCCCATTCCCCCGATGGGCGTTTCTGCGTAAAGCATTTCCACAGCGTCAAAAAAAAAAAAAGGCTATCATACATTGATCAAATAGGCGACGTTGTTTTAAAGAAGTGCCAGGTTCAAATGTACAGGCGACTCCAAAAATATGTAACCATTTTTGACTAAAATGTGTATACATATTATATTTGTACTCCACTGTACCTATGGCCAAAGGACACGCACGAATGAAGTTGTAGGGAATTAGTAGGTACACAAAGCGAAAGATAAAAACGGTAATAACCTCTCTGCTCTTGCGGGAAAAAGGAGTGATTAGGCTTTTTATAGGTATTTTTATCACAGTATGCGGTTCAATTTTCTCTTCACAGAAAATTTTTTTTCGACCCAAGTACATCCTTAACTTTAAAGTTTTCTTGTAAAATAAGTGTTAGTACTTTAGGAGGTTTATGCAATCATGCCGGAGAAACTTTTAAAACAAGCATATCATCAAACTTTAGGTCCAGCTCTAAACTGACTATAAAAAGCCTTTTAGAGCCTCGATGAGATCGTGCTCATGCATTTTAACTGTTTTAATCCCATATACCACGTTAGAGCTTTCTCTCAACTACAGACATTGTTAAACATATGGCACTATTAACTTTATGCTGTTAAACTTATTCTTATTATAGCGTGCACTGGCTTCATGCTTGTGAAATATTTGTTTGTGTATGTACTTTGTATTTTGTTTTTTTTTCATATAAAATATAATAAATATAGATTTAAAAAACAAATAAAATAATATTAGGTCCTTACCTATGAAATTGGTGTTTTGTATGGAGCTTTTGGGGAATTCTGCATTTTCCATACTAAAATTTTTTCAGTTTTCTTCACAACGACAAATCCAAAGATAATAATATTTGGCATTAGACAAGCTTTAGTAATATGTGTAATATCACACTTCATAAAAGTTATTTATCGTTTTTAAGTGAATGCAAATAAAATTATGTATTCGGGAGGCACTTAAAAAGAGTTGTCTCCGTGTTCAATTTTAACACAATTAAACTTACAACAAATTATCAAAACAAATCAAAAGAGCTCAAAAATATAGTCTATTTTTATACGAGGTAATTATTTTTTAGGAGTACTCTGAATCTTAATAGTTACAGACAAAATACTAAGAGAGAAAAAAAACACCAATTTCATAGGTAAGGACCCAATATTAGACTATAATTTTACTCCCCATGTGTTTTTCAACGAAAAAGGCCTGTGTCCAGCAGTGGGACGTATAAAGACTGAGGACGGAAACTCTAATGACATTGAATGATTGAATATAGCGGTAACCAAGTAGTACGAGACCACTATAAATCTATTTCAAGTTTTGATAACCTGCTGCCCTACTCTGTTACCAATTTTCAATGGATATGAATTGGATTTCTGTCATTTGAAACACTTTTTCAAAATTATCAAAGGACATTCGATGTTGCATTAAATCAATATTGATTTGTCAACATTACGTTACAGAGTAGGACAGCTGGTCTATAAAACCTCATTGATACGTAATTGTATTATTATCCATAAATAATTGTAGACATAAAACAAAACAATGATTAAAATTGCCAATATTTTTATTCACGAGAATATACCGTTCGACAATAATATTAAATACGTTAATTCTGTCTGGTTATCCTAAGCAATATCTACTGGATTGGCAAGTATTGATTTATTTTTGCAATATAAACTATGGATTTTACTATCTTACTTTTTATATAAACATTGACCGCAAATTTCCTCGATCGTGCGACAAGGCTTGCAACATCTGTTTAAAATGCCATATAATGTCGATCATTGTGATTTATTTGTGACCCTGTTCACGTATTCTATCGGGCACAGTTCAAGCACACTTGACATCATAAAACGTAGTTCAGTTACGGATGGAATGGTAAATTTTAGCTGAGATAAACCTCAATTTCAATACTAACAGATTCCGTACAAACGACAGTCTTGTTTAACATACGCGAATAACTGATTTTACAAAATATTTATTTTCCTCCGTGTACGATATCTGGCCGATTTTTTGCAGAACATGTGTGTTGCACTATTGCTATTAGTATTAGTACTATCTATTTTTGTCCTATAAAAATCGGCCACCGATTAGTGCATGCAGCCGTAATAAAAATACCCGTATATATATACCCGTATATATAAGGTATGCAAGCAGAACCAACACCTACATTTCGACTATTACAGTTATTATGTCCATTTGCATTATAAAGCAAACTGAGGAATTATGCATGAACCGAATACTTATTTCCACTTGTGCCTGCGTAATCTTGTCACTGGCATAATATGATTTTCATAATAAGAAAATCAGTTTATCCACCCAACGCAGTCATGAAAAATTCGCCTTAGATGTCTCATGTATTTCGTGGAAAATTCATCCTCTTGTTCGGTGAACGATTGTGGTTTGTAATGACTTTTGTTATGAAAAATCTTATTCCTTATTCATAGCTACGCCGTCCCTAAGCTTTTCGTCTTTAAATTCTTTTTCCTTTTATTCATATACCGAGAGCTATTAGAGTTGGGAAGAGTTTTGATTGAATTAATCTATTCAGTGCCAGATGTTTTGAAGATAGCAGTCTTATACACCCGAACTGGTTAAATTAATACAATTAAGAATAATATACTTATTATAATAATTTTACCAGTTCTTTTTGATATTATTTAATAAAAAATCGCATTTAAATAATAACGTCGTCTCGTAAGCGAAAAAGCTAAAGTCTAGCCCTATTGATTAACGTGACTTGCTTTAAAAATTTTAAAATATTGATCGAATATTTTCTAACGCTTATTGCCATTAAAGTGAATTTCCCTAGAACTTGTTTCGTATCATAAACCAATAATTTTCAAAGGTGGTGATTAAACTAACGTTCTGCATGCATGTAAATGTATCCGTATCAACCTCGTTATTTTTCCTTGCATCGGTCGAGTTCACGTCGAATATTCAAATATTTCTATTAATATTCATGGCTAGAAACTCTATCGATAATTGAGTCTTACCTGCCGGTAAAGCCAGAATTTTTTTTTCAATTCGTACCTAGAAAGTTCGTGTATTATTCAAGCTTAGAGACGTAAAAGAATAACAGGAAACTCTAGTGTATTAGGCTTCTAGCTTGCAATAATAAAAAATCGAAAAGAATTACTTACTGAAATGCTCATAGATTTGGGAACAGTACAAGCAAATCAGAATTATTGTCATCTTTGAAATAGTAGTAAAATTTTTGACGTCCTCCGTGGTCGTGTGGTCTGTACGCCAGTCTCAAGGTGTCGCCATCTTGAGAGATTCTGGGTTCGATCCCCGGTAAGGGCAAATGTTTGTATGATGAAATCTGAATATTTATATGTATTAATCTATTAAATGGGGCTTAAATATAGGGCTTTAAAAAAGGTGTGAATGTCTTAACATACTTATCATTATTTTATTATTATTATTATTAATTACTTAATAACGTAACATAATATCATTATTTCACAAAATGCTCTGTGGTATTTATAGGAGTTACAGACAGATGCAATTACTTGCATTCTGGGTGACTGTGACCACGTAACATTCAGGAAGCAGTTTGCTTATTTTACAACTATGTCGAATTAATACAAAAAAGAACTTTAGCACTAATAATATAAATGTACTTAGCTTATCTATGTAATATGCAGAAGATGCATGAATTCTAGAAAAAGAATTTAATGTACGTTGTTAAAAAGACAATCCCATAATATTGCTACGAAAAAAACAATGAAGGCGACACTGCAAATTTACTTTTTGTCTGTCAGTGAGCAGACAGTGCGATTTCATTAGCTGACTTCGCTCTAATAAATTGCGTAAAATTCCGCAACTTTTTCATCCGCCAAGTCAACGTACGCGTCTATACTTGGGCCGCAATCTTCATAAATCTCAACAAACTCGACCTTTTGTCTTTGTCCCCTTCTTTTAGGGTTTAGGCAAATTCGGGGTCCTTACAAATTGGCCTTACAGCGGCACTACGTAACGTATATTGTGCACGGGGTACGTTCCTTTCTTTGTAACAGTAAACAAGAGGTAGAAAAACTTTGAATAGTATGTAAATAGGGTTATGTGTGCTCTGAATAAGTAACTTTGTATGAGAAGATCACAATCTTAGCTTTTGTAGCAACAGTGGAATAATGAACTGTTTGTTTTCTTTGATATGTTAAAATTAAAAAAAAGACGTGTGGCACTCGGGGACTGCCGCGGTAAAGCTATTGCATAGCATTTTGTATCAACTTATGCAATTATAATTTTATTTATTTATTTTATTCATGCAGTATTTCTTTTTCTTCGATATTAATTCAAGTTACACTTTTTGAGCGTGGTGACCGATAAGAAAACAAATTTTTCTATAATTAAGTAAATAAAAAAAGTTAATATTGTTTAAAATATTTTTTATTATTTTACAATACATGTGGGTTTTATTATCTTAACACCGTGTCGAAGACTGCCGAACTGAAACGACGTTAGACGATGCACGGCCTTCAAGCCACACCTCCTTGCGCATCGGAGTGGGGAGCGTGAGGTTTTTTCGTTACGGAATTTCTGGATTCGGTCCCCGCGCTCAAGGCCCGCGATAGAAGCTATGCAATAGCTTAAAAAAACCCTGACGCTGTAAAATGTAGTAATTTATTAGAAAACGTCTATACGTGTACGTTGGACCGTTAAATATCCAAGTCAGATAAGGTCTGTAACTATTAAAAATGTATAAATTAAGCCACATTAATTATACAGGTTCACGCCGAATTCACATAAATGAGTTCTTTGAGTGTCGCCATTACATTAAATTGTTATCCACCGCAGGGCTGGGGCGTACGTTTTAATTAAAATAGGCTATTTGGCACTGACTTTGCGAAGTTTTACAATTCCAGTTTCAAGTTCGCACGGGATGTCTGCATTAGTGTAAAACGATTTCTTAATCTAATAGCTACTTTTACGAGTAAGGTCTCCAAGAAATTTGTCAATAGCAAATATTTTCAAAATCTCTCATATGATATTCGCAAATTACTTTATAATGATGTTCTTCATTCAAACAAGTTCCCCGGCAGATTTTATTACAATGAAAAGTTACAGCTTTGTCATCATAGAATAATTTAGATAAAATATTATATGAGCGCTGAAGCCGAGAAAAGTGTAAAATGGAAAAGTTGTTTTGGAATAGGGTTGACACAATTTGCTTTTTCGTACAAGGTATAAGTAAGGTATGTAAACTACACAAAAGGACACGTAAATAGGATCGCGATCCGAAGCGTAGCGGAACGACGAGGGTCTACTTTGAATTTTAAGCATCGGATGTTATTTAGACGTTTTATTGCAAAAGAAGCCTTCCGCTCTATCTTATATTCTGACAACGTTTCAACGTCGCCGCAAAAGTAATATTTGTACATTTTATAAATTACCTTATCCAATAATCAATAGGGATGGTATTGAGTACCTGGTATTTTTCGGGCTTCCGTCTGTGGGCTTAACATTTCGGATAGAAAAGGATTTTCCTCCCTTTAGTATGGTGGATCCGCTTTTATTCAAAATATATTTCTTTACCAATTTTTAAGCAAAATAAACGCTATTCCGATAAAAGCATTATCATTCCCGATTTCCTGACTAATCGAGCCGTATGTTACATTTGTTAGTGGACCCGTGGGAAATTGAATAAAACGCTTTGCATTTAATTCAATCGAAAGAGCTCTGCGTCGATTTAATTCAATTACGTTATTATAAGCTCGAAGTATTCAAGTAAAAACATAATTTTAATGATATAATGGAAGTTAAATGGCCAGTGGTAGGTTTTTGTGTAATTATGTCCACAGAAATTGCTTACGATATATTGGTCCATTATACTAAGTTTTGTTATATTAATTCTTTAATGATATAAATTATTGCTGTCTTTCCAACATATAATTAACCACTATTTCATATTCATATAAACAATATAACAAAATATTATCATCGCGCCTATCTATACCTATTTGTATTTGCTACACAATGGGTCGGTTTTTTGATACATGGTCAGGTTGACCAGTTGCTTAAAATATAGATCAATGTAAACGTATAATGTCGTGATAATATGTCAGCTTGACCAACAGTCAAATGTGCAGATATTACCTAGTATAGTTAAATAATCATAGACAATTTAAACACAACGCGATGCTGGGATTAGAATCGGATTTTTTACCAGTATGTTGAAATATGACTAAAACGTATGATTTGTGATATGACAGCTTATCCAATAGTCGAATTATCAAATATAATAGTTAAATAATCATAGACAATTTAACCATAACACGATTCATGGATTAGAAAAGTTGCCTTATTTTTAACCGTCCCTCTGGTCTAGTGGTTCACACAACCGGGTGTTGATCGGGAGGTCCGGGTTCGATTCCCCATGGGGGCAGAAGTTTTTCTGCTCGGTTTGGTTGGTGGTAGGGCTTCTAAGCCCGCCTGGCTAGCTACCGTCTTACCTAAATTTGTCGCCATAATAACAATGTTTTAAGCATTTTTGTATTCCGGCAATCAGAGGTAAGATAGCCAGTTCCTCAGTTGTTGAGGATTACAGGTGAAGCTCGCTTCCACCTTCAGCCTTATCGTCACTTACCATCAGGTGAGATGAATGTCCAGAGCTTACCTGTCGTATGTAAAAAAAAATGGCGTCTGGCGGCACAGCTGATATGTTTTCATTGCAAATTTAAAAATTTGTCGAGCTGACGTTGTAATTTTACACGTTTTCATTGCCGTTATTGGTTTTTATTTTAGCTATTGAGTTAACTCTTACTATGGATCAAAAAACTCACCCTTATTACTAAGGGATTTTTTGATCCATAGTAATGGCGGCTGGCGATACAAATATTGGGTCAAATGCATGCATGTACATGCATGTATATAAGTATTGAACCACACTACCTACTGTGGTTTTCTAAACTCGCTATCGCCTCCTCTTGTTTTATAATCCAAAATTTTTTAGAATCGTCATTTGAAGCATTACATGAAATACAAAGTTATTTAAAATATAAACATTTTCAACATTCTGTCCTTTTCTGGTTTTGACGTTTTTCTTGCTTCGCTTTTATTAATTTGGTAGTTTCATTTCACTCCGCAGCCCTACAGGTATTTAGCCCGAGGCTTTCCTGAATGTAACAACAAAATTTTATGCTGGTACGGCGGCAAACTTTCTGTTCAATGTTCAGCAATAAATAATAACGCCTGAATATTGAGCTCGGCCGATACATAATATTTTAAAGTTGTTGTTTGTTGTTCATACTTTCCATATAAGCATCCGTAGGATGTTCAATATTCTGCATTAACTGTGTTTCAGATGGCGATACATACATCTGAAACAGCGAATAAGGACAGTAATATCGCAAGTACTTTATTTGTAATTTTGCTACCTTTATTTCGGCGTTTAATAAATGGGTTTATATTCTGGTTTGCTTTACAAAAGTCAATAGAGTACATATTTACCCATCGATGATTGATTCATTTTGTGGCATATGTGGAGTCAAAATGCTTGACTCCTTTCTGTTTTTCGTTACTTTATCAATGTGACCCTGAAAATGGATCTGAGTTATCTGTTGTCACGTATTCTCATATCAACCCTGAAATATGCATCATTCCTGGCTGGGAATCGGGCTGCCCCATTATTGGGATAAAAAACTATTATGTAACCGGAATATAAGGAGTTGTACCTATAGACTTCCTAGAAGACGTAATCTCATGAATAGCAGGTTAAAGTTATTTTAATTTATGACCCTTAAAAACAATATTTGTGTCAATAATCACTTTGTCTGATTTGAGTAGACATTATAAATATTGTTTTATGGGTCATAAAGGTTATAAATATTTCATAGGTATTGTATACAATGACGGAATTCAAAATAGACAGGAACGTTAATTTTATGTACATTACAAACGTTACGTTACGTTAGACCGACCATGGATGATTGGCAGCAAGTGATAGAAATAAAATTAGATATAACAGTAAGTGACATATTTTATATTATCATCATTGATTTGGAAGATGAGATAACGTATCTTTAAAGCAAATCGGGGAAAATTCCTATTTGGAATTACTTTCAGGTGAAATAGTATGGGTGGAGCTCGGTGGCGTAGTGGTCCGTACGCTTTGGTTTTCGATTTTGAAAACAAAGCTACCTTCACTATGGTCAGGCCTTGGATGGGTGACCAAAGCTTTGTGATCCCGGTCGCTATTCCAATCGTTTCTACCCACCAACCCGCATTGGGCTAGCGTGGTGGTGTTCTTGGTCATACTCCTCATTCCTCGGTTATCGATATAAATTATTATTATTCCTCATGTGTTTCTCGATGTAGGAAGACCTGTGTCCAGCAGCGGGACGTATATGGGCTGAGGACGAAATGTGGTTGTTAATAATTCTGTCTACCCCTTTGTGGATAAAGGAGGGATGACAATTATGTCTGTTTGTTGGAATTATTATACGCTATATCTGTTTGCCAGGTGATAGATACTGATTCTGAGATCACAATAATCTAGTCGTGGTACATAACTCTACATCATTGTTCTAAGCCTATTGCTGGATCAGAATGGTGTTAGTTTGCGCGGTAGGTGTGGGAAAGGCGGAGGGGAGGCGGTTAATTTATTATTATTCTGGACCAATGACTACAGTTGGACGAACGAACAAATGCCCCATTTTCCATTTTAAGAATTATAAATCATTAAATAGTTTGACTTTTTTATCTTCTTCTTTTTCCGGTCCTGTTCCCAATTCTATTTGGGGTCAATTCTATATGTCTTCTTCTTCAACTCTCTTCTATTACTCGCCAAGTCAACATTCACTCCCATCCTCATCATCCATCTTTTCTTTCATCTTACTTTCCCCACGCGCCCATCCACTTTCAAATCCATAACATTCCTGGTGACATGATCATTATCCCTCCTTATTACATGTCCATACCAAGAAAGACGTTCTTCTCTCAGTTTATCAGCAATCGGGGCAACATTCAGACTAGACTATTTTAGACTAGACTAGACTGAATTAGATTTTTTTTATTTCCCATCCAAATTCAGCTTTTGGCTACATATTGTTTGGGGTCGTTTAAGTTTGCTTGAAGATTAGCTGTCAACAACATTCTTCTTATTGCTAATATGGTATTAGAGGTCTTCCACTTAAACATACATAAAATCATAAGATCCCATAGGGGTAGGCAGCAATTACTTAATTAAATGTTATCTGAAAATGCTACTAACAACGACAAAATTATATTTTTTCTACAAAACTTAACATCAATATTATTATCATATTTATGATCGTATTTTTCTAAAAGTGGGTCAAGACTCTCTATTTTATAGTAGGCTTATCGTTAGAGACCCGGAGTTAGCACGGCTTATAAATACATTTCAGCGGAAAAAGATAAAAAGCCGTTATGACGATAAGACGTAGACCTATTAAAAGCTTTCATACTGTTCAAGCCAATGGCATGAAATTTTCGATAAAGAGGATATTTGATTTAATCCCAGATTCCACTATTGGATTCGCTCGAATTCGTTCCGGAACTTTATTGGGGAATCTGGAGTATATTATTAAACATGAATATATGTTTTATAGTTCATTTCATGGAAAACCGATTCGGTATTAAAATACTCTACCTATATTTTATTGATGTAACGCGAAACATTAAAAATAACGTTTCGCGTTACATCAATAAAAATAACGGAACGATTATAATTTACACACAAAAACAAAAAGCAGTCAACCTATAATTATTAAAATAAGAACACTGAAGATATATAATTTGTATAATAGAAAATAGCCCGAAATTAAATGAGGTCGAGGTATGATCGATACTGGTAGTCTCCTGTCGCTCCGGACCTTGCGATAGTGGAGTACCTTCCGGTAGTGGAGTACCTTCCGGAATGGCTTGTCCATAGTCAGTATATTGAAAGCTTTAGGGTTCCTTGGTGATCGTTTTTCCAGATTACCTACCTCCGCTAAGCTAGTGTAGATCCCTTCACAAGATAGCAAAAGAGTTTTAATATAATAATATATTCAGGATGACTGCTTACTTACTATGGTCGTGAAGGTTAATAGTCAAGTTGTGCCTTTATTGCTGGGGGATAGGAAAACCGTATAATGTAGTCTTTAAATAAACTTTTTAATAAATGAATTTTAATAAATGAAGCTTTAATTTTGCTCTTAAACAGAGCAGATAATATTTATTTATAGAAAACTTTTCATGAACTGGTTTTATTGCTAATCAGTAATGTTCTTGAGGTTAACTTTTAAAGAGAGAGAGAGAGAGAGAAAGAAAAGAAACGGAAAAAATATAACCACAGTTATATTAATTAATCTGTTAGGCTTAACAATTTGGCAAAACAAGATATCGGTATAAGGTATTTAACAGCACGTGGGCTTTGTAGTGTAACAAGGCGCTATATCAGTATTAGCGACTCTTTGCTGTACTGCGCTCTTTTCTGGCCATTTTCTCTTTGTTTATCAGTGACAGTTCAGCACATTACAGGCGGCAGTAGCAGTTTTGAATAATTTTCTTAAAAAAAGCCAAAGCGTACTAACCGCCAAAAAAAGCCAAAGCGTACTAACTGCGCCACCGAGCTCCTTCTCCCTAAGGTAATTTAGGGAAATGTTTATTTATGTATTAACTGTATTTAAGACTGAAGTAATGGCTTAGGGTGAGTTTTTTGATAGTCAGTCATGTAGTCATGGTACCCACAATAGTTAAATTCTAGACCAATAGCGTCAATGGAAACGCCAAAATGCGTGACGTCAGATTGACAAATTGTTAAAATTCATCAGCAATATACATCAGATGTGCCACCAGCCGCCATGTTACTAATCCCACCACCGTGTTGTGGTTATATTGTCTATGTTTATTTAACTTTAGTTACATTTCAAAATTCGACTATTGGACAAGTTGTCATTCACGTTTTCGCCATGGATTCATATTTTAACCTACTGGCCACGGATCAAAAAACTGACCTTTAGTCAACTGACAGTAAGTCTAAGCTATTTACGTTTACTGTACGTATGTGTGTACAGTATTGTGTATTTAACTTCAATAAGATATCATATTATTTTTCTTTTCCATAATGTCCTTAGAAACGACAAGAAACATTTATTCCAGGAAACACTTTGATGTGTAAATATTGTCTTTTGGTGCTCTCACAAAAGATTTAACCTTAATTACTCTTGTAATTAGATTTTATTGTACGATACTAATCCTCACTTCAGGAGCGTTAAAGCGGAAAATACCGTGGAACAGCCAAAATATAATCAACTGAATATTCATGACAGAACTCTCGAAAGTTTTTAATAAGAAATTATGGTAATCACTTCAAATTGACCTAATCCATATTGCGGACTTGAAATTTGTGCGGAACCAAACTTGTTACTGAGGCTCTGATGTCTCAATTCGGTTTCAAATTTTATTATTAATTTAGAACCTCCTGTTAAAGTTTTAAACCTCAAAGATTCGTAACGTAAGACTAATGGGTTTCGCTACTGTTGGACTTATGAATTGTTTGTAGGTTCGTTGCTTTGTTTCTTCTGGACAAAGGGTCATCGCAGTTTTATCAATAAAATTTTTAATTTTTAAATTTTTCAAAGTTTAGAAAGGATTGTTTTTGTTTAACACACTGTTTAGTAACGCCATTTTTCCCAATTGTCTGTCGCTGTCAGGTACTACAAAATACAGGATTCGTTTTATTTTGTCATACATACATTTCAAGAAGATTATAAAAAATTTTGAAAGCAATTTCACAATACGAACTGCTGTTGTGTATTTAACATACTGATTCTATAATTCGATCACAACACCTTGGTAACGTATCTATCTACCTCCAATGTTAGGACTACGCGAATCGTCTATCTAAAGTTCAATCTGTGAAATTGATATTGGAGTGCGCGGTGAAGGAAATCCTGTCAGGGTAACCGACGCGCCAATGTTTCACGGGAGAGTTCAGGCTCATCCATTCTTTTATTCTCACATCACCTTTTGTTCTAAAACTTTTAGTTTTCAGATTGGATTCGTACGTTAGAATCCATCGGGTTCGCTTTATGGCTTTCTCTTTGAAAATTACTGCAGTGATTATAATGTAGAAAGGTGTCAGAAAGCTATTTTAAGTTTTACTTATGTATAGGGATTTTGTTGTATGTTTAATTCTTGTCTAGTTTATGTGCCTGAGTTGCCTTTTTCCTG
This sequence comes from Parapoynx stratiotata, assembly GCA_910589355.1. Taxonomy (NCBI): domain Eukaryota; kingdom Metazoa; phylum Arthropoda; class Insecta; order Lepidoptera; family Crambidae; genus Parapoynx; species Parapoynx stratiotata. Next base: position 7,086,670 of record OU342466.1, read on the forward strand.
TATGTGACTAATTGATTTTCTACTCTACGAGCCTCAGCCGCTTTGCACCACTGTGAGTCTGAATGGTTCTGTGTCATGCTGCGTATAAAACCTTCTCAATTTTAACAAACAAAATACTGTTTTATAGTTCATATTTATACAAATAATTAAAAAATTAAAATTAAAACTAGGCATGTATTCTAGACTCCCGACTACATTTCTTTTGCCATATTATTTATTATCTATTTTTCTTTCTGCCTTATATCGATTTAAAAGTTTGAAGTATTCTTATTATCATGGTTCGATATCGCCAATCTAATTAAGTAATAGCACCGCGAAGTACGATGGTCTTTTTCCGATTCTTTTATCTTTTAGATTGCATTCACAGAACAATTAGAATAATCGCAGGGTTAGTAAAGAGAAAATTGTCTTTGTTCTGTGAATTTATTACTTTAATTAAATCGGTTAAATGAAAGCCTTTTGGTGTGTTAAATATGTAGTCGAACATAAATTTTAGCGTACAAAAGTATTTTATTAATTTAACAGTTCTAAGAAGAAATTAGGATACCATGAAATATATACATTATGAGATCAATTTTATTATTACATTTATTCTAAAAGCTAAGATCCAATCAGCTTTCCCGTCGATATTTCCTCGTAGTACATTCAGTTGTGGAGTGAATTTCTTGATACTTGATCAGTATGTGAGCTAGTGGCTTTGTGTTGGCCTGAACATTGTCCATGTATGGATTAAGTAGGAACGCGTGTCCAGAGCAATTATCGTCTATTAATCAGACGCGCGCAAACAATGTATAATGGGTTTCCATGTTGCGAAGTAAAATAAACATAGCTTGTGCTTATACAAGTCACAGGCTTAAGAATATTATTATTTGAGAGTATTTTTATACAGCAGCTATAAGACGACACTATTGTCCTTTTCTCACACATATTGGATATTTCTCAAAAACAAAATTCAAAAGAATTTATATAAAATACACATCATTTGCTTTATAATTATTAAGAAAGTCACTACGCAAATAATTTACATTGAGATAAATTTGACATGAACAATTGAATATTTTAAGCGACACAGAAAGAGACTTGTAGTCGCAAAAAGCCATCTTTTCTGAGGTTAATTTGTGGAATGAATAGCTTTCATTTGCAGGCGAAGGTTGTTCGTTGTTTTTGTGGGAAATCGGTGGAAACCGAACCCTTGAGTCGGGTGGCTGTCAGCGCCGAATGAATTATAGCAAGTATTTACCGGAAGATGACATTTCTGGAATCGGCCCATTAATTCCTAATGGAGCGACGGGGCAACATTTCATCTGTTTGGCTGCAGACCAGGCCTTGCCGCAGAGCTATTTTCAGTAGCGTATCTGAAAATTTATAACTATGAGTTAGTTCTAAATCGCTGGATAGCAGGAAAGTAAGTAGGATTTATGGAAAACTGCTTCTCGGTCTATTTGTTTCTATCCTAAAGAATTTGGCTTTGTTTTTTTGTTAAATGCGGTACTGCGGTCCATACGAGCTGCTTATTGGTGCCATAAAGTATTCACTCAATAAATAATACATTTCATAATCCGACAAATATTGCTACATACATTTTAATATCTAAATCACCTTTTCTCTCATTTTTCACTTTTAATTTATACTCTTAATCACGTTTTATGTATAAATCTAAGTTAATTTATCGTATAAACAAGTCCTAAAATTTAAAACGCATAACACTCTATACTTCAAAATGCCCAATTTATTTTGAAGCATGAGAGTTACAATGACTTTTATTTCGACAAACTTTAAATCGTGGTTTGCTAACTTTCGTCCAAATTTGCATGTTAGCTACAGTTCTAACGATTTTGCCACACAGCCTGGACAAAATCTTGTTTTTCTTAGTCAACTCGGGCTTGGACGGGATCAAAATCGATCTCAATTTAAAGGAAAGTTTTATTGTACCATTTCCCAGTTAAGCTCGGTACACTTCGGATTCCTGAAAAGCCAACTCGTAGGAATAAAAAGGATGATCCAAATGGACCTAAATTTATTTGCATAAAAGCTATTAACTATCTAGTGGGTGTGATGGAACCTTGGTTTCTGAATGTTAGCACTCCACCACATAGGTTTATTTACCTATATATAGAAGTTATATGTACTTATACGTTTATTTAATAAATACACAACAACTATGATATTACAAATGTATATTGTTTATATAGCAATATTATTAAATTAAATTAAATTATTATTTCTTTATCCAAGAAAATTATAATCATAATTAATAAGGTTTCTTTACATAATTGTTCATATTGATAACTCACATTGATATTGGGTCCTTACCTATGAAATTGGTGTTTTTATTCTGTCTTAGCAATTTGTCCGTAACTGTTAAGTTTCAGAACATTCTTATAAAATATTTGAGCTCGTATTATTTAATTTGATATTTTTTTGTAAGTTTAATTTTGTTAAAATTAGACACAAAGACAATTATTTTTAACTGCCTCCCGAATACATCATTTGATTTGCATTAACATAAAAACGATGAATAATTTTTATCAAGCGTGTTCACACACATATTGCTAAAGCTTGTCTAATGATACATGCCAAATATTATTATCTCTGGATTTGTCGTTGTGAAGAAAACTAATAAAATGTTAGTATGTAAAATGCAGACATCCCCAAAATCTCCATACAAAACACCAATTTCATAGGTAAGGACCTAATATTTACCTCTCAATTATCAATTGGACCAGTAAAATAGAATATGACAAAACATTAAACTGTCATTGAGCGAAAACAATGTTAAATAGTTCATAAGTACCTAATTATCAGATCTTCATAAACTGAATGAATTGTTGTGTGTCGTTTCAGTCCATGAGCATTTGATTGGAGGTTTACTCCGTACCCATGAGAGTGTATCTTGTTATAGGAGTTAGGATAAGTCTGAGGACATGGTCAATGCTAATACTGATTGCCAAGATAAGCTCATCTACTCTACCGCTACGGCAGCCACAAATTAGCAACACTATACATATTCCAAGACCTTAGAGGTGACCATCTGTATAGAGGATTCCTGGAGAGATATTGAAGCTAACGATTGTTATTGTCTGAACTAGGTCAGATCGGTGTGATTGGACGGGAGGTCTTCTGGATAAAACTCAGTAGGTGACAGCGCGACAGCGCACGCAGGCATCATTCTTTTGGTCAATATAATTCTTAGACTGAAGTGTTGGAAGTTGGGAAAGATTGATTCAATAAATATTGGATAAGAAATATAAATACCCAAAAATTAAACTTTACCAAGGGGAGCATAAGCAAAGTAATGGACAAATTGTTTGTTAAACACACACAATGTGCAATTGCGAAGATATGTGTGAAGGCTTGTTCACCAAAAGATACGACTTGTCATTTGCGTGTTCATACAAAAGAAACACACACTCGAGTTACAAAGCAAAATGTAAGCGTTCGAAGAATCATTTACGTTAAACGAGGCCTTATTTTGTTTGCTATGGATTTTATTCAAGTGATTAACAGAACAGTTTATATTTAATTTTAACGTTTGAAAGCGAAGCATCAATTCAATTTGGACCTAAATAAATTTCTCTCACAATTTTCCTCAATTAAGTACCCAGGGGGCTAGTATGATAAAGAGTTAAGTGGAAGTAAAATAAACATTATTTGCTAAAATTATTTGCTCTCCGGAGTGTTTGCGTTACTCCTGAGACTTGTTTAAATGTAAGCTAGGCCTTAATTTAAAGGTACGCACGTAAACATTTCTGAACAATTGTTAACAAATATGTTATAGCAAATGAGTAAATTAGATAGCTGTTCCTTGCAGACTCGGCGTATATTCTTCTAATATTAATTAAACTCCGCTTTTATATCAAAGGCGCTGGGAAAGTATTGTCAATTAACGAAGTGAGTCTGATATGCCTATAGAAACTCCAAAGCAAAAACCGGATTTGGGATACGATTAATTATCAGTGAGAGTGATAGATAGTTGATTCTTTTCCGTTTCTTTGTCTATTGATTGATTGTGCAAAGATTACGAGGAAAGCTGCTGCGGCTGTGGATAAGGAAGCTGTTATTCAATCAAATATGTTATTTTTAACTTTAACGAATTAGCAATTCCATGATTTTGCTGATCTATTTTTGAAAACTTTTAAATACAAAATAATATTTTTGTAAAACTAATTCTTTTAATTCTAAAACTACAGCGTTCTAATAAATTTTAATAATGATTAAATAATGACGCTGATAAACTATCTATGATAAAGGCAGACTTTAAAGTCTTTTACACATATATTTTTATTATTAATAATATCTGGTATGAGAATAAAAGGTATAAATAGATAGATAGATAAAATTCTTTATTGCAACTAATAAAAAACACAGAAATAAAGTAAAAAATTACAATGCAACACAGGCGGCCTTATAGAATGAATGAAAAGGTAGGTGTAATATACTTACATAAAATAGGTTGGGGAAAAATTTTCTTCGCATTTTTTAAGAAAATTCAAAACATTTTTTAATATAGTTTATTTACATTTAACTAAAGTATGTAGGTACCATTTTGTTCGATAACTTTTTGCCATCTTGTAGGTAGGGACATGATCCCATTGCTATAGAAATTTTGGGACTTCTGGTCAAAATACCGCGACAAGTGGTTTTGGCAGTCCTCTCGTGATGTTAACCTGACACTGCCTAAAGAATTCTGAAGAGACCGAAACAGGTGGAAATCTGAAGGTGCAAGGTCAGGACTATACGGCGGATGCATTAACACCTCCCAGCCAAACTCTCTTAATTTTTGCTGAGTGGCTAAAGATGTGTGAGGTCTAGCGTTATCATGATGAAAAACCACACCCCTTCTGTTAATTAATTCCGGCCGCTTTCTCTCAACTTCTTGCTTTAATCTCATCAGTTGGTAGCAGCAGAGTTCAGAATCGATGGTCCTGCCTGGTGGTAACAGCTCATAATGAATAATGCCCTTCCAATCCCACCACACACACAGCATCACCTTGTTGCGAGTTAACCCGGGTTTCGCCACAGTCTGTGAAGCCTGACCGGCCTTTGACCACGACCTTTTTCGCACGTTCTTGTCGTACGTGATCCACTTTTCATCACCAGTTATCAGCTTCTTCAAAAATGGTTCGGTTTCATTACGTCGTAATAAAGAATCACAAATGAGTACACGGTTCATTAGGTTTCTTTCAGTGAGCTCGTGAGGTACCCAAATGTCGAGCTTTTTTGTGTACCCAGTTTTTTTCAAATGCGCCAAAACTATTTTGTGGTCAATTCCCAGTTCTTCAGCTACGTCGTAACTACTGACATGCCGATCTTGCTCCACTTTTTCAAAAATGGCATCTATTTTATCTGTAATAGGGCGACCAGAGCGACGTGCATCTTTGACATCAAAATTTCCGGATTGAAAACGCTTAAACCAAATTTGTGCTACTCTCACAGACACTGCACTAGGTCCATAAACATCGCAAATTTTTTTCGCGGCTTGCGTTGCATTTTTACCTTTTTTGTAGTAAAATTTTAAAATGTATCGAATTTCTTCATTAGATTCACTCATCTTGGCGGTACGAAAAACAAATGAAAATCACACATTTTCCTAATTTGAATTTGGAATTATGTTCTTTAAAATTTAAACTTTCAATGATACCAAAACCAGCCAGATACAAATAGTATAGCCAAAGAGATTTTATTACAAGTTTATACATACTATAATGCGAAAAGACTTTTTCCCCAACCTAATATAAAGTGCATATATAAACTATAAATTTACTTTGCAAACGTGTAAACTATAGAAATGTTAAACCTATTATAGAAAAAATATTGTTTGTTTTTGTATTAAAATGTTTGTTTGCTCGTAGAGGATTTATTTGGTAAATAAGGAAGATTCACGCTATGGCAAACCTGAAGATTTGTCCGCCCTGACCCCAAAATAACTCGGCTACACACCACACTGTCTGAGTAATTCATTTACGGAGTTGGAATGGCTAGCATTAATGAAGATGAGAAATAATTGGTTGCATTAGGGAACAACAACCTGCCAACTGGGATATAATCAAACTAATACATATATACATACATAAAATCACGCCTATAATCCCCGAAGGGGTAGGCAGAGTCCAAGAAGCACTGTGTCCCTTAAGACCACACTTAGCCACACAAAAATTGAGTTTGGTGAGATGAAAATCGTGAAAGAGTTGTAACAAGTGGCTAGCTCATCGCCTACACAGTCACAGACCCAGTACCCAATGCGCCCTTAGTCGCCTTTTACGACATGCTAGGTGAGAAAAGCAGTTGGTACATTATTTTTGTGTCCCGGACCAACACGGGACCAAACTAATACGAGCATATAAAACAAAATTATATAACATATCAACATCACGCCTCATTCCCCGAAGGGGTAGGAAGAGGTGTTAGCACCCACTTTTCGCCAGATATGTTAGGTCCCCATATAGCGGTGGCAAGCCTGTTGCCATGTATCGGGCGCAATGTGGCGACAATTCGTGGCTACTGTTGGCCAATAAGCATGTCGTGTGTATACAATTAGGTTGTCAATCTACCCCTTAACTACTAACATATTTACTGTCATACTAACAACGATTGTCAAATGTAGTATATACCAAATAAATAAATAAAATGTAAGCCAAGGTTTATTCACAATCAAATTTAATACGAGTAAGTTTTATTCAAACTCAGTGGTACAGGCGGTGGGATCGAACCCGCGAGTCCCGCGGCTTCTCGAAATAGTAGTGCTCCGTCCGTCCCAACTCGGCTACCGCTTCCTTACACAGGATACAAGGATCACGGTGTACGTTGTCAACCAGTCTCAGTGCCCAGACTTTGCACTGGCTGTCATACCAGCTGGAACAGAAAAAGTAAGACCTGCTTTTTATACGCCATAATCAAGTAAGATGACGGTAATATAGGACCGCTCTAACCCGGCCTCTTTGACTTCAAATATGTTTATATTGCAGAGTTATTGCTGGCGGTAATTATAACAAAAATGTATCTACTAAAGAAATATTAACCATTTAAATCTCGGATGGAATCACGGGAAGCCACCAACAATAGATTAAGCTATTGTGTACCGAGTCTGGTATCTAAAGAGTTAAAGCTTTGGGTTAACTCGATCCTTTAAAACCGATTGATAATGAATATAGTATGTTCAGTAATTGCCAACCGTAATGTTATGTATGTAATTATAAGTAGGTACAGTCGGCTTTTTAAGAGGCGTTCCGGAAAAAATTTAATGTTAATTTTAATTAAGCCGCCACCAGATCTCTGCTTTGCCGGATGGTTGACTGTTAGAAAACGACATTAGTCGTTAAGTCCGCCATGTGTACATTCTCTGTAATGCACAAAAGCTTAAATAAATAAATAATAAATAAACTTTAATTAAGCTTGGCTTATTCGTGCTTTGAAAATAGGAAAGTGCAAGCTGCGAAAAAACACTAAAACTAGTAATTTCATATAAAAATAAAGAAATTTATTTAAGTTTTCACGTAAATACCATTTGCATCGAGGCAAGCAAGCCGAGTGCACTAAAGGAAATTTTGTTTCTTCGTAACCTACAGGACTTTATCGAATCAAAACATTTACTTGGGAATTTCGGCTTTATTCCGAATGAAATTTGTGAGAAAGTATTTCATTGCAATTTCATTAGATACTTTGAGGATGCAGGACTTACGGCAGTTAACTTTTCAACAGCTATTCCCTGTTTTCTTTTAACATCATTTCAGCATAATGAAGACAAAACATTGCATTTTCATATTTGTGCATTTTCATTTATCATTATTTTATCGATTCACAATATACATATTTCTAAAAACCCACTCTTAAAAATCAATTTATTTTACTTAATCTGAATGCCTTTTAAATGACGAACTTATAGTCATGTTATGATGTTTCATTTAAGACCCCACTCTGGTATATTTGTTAAGATCAGATTTTTTATTGTCACTTTCATTCATCTTTTTAAATGGCTAAACCTAAAAGTTGTGGTATATTTCTTATTAAAATTATTAAATTAAAAATAAGCGTCTATAAACTACAAAAAGAAAGAAATAAGCAAAAGAAGAAAACAAATTTACCATTCCAGTCACTCATACTAAAGACTAGCTGTTGCCCGCAACTTTGTTCGCGGTTACTGGTTTTATAACTATCCCACCCTTTAATGAACCCTTTAATTTTCCGGAATAAAAAGTATCTAAGATGTTGGAGGGATGCAGAATTTTATTGAAATCGGTCCATCCATTTCGGAGATAAGCCCGTACAAACAGACAGAGAACCAAACAATTAAAAAACAAAATTTTTGGTATTATCCCTCTTTTGACATTCCCCTGACTTGATTTTAAGCATTTTTTTCTATGTACAGACATTCGACCTCTACAGTTTTATATGTATAGACGATTTGATATAGTTGTAGTAATTGTAATATGTATATTTGGAAAGGTTTATTTTATCTTGTGCGAGGTTTCATCTGTGTTTCTAAGGAAATTACATCGTCCTATCTAGAGAATGATTAATTAAGCCGTAGTCGAGTCGCAAATGTAATACTTTAGGGTAACAGTGAATTTTGGAATATAGTGTTAATTAGTTTTTGGTTTGCACTATAGTTTTAAAATGAAAATAGTGTAATCAAAGAGGCGTGTGATAGATTATTTTATGCATTAACGCTTACAATACCGCATCATTATGAAAAAAAGAACAAAAGTAAGCGTTGAATCCAATACATTAATTGTACGAATCTCATACAAAATGGTTTCCACCACATGTCAAGACTAAATATTAGGTCCTTACGTATGAAATTGGCGTTTTGTATGGAGATTTTGGGGAACTCTACATTTTCCATACTAACATTATTCAGTTTTCTTTACAACGACAAAACCAAAGATAATAATATTTGGCATGTATCATAAGACAAGCTTTATGCTATATGTGTGATATCACACTTCTTAAAAACTATTTATCTTTTTTATGTGAATGCAAATCAAATTATGTATTCGGAAGACACTGAAAAAGGAGTTGTTTCCGAGTCCAATTTTAACACAATAAACTTACAACGAATTATCAAAACAAATGAAAAGAGTTCGAAAACATGGTCTATTTTTAGAGGAGGTAATTATTTTTTAAGAATACTCTGAAACATAATAGTTACGAAGAAAATACTAAGAGAGAAGAAAAACATCAATTTCATAGGTAAGGACCCAATATTAGTATTTGAAAGATGAGAAACAAGCTACTTATTTAGCTATGTATTTGTTACCAGTTTATTCAACAATGTTTTTACATATTTTGCAATCGCTTATAGCACAGAACCAAACGAAAATACAATTTGGGCGGCCGAATGTTCAATTTGATTGCGTATATTTCATTTTTGATAGCATCTTTTGATGATTTATTAGTACAATATTGTTCAAAACTCGGTATTATTGCGGTAAAAAGTTATTTTTCATATTAAACTGCACTAGATTAAAATTATCAACCAACTGCAATTCCAAAAATATTTGAATTCTAATTAACTGTACAACATTTAATTTTATATTTTAATATTCTAGAAACTGTGTCAAAAATGTAATTGAACTGGTATTGAATCAAATGACAAAGATCGAATTTATTTGGAGGTGGTGAAGGTAATTTGTCCTCAGCCTATATACGTCCCACTGCTAATCACAGGCCTTCACATTAGGAATATGGGCCGTAACACCACCACGCTGGCCCAATGTGGGTTGATGGGTAGAAACAGTCCAACCAACGTGCCGTGCCTTCCGAAGCACGGAGGAGCACGAGTTCACAAAGTTTTGGTCACCCATCCACGGCTTGACCATGGCGAAGGTAGCTTTGTTTTCAATCGAAAGCCAAAGCGTACTACCCACTACACCACCGAGCTCCTCAATGTAATAAGAAGATAATTTTATAAGAGTATAAAAATATTAAGATAGCTAATGAGAGCTTTCAATTTTTTTTTACTCGTATTGTCGTATTGTAACCGTTATTGTAACTATCATTATTCTATTAACAATAGTATTCTGTGGAATTCATAATTTATTTAACGTGCAACATCCATTTCATATTTGATAACCTTCATTATAATTAACCTAATTATACCTAAAATAATATTTCCTGCAAAATCTATATTTACATTTCAATTATGTAGGTGAGTTAATTTGCAACAATTAATTTTGTGCTGGCTTACTTTGAATAGGCGTGTATTAATGTTACCAATGAATATCTCTCCTATTTTGCTATTCGGGTAACCCTTAATGCTTATTTCGTGTAAACAATGTCTATAAACATGTATTTGAATAAACAGACGATGTAGTTATTCAAGTAATGTATAGAGTTGTGGTTACTAACGTAGATTGGCGTTGTTTCGTAGAAGTTTCTGGGATACTACGTTTTGCGATTATTTTGTGTATACGTGAATATTGAAAGCAGAAGTAGATTCAGATTTGCAAGGACTTTCACCTTTCACCTCTCTGTTAAATTTTATACATCAATACTTTGCGTAAAATTGAAATGAATTTTATGTAAGACCTTCATTGTTCATAGCCAGGATTGACAAAATGAATCCATTATTTTGCGGAAAATTTTAAGGAATTTCACATCAATAAACCAAAGTTTTATTTGAAAATGTTATTATGACCAGAAGTTTCAAATGTACCCACTGGGCATTGAAATATAAATCAAATACGGGTAATTATTATTGAGGGTAAATGAGGGTAAATAAGAAAGTGGCCCCAAAATCATCAGTCATCCAATTAGACCTTCATTTAAATATGATATTTTATAGAAATGTACTAATGAAGACTGAAGTTATTTCCCACGATGCCATAGTAAGCGGCCGGCGAAGAAACCACAATGAATCTTGATTAAGGCTTAACAACAAGTTAAAAGATTTTCGCTGAGATTGCAGACTGTTAAAACACGGAGTCTGAATTGGATTAATTTCAATTTGTTTTCAATTTCATTCTTATCAAGCTGTCTACCCCACGGGGAGGAAATTTCTAGAAAATTTTAAATCTCCATCAAACTTAAAGATTGTCATTTTGAAATATCATCAAAGACTTCAAAGAGTAGTCGTCGTTTTGGAATATTAGATATAAGACGCTGAAGATTGTTACCGTCGCTGTCTGTCAATCAGAAACGGTTATTAAAATAATTTGAATGTGTTGTAGCGTGTACAATACATTGTTACATACATACAATAATCACGACTATTATTTCCTAAGGTCAGACAGAGACTAGGCAAAAGCAGTGACTGCACTCAGCGCGATAGGTGGTGAGCCCGTAGCCGATAACATTGCTAACTAAAAAATTTTCAGCGAACGTAAATTAAAACGTGTTTAAGTAATCGATTTTAAACCACTTAATTCGAGTGGTCGAAGCCGGTGGTTTTTATAAAAAAAAATTATGTGTTCGCGCTGATAAAGCAGACCGATTCAATTAAAATGCGGACCGTTTAATGTTTGCAGTGATAGGCAGGCATTCCATAGTGGAAATAAATCTTTAAAGCAATCCAAACTCCATTACTAGGGTTTACTTTAGCCTAATAGGAAAGGTTCCTTTGTTGGTAGTTCATTTCGCCTGTTTGTTTGGTGATCAAACGTTACTGACAGATTAATGTGACAGCGCGACTTAATTTCTGGCCGTTTGGAGATCCCTAACTAACATTAATAGTAGATTAGTAGCCAAGGGCTGTAAGGTATCAATTGCAGCCCGAGATATTTAGGCGCACGAGCGCAGCGAGGGCGCTTATACTCGTAGTTCGAGGGTGCAATTGATGCTTACACCCGAGCTAACTACTCTGCTTTACTAAATTTAGCTAACTAAATTTAGCTTCGCCGTTCGATATTCAAAATTGATGAAAATAGCGAAGCGACCTCTTTTGTCATTGGGCTGAATGTATGATGTCTAGTGCCAGTAAGAGGGTTAGATGTACGCGTATTTTTAATTACTTACCGCTCTAGGGCGTTTCTAGCTACATTATTAACCTAGGGCGATAATTGATCATTTACAACCCGCATCTGGGGGTATTAAGGACCTACTTACCGAACATGAGAGATGTAAAAGTTTTAAACTAACATACTAGTAATAAGGACGGCTATAAAACAAAAGGTAAAAGAAGTTCTACGTAGTTTTCACGCTAACGTGTGAAGTTACACGTTGGTTGGTTTACGAATTACTTTGAATAAAGAAAATACCAAGTATAGTTACCGTCACCTGTAGTTAAATTAAGCACACAATAACGAAGAATCGTTGTAATACATCGACTTTAAGTGGTAGTCGAAAATCTATACATAAAGGTAATAAACGATGACAGGTTGAATTCTGTAGTGTAATATGAAAAAAAGTAACGAAATGGGTTGGTCTTCATTAGAATACAAACCAAAAACAACAGATTTTAATTATTTATCCAGACTCACGACAACGACAACGTATCATATAAATATATAGAATTGACTGCAGTCACTGGAAGATATCTGCCAAAAGAGATCAAACCGTACAATTTCATAGGAAAAGAAACATCCACAAACGTTACAATATCAGAAGATTGGGTGATCAAACTATTGCGAGTTCGCGGACAATATTGGAGTGGAATTAGATTTGTTATCTGAAGTCCCAACTGCCGTCACAAACAAGGGACGTAAGTGGTTCAAAATAGCCGTTGTTTATTACATGCCTGACCCTCCCATTTACGGAATGTCCAAAGCTCCTCCAAGTGTAAACCCAAGAACGGAACGGTTAATTTTAAGACGTGTAGTAATAAGTTTTTACCGTCTTTGAGGTTTTAAAATTTCAGACTTGGAACAATTTTCAGAATTGAGCGTCCTAGTTTCGCTATTTAAACTTTTCGTGTACGATGAACCAAGTATTTTGATTTAAGTATTTCTTTGAATAATAAATAGACTACAGCGCTAAAAGTTTTGTTAGTTTTGATATTGTTTATGGTAAGATAACTCATTTTAGTTATTTATAGTTATTCTGCTGAAGTCGTTAAACGAACTTAATTGACATTGGACGATTTTGGAAATTTTGAATTATCCATCTGAAATGCTTATTGTAGACTAGATTGTCATGTTCTAGATGCCCAAATATGATATTTCTAAATATATTAAAGGATCTAAGTCTTATTATAACCGAGGGCGAGATTGCTGTTTTACCACGTACAGCTTAGGGAACCTGCACTTAAGTTTTTGAAAGTTACACAGCAAGCAAGTACAGTTACATGTAAAAATATATTTAGAATTTTAATATAGCTTCGTATTTGTTCGCGTAACTATAATTAGAGGGAATTAAATAAAATAAATAAAATATCTTTATTAAAAACCATAATTTCATTACAAACAGTTGCTTCAATTTTATATTAGGTAATAACTCATATAACAATGAACTCATATATTTTGTCAAAAGTGCTTCATATATTTTACACGGGCGGCGGCCACCTATAACGATTCACTTAATGCAGTATTTATTTTATTCAATCTGCATCGTTTAATTTATAACTCTACTAGAGTTCACCTACTTGACGAACTGTAACGCAAAGAACATTCCATTGATTTTTATAAATTCAAGACAATGTGACATAACTACCCGTGACAATATGGCGTGTCAGTCTAATGAAACATGACACTAATCTCAGCGTGTGATGGACACTAATCCTAACGCTTAGTTCTGTCTAATTTAATTTTGGAAGTTGCTGGTGAAGATTTCGTAATGATCAAAACTCAGTTGTTTTGCTTTATTTTTTTATTAGAACTTTACAGAGTTTTAATCTTTTTTCTTATGAAGTTAAAATACGGTTTCATTTTTCCATCTTCGGGAAAGAATGCAATTATTTTTTGTAAGATATAAATAATACAGCCCAAGGTATTCACAGACGGTAGCTATAATGTATATTAATGTTATACATCGCGAGATGTATAGCTTTCAATTGTCAGAAGTATCACAAACAATAGTATGCTTTATATACTTGACTCGTGACTGCTTTCATTCGTCTTAACATTCAGATATGAAAATGTAAAAAATATACACTATTATAGCTGCCGTGTGTGGTCTCCTGATGAATTATAAGGATAAATGAAACGAAATATATTCAGATGCGATGCAATGCGATGAGATGCAATGTATATACAATGTATAATATAGCTGCCGTCTGTGAACTCCCTAAGTAAAATTTAGGAGTAATATACGTTACTGGTTACTGTGACTTGACATCTTAAGTATATAGATACGACTCACTGCTCGACGTTTCGGCTGGGTTACACCAACCGTGGTCACGAGCTGACTGGCGCGCGGCGTCGTCTGCTCGGGCGGGCCCGTGAATCTTCTTCTACCCGCACATTATAGTTAGTGTGGTATGCCGTAGTGACTGGGATACTATCCCAGTCACTACGGCATACCACACTAACAGTATCTGGGTTGGTTTGTAAAGGTACAGTCCGCGGCGTACACTTGTTAATCACTGGATTCCACGCTGATGACAATTTAAACCCTCCCGATTGAAATTCTTGTATTTCTTTATCTCAATCGCTTCACGAACTATTCTTGTATGATAGTGAACATCATTGGAGAGGATTTTCGGATCATGTAACTCCATCCAGTGGTTAACTCCACATTCAAGTAGATGTTCAGCCACCGCGGACTTATAACTGGTGCACCGCGTACATTGTATATAAAAGTTGTAACCGGTGTTATAACTTTTATATACAATGCAACGCGAAAGTTTAAAATCTTTGACATCTTAAGTCACGAGTTGACAACGTAGGGTGGTAAACCATGTAAAAATTTTACGCAAATTAATCTTACTGCCTCTTGTGAAGTCTTATAATGAGGTAGGTCAGTCTGCTTGTTAGTTTACTGTGTTTTAAATAAAAAGGAATATTTACGTACAATATTACACCTAGTCAAATTATATCTGAACATACCTAAGAAAATGTAAATGCTCAGTAAAATTATATTGTAATTAAATATGTCATGTCGAAGTGAAATTTATTCCGATCGCGTCCTGTAAGGATGCTGCAAAATTTCAACGGAATCATGATCGCGTAAATCTATCATGTTCCTCTTTTACTTTTTATTGGAAAGTCTTCCCTACCCTACGGTTTAGTAATTTGAATAATATACCTATCGATTACGATCGTTACGCTGATCGGAATTTCGTTTACAGCTTTTTGTTCCGAAACAACTTCCGAAATTTCTCGATAAAAGTAATGATGACTAAAAGTATTACAGCGAAGTTCCGAAGTATGATACTTTAGAAAACTTATAAGGGGAATAATGTTTCTTATATGCTTTTGTGAAAAGTTATTCCATAAGTAAATTTTTGAACATGTTTTCCATAAACAACATTTGAGTGTGAAAATGAATGATCCAATTTACTTATTCATACAATCGACGGGCGTGTATGAAACATGGAACTAGAGTTGAAGAAGTGAAGGTTTTGATCCAGGATCGTAGCAAGTGGATCTGCCTACCCCAACGAGAGAGAAAGGCATGATTGCATGTGGTCGTTAAATGAATTCTCATTATATCATTAGACTCCCTAAGGAGTCCTTTCAATTAGAAATAAAAAAGGGCACCGCCTTCATTAAAGAATAACTTTTATATACGCTACCTGCTTAGTTTTTTAAATCAGTGGCAAAGTCGGTGTTTTTTGTTTTTTTTTTGGGTGAAAAACTAAGTAGGTAGTGTATATAAAAGTTTTTGTGCTTTTCAGTCAGTTTTCAGTAGTTCAGTTTTTTAAGGCAGTTTTTTTTAATAAAGTTTATTTGATCATAATTTTGTTTTTGTTCATACTTTTTCTTGGTGGGTATTAAGTGTAAGAAATACTATAATAATAAAACTAAAAAAGCAGGTTCTCTGTTTCACCCGTATAAAGTAATGTATTGTCCGCACTATCTCGCGATTGGCTGAACCGTACTTATGTTTATGCGGTTTTCAGAATAGTATTTTTTACACTTCATACCTTCTTAATACCCACAATTAAAAAGTATGAAATACTTCGGTAAAAATCACAACAAAATCGGTTCAGCCAATTGCGAGATAATCGCGAACGAACACACACACATACATACAGGTCAAACTAAGAACCTCTTTTTTTTGAAGACTTCCTGTTTTTCTGTATGAAACCAAAGGAGTGGTTTTATATTAAACACTCCCACTTAAATATTTGTTTATAATTTGCATAAAATGTGGATTTTGTACATTTTGTCTAGTTTATGTAGACGTTAGACTGTGTGGTAGCTGATAACGACCGATGAATGACAGTCATGTTCCATGTCGCTATGCAAGCGAAATATCTGAGAGAAGGTTTTACCATGTCCAACATGTCACATGTCGCATCTGACAAGCGAAAGCTACGCCCAGTGGGCTAAAATCGTGAAGGAAGGAATTAATTCAACTCTAAAATTTGTGCGTGTAGTTAGTGGCTGGAATGGTTTTATCACATTTTAATTACATTTTAAAGGATAAAAACGATGAATTAGCCAGTGTTTTTACAACTACACGGTTTGGAAGTGTCTCGTCCTCAAATAGGCATTCAAATCAAAAATAATTTTATTTCATAGGCTAAACATAGCACTTTATTCGCATCATTATTATCAATATTGCCTAGCTAATATGAAGCAAAAAACATGACATGATGTATTGATTTTAATACCAGTCACTCTAAAACATTGTTGAATGTTTTATGTTTTATGAAAGTACATAGCGATTTTTAAAAGAATTTGTAACTTTCACATCGTGTTAGCTGTTCAACTGTAGTATTTTTTTGGCCAATGAGTTTCTGAAGTCTTCTACGATGTATAGTATTTGCCCACTGTGTGACGTCGCGTCAGCAAGAATGCGATGCAATCCTGTCATGCATCGTTTTAACGGTCATGGAGCTTAATGGATTTATCTCGACAAAGTCGTAAACATTTTATTCGGTAATGTTTTTATTCAAGAGAAAGTGAAAAACGTCCATAATTTCGTAACAGTAACGTCAATTAAAATAATAAAAAAATAGTTCATTATAGGTATACACAATTATGATGAGTTACATTTCAATTATAAAATATAATTAAAATTGTAACTAAATCGTTACTGATATCTCAGTAACATAATTCAATTTCTTTGAAAATAGTGATTTATATTAGTCTAAAAGCCAAAAACGATCAATGCGTCATTTCGGTTGAAAAACGGCAATTGCTTGTAGTTTTTACTTTTAAAATATTCGAAACGCAATTTTAAAGTGCTGTTCTCTAATTGGATGCCGTAATTCATTGGCTGTCACGTTACCTTTACCTCGATTTACGGCGCGAAATTATAGAGTTGGAGAAATTAGTAGACGTTCTTTGAATCGCACCTGGAATTGTAAAAGTAGCTAGAGCGGAGAAATGATACTTTATTAATTGATAATATGTGACTTTTTATTACTTTTTATTTTAGTAAAAATAAATGGATATGAACTTATTTACCTTCACTATTATTTTATTATTATGCAAGCACATTTATCTGAGGAAACAATTCTTCACCAAATGAGTAATAAGTATATAAAATGAATTGAATATTTACATGATCATCAGTTATTCATTGTTTAATTTATATTTGTTAATCTACCTGGATCGTGATACGGCTTATTTAGATTTTCATGTTATCGTTGGATAATAGATACAAACAACAACCTTATTTCCCAGTGAATAATGTAAAAAATTATTATTGTAATATAATTACTGGTAGTGACTCCTATACTGCTAATATTAAACGCATTAAGGTCTTATGAATCGTCGTTTATGAATATCAACAAAGCAGTTAATTAAGAGTTCTTGTTAGTAAAGTAAACAAGTGCAAACAATATTAATTTATTTTGTTTCTTATTTTATGCAGTAATTACAAGAAATTCTGAAATTTCTTTCATTTCTGAGCCTAGTCTCAGCGGGCATCAATCTATGTATGGTTGGTTCTAGATGTGTTCTTCTTTATTTTATACTCGTCAGCTCAGCGCTTACATCTTTTCATCTCATATCACATCTCAGTTAATCGAATCCTTAGATTTTTTGATCTACCTCTTAATAAAGGTCCACGTTGATTAAATTGATTGAGGTTGTAACGAGGCGCTATACCACTGTTAGCTACTCTTTGCTGTTACTGCGCACTTTTCTGGCCGTTTTCTCTTTGGTTCTGCCTTTTTATTCACTGTCTGTCTGTGTTGTCATTTTTTTTGGTCTCCAACTTACAACCAAAAGATATATTATTTAAATTAACGTATTTGAGCAGCTCAAGTTGCTGGGGAGCTTTATTATTACTATATATTTGTTGTAAAGGCACTAGGTATTGTAAGTAGCCCTATTTTTATACTTATCTGTTTATTATTTGTGTTCCGTGTTTTTGTATTTACCTTTTAAAATTACCTTGCTTCCGAGTGCCTTATTTTGCTATAAAATATACCCCAATAAGTGACGACCCAACTGTACTTTCATTTATCCCTGGCTTCACCCGCCACAAAGTCACACCTTAACACACCGTTTTGGGCACGTAAATTGTATTAGGTATCTATAAAAAAATAACATTAGTATTACTAGTACTCCGTGCTGTGGTTAAAGAAATAATAGATTTATGTTTTCTCGTTGGTTTATTTTTTCGTTTGTGTAAGTATATTTCCCTCGATACCTTCTGACGAAGTTATAGTCCACAGAAAAAGCTATATTTCACTTCAAACCAACACTTATAATTTATTAAAGTTTCTTTTCTCATGAGAAATCAGTGATATTCGAAATACATTATTATTGATATTTTCATTTGTTTACGTTTGACAATGTTTTCATATTTTATTTCTACAGTATTCACGGAGACAAGTTATAACCGCATTGCTTTTATAGAATGTTTAAGTATTAACTTTGTAATGTATTAGAAAATATTTGCTTATAAATAGTAGTAGGATACGAGTATGTATTTACAAATTGAAATTACTATTTTGAGGTTAAAGCTTAGGTATTAATTTTCAAAATAAAATGAGTATTGAAACTTGAACCTCAGTCTAGCAATAAGAAAAAACTTATTACAATTAAGGCCAGCGAAAAAATTCAAATTGATTAAGCTTGTTAAATATTAAAACTTAATTCAGTCTAACATTATGAAAAAAAACGTATTACCATTATCACCAGGCCATCACGTTTCGAAACATTATATTGCATCTTATGTTTTATATTACCTCCTTTTTTCTTTTTTATATTAAAGAACACCGGTGGGCTCTTGAGTACAAATTCGCCACCGTCGATCACATATTAAAAATATTTCGACCCGATTCCGCATTAAAAATCTTTCGCCATAAATGATGTCTTCCTTTTTGAAGAGACTTGAAAGTTTTTATAAAACATCAGCCTACCGCTTCGACTACGACTTTTTATTTGCCCCATGTTCATATCGCGTTCATCTATAAAGAAATATAACAATGTTTTTAAATAGGTATCAATAATATCAGACTAAATTCTAACCGTAAAAAAATATAATATTTATAATGTAATATTTTGGGTGGACTGTATGTTAATCATGGGAATGCTGCTACACTTGCTCAATAACACGAGTACCATAAAAGTTCCACATACCTTTATCCACGGTCACCCTAAGGGTGTCAGCTTGGTGTAGGTGATAATGTCCACGCATGGCGCAGCAGGAATGTGGCACGGTGAATGTTGAGCTTTGAGTATAGTCTTCGTTAAGATCACGGATCAAAATATGGAATCGAAGGAACGTCCAGCTGACTTGAGTCAGGAGCTAATACACGTCTTAACTCCAGCACGCACGGCGGGCAAGTCCATTTTCGGGGTTCGCATGAATAAGATGCGTGGCACATTTTATAGGTACATATAATTATTAAGCAACTATCCAACAATACTTAATGACCGACAATATATTGTTGTCCTGGATGGTAATGTCTGTCGGCATATAAAATTATGTGTTAGAATACAACTCATAATAGCATTTGTGCTATTATGAGTTCTCTTTTTATGTGCTCCCCATATAGGAAGGCCCGTGCCCAAAAGTTGGACGTATATATACTGGTAACGAAAGAACAAATTTTAATTCTAATAAAATAATAGCAAAAGCGGCTACAAAATAAGACAGTGTATTTCTAATCTTTCGAGACTTATTTAAATAAGAACTTCAAGACTGCTATCTTTCGGTAAAGTTGGAGAGCTGTTCATCTACAATTATAATTTTATAAATCTTTATTATCTTATAACTTATTCTTCACATTCACTTTTGAATTATCTTGGATATTAATCTGATTTTACATTTGAAAAGCATCTCGTTGTAAAATCGTGGCTTATCTGCCATCACCTTAATTGGATTACGGAAGGGACTGTTCACCTTCACTTCGTAGCTTAAGGCCTAAAATTTCAACATCTGGTAACATTATAAAATTGCTTTTCGACAGTAATATCATACTCGGTACAAACGTTGGTTTATATAAGTTTTTTTAGATATATCAAACATAAACCCATTTTATAGGTATTGTGAATATGAAGTTCAAATTATTGCTTGGAGGATTTGAAAGGGCATCATAACATACATAAATACATACAATCACGCCTGTAATCCCCGAAGGGGTAGGCACTGTCTTCCTTAAGACCACATTCAGCCATAGAAAAATCGGGTTTGGTCAGATGAAAAATCGTGAGTAGTAAGAAGTGGCTAGCTCATCCTACACAATCACAGACCCAGTTCCCAATACGCCCTTAGTCGCCTTTTATGACATGCTAGGCAAGAAAAGCAGTTGGTACATTCTTTTTGTGTCCCGGACCAACAACATAACAGGAACACCATACGGTGTTTTATCCACAAAATGAAAGGAAACAAAATAAAAATTTTGTTTCCTTTCTTTTTGTGGATTATTTTCTCGGACCAACTTCGTTTTTTGGACACAAGCCTTCCTGCATAGAAAAACTCTAGTACGGGATGGATAGGATTTCCATTTTTTATTACATACCTAACTTATATAGAGGTATATTTTATATTTTAACAAAGCCATGAACCGTGTGTTTGTCGACCTTTTCATTGTTTTGCAATTGTTTATGATTTCCCCAAAACAGGTTTCGTTCAACAAAAAATTTTTAACTAGCATGACAAAAGCGTCGAATTTACTCGTATTAATTTTCCATGCAAATTTTTGCCGATAGCGATCGGGCACTGGAAAACAAGTCCAAAATTAATATTTATTGGAACATTGTAAACTTCTCTAGCCTGTTATTAACTTGTGTTTCCTTTGTTTAATTTGCAAGTTTTTCGACTCAATTTCTCGACGAGTTCTAAATTGTTTTGTAATCAAGCATTTATTTATTCAGATTCACCTCGCACTTTTCACCAGTGGCATTAGTTTTCCACATTTATTAACAAAATAACAAATCATGGAACATACGTCTAACAATACAGAATATTTAAGGTACATTACGAAGTATACACACATGATAAAGTTGTATCTGGTGGCGGCAACGCAATAATTAATTTGACTTTGACTATGTGTTACATCGCTGGATCGGTGTTTTTGAGCTGAAAAGTTATAATGGCGCCTAGTACCTAATCGATTTTCTGCCAATTAGGGGATCGATTAAAGGGCCAAAAAATGTCCTGGAAACATTCAGAATCGTAATATGCAAGGTTTTCCGAACTCAAAACAATTTACAGAATGCAGTTCCTCATATTTTGAACAATCAACTTCCTTCGGCGCCTGCCCTACTATAAGACGCCAACTCGATCCGATCAACATCAGCGTAACATCGTCATATTTTTTTTTTTTAATTAAGATGATATTTACCACCAGCCGTACCTATACACAACTGGCGTAAATGTTTGGAGAAAGACGTTTACGATTGTCGAGATTGAATTCGATGCAAGCTCATACTAAAATTAACATAGACCTTATATTATCTTGACTACATCGATTTAGAATAATCGCGAAAGTAATGATTAATCAATGTCTGCTTAGTTGTCGTTTCAAGGAGTTTCATTATTCGTATGACTAGGCGAAATGTGTTTAACGCCTCTGCCTACCACTCAGGAGATAGGCGTGATGAAATATTATGTACTTTTGTATTAGTTCCTACGACGGTTACCAAATCTTAGTGTAATCAGATTTCACCATAAACAGCTTGACCAACATTTGCCCTAAATAAGTATTCGTATGCGGACTGCGGATATTTAAGGAAATTTATATTGCCGACCTGGTGTGAAACTTTCAGATCCCGAGAGCTAGTAGAATAGGTCAGATGTATTTCACGTGCAAAATTATAGATGTTGGACAATGTTCGTAGTGTCGAAATAAAACGAAATATTTACACCTTTTTATTATTTCTGCCCCCTTCCTACTTTCAGTGGGTTTGGTCACAACATACCTGTACATTCCAGGGTACTCTATCATAATTCATACATTCAATCTATTTATTTTTTGGTCTTCTCTGATTTCAGGGCACATACATACCTAGTACTCTTCTTGTATTTCTATCTATCTGTTCTTTTCTGTAACTAGCCCTAGTTTCAAAACAATAATGTTTATTTCCAAATAAAATATATTATTGAGATATTTTCAATTAAGAAGACATGTTGTGCCGACCCCACCTAGGGTGGGAAAATGGCAAGAAGAAGAAGAAGAAATACGACTTCGACTTAATTCATGTCCAGCAGTGAAATTTCGGCGGCTGAGATAACAATCTATAACTATAGTAGATAACAATACTAACATGCTAAAAAAAGTTTAAAAACTCCGAAAATAGGCACATAACAATTTTCAAAATAACGAGTATTATTCAATTGTATGCCAAGATGCCAACATTGCTTCTAGCTTTTACAGCAAACAATACAGTCACTGACAAAGAGCTTAAAATTGCTGAGGCTCATTTCATTCCATTACATCGAACTAAATTGGTTTATTTTGTGGGAATTTGAAGTTAGTCAAAGTTTAGTTGGGAAATTGCATACATGCAAAGATTACTAGTAAAAAAGTCGAAAGAACCCCTTACAATTTGTCATAAAAATTTTGTTATTATGACGGCATAAAATCTATATTATCATAAAGAGTATCAAAAGAGCTTAATAGTTTTTTTAAGGTAAAATATTGAAATAAAAGGTGTTAACCCTTCTTAGTTCATCCGTCGTCCATGTAGCAAGGCATTTTATCCATATTTATCAGTGGGAGTTATAATAAATAGAAGAAGAACAAAATGTATTACCTCTTAATCGAATTGTTTGCTTCATATTGTAGCCAGCTAAGTTCAGGGCTTTAAGGTGTTTTCGTATATTTTTTACCATTAGTTCTATTGCCAAATGGTTTTAAATTGTCATAAGAAATAACCAAACATGTAATCTTTTTCTTAACTAATAATGTAACAATTTTATTTTATTTTACAGTAAATGACTCATTGGAAGGGAATTAAGACTGTCACCTGTCAAATGTGCATGCATATTTTTGAACGCGACTGTACTTAATATATCGTCAAGTACAGCATCTGTAATAATCATAACAAAGACTTCTAATAAATTTAAATGATTTTTAGTGATGTTTGCTGTGTAGTGTGGGCATTAAGGCCCCTGGCTCACATACAATACATTAAAAATGTTAATTTAAAATAGAATTACACAACAGATATTACGATTGCATTAGGTAATTAAATAGGACTTTAATCTAATGATAATAAGCAATTTTATGGGTAAGTGTTTTTCAGTTCCTTAATTTCATGTCAGAAGAACATTGAAGGTAGATTTATTTCACGCTATTTATATCAAAACGTAATTAACATTAGATAACTAATTTTCCAGTTGATGAATTTTCACACACACATCTAGTCTTAGCTACTAATTATTCCTTACTTACATAGACGACTGTATTTAATTAAAATTGACGAACTAGTTGTAGATGCTCATTTCCAATTAACGAGATTCAAGAACAAGATGGAGCTAATTACGGCTTGTTTGTGGAACGAAACACAACTAAATTATTAAATTCCTTTAGCGTAGATGTCGAAGACATTTCTTGATATAAAGTATTGATTAGATGTTAGGAACAACTCCCGAAGCGCTAAATCAATACATGATTATAGATACGAGCCTTGTAACCTTCGTAAGCTGCAATAATGATGACATTAGGACAAGAACAATGTTGTTTTTGCAAGAAATTAATGAATTACATGGTTTGTTTCTTATTTACTGACATACCCATTACAGACTTTGCGCCGGTTTTAGCATTCTAAGAAAAAAAAAATTATAAGAAATAATATATAAAATGCCAAACAAAACATAGTTTTAAGTTAATAACATTTATATGAATAATTTACTCGATCCCGTGTTATTTAGTAACTTTGACTACATAATTATGTAACAAGCCACATATATACAAAAACACCTAAAATCTAGACGCGCTTTGAAGGCGGATTCATTAATACTACCGCATTTTCCTTCACCCTGCACGGTATCTAGAGAATTAGTTGTGGCAATCAGTGCTCAATAAGTGGGGATTAACGAAGGCTCCATTTGTCTCAGTGACAGTGCCTGCTCAGATCAAGGCCCGTAAGATAAAGGACTGCTAGTTAGTGAACCGACTTCGTGTGTTCGATTCGGACTTCGTTTCTTTGATTTCTAAGAGAAATGGAAGCTAACTTTATACTTATTGCTCAAACTTTGATGCATGGATTGATTAATGATTAAATTCGGGTGTCATTTAAACGGTCAGCAAAATATTCGAATTTTGGTCAGCAAAAAAATACAAATGCTTTCTCTGCTGCCAAATTGTATAATATAATTATATTAATATATTTTTATGACCCTTCAAAATAATATTTATGATATCTTCTCAATTTTGATAAAGTTATTATTGACACAAATATTGGTCATAAAAAATAACCATTACCTAATATCTATCAGAATACACTTCCTAGGAATTGATCCTTGATCCTTCATTGTTCTATTTCTATTCCGGCAATTATATTGCTGCTCAAATAATTACTTTGCAGCTCAACTACATTATTTTGCTGCCCAACTAATTATTTCCCTGACCAACTAATTATTCCACTGACGAAATAATTATTTTTCCAGCCAAATAATTATATTGCTGAAAAAATATTTGTTTGCTGTCCAAATGATTTTTCGGCTGATTTTTTTTGCTGACCAAACAATTAAATGGCTTCCCAATTAATTACTTCCCATCTAATTCTAGTTTTATTTTCAAAAAGTATTGAATCTATCTTTCTTGTTGGTTGTTTCAGTGTTCATTATTAAAATATTTTAAATTTATTGAATAAGTTTATTATTATATTATATTAGCAATACCAATTTATATTGTTTCTTATACTTGTGCCCAGCTTTTTATTTATTATTGAGATTTATAATCATAAATTTCTTATTTAAATAAATATTTACCTATCTGGGAAACTTATCATCATTAACTAGTGCATAAATATTGAATTACAGCAATGTAAATCCATGTCCGAGTTTATAATAGACTCCTTTGTAAGATAATAAATACATTGTAAAGTTCACCCGGAGCATCCAGTATATTTGGATTAAAATTATGCACATTAAAGTACTATAAATTATATTTTGTTAACGTTTTAATGAAAACGCTAAACGATTTCGGCGGAGCGAAAACTATTGTACCGCAGAGATAACGGCGTTCTGCGTTCAAAGTTCTACCTTTGTTCTGAAGGCAACTCGTGAACTAACTTCGAAACCCTTGTTTCAACTTTTGACAACAAAAATTGTGTTCGAAATGTTGCTTAATTTGTGTTTCGCCAACCTGAGTACGAAACTCGTTTGCTTTGCGCTCACGAATAGATGTTTTTGTTGGTTTTCTTTTTGGGGTTGCGAGTTTGGTTTTTACTAGTGCTGCAATTCGGTTGCAAGAACTGTAGTTTTGTTTACTGACCAGCAAACTATAAGCATACTTGCATTCTTTTATTTTAAGAAAAAAAAAATCTTTATCTCTGTCTAATGCGCCGACAAAGCTTATGATTCTGTTGCTTGAAGCTTTGCAAGCTTACTAGTTCGTCGCTCTTGCCTGACATTGTTGGCGCAAATTTTGTTAGCAAAGTATAAATATTAATGTTCTTTAATTTTATAAAATATATTTACTCAAATTAATTTCCTCAATTAGTGATTGGACCACTAAAGGATTATATTGTTCATTTCTAACAAAGAAAGGATTTTTAAAATCGGAGCAGTAGTAGTATTTTTTTAAGACAACAATTGCGTAAGATTCATTAAAATACGATTTATTCTAGCCATGTTTCGTTGCGCCAGTTGATTATATGGAGTTCACATTCGTTAAATTTGTGTGGTACAAAAGGCTCCACAATAAAGTCTAAACTTGTTTGTGTCTTTCCAAATTCAATAGTAATTCATCGTAATTTTTTTGATTTGAATCAAACCATTTTATGTGTATTCTTGCAATAAATGCAATAATAATTTTATGGTTTGTTTTTACTTTTTGTCTGTTTTTTTTTTGCTTTTCTGGTAAATGTAATCGTTACTGGGCATGATTTTCCTTTTAATTATTAAAAGCAACAACACGCTGACATTGAAACTGGCTGATTTATAGGTATAATCAAATTACGCAATAACTCTGCATAAATGTTCGTGTGTATTTTTCGCCATAGTAAGTGAATGTCGGAGGCGTATTGATTGAAAACAATCACCGTGGCCGGAATTGAAACTGTTTTGTTTAAATTCAAATCAATGCCGCCCGAACGCTTTGCCGCAATCAGCTATCAACAACAAAGGTTCCATTTATCACGAAAAATTAATTATTTTAGGTCCATTAGCCCTCGTGGGAAGGGCTGAAATTGATTTGAAATTAATATTTTGTGAAAGCACCTATGATGACCGAAATATTTGAGTTATTATCTCTTAAAATATCTGCTTTTATTTCCATTTCCAAGTTGAATACGCTGGGCTTTATAAATAACAAGCTTTTTGCCGCGGGATGGTTCATTTTATATGTTTAGGATTTTACTTACTTAAGTACTTAGTTAATGCGAGATAGTTTGTAATGTTGTGCCGTACAGTTGGTTGTGTATCAAACTCTCAAGCCTTTCTAATAATAATTATACATATTCGATAAAAATAATTAAGGATTATTTATTTTTGTTATAAAATTATATATGTATTGTTTATTCTATATATTTTAATGGTATAATTTTTTATAAATGCTTATGTTAATTTAACGTAAATTCAAATAAGATGTAGCTATTTAATAATATTAACGAACCCTCTTATGTTTGCTATGCCCTTGCAGGGCGTCTCATGTATACTACAAAATGTACCCACCATCTGACTTATGTATTTTTCAAACATGTGACATGCAATAAATAAATAATTAAGCGCTTATGATCTTAATTGGTTGATGACAAATTGAGATCATAAGGTCTCGCTCTCAACCACAGCTATGATAGCTTTGTTTACAATTAAAACCATTCCACTCCCAAAATTATACTTTCTTTCATTTTTATCAGCGATCATTGATTGAGGGTGGTTTCATTGGTGGGCTGGGCAACAGCCCCGACGAGATCCCATACATTTGAAGTAAAGCGCTCGCTCGTGTGACGCGTGTGGCTGTGAAACGATGTTAGGTATCTCTTGAAATTGTAAGCGCGCGCGAGGCCAGCGCTGGCGGCCAGAATATGGATAGCTACTCATAAGCATCACTTGAATAAAGAATAAGTATGAAGTCTAGAGTAAAACTTTGCCTTTGTGTTCTTGTATCTAACAAGCCTTTCTTTTATTTTATGCTAAGCCGCATCTGTGGTACTAAGATATTATGTCTTGCGTGTAATTACATCGCAGTCTCTTATCCAGTAGCAGGAAAACAACCGTAACATAACTCAGCAGGGTTTACTAGCAAAAGAAACGCGAACTTTCTACTCTTAAGGAAAATGTGCATATATTCAAATGTACTACTTTTACATATGCTTTTTGCTTCTTTATTCAGTACATGTGAAATTTTGCCGGAAAGTTCCTAATAAATTAGTAAATTAACATTTGTTTACCTTTGGTATAGTAACAAGACACCAACTGAGAAATTGAGCTGAAAATGTTCATGAAAATTAACGATAATGTAGTTAGTTTTATAGTCACTCTCACTTGGCTTATACGAAGAAGAGTGTGATGCAAAAATGAATTTTATGAAAAAGGTACTTAGAGTTGAAATTAAGAAGATTTTGCCTTTTAATTGTTATCATTAAAACTTCTGAA
The DNA here is from genome assembly GCA_910589355.1 of Parapoynx stratiotata. Lineage (NCBI taxonomy): Eukaryota > Metazoa > Arthropoda > Insecta > Lepidoptera > Crambidae > Parapoynx > Parapoynx stratiotata. Next base: position 7,114,879 of record OU342466.1, read on the forward strand.
AGCTTATTACAGAAAGACAGTTAAGCCGCAGGGAATTATAAAATAAAGACATTAATCAAAGTTTGCAGTTTTACTAAAACAAAAAAAAGTCGTAGACATGTTATTAAAAAGAAGGTTCAACGTTTCAAAAGCATACAGAGTTCAAACAGATTCTACGTGATTCTAAATTTAAAGACAGCGCCATAGAGCTAATTACAAAAAGACAGTTGAGTCGAGAAGTCGTTACGTGCTGCAGTGACAACTGGCGTCGAGATGGCTAATTGCGCCCTCCCAATTGTGATCCCGTAATTATACCACTGCTCCATGGCACTCACGTTGCAAATAAGTGCCAGAGGGGCATGATAACGAAATGTCGCATTTTGAACGTCAATCTTACGCGAAATGTTGCCACGTATTACTTTTTATGAATATGTCCTTAAATTTTGTCATATTGGTGTATTTTTTCTCTCTTAGTATTTTGTCTGTAACTATTAAGATTCAGAGTATGAAATTGGTGTTCTGTATGGAGATTTTGAGGAATTCTGCATTTTCCATAGTAAAATTTTTTCAGATTTCTTTCGTTTTGAAAAAATTTACTTAATTATAATTTTAGACATATTTTTTAAGCATATGTATATACACAATAAACCTTTCAAGGGTCAGTAGCATGGATTTAAAACAAATGTTAGAAGCAAATTTTTATTTTTGGTGCGCTTAAACTACTCTATTAGAGGGAGCGAGACACAAGAGCAAAATGCAATAGATATTGTTCGCATGCTGGAATGAACAGACACAAAGAGATAAACAGTAGTCATAATCAACAGTGTGATCAAAAGTAAGCATGAATAGTCGTATAATGGAAAAGAAAAGGTGGAATAATGGAGAATAGATCTTCAGAACACTCGCCGTGGTCTAAGCGGTGAATAATAAAGTCGCGAAATTTCAACGAAATTGGAGAGGTAAAAACAAACAACATAAAGTTCTATCAAAAATTAAACAGCCACCGCGAAATATCGTGCACAAAATATCTCGCGAGACATTTGACTACCCACGCTTTACTGAAATAGATCGACATTGAAAAGTAAAATAGTAGAAGTAAAGGAGAGTACACCGACCTTTTCTCAGGCAAAGATAGCGCTTTTAGTTTAACACGTTAACTGCGTAAAATAACAATGTCTTTCAGCTGGTGAACCCCGCTTGGTGGCAGTCCAAAAAAGCACCCACTTGACTTTCTTAATGTGCTTGGCGGGCCCCTTCGACCCGACATCTCTGAGAGGTAGGTCATTAACACCAAAACAAAATTTAACAAAATTATTTTTATATAATTAACTTTAATTATTTAACTGGTTCTTGCCACGATATTATTCGTAGCTGAGTTATTAACAGAAAGTCTTATAAGGTTGTGCTTAATTACGAGCCCCATTCTAAAGCACAAGATGTTAGAGACTTAGCAAAATAGGTGTTAAATTATAATCGTATTCCTACTCCACATTATACAAGCATGTCAGAGTAAGGGCAGGGTAAATCTCTAGCGGGTCTTCTTCGCCTGGTTAGGGCGGAGGTTCGGCCCTGTGAGCATACGCTCTGTGCCCGGGCTTCTTCTCGGGGGCCACCTGGACCTCCGGTCATCAGGAAACACGCCGCCCGCAGGCGACGGTGGGCTCAGAGCTCAGAGCAAGACAGGCTAGGAAAGAGTCGGTTAGTTCTCTCATTTTCGTCGCCCTCATCCCGTGACTGCACAGCACTATTGGTGGCTCAACGCGTACGCATCTGTACAGAGCGGCAACATTGACATTTCGACTGACATATTCAAGCGTGCTTTTTGTCATGCACCCGATACAGGGTAAGGCAACTAGTGATGTTCGTAATAAACTGTACCTAAAATAGTACTCAAATATAAGTAATTTATAACAAAACTTGTGTTAATAATGGTTCTATGTACTTAGTACATTTCATATTTGATATAAAATTATTTTTTATTTTGGAAATGTCCTGAGAACCTTGGGCGGGTCTCTCGCGTGGAGTTTCGTGTTAATGTTTCACGCTATTTACCGATAAGTCGTGTGAGTCACACCTTAGGAATTGAACCATTAGTGTCAATCATGTTGACCTTTTTTATACTTTATTCAATAATTCATTCCTTAATTCCACTCCTTGTGAAAGTAAAACACACTTTCACTAGAATATTTCAATATTAAAACTTGCGTTAGAAATTTGGTGACAAAAGCAGTTAGAATAAGTATTTTCAGTAGACTTTGAATTTTACTTCTGTTCACACAGGTGGATATTGGCCTGGTAACTAGTTGCTCAAAATCAGCTTGCTTTTCCATTCGAGGAAGTATTTATCTTTTCAAAACCAACATGCGACAGTATCTATCTATATACGCTATATATGTATACAATGTAGTATTCTAAGAATCATTTTCTGTTGGAAATGCAAGCAACAATACAATGATTGCGTATTGACTCATATTGTACTACTAAGAGACTCTTGATTCAATTGAAAGATAAATAAATAATAAATATATTCAAACATTCACACCTATCAACTAGCCCCATTTTAAGCAACTAATGCTGCCTGTGTTACGGATACTAGATGACGGATAAATATATTTAATAGATAAACACATTATAAATTTTCTGAATTTATATAAATCAATCCTTACCTATGAAATTGGTGTTTTTATTCAGTCTTAGCAATTTGTCCGTAACTATTAAATTTCAGAACATTCTTATAAAATAATTGCCTCTTCTAAAAATAGACCATATATTTGAGCTCGTATTATTTAATTTGAAAATTTTTTGTAAGTTTAATTGTGTTAAAATTAGACACAAAGACAATTATTTTTAACTGCCTCCCGAATACATCATTTGATTTGCATTAACATAAAAACGATGTATGATTTTTATCAAGCGTTTTCACATACATATTGCTAAAGCTTGTCTAATGATACATACAAAATATTATTTTCTCTGGATTTGTCGTTGTGAAGAAATCTGATAAAATGTTAGTATTTAGAATACAGACATCCCCAAAATCTCCATAAAAAACACCAATTTCATAGGTAAGGACCTAATATAAAAAACAGTATCGAAGATTCGTTTAGAATAGCTGAAGGTATATACGGGAATGTAATTAGAAATGACCTAGCCAAAAGGTAAAAAGGGCAGAAAGTACACAAATTTCTTTTAGATTTGATACATTACATGAATTGAAGGCGATGCGCCATTGTTTGCAATTAGCGGCCATTTTCCAAATTACTTTTCTCTTTATAAGGTAGCCAGATGTTTTTAATTAAAGCAAGATTATTTGCGATTAACTTCTATTAGCTTAATCAACTTAATTGGTTGGGGGTTTATAATAAATTTTACAAGTAAATGTATATAATTGAAAGTTGACTATAAAAATGTTAAAAGATATGCTTATTATGAAGCACTGAACTATTGAAAGTTCTTATCATGAATTAAATAAAACTATATCAGTAGATCTGAAATTGAATGAACAATATTGAATTTTGAATTTTGCGATCTTTTGGTCTACTTAAGTCATTGTTCCCGGTCACCTTAGTCAGTAGACGTACATAAAAATTATACACTCTTACTAATTCCTTTTTAAACGGAGAAATTTCAAGAACAGACCCAGTGAACTCTCCGAATTGAGTCATCAAAATTGCGTCACAGCACATTCCGAGTCACCTGGCCGGTGGCCGCTATATCAGCGCTCTGCGACAGTTATTTCAGCCGGGCGAGATCCCGAATGGCTCTCCAGTGAATAAGCCACCAGTAAAATGCGATCTCCAGATAGTTTCAGCACACTAGACAGTTCTATATTATAATAACATTGCCATTACCGTTATCAACTGCTACAGAAACAATACCAAACCTGGGAACATTTTGTCTTAATAATAATGATGGTTAGAACTTACGTTTATTTCTTTGAGATGATAAATAAATATATCTAATGGGTCCAAACTTTATCTAATGGGTCCAAGTTTAGCCGTATTTTTGTCGAGGGTGTTGTGTAGGATGTTTGGGAGTTAGAGATAAGGAAAACAATTGAGTTTTGAAACTTTGACCTCAAATCTGTAATGTGCTATAGTAAAAAGGTCAATACAAATAGGTAAGCGAAATCTGTTCTTAGGAACTATAGGAACCATGACATTGATTTTGGATAAATTAATTCAAATTCTTTTACAACTCTCATACCAAACCGGGAATCGAACCTGATCGAAATTTCAGAAAAAAAAGTCGCTCTTATCCCCACGTTAGTCACAAATCACATTTACTATAAAGTTCGTGTTTCAAATACTACGCACAAATGGGTATGTCGCTAAATACCTAGAAAACAAATTTTTGTTTCACATTGAGATTAGCTTTTTCAATATTTCAACATTAACAATAGTAGATATCATTTTGTATCAACGCGTAAAACGTATTCCCTTGTAATAAAGTTCATTTGAGTTCTCGAGACACAACATTTTGTTTCCATTCTTTATTTCTGTAATTTAAAGATAATCTTTATTTATTCTTTTAAGCGTTTTGAAGACATTACGCCATTTACGCACCGTACTTGTTTGACACGACGGGGAGTCGTAAAAGATATTAAGCACGAAAGTGTAGCCATTCGGAAAAATTGCGAGCATCTTCAGAGACTGGCCTCCTTTTTGTCTGTGACCTCAATGTCGGCATATGAAGTTGTGACGACAGGTAATAAAGTGGTTTATTTGTGCTCTTCACTGCAGATTGACTAATAAAATTTAGAGTAAAATTTAAGTCAAACCTAATGGTGCTACTTTTACTTTCAGGGACTAGATAATCTAAGCAGTTTGAAAAATGGCGATGCTAGTAGGACATTGCATTGGTCTAGATATAATTTGCTACTAAAATAAAACTGTTACTGTAAACGAAAATGATAAGTTGATGGACAAGGAGTAGGATCTGTCTAATTGCATTTTGAGGGAATTTGTGATTAAAGTATTATATTTTTATAACTTTAATTTTCGTGTAGGTACATTATGTAATATGTAGTTATTTAGAATTGTAAGGGACGTGCATTTTGCAATTATTATAGTTCATCTAATTCTAAACTGAAGGCTCGGGGTAAACTAACTAAAGAAAATTCGAATCATGGAACACTAAAGGCCAGTTATACCACCACTGACGGTTACTGAATTCACAGAGAGATACGAATTCAATTCCATTTTAAAATTTTCGAATTGAATCCGTGTAACCGACAGTCGAGAATAAAAGGGCTCAGTTAAGATAGACGAAGTCAACGACTTGCGATGACGTCGTTTAGATGAACTATAATAAGTGCAAAATGCACGTCCTTTACAATTCTCAATATACCTACATAATTACAAACACGAAAATTATAATTTTAAAAATTTATGGTTTTTGATGCAATATGTATAAGTATTATTGATAAACATTCACATTCACATAACATTAGTAGATAATAAATAATAATGCGCTATCGTGATACCACAAAACCGCTAAATTCAATTGGTATTTCGTCTGCAAGGCTGCTGTCCATGGTTTCAGACCTTTTTATTTACTTTGTTTATATAAATAAATTTTATTTCAGCTTTAAATATATTTTGTTATTTGATAATTAAATAGGTGATGATTATTCTCAATGTGTTTTAAAAATCGCAGGTATAGTAATTATTAAATAATTAGACAATGTGGGTTCAGATATTAGACCTATCAGGGATTTGGTCGGTGATTATTCCTCCACCTCGCGCTCGTGTTAAATCAATTTTGCACTATATGTTAAAGGCGTTTAAGTTGAAATGTACTAAAGATTTTTGACTGTTTTGTACAGTCTAGTGTGCTGTACCGTTAAAGTGGCAGGCGGCCAACATTGGGCTGCCGCCCGAAACTGTCAAGTGGCAAGCGGCCAAATCTTGGCTGCCTAAGAATTTGACGCCGCCACTGGACTATGAGCGCGCGCGCCACACGTGGCCTTTTTAAAAAAAATACAGAAATCTGTCAGTTTTTATAACTGTGATTCATTCCATGTTTTAGAGTTGGTTTATAGGTACGTTAGCCACCAGCGCTGACCACGCACGCGCTTTACGTCGAGTGTATGGAATTCTTGCAGTCATTGTTAGCTAGAGCTGGCGGCCTGCGTACCTTTGAAACGCTCCTTATAAATACAGAATAATTTTGTAAGATTAATAATCATTATGAAGGTGAGTATTAAACACCTCTGTTTACGATGTCCGTGATGGAGGTTTGATGATTATGTTTTGTTTTTTGTTTTGTTTGCTCGATATCATTATCAAAAGAACAGTATTTCTCTATATTTACGCTTTTATCTTTAATTTTAACTTGGGCCGTGCATGACCTATCGTTGCAGAGATATTTAGGGGAAGCCTCTGTACGGCTGAATGATAATGATTGCCCGTTTGAAACTCCAGTTGTCCAAACTCGATGAAGTGTACAAAGAGTACACCGAAAATGATGATAAAATTGAACTAGTAATTGCTCGTAAAGTGCAGGACTGCAGTATCGTTGATAATATGATGGTTGTGGCTGTTGTTTAACAATTGCTTAGTCAAATAAATTATTATTCGTTCTTTGTTTGATCAAAATTATTGCGCAGTTATTAATTTGATGACAAAATTACTGATTGATCGCTCACTGCAAATATTGCTGTGGCGGGTGGTTATAGGGCGAATCGTTATTGTTCTATCCATAGATTACAATCATTAGGATGTACAACACACATAACATGGCCAAAAAATTTAAGTGTCATGTGTTGGTAAATGTCAAATTGTTTGTCTCGTAGAACAAACGGGGACGCTATGGCCTCTTACTACTCGCGAAAACCTGACATACCTGTCATTCAGTCGCTTTCTCGTTTTCTCTCGGGAGGTTTGAACTTGATTAGGAATTCTCACTCGATTCTTTACGTATCTTTTTAGCGTAGCGAAAAAAATCCTAAAATTCTTTGATTTTATATGTTATTTACATTGACGGGTAATCCAGCAAAATTTAATAAAATACTTTGAGACCACAGTCAAATCAAATTGTTTAGGTAATAAAAAAATCCTAAAACTAGTTCAAGCACGTCTAGTTCTAGCCACGTCTATAAGCTGTTTTCAAGAGTCATCACGAACCGCCTTGCGCGAAGACTCGATGAATTTCAAACACCGGAACAGGCTGGATTTCGGAGCGGATACGGCACCATAGACCACATCCACACAGTGCGGCAGATTATACAGAAGACCGAAGAGTATAATCAGCCCCTGTGTCTAGCATTCGTGGACTATGAGAAGGCCTTCGACTCGATTGAGATCTGGTCTGTTTTGGAGTCCCTGCAGCGATGCCAAGTAGATTGGCGATACGTCCAAGTGATGAGATGTCTCTACGAAGCTGCCACTATGTCCGTCCAAGTACAAAATCAGCAAACAAAATGTATACCATTGCATCGAGGTGTAAGGCAAGGGGACGTAATCTCCCCGAAATTGTTTACAAATGCAATGGAGGACATGTTTAAGACGCTGCACTGGAAAGGGCGAGGCATCAACATTAATGGCGAATACATATCTCACTTGAGATTTGCGGACGACATCGTTCTCATGGCAGAAACGCTGCAGGACCTACAAAAAATGCTAAATGACCTGGATAACTCTTCTGGACGCATCGGCCTACGGATGAACTTGGATAAAACCAAGGTCATGTTCAATGAGCATGTACTACCGGAACCGATTGCAGTACACGGTGCCGCTCTCGAAGTTGTTCAAAAATACGTGTACCTCAGGCAGACATTGCAGTTAGGTAGAAACAACTTCGAGGACGAGGTGAACAGAAGAATCCAGTTGGGTTGGGCAGCGTTTGGGAAATTACATCGAGTATTCTCATCGTCGATCCCACAATGCCTAAAGACGAAAGTCTTCAATCAGTGCGTCCTACCCGTTATGACATACGGAGCCGAAACGTGGACACTGACGGTACGGCTGGTCCACAAGCTTAAAGTCGCTCAGCGAGCTATGGAAAGGGCTATGCTCGGAGTTTCTCTTAGGGATAAAATCAGAAATGAGGTGATCCGACAGAGAACCAAAGTTGTCGACATAGCCTACCGAATAAGCAAGCTGAAGTGGCAATGGGCTGGCCACATTAGCCGCAGAACCGACAACCGTTGGGGTAAACGAGTTCTGGAGTGGAGACCGCGCCTCGGCAAGCGTAGTGTAGGGCGCCCTCAGGCCAGGTGGAGTGACGATTTGCGCAAGGTGGCTGGCAGGAGCTGGATGCGAGAAGCCGAAAATAGATCGAAGTGGCGTGAATTTGGGGAGGCCTACGTCCAGCAGTGGACTGCCATAGGCTGACGACGACGACGAGTTCAAGCAAATTCAAATTAAATAAACATCTATAGTATTCATGTCATTTTAATAATTTGCAATACAATCCTTCTAATGGCTTCTATGGAATTATTAAAAAAAAATGTGTCAGAGAATTTATTTCATAATCACTTAGCACGTATAGGTTCGTACGATTTTGCAATCCATTTCCATGTAACATAGTGGTTTAATATTAGATTGGTCTAGGGTAATATAGTTGGGATTGGTTATTCAGAGCGCGCCGTCTCTAGGGAGTGTCGCTACATGTAACTATTCCAGTGTCTGTTAATAATAGAATAAAACGATAGCAATTTCACGGGAAACCAGCGAGTAGTAACAAATCTAAACCTGAATCTAATCTATCTAGGTATTGAATTGTCTAAATCGAGTTTGATACATAAAACAACATATCGACGACCTCCGTGGTCGAGTGGTCTGTACGCCGGTCTCAAGGCGTCGCCATCTCGAGAGGTCCTGGGTTCGATCCCCAGTGGAGGCAAGTGTTTGGGTGATGAATTTTCAGACATTTGTCTTGTTTGTCTTGGATGTTAATAATATTATAATATTCAGGATATTTATATGTATTAAATATATTTGTCCGTCATCTAGTATCCGTAACACAAGCAGCATTAAGTGCTTCAAATGGGACTACTTGATAGGTGTGAATGTCTGAGGATATTTATATTTATATTTATATAGCCTATATACTTCCCACTGGACACAGTCCGTCCTCATTTAATCAAACGCACAAAGAGTATGATGGTAACACCAACACGCTGTCTCAATCCAGGTTGGTGGTTAGAAGCAGTGGCAATAGCAACCAGGACCAGCGGCTTAACGAGCCTTCCGAGGTTTGAGACCATAAAGTTATTGTCACCCGTTCAAGGCCTGACCATGGCGAAGGTAGCTTTCTTTTCGATATTGAAAGCCAAAGTGTACTAACCACTGCGCTAACAAGCTCCTCACACAAAATAGAGTCACGTTATTGTCACCTTTGTTACCCGAAGGGAACCAAGAACGTGGAAGACTCTGTCTGCAGAAGTTAAATCAACATTTCACTTGATAAGTTCGAGTTTTTAAGAACTAGTACACAGTTTTCCTCAAAATTTGGAAGCGGTTCGTATTGTTTTATTAATTAATGGAAAGTACATTCTGAAGGTTTCAATTTGCATCAAAGTGGAGATTTTAATCTGCAGTATTATCATATTCTTTGACTTCAGTCTTAATTTACAAGAATCACGTATAAAAAAGAATAAAGCTACAGCTTTTAGAATAATAATCTTCCGGTAATCTGCGGCTGCTATCCGGTCTTGCGCGGTCACATTGTCAGCGGGTGGATGGAGGAGCTCGGCGGCGTAGTGTACGCTTAAGCTTTCGATACCAAAAACAAAGCTACCTTCGCCATGGTCAGGTCTTGGATGGGTGACTAAAACTTTGTCCCGACCTTTAAGCCGTTGGTCCCGTTCGCCATTGCAACCATTTCTACTCACCAACCCGCATTGGGCCAGCATGGTGATTTTACAGCCGACTGGTACTCTTCATGTGTTTCTCCAAGAGGAAGGTCCGTGTCCAGCAGTGGGATGTATATAGACTGAGCATGGGCGGGTGAGCGGGCTTGTGCGCCAAGCATAACAAAAATTAGACACACTAAGCGAGTATTTGGCGAATAAGGTGAAAAATTGACATCGCTGGAATCACTTGGTATTAGGTCCTTACCTATGAAATTGGTGTTTTGTATGGAGATTATGGGGAATTCTGCATTTTCCATACTAAAATTTTTCAGTTTTCTTCACAACAACAAATCCAAAGATAATAATATTTGGCATCTATCATTAGACAATCTTTAGTAATATGTGTAATATCACACTTCATAAAAATTATTTATCGTTTTTAAGTGAATGCAAATAAAATGATGTATTCGGGAGGCACTTAAAAAGAGTTGTCTCCGTGTCCAATTTTAACACAATTAAACTTACAACAAATTATCAAAACAAATCAAAAGAGCTCAAAAATATAGTCTATTTTTAGACGAGGTAATTATTTTTTAGGAATACTCTGAATCTTAATAGTTACAGACAAAATACTAAGAGAGAAAAAAAAACACTAATTTCATAGGTAAGGACCCAATATTTCATCTGTTTCGTTCGTATCGCTTGTAACCAACCCCATCCGAAAGGAGGAATAGAAAATCGATGAGTAATTTTTTCCGCCACAGGATATTATAATTCATTAAATAATATATTTTTGTTTAATGTTTTGGCCAAATGATCGTCTAGTATAATAACCCTCGTCATGAATTTAGTAACCTAGATCCTTTTAGTGAGTAAGAAAATCTTTAGTGCTAGTAGTAGCTAAATAAATATTATCTACAAATAGCAACCTAGATAAAGAGAACAATTTCATAAGCATATTCTTTAACCATTAAGTCATAACAATTAATAAAACGTATGTAAACTGTATTTTAAGGGGAAGGATCGAAGCTCCATCCTACTAACACCATCGTCCGTATTTTTGTACTTATTGAGGAAATGATAATAACTCTCCGTACTTAGTAGTATATACTTCATATATCATTATAGTGGTAAAACTATTTCTCAATATGATCAGATTATTATGTAATCTAGTATGTAATCTTATATTTATTTTGGAAGTGGTAAATACTAATTCTTAACATCTATATATAGTCAAATTATTATATAATCTTATATTTTGTATAGTAGGGGTATGTCTCCTCCACAATATCAAAACAAGCACATGGTATGAAGTAGTATGTAGTCTTATTTTTCTTTTGGAAGTGGTAACTCATTCTCAATATCTATATATGGTCAAATTTTTATATAATCTTATATTTTGTATGGTAGGGGTATGTCCCTTCCATAATATCCAAACAAGCACATGATATGAATTAGTATGTAATCTTATTTTTCTTTTGGAAGTGGTGAAGCGCCTCCTCGCTCCCCACGGTGAGTGTCTCCACGTAATGATTCACACTCCCCCCTTCCTAGCCCACAGGAAGTTCCATTTTGACCCTCCCTAACATTTAGGCTGAATATAATATTGGTAAATAGTTTATGCGACGCTAAGCCACGTTCGACTGAATTTAGGAACGGACAGAACCCATACACAGGGAAGCACGCACATGTGGCCCTGTTGAGGACTGAAGGTTCCATGCAGCCGCCGAAGCTAGCTCCAGCAATGTAGTAGCCACTGTGGCAAGTCTTTAATGACAATAAGTTATTAGATGAAACAGTGAAAGACAGACAGAACTTCCCAGGAGAACTCGCACATGAGGGAATAAGAACTGAATGTCTAGTCGTCCATGTAGATGACTTTCTACCTAATAAGGCAGTATTGTTGGTTTGCAGGGAGGACAGAACCCTTGCTAGGGCAGCACACGCACGTAGCAAGAGTCTGAAATCCTGGCAATATTAAGTTTGATATAAAACAGCAGTAGTGTTGTTGTGATTTGCAGGGAAGACAGAACCCTTGCCAGGGCAATACACACAAATGGCGAGAGACTGAAATCCAGGCAATATTAAGTTTGATATAAAACAGCAGTAGTGTTGTTGTGAATTGCAGGGAAGACAGAACCCTACCAGGGCAATACATGCACATGGCGAGAGACTGAAATCCAGGCAATATTAAGTTTAATATAAAACAGCAGTAGTGTTGTTGTGAATTGCAGGGAAGACAGAACCCTACCAGGGCAATACATGCACATGGCGAGAGACTGAAATCCAGGCAATATTAAGTTTGATATAAAACAGCAGTAGTGTTGTTGTGAATTGCAGGGAAGACAGAACCCTACCAGGGCAATACATGCACATGGTGAGAGACTGAAATCCAAGCAATATTATGTTTGATATTAAATATCAGTGATAATAGTAGACAAATTCTCTAGATGATAATTCAAGGAAAATCTTGTTTTCTAGTAAATATAGGTGGTGCCGACCAGATACATCGTTTTAAGTTATCTAAGTTAGTAAACTTATATTTTCCTTTAAGGAATCCTAGTTTTGTTTAAAAGTAATTATAATACTGCCCAGGTACAATATTATCTTATAGGTACGTAACCTTCTTACCTAATATTATTATTATCTTAGTTTTCATTGATTCTAAAAATATATATATTTCAGAGTGATTTTATACGCTTAGGATAGACAATAAGTTCCTATAACATAACGTCTAACGTGTACTTACATAACCTAATTAATTGCACACAGTTTCTATAATTCTCGCTTCGATGGAAATCAGAACCTACCGAGACTATCATTATAATAAAATTTATGAAAATTATCTTAGTAAAATATTGCTTAGTTTTACGTTAATGTGTGAGTGTATGATTCTAATGCCAAATCTATTTATTGTTTAATTTTAAAATGTTCGCGCATAAAGTTCGAGTTTATTTGCCGCAAAACACATACAAAATAAACATAATTAAAATAAAAGAAACAAAACAAAGAAATAATAAAATTATGTCAATTTGAATAGGTGAACGTGTTAAGTATTAATGTTAGTCAAATCACCTAATCCAAAATTGACATGGACTTGCTTGGTTTTATTCGCGCATTTATTTACTAGTATCTATTATTGGTAACTTAAGTTTCATACTGAATTATTTCAAATAGACAAATCTATAACATTTAAACCAAACGAGTTGTAATAAACAGCACAAACCTCCGTCGTCTTCTCGGTCTTGGACCTCCAACTATCTCAAATATAGCTTGGAGATCCCGGACCTTTACGAATACCAAACCATCTGTTGATGTATCCGCTGCTACGTTCCAGGAACGCCGGACACTATAGGAGCCACTACACTAATCACGCACTCGTAATCGATATCAGCTCTAACACTTGATCAGCTTCTAAAAATCAGCTGAACTCTCTCGCGCACAACCCGTCTCGCCCGTACTACTATCGTCTGATCTGGATATACGCCCTGCAAAGGTGCATGCGTGTACCACACCAACCAGCCATCCGACCAGCCGGTCAGTCCTCTCTCCCACCTTTCACCTCCCTTTGACCCTGTGAAATCCCTATTTATACTGAAACACTCACACACTAACAATTTTTACACGAACCCTAATTAACCAATCACATTCCGAATATGTTCTAAGACCATCAGATTAGCGTAGGGATGGGCATCGTCTAATTAAAATAATCCCCACACGTATCGATAATACATTCGTACCTTCTGAAATACTATTCAGCATTATTTCCGTACACCTATCTAATAAATATCTTAACGTAAGTAAATCTAAAGTTCTTTAAGAAATAATGAAATATTGGAGTTTATTTCCGTATAAATATCTAATTTTTACAACAATACAATACATTAACATTTCCATAACTTGTTCCTACATACACATCAAAATGAGTAAGAATAGAATTACTTTCAGTATTTACCTAAATTATTTTTATACACCAACGCAAAACATTTATAAATCATAATCAAATCTAACCCTGGACTTAAAGTTATCGACAACCGCTTTCTAGTGCACATCCTAAATTCAACGACACTTGCGTATACGCATAACTTACTTCGTGCTCTTATGAGCCTAAGGTCAAACTAATAGAGTGCATATTGGAGTAACCACCGTATTTTTTTGTTTACCTGAAATACTTATGACTTCTCAAGTTCCGTCTCATTGCTGATTTGCCCTATAAGCCATGTTTATTTAAATTGTACTCTATTATTAAGCTATTAAGATCAACTTTATGAGATTCTACCTATTATATTTCTAGCGCTCCCTGCCAACAAAATCTTCAGAGCTTTTAACGAAATATTTATTATTTTCAAATATATGAACGGCATACCGTTACATTCACCCCCTAAAATTTTATTCAACGAAACTATTTCTAAAGGTTCTTGCTTGAAGAAAATTTTACAAAACCAAATTATTTGAAATATAATTTGTTAGTTAAAAGTGATGTGATATTTATCAATAATCATTCTTCAGAGAAATTCTTTATAATATGGTCATCGTTGTATTAGATTTTGATTGATGTTTAACATCCAATTTTTGCGATTTTTTTTCTTTTTTAGAGAGTTCCAACTGGTTTCTACCAGTGAAAAGCCTACCATCCTATTGCCTTCAATAAGGTATCTACTGGACAGTACATCCTACCTAGCTCTCATTATCAACCCTCACCAGCCTACTGCTGCTCATCATCATCATTACTCATCAGTCCACTGCTGATCATCATCATCCCTCATCAGTCCACTGCTCTACATCATCATCCTGACTCATTATAGCCAGATAATAATTTTATACTTTATATCTTAGTTTTATAAAATTACACCCCCAATTTCTCCTAACAAACATCTCATTATTTAAATGTGTACTTATTTATTTTATTGCAACTTATATATAACTACACTCAAAAGTACACTATAGTATCAAATTGGGCTTTATCTACTTTTAGTAGTTTCATCATCATCGCCACTGGATGGGTATGTTATTTTTTATAGTTATTTTTGTTTGTTACAAAACCAATGATATGTTATGAACTATATCGTTTTGTCGATTTTCTTTTGAATACAATATGGTTTTCTCTAAAAGTTCACCCCCTATTTTCCTTGATTGTCGAATTATTTCCTTATAATTAGTTTAAAATTTTTATATGGTGTCTTCGATTTTGTCGTGGACAAAATTTTCTTTATTGTTATTGCTACTTTTCTACTCACTAATCAAACGCAGAATCAACGTCCTTACGACTCGCACCCCGTAAGACAAGAAACGGAACGCATCGATTTGTGACTTCATACCATGATCCTACAAATCATCATAAGCCTTTGTACATCTATTTTACGAAATCATTAACTAACACGTTGTGATTTAGTAACTTTATGGATTGGATTGGTTGAGAAATCCACACGCCATTCTTTACTCTTCTTGCATAACGATGAAACCAAAATAAAATCTCTCAGCCGATGAACAAGGTACAAGCAACCAGCATACATCTATCAGGTACGAGCTACCAATATCCAAACTATAACAACGTACAATCTCAATGAACCAGTTGGAATCGCAGAACTTCCACACAAAGTGTTGTTGATGTTGCTTTTGCTAAACTGCTACTGCTGCTCTTAATGCTGCTGCTGAACGACGATCAATTGATGCTAATACTCGTTCTACCTATCTGAATATCAAAATATCAGAAATGTACCAAATAACCTACAACATTATTTGTCCAGGGACGAAAATGTTTGCATCAATATACTTCCCCCTAATGGGAATCGAACTCGGCTCTCAGCAACGATGTGATCTCAAAATTCCTCTTTGACCAGAGAACAAAATAATTGCAACAATACACTTCGCCTCTAATGGCAATCGAACTCGAACTCTCATCAACGATGTGATCTCAAAATTCGTCCTTGACCAGAGAACAAAATAATTGTATCAATACACATGGCCTCTAATGGCAATCGAACTCGAACTCTCATCAACGATGCGATCTCAAAATTGATACACAAGCCGCAATTATCAACAAGCATCAATGACCTATGAATGTGATGAACGCACTCAATATATACTCGCCGATAGCTGGACTCGAACCCGGGACACCTGAGATGGCAACGCTGTCTTCAAAACCAGCTCACAAGCCACTCAGCCATGAAGGTCCTAAAATAATGTCTTCGAAGCAATTGAATCTAGTACAAGTGAATTTTGTCTTCAAATCAACATCGCTCGGTGATAACGGCATCCAACTCCCCACGACAGATCTGGTGTGATGCGTGTGCTGTAAAGTCAGGTAGAAATATTCCGTTGTTCCAATTTACACTTCGTCAAAGAAGATCCCCACATTCGTTTCTCTCAACAATTATGATGTAAACATCGACCCGTAAGTATATCTTGTGTTGATAATATGGTAATAACTAACATGCCTACTCTAGCCCAAAGTTCCATAACAAAAGCATTAAAGTATTATGTGATGATATTTTATTTCACAGATATGCCGGTTGTGATAACAATTCTAAGCAGCATCATTAGTCTTGGTCATTATTTAATCAAATGTTCTTATCATCAGGTTCACAATAACAGGCCGAATTTATTTTTATATTTATACTAACGCTTATTTATACTATTACTCATATTTCGCCAATGCCGACGAAGATCACAAGGTACCAAATATTTACTTTAGGTGTGTAACAAGACACTGAAACAAAGACTCGCTATCGTCGTCAAATTATTATTTTAATCTATGACCCTTTATTATTTTAATCTGTGACCATGCTTTATTTAAGCGATAACACCTAATCCATGGTAACATAAACATGTTCATTTGAGTCGCTCAAAAGTCAAACCAAGCTTATTGTTAATGGGTCAATTGGATACGTGTGGGACCAGACCTCGCGGCACTATTCCGCTTACCTAGCATAGGTGCTAACACTTTACTAATAAATTAACTTCACGACGTTTAGTGTTGTTTGTTATAAGCATTTTAAAACAATGAAAAAAAATATAAAATATTAGCAATAACGAGAATCATAAAAACTGTGGCACAAGTATAACCATTCCTTCATAATAACGAGAATTATAAAAACTGTGATACAAGAATATCCGTTGTTCTGAAGTACCTACATAAGTTCGATATGTTACCTATTTCAAATTATCGCCTAACATTCACACTTGTGAATTTAGTCCACATGTAGCCGTTGATTACTTGATTTACTTACTGCGTAAAGTAATAATAAACCATCTTTTAATTATACTCATCACTTTAACAACCATTCATGACAGAGTATTAACACCTGCATTCGTCACACAGAACCTGTCTCCGCTGGGAATCGAACCCAGAATCTCTCAACCGCGTATACATGATTGTACAAACTCTAATCTCTACCGGGACTCGAACCCGGAACGTCCAGAGATGATATCCACCAGGACTCGAACCCAAAACATTCAAATTCTGATCTCCACCGGGACTCGAACCCGGCACGTTCAAAGATGACGATCCCTTAAAATCGCCATACTAAACATTAATCCAACAATTCCAGCTACCTAAGTACTTGACCAATCACTTAGTTTTTTTTTTATTCAAGTAACTACTTGACTGAGTTTACAAATTCAATCCAAACTTGAGAGGGCTCACATTTTAAATTGTAATAAAAGAATGGCTAAAATATTTTTACATTATTGTTAATATTACGTTTTTATTTTGTTATTTTTGTATGTGCCTA
This sequence comes from Parapoynx stratiotata, assembly GCA_910589355.1. Taxonomy (NCBI): domain Eukaryota; kingdom Metazoa; phylum Arthropoda; class Insecta; order Lepidoptera; family Crambidae; genus Parapoynx; species Parapoynx stratiotata. Next base: position 7,132,390 of record OU342466.1, read on the forward strand.
ACATACTTCCGTATTACACTTAGAATTTATCTCGATCTATAGTTTTAAAAATAAACTACTTTAACTTAATTTATTACTATGTAACTGTTCTATGGATTGGCGGAATGAAATCTCTTTCAGAGATAAGTCCGCCCATTACCTTTTATCTGTTGCCTTACTTTTTTTTTTGTTACTTTTGTAATTTTCTTCCATAAAGAGTGTATGTAATATTAATAACATAGCTGATAATCATAAGTTACAGTGTATTTTCTATTGTTGTTGTTTTGCACCCAAGAAACGGCGATCAGTTGATGCCAATTGTTTCACTATGTTCCTGTCGGAACTCTGAATGTATGTAGTGGTGAATATCTTACATGTGACTATCAAATGTTTTTTTTTAATAATAACTACGGCATCTACACACAAATAGATTTAAATGAATTAGGAAATGGGAAGCCCCTCCACGCTTCTCATGATGAGTGACAACCATTGAGACACTCTCTCCTTCAAACACATGAAGTTCCTAAATCAACATTAAATACTGTGCATCTTCCGTCCACCAACCTTCTCATTGAATGTATTTGTTGCATGTGGTGTAATATTTAAACCAAGATTACAAATGGTAACAATAGATCAAAGTTTATTAACTTCCAACACGTCAGAAGAAAACCATTATACCCCAAAAGATAGCCTAGGATCTACTTGGGCGACTTGGTTGTGAGGCAAGCCTGCGCTGTCGCAATTATTGGTAAGGGCTATCGCGGTCAGGCCCATAGCCCATTTTCAACACAAATATAATTTGGATTGAAAGTGCAATAATTCCCCGTCTATCCTAGAACCATCTGACCTAGTTTGGGCAATAACAGCCTTAACAACTTCTTTGTCTCGCCAATAAGCCTCAATACAAATCGTCACCCCCGCGATCTTGGAGAATGTTAAGTGTGCGTAAATAATCTCAGCTGCGTGTAGAGTATGAGATTATTTTGGTAAACAGTATTAGCACTGACTGTCATCTGACCTAACCCTAACATCATTACCAAAATGCACTCATTTGATACAGTGTAATGCCAAATCAAATGCCAATGGACTAGAGTACACAGTAAGTCGTGATAATAGCAATTAACTTATATTCAGATTGAGATTGGTTTGTGAAGGTTTATAAGTCAACTGCCATTAAAACGACATTTTATAGAAATTGTATTATGTACTTAATGAAAATTTAAAAACAAACCGTAGTGACATTATTTTACTTTTATTTGATTAGTCTAGAATATAAAATTCTGTAGCTTTAAATAAATATGATTACACCCCCTAATATCTCTAAATTGTAAGAATATGAAATACTTTAGGTTGATTGGAAGAAATCGCCATACAACAAGACTGTGCATTATTATAATTGTATAGTTTCGCACTTGCCTCGTTGTGTGTAAACAAATGAATTGAATATAATCATTGAAATGATTTTCCATGTGCCTTTATTCCTATTAATTTTACTTGTTTACTTATTTAAACACCCTAAGTTTACTTAGACCTAAGTTTATCTTAATGATAAAAACCTTCTAGATGTAAAGCTTCAAAACTAATAACTTATGACTAATAAACATAGCTTTGTAGAGACTTTCCTAAACTCACTCTCCATTTCACGGACAGCAAATTGTAGGCAAAATAATAGCCTACGTATAATTTTGTTAAAATTTTTAGTGAATTTTGTATCCTGGTCACGGCACCAAATTGTAACCAACCCCATCCGAAAGGAGGAATAGAAAATCGATGAGTAATTTTTTCCGCCACAGGATATTATAATTCATTAAATAATATATTTTTGTTTAATGTTTTGGCCAAATGATCGTCTAGTATAATAACCCTCGTCATGAATTTAGTAACCTAGATCCTTTTAGTGAGTAAGAAAATCTTTAGTGCTAGTAGTAGCTAAATAAATATTATCTACAAATAGCAACCTAGATAAAGAGAACAATTTCATAAGCATATTCTTTAACCATTAAGTCATAACAATTAATAAAACGTATGTAAACTGTATTTTAAGGGGAAGGATCGAAGCTCCATCCTACTAACACCATCGTCCGTATTTTTGTACTTATTGAGGAAATGATAATAACTCTCCGTACTTAGTAGTATATACTTCATATATCATTATAGTGGTAAAACTATTTCTCAATATGATCAGATTATTATGTAATCTAGTATGTAATCTTATATTTATTTAGGAAGTGGTAAATACTAATTCTTAACATCTATATATAGTCAAATTATTATATAATCTTATATTTTGTATAGTAGGGGTATGTCTCCTCCACAATATCAAAACAAGCACATGGTATGAAGTAGTATGTAGTCTTATTTTTCTTTTGGAAGTGGTAACTCATTCTCAATATCTATATATGGTCAAATTTTTATATAATCTTATATTTTGTATGGTAGGGGTATGTCCCTTCCATAATATCCAAACAAGCACATGATATGAATTAGTATGTAATCTTATTTTTCTTTTGGAAGTGGTGAAGCGCCTCCTCGCTCCCCACGGTGAGTGTCTCCACGTAATGATTCACACTCCCCCCTTCCTAGCCCACAGGAAGTTCCATTTTGACCCTCCCTAACATTTAGGCTGAATATAATATTGGTAAATAGTTTATGCGACGCTAAGCCACGTTCGACTGAATTTAGGAACGGACAGAACCCATACACAGGGAAGCACGCACATGTGGCCCTGTTGAGGACTGAAGGTTCCATGCAGCCGCCGAAGCTAGCTCCAGCAATGTAGTAGCCACTGTGGCAAGTCTTTAATGACAATAAGTTATTAGATGAAACAGTGAAAGACAGACAGAACTTCCCAGGAGAACTCGCACATGAGGGAATAAGAACTGAATGTCTAGTCGTCCATGTAGATGACTTTCTACCTAATAAGGCAGTATTGTTGGTTTGCAGGGAGGACAGAACCCTTGCTAGGGCAGCACACGCACGTAGCAAGAGTCTGAAATCCTGGCAATATTAAGTTTGATATAAAACAGCAGTAGTGTTGTTGTGATTTGCAGGGAAGACAGAACCCTTGCCAGGGCAATACACACAAATGGCGAGAGACTGAAATCCAGGCAATATTAAGTTTGATATAAAACAGCAGTAGTGTTGTTGTGAATTGCAGGGAAGACAGAACCCTACCAGGGCAATACATGCACATGGCGAGAGACTGAAATCCAGGCAATATTAAGTTTAATATAAAACAGCAGTAGTGTTGTTGTGAATTGCAGGGAAGACAGAACCCTACCAGGGCAATACATGCACATGGCGAGAGACTGAAATCCAGGCAATATTAAGTTTGATATAAAACAGCAGTAGTGTTGTTGTGAATTGCAGGGAAGACAGAACCCTACCAGGGCAATACATGCACATGGTGAGAGACTGAAATCCAAGCAATATTATGTTTGATATTAAATATCAGTGATAATAGTAGACAAATTCTCTAGATGATAATTCAAGGAAAATCTTGTTTTCTAGTAAATATAGGTGGTGCCGACCAGATACATCGTTTTAAGTTATCTAAGTTAGTAAACTTATATTTTCCTTTAAGGAATCCTAGTTTTGTTTAAAAGTAATTATAATACTGCCCAGGTACAATATTATCTTATAGGTACGTAACCTTCTTACCTAATATTATTATTATCTTAGTTTTCATTGATTCTAAAAATATATATATTTCAGAGTGATTTTATACGCTTAGGATAGACAATAAGTTCCTATAACATAACGTCTAACGTGTACTTACATAACCTAATTAATTGCACACAGTTTCTATAATTCTCGCTTCGATGGAAATCAGAACCTACCGAGACTATCATTATAATAAAATTTATGAAAATTATCTTAGTAAAATATTGCTTAGTTTTACGTTAATGTGTGAGTGTATGATTCTAATGCCAAATCTATTTATTGTTTAATTTTAAAATGTTCGCGCATAAAGTTCGAGTTTATTTGCCGCAAAACACATACAAAATAAACATAATTAAAATAAAAGAAACAAAACAAAGAAATAATAAAATTATGTCAATTTGAATAGGTGAACGTGTTAAGTATTAATGTTAGTCAAATCACCTAATCCAAAATTGACATGGACTTGCTTGGTTTTATTCGCGCATTTATTTACTAGTATCTATTATTGGTAACTTAAGTTTCATACTGAATTATTTCAAATAGACAAATCTATAACATTTAAACCAAACGAGTTGTAATAAACAGCACAAACCTCCGTCGTCTTCTCGGTCTTGGACCTCCAACTATCTCAAATATAGCTTGGAGATCCCGGACCTTTACGAATACCAAACCATCTGTTGATGTATCCGCTGCTACGTTCCAGGAACGCCGGACACTATAGGAGCCACTACACTAATCACGCACTCGTAATCGATATCAGCTCTAACACTTGATCAGCTTCTAAAAATCAGCTGAACTCTCTCGCGCACAACCCGTCTCGCCCGTACTACTATCGTCTGATCTGGATATACGCCCTGCAAAGGTGCATGCGTGTACCACACCAACCAGCCATCCGACCAGCCGGTCAGTCCTCTCTCCCACCTTTCACCTCCCTTTGACCCTGTGAAATCCCTATTTATACTGAAACACTCACACACTAACAATTTTTACACGAACCCTAATTAACCAATCACATTCCGAATATGTTCTAAGACCATCAGATTAGCGTAGGGATGGGCATCGTCTAATTAAAATAATCCCCACACGTATCGATAATACATTCGTACCTTCTGAAATACTATTCAGCATTATTTCCGTACACCTATCTAATAAATATCTTAACGTAAGTAAATCTAAAGTTCTTTAAGAAATAATGAAATATTGGAGTTTATTTCCGTATAAATATCTAATTTTTACAACAATACAATACATTAACATTTCCATAACTTGTTCCTACATACACATCAAAATGAGTAAGAATAGAATTACTTTCAGTATTTACCTAAATTATTTTTATACACCAACGCAAAACATTTATAAATCATAATCAAATCTAACCCTGGACTTAAAGTTATCGACAACCGCTTTCTAGTGCACATCCTTAATTCAACGACACTTGCGTATACGCATAACTTACTTCGTGCTCTTATGAGCCTAAGGTCAAACTAATAGAGTGCATATTGGAGTAACCACCGTATTTTTTTGTTTACCTGAAATACTTATGACTTCTCAAGTTCCGTCTCATTGCTGATTTGCCCTATAAGCCATGTTTATTTAAATTGTACTCTATTATTAAGCTATTAAGATCAACTTTATGAGATTCTACCTATTATATTTCTAGCGCTCCCTGCCAACAAAATCTTCAGAGCTTTTAACGAAATATTTATTATTTTCAAATATATGAACGGCATACCGTTACACGCTGATGTAGCTTACTTCTTCAGTTTGCGGTGTGAAAGTACAAAACGAGGTAAAATGTGCTTGTTTATTTATTTCACCGGCCCTCTAGCATTGTGACCTGAGCTTCGTTGTTTCGAGGCCAAACTGATGAATAATTTCATTCGTTGCTACCAAAAAATATTGCCCGCGCCAAACGAGTGTTTTTTGAGCCGTTAGCTCGATTTTTCAAGCTTTAATAACAGCAGAACGGCTGGTCAGGGGATATTATGGCATACGTTTGTCACTCAAATTGACGACCTCCGTGGTCGAGTGGTCTGTACGCCGGTCTTAAGGCGTCGCCATCTCGAGAGGTTCGGGTTCGATTCCCGGTGGGGACAGATGTTTGTTTGATAAATACAGGCATTTGTTCACCAGTCTTGGATGTTTATATACGTATTGTTTATTTTCTGAATATTTATATGTATATATCTATTAAATACATTTATCTGTTATTTAGTATCCGTAACGCAGCATTAGTTGCTTAAAATGGAGCTAGTTGACGGGTGTGAATGTCTGAATGTGAATGTGAGGATATTTAAATATATATTCTGATGGCGTCACCAAGAATAGTGCTATAAGCTAATTACGGTCTTTGACGAAATGTTGTTAAGAAATGTGTCTTTGAAGATGTGTTAGAGAGGAAAAAATTATAAATCTTGCCTTTTATGCATTAATGGGTGAGTTTTTTTGATCCGTAGTCATTGTAACCAGAATAGTTAAATTCTAGACCAATAGCGTCAATGGAAACGCCAAAATGTGTGATGTCAGCTTGACAAATTGTTAAGTTTGCGATGGAAATTCAAAGCATTGTACATCTGCTGTGCCGCCAGTCGCCATCTCGATTTTGTAATTTTTATTGTGACAAAAAATTACAAAACTCGAGTTTTAAATCTCAATTTAAATTTCCTGCAAGTAGTCCTTAGTCGGTCAGCAGGATTTCAATCAGCAAGGATGTAGGCTGGCTTCCCAACACACTCCAACGCTACCATTGAGGTATTATTGAGGTAGTTGAATTGGTTCACGCAGCAGAAGACTAAAGCAGATAGTATTACGTCGTCTGCGAAAAGTCTTTGTTCAGAAGTGTTGCGGCCATCAAGATAAGGAATCAGATTCTGTTCCGTTGATCTCAGTAGGTTTATTGGTAGTTTTGAGAATCCACAGCAAAGTCGAACTCTTTCAAGAATTTGAAAAAGTTTATGAGTTTCTTATGACGCATCAATTTTTTATTTATTTTGGTCATAAAGAGGGCAAGCAATACAGTTTACGGAAGCTAACACAGGGTAATAAAAACGGTTAGAATCTTTTATTTTTAAAAGCAGTTATGTAAACCAGGAAAACACGAACGTTGGCATCCGGTAATATGGTTGTTTGATCAAAAACCTGATTACAAAACACTTTGTTAGCAAAGTATGCACTACCGGTGCTAATTAATCACAATTGAATTAACATTCAGTTGGAATTCAATATGGCGCCGAAAAGAGGGAAATACATTTATTAGTGCCGCGAACGGAATGATTTCCCTATGCCGATATTTATATTTAAAATCTCGGCTATTGCTGCCTACTGAAACATTCTTGAAACAAATGGATGACATAATTTTCGTGCTCATTATGTAATTGAATTATATTCTTATTAATAAATCCAAAATCGAAGCTAAACATCCAACCCTCCCATTTATATCAGTCAGCTACCCGCCTGTTATTTCCGTAATCCTTCTTTCTCGTCCAATTACGTGTATATCTGAGATATATCACAAATTTTCATACGGATACAAAACGCCGGGACCCGCACCGTCCTTAATTTCCGTTCATACTCAATAGCTTGTGTTACTGTGTACATTTTCATTTTAACTCATCCCCGTTGCCTTATAAATGTTTCTGGTAATTTATTCCATATAGAGTGTAAGCATTTTTTTATACAAAAAATAATATAGATTTTATTATTCATGTTAGAAGGAAATTGAGCCTATATGAAACAAACAGCAGAAGAATTAGAGATATAAAATCATGAAGGGGCATACTGCTTTCACGTGGTAGAAATATATGAGGAGTAATGGTCATGCACATAATGTGTCTTACGAATCACAATTTAGAGTTTAGGTTAATCTAATTTATTCCTGAGTATTCCATTCCCGATATAAATTTTAACTAAAATAAACATTATATTAACACAAACAGGATCTAAGCTAAGCTCGGTTTTCTCTGATTTTAAACCTTTCCAGTAAAACAATAAGACCAGTTTTATTTTATCATTAAAAATGACATCGTTTACAAATTTTAATATTATAAATGCAAGCGCTAAAACAGTTTTGTATCACACTTGCTCTAGAATTCAAAATGTATATCGGTTCTATATTTGTCCCCAGACACGTTTAATTATGTCGCTAACTGTCAGCATATTAAATTAATACATGTTTGTGTTCTTTGAATAAAATAAATGCAAAATGGCCGAAACAAGGCGAAATCCTAAAGCAGTATAATGAGTCTCCAATTCAAAGTGTTCCATTCCCTTTGCTTGATCAATTCAAAATCCAATCCAATCAAAATCTTGTGATCTCAAACTAATTAGTGTACGAAGAGGTTGTGTACCGATTTAATTAGCAGGAAATAACAAGGGGTTGATGAATACAATGCAAGTGTTAATTAGATTTATTTATTTATTTGGCATAGTTACAAGATACAAATCATGACATTTGTTACAAAATACCTCATATGTGTAAATACTTACATAAATTTATATCCCTATAACTATAACTATGCACAACATGTAATTGAATTTTTTGGAATACTTTGTGTCGCCCATAGAATAAATGAGAGTAAGCAAAGCGGCTCTCAGTGATCTGTGGTGTCGCCTATATGAAAACAAAACACATTGTTAAAAGTTAAAACAATAAGTACGTTATTGTTGACTTAATATTAACAAATGCGTTGAGACATAATAATTACAAGTGTGTGTTGTTAGCAAGGACACTTAAATTATTTGGATCCTTAATCGTGGTACAAACATTCAAAAGAAGTAGTTACAACAAATATTGTGGTAACTACTTCTATTGAAAAATCTTTTTTGTGAATATCACTTGCCTCACATTGTGCCCGGTGTATGGCAACAGGCTCGCCACCTGTTACAGGGGTACATAAAATAAATGGCGAAGTGTGGGTCTGGGAGATAGAGACGTGGTGATATTTTTGTAAAAAACAATAATTCTTTTGGTACACATTGAGTCAAAATATTACATAAGCTTGACATTATTTCGATGTAAAAAGCAGCAGTAGCTGACACGAAAAATTGTATCGACATTTGTATTTCGTTAATAATACTTATAGGAAATCAAAATGGTCAGAAAAAATATTTTCAAGAAATACATGTAGTCTGAATCGGAAATAATAATGAATATCGTGTACTTCTTTTAGACTAAATCGTATCACATTAAAACGATTTATACAAATTATTTTTACATATTAACAATATGTACATATTGTTAATATGTAAAAATAATTTGTTTGTGTATTTGTGGTAAATAATTTATGGAACGATATTTTTAACATTTTTATTAAGTAATTCAAAAGCTTTTGTGAAATATTTACCAATGACAATGAATATAAGTATAGTATTTTAATATAAAGGCCCTTACGACCCTTTCGACATATAAAGAAAAAATTACTATAACGGGCCTTCTTTTAATGATTGTGCTCCGTATCATGTACTAAATTGCAAGATATTGCTATTTTATTCATAACAGGAAAAAGGGGTAGGAAGGAGGATAGCAAGTTTTTTGCTAACGATGCAAGTGTAAGGGGTTTGATTTATTTGAGATTTATTTTCCTTGGGAAAGGTCGAAAACTAATCAGAAGTTAAAACGATGCGATAAAAGCTGATAAAAGTCACTTTCTACTATACATATTCTTTAGTACTTAACGCCAGTGCGCAGTGGTCTGTTAACTCATGTCATTACTCTAGAACCGTATTCTCAGGAGCTTAGTAAGCTTCTTGAGGTACAAATAAGTACTTTTTGAAAGATTAAATAATTTGTGAGAAACGAACGATTAGGTTTCGATGATAAAAATAAGGGATACAACCACTTGCCAGAATTTCATTTGCTATAATTTCATCTGCTATAATGGTCAAGAGACTTAATATTGTTTCTCATAATTTCATATATTATACTAATTGTGTACTATAATAGTCACGTGATAGAAATTTTATTTCCCGTAAAGTCAATTGCAATAACATAATTTGTCATCTTCATTGTAAGCTCAAATTATCATATGCCGTAACATAATTTGCCACCTAAATTGCTTCTAGAAAAAAATCATTAAATCGGTTTTAACAAAACGATCAATAGGTTTAGGTTTGCTTAGGTTAGGTAAGGTTTAGGACATGAAAGAGAACTCACGAGCCGAGCGAGCGTGCCGCGGCAGCGGCCGGCGAAGTGTTAGAAAGTCAATCGCTTTTTAAAATTAATTTCGTATGGCATTGAAATGGCCGAGCCGTGTGGTAGCGGCTTAATAACAGAATACTACCAACCCATCTCTTCCCTTGGGTGTCGCAAAAGGAGACTAATGGACTTAGAAGTGCACAATAGCTTCAACTATTTTGGTGTATGAAATGGAAAAGAGTTGTAGCTATTTGAATTTCACAAGACGGAATGAAAATGGGGCTTACGCGGAAACATTTCCGTGCAATAATTTTTCACAGCCTTCGTCGAGGTTTATCTCAAGACTGCCTCTATGAGCTTGTTGCTATGTATAAACTTGATAGAATAAAATCGGGTCTTATATCAATTAACCGGGAAGGTTTAAAATTAGCAAGAACCGAGCTCAGCTCCGATTGCAATTGAAATGCTTATTTTGATATCTATTGGGTCCTTACCTATGAAATTGGTGTTTTTATTCTGTCTTAGTATTTTGTCTGTAACTATTAAGATTCAGAGTATTCCTAAATAATAATTACCTCGTCTAAAAATTGACTATATCTTTGAGCTCTTTTGATTTGTTTTGATAATTTGTTGTAAGTTTAATTGTGTTAAAGTTAACAGACTTATGTTGTATGACTGCTTTTATCAATTCCTTGTTTGAACAAAAGGTTTCTTATACCTATGCAAGAAATGCTCTACTATCTGAGGCACCGTTTAAGTGTAAATAATCAACATCCTCTTGTATTTTTCATTCACATATAATTATTGTCTCATTTTCTCGCCGTCTTGTATATTTATTTTAAAATAGGTATATAACTAGGTAATGGGTGCATTGAGTTATTTATACAAAACGATTTGAAGAAAGATATGAGGCATGATAAACAAAGTTATCATTGTACTGTAACTAGATATACAATTTAAAGCGACTACAAATTAAAGCGACTACTCGATGCATAGGACAGTAAATTCAATGTGTTCCATTGAAATATTGTCCCATTCATAGCACTTTCACCTCACTATTAAGATATACAAATATTGAAATATCAAATCTTTTTTTATCAAGCTTTCAACTTCAAGCGATAATTCGCTTGTATTGAAATTAAATATCAATTTGTATTTTTCTGTTATTTTTCCGCCAGCAAAATGGTTATTTTATTACTCCAAGACTTTTTCTCAAAGCATTATGTACAGCCACTACGTTGCAATTACAACCACCTATTCATTATATTACAAAATCTTGTCACGAAGCTGGTTTGAAATCTCAGAATTATCACCGTAATGAAAGGAAAGACGTCGTTAAAAATGTAAGCCTTGATTTGATTCCTTCACTAATACTTTTTCCACAGCATTAATACTAGATTCAGTCTCAAAATGCGGGCCTCTTTAACGAGGCATCCTGCGAAGTCAAAGGGCGAGCAAAATATTCCTTTGTTGCGATGTTTCACCTTATCAACGCTTTTAATGTTCGAAGTTTATTTTAGTCTTTTTAATAATGCCTTTAATAGCAAGACTGATTTTAATTTTTTCGAATTCAGTTTTTACCTAACCTATATAGTCTGAGAGAAACGTCTGTATCAATGAGCTGTAAGTTATATCTAATTAGAGCATTAATTAAAGATGAGCTCGGTGGCGTAGTAGTTAGTACGCTTTGGCTTTCGATCAAACAAAGCTACCTTCGGCATGGTCAGGCCGTGGATGGGTAACCAAAACTTTGTGATCTCGAGCTCCTCCTTGCTTCGGAAGGCACGTTAAGCCGTTGGTCCCGGTCGCTATTGCGACCGTTTCTACCCAACAACCCGCGTGGTGGTGTTACGGCCCATACTCCTCTTGTGTTTCTCCATGAGGAAGGCCTATGCCCAGCAGTGGGACGTATATTGGCTAAGGACGAGAGAGAGATTAAAATATATTTTGCTGTAATATTAATCAGAATGAGTTTTATTACAGAACCTAATTGGTCACAAAAAATGTAAAATCCCTTAAAGACTTAGCGATGTAATAAACGGACTTCTCCAAGGCAGGAAAATGTAATTTAATGTTTTCATTACGTCGTTATTATGTTTATGTACTATTTGAATCTTTAGATTACCCTTTACTTTTAATACTGTTTCGTTATTATACATAAATAATATTTCAGTAAGAAAGCAAAGATGTAATGCGTGTTCGATACCCACAAGCGTAATCGATGTATCAAATTATTCACAATATTGTAACGTAAATTCTCTTGTGTAAACGATGTTAAGAAGTGCTCGTGCCTTAATGTCGCATGTTCTATTAGCCGTGATCCGTATCCGTACAGCGTCACATATAATTGGATCCTCCAGCACAATTACGAAGGAAGATTACTAAAGCCACCACTGATTGACACTGGGACCTAATCCCGAACGGTTTCGTAGGGTGACACAGCGCTTATTAGGATAGTTAGTACAAGAGCAGTCCTTGCTCTTTTACTAAAGTTTTACTATGGCAAAATGACCTAGCTTAGCTGTGTAGATCGCGGTATGAACCAAAGTACGAAAAGAGGTGAAAAGGTGCTCATTTGCGTTTAAGAGCAACGCGGGCGGTCGGCGTCCGCCGGCCACGCTTAGGGCCGGCTCCAGAGTCGCTGCACTGAAAAATTACAAAGCAGATGTTTCATACATTTTCTTGTAATTTCGCCGCTGGCCGCTAACTCCCGCGGAGGTTAATTATGTTTCGTTCTCTTACGGCCGGACTCAGAGACGTCATTTAAGCTAATGTTCTATTAACGAATTTAAATTCGTCTTTATGCGTATTAAAATAAGTGTAAATTTTTTAACATAAGTAACTATTAAAGATAATGAACGACTCTGAGTACGGCAGACAGTCAGTCAGCTATACTAGCCACGAAATCTTATTAGTGTGTCCGTTGTGGGCACGCGGGTACGGTTATGTGTCACAATTGTATCAAAATTTTGACGAGTAGCGCGCGCGCGTGGCCGGCGCTGGCCACCGGCGTTGCTCGAAATCCACCCTTAGTACACGTATAATAAATTTCATAATTCTTCTAGAATTTTCAAAGAAGAATTAGGAACGAAAATTAAATTATTTTATTACCTACATGTTGTTGTACAGTCGTTCTGGCAATGTTACTTGTGTCACGGCACTGATCACGTAAACAACCGTAGTTTGCGTTGATCGTTAGCAGGTCTTGCACCTAATTACTAATTACCTAAACGCTTGCTCTTACTGTCACTAGATTTTGAACTATATTATTTAAATGTAATTAGTCTGCAAATCTGTTAATTGAGTCCGGTACATGGCAACAGGCTCGCCACCTGTTAGATGGGGACTTAGAGGGTGTTTAGCTCCTTCGCCTACCTTTTCGTGGCAGAGGCGTGATGATACGAATCTGTTTTTTTTTAATGTTTAAAAAATGTATGTTGTTATGTGTTATGATTATTTTCAGTGCATTAAATTGTACGGTAACATTAGTACGCCGTTTGTTTATCTTAGGTATAACAAGTACCTACAGCTTATTATGCGAAGATTGATAACAAATCTTCGCCCGGTACCGGTTAAACCTATATCGGGCGAAATGTGCATGTTAATACTTATCCACCTTCGATTATATAGGCATGATGATAGGTTATGTTGCATGGATGGATTTTTATAGACATTAACAATTGTACTTAACTACAATAAAAATATTTTGAATACCAACATGGATATTTATTTTAAGCTCGCTATCGGTCTAAAAATAAATGACATTTTGTCGATTAGAATTATTTTATTTACGGTAGATATGTCTTTATAAAGAACATGTAGGGGAGGAGTTCGCTACGTTTGATATATTAGTTATGTTATGTAATTGGCCCAGCCAAAAAACAAATAAGCCAAGAATAGAGTCATTCAGGGAATGAGATATGAGGCTGGAAACTTACGTACAACTTAATTTTGGTGTTCAAAAATTTGTCTCAAAAGTCTAATATAATCAGATATTTTGAGATAAAAGCTCACCGCGCTCAACCATACTAACTGCTATGTTAGATCAACCGTGAATATAATTACATAATTATTAACGAACAATAGTGTATAGTATTCATTAGTCAAGCATATAATAGGGGTTAAGGATTGAAATTTCCGTTTTATTTATCTCTTAGTATTTTGTCATTTTTTTTTTAAATACTAAAAAAAAAAAATTACCTCCTCTTAAAGTAGACAATTTTTTTGAGCTCTTTTGATTTGTTTTGATAATTTGTTGTAAGTTTAATTGTGTTGAAATTGGACACGGAGACAACTCTTTTTAAGTGCCTCGCGAATAAATACATCATTTGATTTGCATTCACTTAAAAACTATAATTTTTTTTATGAAGAGTGATATCACACATATTGCTAAAGCTTGTCTAATGATACATGCCAAACAATTATTATCTCTGGATTTGTCGTTGTGGATAAATCTGAAAAAATGTTAGTATGGAAAATGCAGACTTCCCCAAAATCTCCATACAAAACGACAATTTCATACTTTAACCCCTACTATTTATACAATTATTTTTAAATAATACACACGGGTTCAGGGTCCACTTATAAATTTTATTTAATTAATCTTGATCAAATGTAATAGAGAGATGAACGGGATCATTTCCAATACATAATCCTTCTACAGTATGCATGTAAATCGATAAAAGAAAAATTTCTGTTTTTTTTTGTTTTCATGCAAAATACCGATTTAGTCATTAACCCCTTGGAGGGCTCCGCGAACACCTGTATTCGCAAACAAAAGATGTGGATAAGTAATTAGTAAATTCTAGAACGGTTGAGCACATAAAACTAATTTTAAGACCAATGTTTAGGAAGGCATACGTCCCGATTGTTCAGGTTACCCGGCAGATATGATGTTGAAGATCCATCCATCCAACCCGGATGGATGTGAAAATGGATGGATGGATGTTGTCTAAAGAAAATTGGCGAAAATCGAGGCGAATTTTTGAGGACCGTACTTAGTGGGAAACATAATACTTTAATTTTATGTGATAGATATTTATTATGATAAACTCCTAATTTATAAAGTAGGCAAACAAAAATTAAAATATTTAAAAAAATACCTAAATGATTAATACAAAAACGTTATAATGGATGCGAAAATCCATAGATATAGAATATACTGACGTACGAAAACCAAATACGTAAATTATCTGTATAAATACTTTCCAATATACAAACGTCTTCTTGATTTTAAATGTAATATTTTTTTGCTGTGTAGCTCGGTTTTCCTATTTTCCAATTCGTTTACTTAGAGTAAAAATTGAAATACAAGAAAACCGTGCAATGAAAAGAAGAGAAAAATGGTCAGTTTTGAATAATAATGAATAGTTGTCTAAAAAATCAAGATATAAGTCAGGAGAAAAAAATAAATGCCAATAATGGAACAAACGTCAAACTATGTGAATCTAGTATAATTATGTCAAATAATACATCGGTAAATTCGAGTTTTTTCTTATATTCGCATTTTGAATACAAGAAAAAACTCTGATTATTGATTTATTTCACGACTTAGCGTGTTTCCCGGACTGACGATTAAAGCATTTTAGTAGACCTCGGCATTTGTTTCTCGGGACTACAATTTTGAAAGCGACATCGCTTATCAGATGAAACGGAGCAAACGAAACATGCAGTTGGAGGCCTAAATCCTGTCTGAGAAAATCCTGTTCGGGCCATCATAATCCTTTCTACTGATTCAACTTCCTCTTTCAAAAACTGCATCAGTTTGGTTAAATCGTGTCCCTTAGAATCGCTACTGTACCGAATCCTGTTCCAAGTTCGCAAAACGACTTCGGGTAAAACTGACTCGATCATTGGGTACAGGACGGATGCGTATTTGTCATGAGCAGCTCCTAAAGTTTCCAATGCCTGAAGATGACTTTGTAAATTGCCGAACAAGTTATTTATTTCACGGCGTTCCCCTTTATTTTGTAAAAGAACCAAATTGAGTATACCGCGAACATAAGTTTCAATTAATATATCTTCTCGAGTAAAACGAGCTCTTAATGAATCCAGTGGTTTCTCGTAATTATCGCCGCTTGGGGGATAGCTTTCGACTAAACTTCGTGCATTTGATTCAGGAGCCATTGATTGCAATAGATACTGAAATTTATCTAAATTGTCTAACTCGGAATCACCGTGAATCTTTTGGAACTGGCCCCACCAAAGTAACCAATTTTTAATGTTTCCATCGAATTTCATGAGCTCTAATTTTGGTACGTGAAGACGTCCTTGGTTCTTATTGCCGTTGTTCTTGTTGTCGCATCTTATAGATACTACTGAATCTACCGACAATAATGGCGTTTCACTCTTACAACGTTTGCTCATAGATGACGAGATATTTTTGTGAGTGTTGCGAATTTTACACCACCGCTTTCGATATGTCATGGCCTTATCCTGATCGGCCTGAAACGTTTATTAATGGAAGTTGTCGTCAGAACACCACAGCTCACGAATAGCATTTTCTACTTCAAACAATGCTTGTGAAGTCTCAGAAAGCAGAGTAAAATTATCTAAGAAATCATCATACCTTTGAGCTTCATTTAAGCTGTCTACATCGTCCGCTTGTATCGTGAATTCTCGCCTCAGTTGAGTTCGTTTCCTTTTAGTGACTCCATCTGGCCTTATTGAGTCCTGTCACGGTCGCTAGAAATGTAAAGGGCAAAGGCTTCGATGTGCTAAACAAATATTTATTGGAAAAACTCAAAAAAACATTAAATTGACAAAAGCAATAAAACAACCGCTGCCAAGAACGGTTGCTAAGGAAATCCAAAAAATATGACAAAACCGAAGGAGTTCAGAACACTAGTTTTAAATACGCAGTCCATTCCATACGATGTAAATTAGACAAAATAAAGGTAACTGTAACCTTACCTCAATATTGAAGTGATTTTTCTTATATCTAGTTAACCCCAACTTTGAGAGGGTAAGTTCCATATACTTTTTTGTTAGGCTTGCTTAGATGTATAAGTATTAGTTATTTTCAATAATTAACGCGTTAGTAGTCCAAAACTCTATAGAAGTCTGCCATTCTTCTTTTGTAGAAAACGAAATAATTACGAAAAGCTAATTTTTTTGACAGTTGATCGTGAATAACTCATGACGATAATAGATTTTAAAATACTTTTGAGACAAATCTTAGAACCTTCCAAATAAAGTTGTACACAAGTTTTTAGCTTATCATCTCTCATTCCCAAGTAAATCCTTAATTTGACTGGGCTAATAGGGGTGAGCTTGTTCATACAAACGGCAGGTCTTATATACGGCGAATATTACCTTGACATACTTAACGCCTGTGAATCGTAAAACACCCCAATTTTTTGGAAAAGTCTGAATAAGAAATCGAATCTCTCTCGATGAATCTCACGCCAGACTCGAATTTAAAATTAAATCGCCTACGCTATCGCTGCACCGAATGTAGCGCATAGTTTACGAAGCATTCTGTGGAAATAGTAAAAGATAGTCGTATTTTATGTAAGGCTCAGGCCGCATCGTGGCCGGTTGCAGGTGTGCCTTCGTTTTAATCTCCTAATGGTCGCTCCAGTTGAGCTTTGCCCCGTTACTTTACAAAAGAGACTAGAAAAGACCGCAATAGAAATCGTCTCAAAAGACGTAGATAAAAGTATTTGGAAGCTCCAAGGCTTCATTCGTTTAAAAAGTTGTTATTGTGATAAAAGTTTTCTATCATCTGCTTTGTAATGCAGTCAGAATTTATCGCATGGGCTTCGGGTTAATGAATGTAAAACTCTGTCTGTTTTATAGAACAAAGAGATAAGCCAGACGATATATAAAATGAGAAAATGAGATGGGATGAATATAAAATCATAGAAATTGAAGTGTTTGAGGCCACAAGTCTCTATCGCGCAAAGCTATTTCAAATAGATACGAAAGATAAATGCATCTGAGTATAGTTTGCAGGTGATTCTCTACGGTATTGATGCATCCAAAAAATATTAAACCTTTTAAACATATCATCATGTCTATATAAACCAAGGTGTTAAAAATTATTGCTTTGATTGACCCCCTTTCTTGAACTTCAATGTTGTCACAACACGTCTGACCAATCTTATAATATCTAAATGTTATGATTATTTCGAGCGCTTCTAGTCACGCCATGGGCGAATCTAAAAATGTGTTGTGTACTTTATTCCTTGTAGTACTACGAACAATGCTAAAACGTTTGTAATTAAAATGGAGTATGCATAACATCTGCCCGGGAGCAACATTGGGATTATAAAAAATCTGTTGTTCTTCTTAGCGTGTTTGGAAAAGATTAAGTTGATACTGAAGTGAAATATTATAAATTTTTGTTTAGGAAATTTTTATTATGCCGAATTTCTCTTTTAACCTAATCATCTCTTTTTGTCATTAACTCAAAACCTAATATTAGCTTCTAATTATAGCACTTCTGAACATATTTTAAAATTGCTCGGAAAGCAAGGTAGGTAGTGCGCTCTTCTTGTACCATTACAAAAAAATCTAAGCAGTTATTTCACAAATTGATAAGTTGTTTGTTTCATATTATGGGCACAAAGATATTGTAGAACCAG
Source organism: Parapoynx stratiotata (assembly GCA_910589355.1). Lineage (NCBI taxonomy): Eukaryota > Metazoa > Arthropoda > Insecta > Lepidoptera > Crambidae > Parapoynx > Parapoynx stratiotata. Next base: position 7,150,753 of record OU342466.1, read on the forward strand.
CGTAGCAGGGGCCCGCAAAGTCCTTCCGAATAAATAATAATTACCAACATGACCCTTACCGCGTTCGAACAATCTGGTCCGGAATTGCACGAAAATGTTATGTATTCACTTTGAGTGAAACTTAAGCCTTTATTGTGAAATTAATGTAAAATGTAGTCAAGTGGTAAATTGTTGTACCCGAAATTAAAACCCAGCCTTCTCTTGTAACGCCTTTCTGACAAGACGAGGCGCCAGTTAGTCCTTTGAATCCGACCGCATTACTCTCGTCCCTTGTGATTTTCCTTTGCTACAATTATTGTCGAGTAAGTATTGGGTTCACAGATTTAAGTCTGTCAATTGTACTATTTGCATAATATTCTTGGTGTTTGAAAACAGTTTTATGAGTAAATTATTTATTTTTACATGTAATGGCTTTTTCTGAGAAAACGTTAACTTTTTAAAGTATTTATGACACAGGTTTTTAGCCGCTCTTTGATTTTTCTCATAGTAAGATCCACTTGAAGCAATATAATCGCCAAAATATACAATAAACTTATTTGTTTTGATAACATTCTTAATTCATGAAAATGTAGAAAATCTATATTTAAAGACGTGAGCAAAGCAAGCTACTATTGTAACAGAAAAATATATTTCATAGTCAAAATAGTGTTGTAATGTGCCAAATTCGAACTTAAAGACGTTCTCACATATTCTGTTAATTTAGTTATATCAAATTTGTTTAACTGTCATGTTACCGGCGACCGTTACTTGCGGTTGGCGGTTTAGCCTGGGAACCGCAGCAGAGATATCTAACTTGCTTTGCTACATAAGACCCACTGGTTTCCGGACTTAAATGTTTCACAACCTCCGCGACTTGGTTCCTAGCCAAACCGTTATTAATCGTCGGAGAAATTTATTGTTTAGCGTCACGGCGGATTCTATGCTAATTTATGATATAGACGTGTGCATTACGCCAGGACAATGTTGTCGAAGATCGACATTCTGGTAGATCATATAATTAGTTAGCCTGCTCCTGTAAATGTTTATGTATTACATTTTGAAATTCGTTTGCTTATAATTTTTAAGATATTTGAAAAACCTGTTTCTGCTGGCGTAAAGATACCCGTTACCGAGTTAAGGCCTAACAAAGGATATTTATATTCACATAAATAAGTTTAAAACGGTGCATAATTTTACTTTTTTATACGCGCACGAATTCAAACAAATCAAGACAAAGTTGTGTATAAAAATTTTGAAAATTATGCTTAGCCGTTTCAGAGTACCTACCCCAGAAAAAGTTTAAACATTTTCGCATCCGTAAAACGTATCAATCCAAATTATATCACATTTACCTCGTCTAGTGAACAAATTATGTAACTTATGCCTTTTCTTATATATTAAAAAAAACAAAAATTATGCTGGGGTAACGTTACGCCAACAGATTCTGCTTTATTTCAAATAACTTAAAAAATATATGCAAACGAATTTCAAAATCTACATAAACATTTACAGGAGCTGGCTGACTAATCATCTGATCTACCAGAATGTCGATTTTCAACAACATTTTGCTTTTGCAGATATAACTTTTTAACTATATAGTTCTATATCATTTTCAATATTCACGGTTATACTGCCATTGTAAATAGCTCCTAAATTAACGGCAGTGTTAACAGTATTATTATAACACACATTTTAACAGCATTACAGCGTTGTGTACATACCTCATTAATTAGTTGTTTTAATGTGAATGCGTGCTGTGTTCGTAAATCCAGTTGACAAGTAAATGAAACGGGGATTAGTTGATTATATACAGTTAATTAATTGATTCAGTATTGTTAGGATTCAATAACGGGATTTGAATTATAATTAGTAAAATGTGTATAACTAATGTAATTTACCAAAAAAGTAGATACAACAGTGTTATTGTGGGGCATGATGATAAAAAAAAAATTTGATTTTCGGAAAATATTATATTAACGATTGCAGATATTTACTGTATAGAAGTGTGACAACAAATCACAGAAAAAATGGCGATGACAAGACAGAGTAATAAAAAATGTATGTTGCGACCATCTAGCCAATTTCCAACAAACAGATTTTCATTTCTGTTTAAAAATATCACTAATAAACTCGTTCAACTTAAACATACACTATGAGAAAAATAAATCCACTCCACTGTCTGTGTATTGAATACAGAATAGATGCCTAATCACCTTTGAGCACAGACTTGGGCCTGCAAGCGGCCGATTCTGTCTCAAACATACAAGTAAGTCCACTGCATTAGCTCAAATCCTCAGAGGCCGTAGAGATCTCGCATCCGGCTGTGCAAAGAGAAAAAGTCTTACAAGAACTGGCATTTTTAATTAAATTCGCTTTTAAGATTCACAGAAATTCCTTTTGAGGATTTGTGTAATCCGTCTAAAGTTTTTTTCCATACAACTTCAAAGAATTTTGGGTAAAGAGTTTTTTGAGTACATGTTTAATGCTGTCAGAGTATAAATGTAAGAGTATCAGTGATTTCTTTTACATAGTCCTTTTTACGTATTTAAATTAAACTTAAAATTAACCTTTTGGTACTGCATAACCAAATCTCTGTTCTTCATATTTTTATATCTAAAAAATAATTTTATTTAATACTGTGGATTTTTGGATATATTAATAATGCTGTACGATAAAATTAGTGTAGGAGTGGTTCATTTTGCAAAGCCGTTGTACTAATTTTCAAGTGAAGTAATTAAGATTAAGACCCTTGTGGTATTGCAATATACCGAATATATTTATTGGAAATCTGAATCATCATTCGATCTAATATTACTGTGAATATCCCAAGACATTACTACCACTTCCAAGCTCTTAGACGATTGCAAGCACTCACACTTATTACGGCCGTCTTTTGGCTCAGTCTGTCTCTCCTACATCATTGTATTGCGATTCCTTTGTCGTCTCTCACTTAATACGAACACAATGCATGGTATTCAGCCGATTTATCCGCCCTTGTTACTGACACTAGGATGTGCCAAGAGAAAACTTGGACCGTTTAACGCTTCCATTCTCTTCACACTGTGTTTACGCCGAACCGTTCATAGAATTTAACAAGCCGTTGCATATTATTTTAACTTTAAACCATTTGTGTGATATCCTTAAATCCTTATTATATTAAAAAAATATATTCGATGTAATTGTGATTATAAAAATTTATCAATTCTAAAATATTTGTCTTTTATTATATTTCAGTCCACATGTTTCTCATGATTTCTTTTGTAATACGATAGGCCAACCTTTTACATATTTTTACCTTTTTGGCAACTTAGAATTGAGACGTATTATAGTTAAATATGCGAAATGGTGGATGGTTAAAGAAGCTTTCTCCTTAATAAACTGCCTCGAAATCGACAAATGTAGTTGTGATTCTTTTACGAAAATTGTACTTCTAATGAAGAATACATTAAAAGAACAATACACGCAAAAGTTATTTAAAATAACGTATTTGGATTTTTATTTTTTTATATTTGAATAACTATTTTAACCAGCCCTGACGAACCCTTTTAACTGGCGGCCCGAGTAATTTAATATACCTATTCACCAATAAAAACTTATTCGTCGTTCTAAAGACTAAAATTATATTGGGGTACTATCTACCTGTGGAATTAAGCATCCAATGAATTTAATTGTGGTAACCTCTTTATTAGAAGCATCGCCATCGCTTGTCTCATTATCTGGTGCATGCCAAATGACTCGTCCTATACTATATAGAAACTTAAAACGGGTAGAACGAATACTTCTGCCTACCCCTTTCTTCTTCAGTGATATTCAACTTTTCCAGTTTGCGTGACACAAACATACAGACAGAAGGGACTCCAAAGACTGTTGTTTATAAACTTTAACTTTTGCTGTAATGAAGACCACCCTTTTAGTTTTTTTCTTATTTCTCTAATGGGCATCGGTTTGTTACAATTTCATTGTAATATTTTTTCTCTGCTATTCTCATTATTTAAATTTCAATATTTGAATACCAAGCATTGGAAATCTTTGATGATCATGGCACAGAAGAACAATTAAGTGATTTATTTTTATATTTACAATAAAATATATAAAAGATTTGAAGCATTTAACAATGTCTTGTAGATTTTAGCCGGAGACTTCATGATTCGGTTCTAGGTTATCTGGGCACACAAGAAAACCTCTGCTGTTTCTTACAGTAGAAAAGATTATTTCCTCTAGTTACGACGAAGGCCATTCTTCTTATTTTTCCATTGTTGCCAAAGTTCGATAAATGGCTCCGTTGGCTGCAAACAAACGATTACGGTACACTATGGACACTAAGTGTCCATTAAACTTAGTCGGTGTCTTTTATAAGTTGAAATAACTGTCTTCGTCCGCTAGTGAAATAATTAGCTTTGTAAAAGTTTTTCGATTAGGTACTTCACTTATCTTCGTAATTACAAAGTTGTTTATTGCTGAACCTATAATCATAAGTAACTCTTATGTCGTAGTTGGATCTCAAGGAATTAGGAATTAACAATATATTTTTAGAATACACTACTCCAATGAATATGCCATATTTTTCATAATCTTCAATGTATAATATATAGATAATTCCAATCAGCATACAAGTATCTTCTCGACTCAATGCAGTTGATATTTTTTTTTATAGTTAAGAGGTCATTTATTTGTTTCTTTTTTAACAAAATTTCTTTTTCCTATTTTGTTTCAAGCTTAAAATGTTGTTGTTGCTGTTGATAGCGCAATAGCAAAGTGTGTCACTGTTGTTTTACAGTGAAAAATTTATGTACGGTTTACGTCATACTGAAATGTTAAGTTTGGTGAGCTCTCGTTAGAACTGTGGCTGCAACTATGTAACTGATTGTCTTTTTTCCTGAAAATATAGATCTTCATGAAACATTATTTTTAGTGGAGATTAGTAAGTTTTATCACTTCATTTTTGCTTTCATATGAATTTCAGTAAAGGATATTTAGGTCTTTAAATGCTTTTAACATAATTTCCCAAAAGGTCGGTACATCTTGTGTAAAAGCTCACTAACACTCCCTTTCCCTAAACGAAGCTTCTCGAAAACATTTATTTTGCCCAAACGGTAGTTAGTACTGTAAGCTCTGTCCATAATCTCTACCTCTGAACTTTCTTGGTAAACTTAGTGATGGTGTGAATCCCCTCTTTACTAATTCGATCACGGATTACGATACGTAGATGTCTGTAGTCCGCTGTTTACACACCTATAAGAAATAGAGTACAATGCTTAGAAACTCGTATATTCTCCCCTACTAAGGGTGGATCTTACCAAATTCCGTGTAACTGCAAAGAGGTATGGACACCAATAAATGCTTTAATTTCATTGGTCGAATCTGCTGTTATGACGAAGTCCTGCGTAATCGACCGTGTACGCAAATTTAGACGAATTCGCCCGAAGGCTAAGACCGTAGTTCCTGCTATTTTCTTCGTATGTCTTAATAACGAAGCACGGTTGTTGATCCACTATATGAACAAACTCAAGATAGAAACGCTAATGACTTCACAAAGTTAAACCTTCTTAGCGCAGCATTCCCAAATTTAATAAACAGACGGAAGGTAACCAGTCTTGTTTTGACGAGCTTCTATTTGGAAAGCAAACAGCTCCCTTTAGGCCAAGAATACAAGTAGCCTAGCCTAGCTGATTTTGTTAAAATAATACTGCCTTGTTGTATTTGCCTCATATTTTCAATATTAGTTTAGTACTTTATTCTGCGAATGTTCTACGTTAAGTTTCTTTAGTGTTCGTTCAGCTGCTTCGGTTTATTTTGTGTATAGATCCAGCATAAAGAGATTGCAGGATTTTCCCATTAATTATATGGTAAAATTGTATAATGTATTAAAAACATATACATATTTCAAATCTGTTATTTGCGCTATGATTTGTTAATTAACATTCAGATTGACAAAAAAAATGTATTTGCACGCAAACATCAAAACATTTTTGATGGAATTTCATTTTTGACGAAAATTATGCATTCACAAAAATGATTAAATGTTTTGATAGGATAGATATGAATAAAATTAATTGAATTAAATCCAATCTGGTTGAGTTTATCGTATATTTTTATGGAAATACGAAATAAATTCACTCTAATTTTCGTTTGCGTTATATCCTATATGTAAATTGTTTGTGTGCGCATCGGATATGTTTGCTTTATGGAGCGTAAACAGAGATATCGCGAAATGCCTCGGCTGTAATATACGAGTGCAGAGTGAAAAAGTTTTGATTTAAGGATAAACATACATTTAAAATAAACATAATGCATATAAGAGCTAAATTCTGAACCACAGTGAGTTTACATTTGTGTACTATGGAACAGCAAATATTATAAAAGTAATCTGTACTTGTAATGTAATTTGTGCGTATAGATGTCAATTTGTTTTTCTTCTTCTTCTTGCCCTTTTCCCACTCTAGGTGGGGTCGGCACAACATGTCTTCTTCTTCCATTCTCCTCTGTCACTCGTCAGCTCAGCATCCACTTCTTTTATCCTCATATCATTCTTCACGCATTCAATCCATCGCTTCTTTGGTCTTCCTCTAACTCTAGGTCCGTCCACATCCATGCTCAGCATCCTTCTTGTAATGTGACATTCATCCCTCCTCATCACATGTCCATACCACGCTAACCTATTGCTCCTAATCTTTTCTGTCACTGGCGCTACTTTCAAACTTCCTCTAATATATTCATTCCTGATCTTGTCCATTCTTGTAACTCCACACATCCATCGCAACATTCGCATCTCTGCTGAGTGCAGCTTTCTTTCATCCATCGCTTTCGTTGCCCAACATTCAGATCCATACATTACAACAGGTCTAACGACGGATTTATAGATCTTCCCCTTAAGCTTAAGGGGTAATCTAGGATCACACGTTGCTCCTGAGACCTGTCGCCATTTCATCCATCCCACATTTATTCTATTTCTTACATCCTTGTCAATATCGCCATCGTTTTGAATTAATGATCCGAGGTACCGGAAATCGGAGCAAACAGGTAGGGATACACCACCTAAGGTCATGTCCGAAAAACTGGATGCCTCCCCAAAAGGGCAGAACAAGTGCTCGGTTTTCGTCCTACTAATCCTTAAACCGACACTCTCCAGCCTACTCTGCCATTTTCCCAGCCTGCTTTGAACCTCGGATACATTTTCTCCAACAAGAACAATGTCGTCGGCGAACAGCATACACCAAGGTGCCCCCTCTTGTATGTCTGCTGTAAGGGCATCCATAACAAGAAGAAACAGGTAAGGGCTTAAAGCCGACCCCTGGTGCAAACCTACAGCCACATTGAACTTGTCGGTCACTCCGGCTTCGGACCTAACTTGCGTGCTCGCTCTATCATACATCTTTCTTACAAGCTCTACATACTTCCAAGGTACTCCTTTAACTTTCATAGCCCACCGTAGAACCTCGCGGGGTACCCTATCGTATGCCTTTTCGAGGTCAACGAATACCATGTGCAAGTTTCGATTCGCACGTCGATATTGTTCACATACTTGCCGAAGTGCGAATATGGCGTCCGTTGTGCCTCGTCCAGGCATAAACCCAAATTGGTTCTGGCTCACCTCACTCTCCTCTCTCAGTCGTCTCTCAATCACTCTCTCCCATATTTTCATACTGTGTGACATGAGCTTTATTCCCCTATAATTGTTGCAGTCCTGTACATCACCCTTGTTTTTGAAGACTGGCACAAGTGTGCTATTGCACCATTCTTCAGGGATCGCTTCCTCTTGCAACATTTTATTGAAGAATAAAGTCAGCCACCTCAATCCGTGTGCTTTCAGAACCTTCCATACTTCAACTGGTATACCATCTGGACCAACAGCTTTACCATTCTTCATTCTCTGCACTGCCATTCTCACTTCATCGATACTTGTCAATGTCAATTTGTTTTTGGGAGTAGAAAAATAAATTAAATTTTATTTAAGAAAACACCGTTTCAATCAGTAAAAAGACTGCTCATTATTAATTAAAGTCACTCTGTGCTGTTGTAAAAACTGTTATTTTATTTTTGTAAATTTTTATTTCTCCCGCGTGAAGTCGCGGTGGTTAGCTAGTAAGACGATTTTATTCCTATAATAGTTGAAAGTTACCAGTATTACTTATTTAACTCGGTCTATTGGAAACAAGGATAAGCGTTTAGTTAAAAGAATACAACGAAAAATCGATAAAGTTCCAATCACTTGTGGGCGGAGTCTAGTTTCTCTCCGTGCCTACCCGAGCACGATCCTCCGCGTAAAACAATAATAGACCTTTATAATTATAGTCCCAAGGTGCATAAAAGAAATTTATGACATAATTCAATGTGATAAAAATTGATATACATATATTTTTTGTTGTTAAATGTTCACGAATTGAATTTATTAATATGACAGTAAAATTAATAGGAACATAATGATATGAATGCCCTAATTATTGTTGGTTATATATATATATATATATAAATTATGATGTTAATAGTTAATAGTGTGCATATTGTGCAATAAAGTATGACTCTTCTTTCTGCACTTTTAATTTTTATGTAACTTGCAGTATTGCAGTTTTACATCTCAACAAACATATCTCGGTTATATAGTGGTGCACACCCCAACGGCCTCCATGCTATTTAAGGTTGAGTTCTACAACATTCGTGGACTCCCTGCAGCTTGATGACGTCCACCAGCACCAAGAGACGGCTCAGCCAGCGTGAAATTTCTGACGGAAACACATTCTCCGAGCCGCTACCTGCTTGAAGGGCCCTCAAAGCGAAGGCCGGTGTATGCTAGTATGTTTGGTCGAAAGTTTGCTGTCGCCACCTCAGCTGGCTGGAAGAACCCCCCATTTTAGTGGTACACGTGGATTCTAGTATCGGGTCCAGAATGTACGGGTGCCTCTACAGATCCCGTACCGGTGATGCTAAGACAACTTGACTTTTTAAACAACTTAGTCGGGTAGCACACGCGCAAGAGCAGTATAACACCAATTTCTTTTGTTGAGTTCTTCCTAAACTGACCATGCCAGGGTGACTGCTCACGCGTTTGCTCTTACACACGCATTGAAACAACTGGTTGGTCAGCTCATCAGGATACCAAATTATTCAGATAAAAATGAGAATCGTTTTAACCACCATAAGAACCATTTTAACGCCTCTCTGGTCTAGTGGTTGACACCACCGGGTGTAGATCGGGATCGGGAGGTCGGGGTTTTATTCCCCATGGGGCAGGAGGTTCTCAGCTCGGTTTGTTGTCAAATAGTTTCAATAACCGTCTGCAAGATAATCTATCGCTGGCAGTGTGCCGAAAAATTTTTTTTTAAGCAATAAATAAAATCAGAATGCTGAAATATTCCTGGAATATTTTCATTAAAAAATGTTGATAGTTTAAAATCATAAAAAAACAATTTCGGAGTATAACGTCGAAAGCTTTGATCAGAGGTTATATCAAATATTGGCATCACGTGAATTTAGTTTTTTATTTATTTAAACTTTAACTTCAATTAAGCTTAAATGCTTCGACACTACATTAAAATATATAATTAATTTATTTTTGTTGCACTGAATTAATTTGTAAGACTACTTACACTATATATATTGGGTCCTTACCTATGAAATTGGTGTTTTTTTTCTCTCTTAGTATTTTGTCTGTAACTATCAAGATTCAGAGTATTCCTGATAAATAATTACCTCGTCTAAAAATAGACTATATTTTTGAGCTCTTTTCATTTGTTTTAAAAATTTGTTGTAAATTTAATTGTGTTATAATTGGACACGGACACAACTCTTTTTAAGTGCCTCCCGAACACATCATTTTATTTGCATTCACTTAAAAACGATAATGATAAATTTTTATGAAGTGTGATATTACACATATTACTAAAGCTTGTCTAATGATAGATGCCAAATATTATTATCTTTGGATTTGTCGTTGTGAAGAAAACTAAAAAAATTTAATATGGAAAATGCAGAATTCCCCAAAATCATCATACAAAACACCAATTTCATAGGTAAGGACCTAATATATATATAGTGTAAAAAGCATTTGCAATAACAAACCGGAACGACTAAAACTTGACATATCATAACCAATCAATGTGTTGTATTTTTAACTACAATTATTCTTTGTTATTTGGCAATTTATATAACCTGTGTTAAGCTAATAGTAATGCAGACCACGATTTGACGTATTGGTTGCTCAATTCTCATACAAAGAGCCAACTGTAGTTCATTTCAATCCACATCAAATATAGATCAGAATAAGAACAATGATACAATAACGGTTATGATTAACGTCACAGAGTAAAGAATCTAGGTCAATTGAAAAAGACGTTATTATGGTCATATTCTGTGTCGATAAATCATTTATTGCGTATAACACACATTTAATTTACGTTTAGGTAAAAAAGCCATCAGCCGTTGTATTATTGGGTAAATGGAGGATGGAACCGCCACGAGCTTTTTTATTGGTGTCTTCTTCTACCTTTGGGTAGTAGTGTATTGGCAAAATGCCGTACGCAGGTATCATGGTTGAATTATTTTCTAAAGGGAATATTTATTAGACTTAATCGAAATATTTGATGAATTATCAAATCTAAAAATATGAGTATGAATAGAATATCACTATAGACATTTTATTTTATTTTCATTTCAAATTGAAAGTTTATTTATTTGATGGCGTCATGTTAAGGAAACTCAAGGAACCTAAAGGTAAAATGTGTATTGGGTCGACGCAGCGGATGTTTGTGTCAATTTGCCTAACAATCCAATTATCCGTCGCAGAATCAGAATACTAATTGCTTGCGATGCTCTCAGAATATAAAACAACGAAAAAACAAAGGCTCGATGCTATGCTGCCAATTACTGTTCAGTTTTTAATTTCAACTGCTTTTTGTTTTCACTAGTTAATAGTATTTTTTGATTATTTAGATTATTGAGATTTTAATAAATTTTCATGAAATAACTAAAAGTACGACTAATAAAAACTAAACATAAAAGGCAAAGAAAAAATAAAGGCAAAATAAAGGAGGATACAGGCATAATTATTGCTATTTCACTTTATTACTTGGCCAGGCAGTGGGGATTTGAATTCGTTGATAAAAAACAATGACATGATATATTAGAAATTAGGTTTTGGTCACCCATCCAAAGCCTGACTGTGGCGAAGGCTGCTTTGTTTTCGATATCGACAGCCAAAGCGTACTACTACGCCACCGAGTTAAGTACACACACTTGAATGAAATCGTACCTCCATGATTATGGTTTTTAAAACGTTTCAATATTTTGTATTTTCGTACAACTATTAGGTCCTTACCTATGAAATTGGTGTTTTGTATGGAGATTTTGGAGAATTCTGCATTTTCCATACTAAAATTTTTTCAGTTTTCTTCACAACAACAAATCCAAAGATAATAATATTTGGCATCTATCATTAGACAAGCTTTATTAATATGTGTAATATCACACTTCATAAAAATTATCTATCGTTTTCTAGTGAATGCAAATAAAATGATGTATTCACTTAGGGAGACAACTCTTTTTAAGGGAGGCACTTAAAAAGAGTTGTCTCCGTGTCCAATTTTGACACAATTAAATTTACAACAAATTATCGAAACGAATCAAAAGAGCTCAAAAATATAGTCTATTTTTAGACGAGGTAATTATTTTTTAGGAATACTCTGAATCTTAATAGTTACAGACAAAATACAAAGAGTGAAAAATAACACCAATTTCATAGGTAAGGACCCAATATAATGGAACCGCTTTAAAGACGGGTAAAATATCTATTATTTTTAGTACATCATATAGATATTCTGTTTCAAGTACATATTTTTGAACAGACAAATGTACTATATGTCGTTTTATAAAAGGTACCTCTGTAATAACCATTTCAGTGGTAAAGCCATACCGTTATTATAAGACCAATTAGTAAAAACACTGAAACGCTCGTAATTCAAGGTACTTCACAGACGTCCCAAGCAATTGACTTAATTCCCTACACTTAATTCAACTTATTACAGTTTAAAACATTTAGTTTCTCCACCACTTATGTTGTAGTTACGAAGTTAAATCACAGTAATTTCATACGAAGTCCATTTACAAAATACTACCTAAAGGTTTTTTAACATACCTAAAATCTTACTTGTGTTTAGATTGTGTTTTGTAAGATTCAGGTAGGATATTTTTCATGAAATAAAAATAAAATGTATCAAAAATAAGGAACTAAAAAAATTTATGATGTCAATCATTTCCACCTAGAAATGGTTTTGACTTCTGTAAATATTTTTACTATACGAATTTGAATGTTACTTTATTACGTGTTTCTCATTATAATATCAAATTAGCTATATTAGCTTTTTGAGGGACGTTTCATAGCTACGCTGGCCGCTAGCGCAGGCGAGATTTCCATACATTTTGACGTATAAGCGCGCGCGTGCGGCTGTTAAACGATGTTACTATCTCGTGTAATTGTGAACGCACGCGCGTGGCTCTAAAACCACCCTTACATGACTTGTGGCATCCTCGAAATAATATTTCATTGAGGATGTATAAAAAATATTTTTTTATATTTGAAGTAATTTCAGACCGGTGTAAAAAGGCAATGTTGACGCAATCTAAAATATTTGCATTTAAATCACGTCGTTGCAAAACGAATTAGTATGGGTCCAATAAACATGATTGAATTTTACTGCCCGGAGAAAAGTGAAAGAAATGTACATTAGTTTATTACCCGCAGGACCTACTAAACACAGCGTTGGAAACTTCTGAACCGTCTTAGTTTTATTGCTTAAGCATTGGAGATCCGAAGTAATATAAAAGTTTACGGCGAGTTGCGGCGAGTATATTGAAACTATTTCTGTATTATGCCTGCAATGCTTTTATTTTGTTCGCAGTTTGTCTGTGTCAGGTAGGAGATTTTTGTAATTTAAAACACTGCAGCTTTAACAATTCATATCATTTACGAACAATACATAACACACATTGTTTAAAACCCATTAGACATTGCAGAACGTTAACAAAATATAGATCTGTAAATAAAGATTTAGGTCCATTCCAAGCCGGCCACTCAATCCATTAAATTCAAGCCACTAAAACAATAGCCACTAAATTCCAGACTCAAGAGCCGTTCACACTCAATGGAGTACAGAAGGTCCAATAAATAAAGAAAGAGCGGGAGAAAAACTGCATGTAAAGCCGGTCCGTAAAACCGGAACCCCGGCGTCCGCCGCATCCTGCCTGTCTGTAGAAAGCCTTTTAGCTCAATTTACCGTAAAAAAGAGACCAACCGCTCAGTTCCTGTGTTTTGTGCCATTCAGAAAATTGCCGACGTCATCCTCAGCATTGGTAATAATGAGCTCGTTTAGCATTTCAAGTGAAAGGTCGCATTAACTTGTATTAAATTGCCCGAAAGGAAAACTTGCGTGTATAAATTTGAAACGTTAGTCCAGGCGATTTCCTTGGGTACCTACTTTTCTGAAACTAATAAAGAACTGTTATCTTTCGCACTGGTTTATAGCCTAAAGGGAGACGAAATTTTTACGACAAATTTATTTTGTGAAAGTATTAAAAGTTTACATACTTCAACATTTAGTGTGATCATTTTAACTTTCTTGGAGTCATCCTTTATATCTGCTAAAGCTATTTCAGAAATATTGTAAAAGTTCGCATAATCAATGTCTTTTTGATTACGGACAAGATTTTACATTAACAATCAGTTTTTTAAACCGTTTCAGGCGTAAAAATATTCTTTGTATAGAAATGTTTTTGAAAGTATGCCAACAAGATCGTTCTGTGACCACGATCAAGAGCATGTTTATCAGTGTCTTTTCATAATTTCTAGACCATTGTGGGCTCATTGTTCTTGTGTAGTGGGCAGTGAACTTAAACTACAGGTGGTTTCACAGGTGGGTTGGTCGCCAGCGCTGGGTACGCGCGTGCTCTTATTACAAGAGATAACTAAAATCGTTTCACATACACGCGTGCGCGCTTTTCGTCAAAATGCATGGAAATCTCGCCAGTACCGGCGCCCAGCGTACCTATTAAACGTCCCTTAAATGTTACATGAAACAATCTGTATATAGAAAAAGTGATTTTGGGGGTACAACTATCCTGTCCAATCCTATCACTAAATTATAAGATAAAGACTTATGATTTAACGATAAATACTTATAATTTTTATGTGGGTGGTAACTAAATTTTAATAACTAGTAACTCTACATATGATAAATAAATTTTAATATTGAAATTTTATTTTTTTTTAGAATTATTACATTCCTTTTTCTTTTAAAACAAGTTGATCTCATTCAAAGTATTTTTTTATAGTAATTCTTATCTTGCAACATAATTAACACAAATACCTATTTGATTTACAAAACTCAATAACTATGTAGGTACTTATGCCCTAACTGACACTAACCGTGTTAAAGACGAGACAAAATAAATTTCCTATAGTGTTTACAATCAATCATCTGATATGTAGATGATAAATTATATGTATAAGTCACAATCAATGTGGTGGAGAGGCAGCTATTATGCAGTCCAACATAACAAAGGTTTAAATTAAGTAAAATATTTTGACTAAAGATATGTAATAAACGAATATTACCCTTATAATATACTCGTGATGTAAAAAGTAGGCAGTCACATGTATGAAATACATGATTATTACAACAATATCTTAATTCAAGTAAAGCTAGATATATGAAACTTCTCTATGGTGATACGGTTTAGTCCCATCCTAGGGGTATCATATCCCAGATCCGACACATTAATTTGTAGTGTTTTAGTTAAGATTCACTGCATTAATATTTCTTTTATAGCAATAACGTATCAAAAGTCCATTCCTTAGCACAATAAAGATTGTTTCAGAGCACATAAACATACAAATAATAGTTCCCGCGCGTAATAAAACAGCTAATCTCCCATTTACTAAGGTTATTTGTTTTCGGAACGTGATTGGAGTGTCCGAACAAAAGATACCATTGAAGAGAACACGGAAAATCTGTTCCTGATGAGATTCCCACGAGCATTATTATGATAATAATACTTCTACCAATGACTAGTAACAATGGCTGCCGTGTTGTATCTTTTATTTAAGAAAACACGATAAAAGAAACTTCCACGCTTCTGCGGCCTGTAGGTAACTTTTGTTTGCGGATAATAATGTTAATACATGTTTTGGATTGAACAGGAAATATAATTACATTTTTTGTTATTCTTATTCGTGATTGGAATTGGTATCACGATCGTAACTTCTAAGTAATCCAGCTTAGCCCAGTATTGTAGACCATACGTATTTGCTTTAATCTTAAGCGAATTTGATCTTTATAGTCTACCAAGATTTTAATCCGGATCTATGGTTCGAAGCGAGCTTTTATTAAGTTTTAAATTTGCAATTTAAAGCGCCCTTCAAATTCTTTCTACGCAGTTTCTTTTTTCTTCCTATAATCTACCTATAGGTAATGTTTTAGGATCAGTATCAATTTAATCTTGCTTTATGTTTTTTTACATATCACCATATATTTTTTGAGATGAATGTTTGAAAATAAAGAGACCTCTCCCACTATCTGCCCTTTTCCTACTTTAAGTAGGCTTGGCATCTCATATCTTCCACTTCCATTCTCTTATATCACTTGTACTGACAAGTGACATAAGAAAATAGAACTGATATGGTACCCACTTTATTTCTTCTCATATCCGAATATGTATTATATAATGTATATTAAATGAAAAACTAAACTGTGGAATGAATTGTCGCCCCCGGTATTTCCGGACCAGTATAACATGAAAACCTTCAAGAAAAGAGCGTATTTCCACTTAAAAGGCCAGCAACGCACTTGTGACCCAAGTGGTGTTGCGAGTGTCCATGGGCGGCGGTAGTTGCTTAACATCAGATGACCCGTCTGCTCGCTTGCCCCCTATCCCATAAAAAAAACGTATTCCGTTAAATTATATGTATTTATCTATTAAATATATTAGTCCGTCATCTAGTATCCGTAACAGAAGCAGCATTTAGTTGCTTAAAATGGGACTAGTTGATAGGTGTGAATGTCTGAGGATATTCATTTATTTATTTATAATTTTCATTTATATCAACCTGTAACTATCCACTGTGGCGAAGGTGTCCCCTACCTTGGAACTATTTTAGTTTTTATTGGAACTATTATAGTTATCGTTTAGTCATTAAAATTTCCAATGTCCTCTTCAAAAAATACAAGGAGATAAGTTTAAAACACTAAACCTGTGATAAACGAAATAATTATGTTTGTTTTGAGCCTGCATTAGTAGAGTTTGAGTTAATTAACTTCCTCTGCATTATGATATTAAAACTGCTAACTCCAGACGTTCGCGTGCTTACCTCTAATGTGATAATATCTGCGCTCTAAGGATATTACAAAGCCATTAACACTAAAGCATGCAATTGCATGCAAGGAGAACGTGTGGTTTCCGTAATTATAGGTGCAATATTCTAAAAGAAGAATTGAGAACCGCTTTGTTCGGACAGAACTTCTCCACAGTAAAGTCGCTTACACTATTGCTGTTTCCATTCAGTTTCTGTTAGAAAGGAAATTTAAAACTGTTTTGCACAAGTTTAATTTGCTATATAAAAATAATGCAAAACTTTCTCGGTAACTATTTCTGATATTTTTCTGATCTGTGTTTTAGTGATAGTACTATTAGCTAGAAAAAACATTTATTTTTATTTAATTTAATGTGTTTAGTAGTAATCTGAGAGAGATTATTATTAAAGTCAATATTAATATTGATTTTTTTATTTTACTTCATATAGTTCTGTAACATAAGTTTCGTAGACACCTTATGTTACAGAACTATATGAAATACATTTTTATTTAAATATACAAGCAAACCTCTTTTATTTTGGTAAGCAGCGAACAGAGCTTAGTGCGTGTAGGCATTATAATAATATGTATTTAAAAATGAATAGCCATAATTAAATATGGTGTTCAATCAAGATGGGTAGGTGAGGAAATCTGAAACTGTGAAAGATAGTGAAATCTTTTGCCCTACTCTCTAACCAAATTTCAGTGGATACGAATTGGATTTCTGTAATTTGTCAACTTACCGTTACAGAGTAGGGCAGAGTAGCTAATCTTAGAAAGGATGGCTTCAATTTTAGATTAAAGTGGCATAAATTTTTTCAACTTTTCATCTTTTATACCTAACCCAGAATCGAACGTGGTCTCAGAAAAAAACCATTTTATTCTTGTTTGTGAGAATCATACAAGGAACACATCTTAAATTAAATTACGTTAAAATAATTTAATGAAACTGAAAGAGTTGATTTTTTTGATTAAAGTAAATGTTTGAAAAAACTGCCATCTTTTTTGATGCAAACGTTGTCTTGTTTTTGAGTTTATCGAGTACGTTTCATATTTTTTGGGGTGTATCTGTATTGAGATTTGGGCCGATTTGTGCCCATTTGGATTGATCACCTGTATACTGTTTTGGGTTTTGTCACATAACGAAGTAACTACGAGTCACCAACTCGTCACGAAAGACTGGACACATGCGTGGCCAGTTGATGAAATTCACACTTGAGTATATTCTTAATGATTCTTAGAAACTGATCACCAATCTATATACCATGCAGCTCCCAAACGCACTGTACTAGCCTTAACGGAATTTTCGTAAAACACTTTATACGTGTTTTAATTTATTAATGTTAGTGTACGCTGAGTCATGCCAAACGAATTCTAGCTCTATTTACTCATTCATACGTTCCAAATTGGAACATGGGCTACGAAGCAAAAACAAGATTCGGTGAAGGTACAATTTTATGCACCCTCCTAGTAATTACAAGGTTTGCAAGAACAGATTAATCGTTTAAGACGATTTTAATATAACCTTTATACTGGATTATATTATAGCCCGATATAGCGTACCATCTTAGAACATTATTTTAATGCTCTATCAGGATCGTTTTTGAATGTATAAGTTGCTGGTGTAAATCTTACAACATAATAATACATTGCTCTTTGGAATCGAGAGTGACCGAAACTCTTATGATCGTCTAGTTTTTTCGTACATACTCATAGACGTTTCAAACACTTTGGCTTTCAATATCAAAAACAAAGCTTCTTTTGCCATGGCCAATCCTGAGATGGAGGACCAAAATTTGTGATTTCGAAGTCCTACGTGCTTCGAAAGGCACGTGGGAACGTGGGACGTAGAAAACAGCGGGAAACAGTGGAACGTAATAAGCTGGTAACGTATTAACGTTTCGCTTACGAGACCATTTATTGTGTGAAATTACTATCCACTATCATTTAACGAAGTCATTATTAATCCCTTTTCGAATTTAAAATAGACTTTCAAAGCGGTATCTGTTCGTAGTATTACGATATTACATCAACGACAATCATTAGTGCAAGTACGAATTGTTAAGTGTTCGTAATATCTTGGAAATATATTTCTAGAATTCCAAGATGCAGTAAAAATTATACCTTGTTAGTGGCTCGTGGCGTTTAAAGCCATTTAATTGCATTAAAAATATTTCTTATTATATATTATATAATATTATTTAAAATAGAAACGAATAAATGCTGTGATAATTTTATTTTTCAATTCGAAATTAAACCAAATGTAATTAAAATACTGTGGGTTTGGTTGCAGGCTTTATTTAATTATGCTTTTTTACAAATTGAAACTCTTTCAAGTGTGTTAAAATTGTCTGTTAAAATTAGTAGTAAAATTAATACATAATTTCTTCGTAGTAATTCTCGTGTTTTGTTACATTTCTTTCGCGTATTTTACTCGTTAAGAACTAAATAATTACGTTGTAAAATGAAATATAATTGGAAGAATACGTAATTGGTACTCGATAAGTATTTATTCAACTTAATGTTATCTGCTTACTGCTTTGCTTGCCTAGCATGTCGTAAAAGATGACTGAGGGCGTATTAGGTACTGGGTCTGTGATTGTGCAGGCGATGAGGTAGCCACTAGTTACTACTCTTTCACGATTTTTCATCTGATCAAACCCAATTTTTGTATGGCTAAATGTGGTCTTAAGGAACAAAGTGCTCCATGGACTCTGCCTACCCCTTCGGGGATTACAGGCGCGATTTTATGTATGTGTTAATGTTATCTACACTAAAGGAAAGTCTTTTCGGAATAAACAAAATAAGAATTTTCAGTGTTGCGGTATTCTAATGTTTCTTTCAAACTTCAGCTTTTAGTCTCAGATTTTCTTTAAAAATTTCAGTGGTTTCCTCTATTCTTTTCCCAAAACGAACGAAAAGGAAAGTCTTTGATCCCGAGGGTACATTAAAGGATGTTGTGTCGATGTTACCTGACGTCTTACTCAAGTAACTGCTCTTTCTGAGTGCTATGTCAATAGTAAGGGAGTCTTGAGTGCACTGCGAAGCTGTTAAGTATAACGCTTTACACCACTAGATAGAGCATTTATTAGAAGAGCTATCGATATCATCGGGGATTCACATTATTCTATACGGCGTAAGGGACCGTAGCCCACAAACTAAATATAGTTAAGTCATCTACCCTAAAGAAAAATTATTGACAGTACTTGTTACGTAAGCTGACTACTGTGATCATATTAGAGCTGTCTATACAAAAGTGACTAACTGCTATTAAATTATAAGTTAAGCTTTTTTTACGAAAGTGGGTATAATAGAAAACGAAAATACTAACACGATAATATAATATTTATGAACTGGTAATTAGTCATGATATCTGAATATTAATTAAAGTGATTAATTTAGGAACATCACCCAAATTCCAAAATTAACCAGTTTTAATTAATATAAACCATTACTTAAACGAATCAAACAAGTTGATCTAGTGACTGGCTACACATGTCCGGTGGATTTATCCTAAATTGGAATACGACCCGCAAATTGTACAGTATTTCCACTCAATTTAATGAGTCGATGGAACAGAAACGCAGGCAGATTTAATCACAAGACATTTTGGTTAGCGGTTCATGTGTAATTTCCCAAAAGGGTTCGTCTAAGGCAGTCCTATTATTGCTTCCAGAACGTACTCCTAGCCCTGTTTCGCTTATTTTCAATTTTCCTTCAGTTCTCAGAGGATTTTAATAGAATGCAGTCGGTAAACGAACATTTTCATTTTGTTTGCAATCAAATCGAAAAACTAATGGAAATCTCTTTTGAAAAATACAAATTTCTAGAGAGAATAGCCTTTTAACGCCATTTTTTTTTATTTCCAAGTCTGAGCTTTTGTAGCAGTTGCAATATCTGGGTACATTTTTAATGTAATATATCTGGTAAACTCTACACTTAGCAAATTACACTGAATATAAATATACAACCAAAATATAATACAGAGTAAATATGAAGTTTGAAGAACAAAACTTTCGAAATAAGGTAGGTTAGACGTTTTAATGTAATTTTTTTTATTTCATTTATTGAAACTTCCGAGCTCACAAAGAAGCACGTAACATTCTAAACAAACGATAGAATAACTTTTTCTCAAGTAAAGAGCTTTTCCATTAGAAGACAAGTACACTTGAGAGATGAAGTATCAAAGGAAGTTTGCTTTCATGTCACTTCGGCGTGACTACACTGTATTAGCATATACCAAAGGACTTCCATTTTTCTTTGACCTTCTATGTTCAACGATTTCTTACTAGGATTAGTAGTATAAAAGGCACGTCTGGGGTCATTTTCGGCTGGTTGACTGTTGCTAGTTGTTCGTTAGCGAAGATCAGCGTCCGGTTTCCTTATCAAGGCGCATCCGGTTCTGAAGCCGTTTTGTTTCTTTGAGAATGTACCGGATTCTCGGGTCCCCGAGTAGTAAGCGTTGTTGTGTATCATTATGTCCCTTAGTCAATGATAGTTCCGCATTTCAATGGAAATTCGGAGCTAATATTGGACCAAGGGGCAAATAGAACTTTATAAATAACGAATAGTAAAGGAATAGTTAGTACGTAAAAGAAACGTGATCTTATATTCGATCAATCAGTTATGGATAATTTTATTTTTACTTTGACATATTCAATGACTGTAGTTTTGTTCTGTTGTACCCGTTGTACCCTAAAATGGAACTAAATACAAAGTATTTAATTCGAAACAAATAACAACCAAATGTCTTGAGGGTGATTCTTCTTTGGACAATTTATTAAAATAAAATTTGGAATAAAACATGGAATCGAATGGGCGGGTTGTATGTGTGTAAGTTTAATGTTTACCTTTAAGTACAAATATAAATATACCATAGAAAAATATAAAGCTAACAAATTTTTATGAGCACGCAGCTGTTAACTCTCATGAGTTGTTGAAAGACAGAAAGTTTGAGCCAAAGACGAAGGATAATTAGAACAATACGAAACAGCAAAGCCACTATCCAACTATCAGGTGTTTCTTCACACCTCGCATAAAAAAATCGATACGAACTAAAAATAGAGTTATGTTGTTATATCCTTGTGATATAACAACACACACACACACACATTTGTTCTCCAGTCTTGGATGTTTATATATATTTATATATATTCAGGATATTTATATTTATATCTATTAAATATATTTATCCGTCATCTTGTGTCCGTAACACAAGCAGCATTAGTTGCTTAGAACGGGGCTAGTTGATAGGTGTAGGTGTAGGTGTGTGATAAATATCGAATTTATATCAATGTCGAGAAAGCCTCGTTCGAACCCACATTAAATTCATAATGTTTTGCTATTTTTCCATGCATACATATAATCACGACTATTATCCCCTAATGGTTAGTCAAATACTAGGCAAAAGCAGTCCATTGCCACAATTGCGCTTCACCAAGCAGAGACTGCACTCAGCATGACAGGCGGTGAGCCCATCGCCGCTACAAACTATTGGATGATTGTGCACCTATTTTTTATGACTTAAAAAGAGTATAGGAGTAGCAGTAACATTTGTTGGCCTCACAAGAAATTGAGCTTACAATGTATCTTTCCAAGGATTATGTTTCTCATAGAGTGTTGTTAAAACAATGTTATTACTGAATACCAGAGTTTTATTTCCCAGCAAATAGCTGCTCTCTGCCAATTTTAACACATTACGCTGGATATTACGGTCCTTTGTGAAAGGTGGTGCATTTATTACAAATTATGGAATAAATTTGCGTCGTGGGTGCATCTGACAGACTGTAATACTCCTCGGCGCTAGAACAATAGCAATATCAATATAAATAAATTGGTTTAGCTATTGGCTAGGCTATTAGCCATATCTATTGGGATGAACAATACTTGTAAAGACTACTGCAAATATTTTGCAGTTGTTTATTTAATATTTTCTTAATACAAACAACGCTTCAATGCTTATACGAATATTTTTAATGATTATGATTTTTAGTTATTGCTTTGTTACCGATATTTTTGTACACTAATAATAAAGTAGCGGTAGCCGAGTTGGAACTGATGGGGCACTACTCTTACTCGTTCGAGAGCTTATAGGTCTCGCGGATTTGATCCCATCGCTTGTACCAGTAAGTTTGAATAAGAGAATAAATTAATTGAGTAGCCATTTAATTACTTGGTCAGCAACAAAAAGGTCAGCCGGAAAATTATAAGGCAGCAAACAAATATTTTATCAGCAATATAATTATTTGGTGGGAAAAATAATTATTTGGGCAGCATAATAATTATTTGGCCAGCAGAATATATAGTAATTGGTTGAGCTGCAAAATAATTATATAGGCAGCATATATACATACACAAATATAATATTTTACCGGAAGTGTATACAATCTAGGAAAAGGATCAATGATCAATTCCTAGGAAATGTATTCTGATAGATATTAGATTAAGGTTATTTTTATGACCCTTAAAACAATAATTTGGTCATAAAAACAAATTTTGAAATATTTGCTGCACTTAAGTGGCTGATCAATTAGTTATTTTAGCTGAACCATTGTATTTTTTTGCTGACCAAAATAAAACTTACGTACATACAGTTAATTGTGAATATCGCTTGCCTAACATCGTGCCCGGTGCATGGCAACAGGCTCGACATCTGTTACATGGGACCTAACATATCCAGCAAAACGTAGGTGTTGAGACCTCTGCTTACCCCTTTGGGGAAAGAGGCGTGTTGATATGTTATGGGTTAATAATAATTGCGTCCTTGACGCCGTCTGGTAGCGGCTCATTAAAGGAATTCTACCAACCTTTCTCTTCCCTTGGGTGTAAAAGGCGAATAATGGACTTATAGAACTGCACAACTATCCAATAGCTTATAGCGGCGACGGCCTCACCACCTGTCACGCTGAGTTCAGTCACTGCTTGGTGAAGCGCGGACTATGGCAATGGACTGCTTTAGTGGGGCTTTTGCCTAGTCTCTGACTAACCCTTAGGGGATAATAGTCGCGATTATATGTATGTATGTATGTCCTTGACTCGACAACACAAATCAGTACAAATCCCTATTATGTTACGAAATGATAACGATACATGTTATAATGTATCATGATAATATATCCCTGAAGAGAATGACAGGGGTGGTATTATCCACAATCACAGTTTTGGCTAGTATGAAACAAGGGGCCTGTACTGCGCCTGCAAAACGATATTTTAAATAAAATGCACATAAATAACAGGCAGTGAATGATAGAGAATATCCAAACTTATATAGTGCTGACAATAATTATATTATTGGCTATTTAAAAAAGTGGCAAATGAGTTTCCTGCCGGGCTTTTCTCATGAAGAACCTTACTCTCGAAATCCGGCCGCTTGTATCGATTACAACCACAGTCAAAGCGCTGTGGATGTACTTGCTACAAGCGCTCGCGGTAATGAAGTTTAATACTGTACTGTTTAAATATTATTGGTTTATTTTGTAAGATAAATATCTAAAATGCTGACGATTTTAGGTGCCAAGCTTGGCTTATGAAATAAAATTATGTTTGATTTGATTTGAGTGTAATTCTTTTCAATTACTACAAGATTTCAACACAAAAGGAAGAACTTCGTATTTTAATTGATATCTACAGTAGAATTTACTGAAATACGCAATAGCGTTACTGGGAATTTGACGTAGATATTAACTTAATAGGTGTATTAACTGACGGGTCGGGTTACGATATGCCATTCCCTCTAGAGAATGATAACTATGTCAGAAATGCAAGTTCATGTTCGCATACCTCTTGACGGACAAAGGACGCACTTGGGAGCCTATAAAGTTCTCGTACTAAATAAATAAATAAATATCCTCAGACATTCACACCTATCAACTAGTCCCATTTTAAGCAACTAAATGCTGCTTGTGTTACGGATACTAGATGACGGATAAATATATTTAATAGATAAATACACATAATTATTCAGAATATATATAATATTATACATATATAATGAACATCCAAGACTGGAGAACAAATGTCTGAAAATTCATCACTCAAACACTTGCCTCCACTGGGGATCGAACCCAGGACCTCTCGAGATGGCGGCGCCTTGAGACCGGCGTACAGACCACTCGACCACGGAGGTCGTCTGGAGGAGATAAATAAATATATATTCATACCCACCAACAACTAGAATTAAGAAACTTTGTCGCGAATTATGGGTGCTAGATGACGAATACTTATATTGTATAGTTTTATAAATACAAATTCGTAATATTCTCAATACACATCTAAGACTTATGAGCTAAAAGCCTGTAATTCAGCACTCAAATATTTGCCCCCACCGATAATCGAACCCAGAACCTTTAGACAGCGACGCCTCGAAACCGGCATGCAAACCACTCGACCACAGAGACTACCTATTTTTCAATATAAAGCAACTAAAAAAACATGTAAGTTCTATGTATGCTGAACAGATTTAAACCAATTTACATTAAAGGCCAGTTTCGAAGTACGTCACTCAAATATCTAGTGGGGATAGTAAGCCTGGTAAATAATTAAACTGTACGGCTGAGGATTCGTGGTACTAATGGAAACTGGTTCACTAATGGAAATAGTGAGCGTCATTTGCTGATGTTTTAGGTGCAGTAATAGTGGCAACTAAAATCTGTAAGAACTTATTGGTATGTCTTTTTATTGAAATAACAGTGTATGACGTCAACTGATTACATGAATCAAGTGGTTCGTAGTAGGTCGTATCGCAAGTGTATATTTGCGTTTATTGAGCTTTAGTAAAAAACATAAAACCTTCCAAAGTTAAGAATATTGAGATGCCTATATACACAGCATCGGGACTATTGTATTTAAATAATTAATAAATATTTGAAAATCGGAGATAGGATGCCAAGAATGTGCTAGATAAAAAGCATGCAATTTACAATTCCAATAGCTCATATAGAAAAAAATCTTTAAATTAAATAGATTCAGGAAATCAAAAGTAGATTCTTACCGACCCAAACATAATAGATGAGTGAATTCCATAAAACATAACGTATTTACAATTAATCGAATAATTTGTAACGAATCGTGCAAAAGCGTTCCGATTTCTATGCTTTGATAGAACTTATTAATTATTGCATAAAAGTTAACTCAGACACCAAACATTTAAGTGTTATGTTATGTTTGGCTGCTCCCTATCGCAATTGCGATGCGAAGCGCGGACGGACCACGCACAGCATCCAAATGAAGCTTATATTTGTTTGAGACGTGCTTCCGTTGCTCCTGCGTGCAAATGCAATATCGTACTCTGGTTTATGTTTCGAAACTCATATGATGTACGGCTCGTTGAAACTAAAGGGGTGTTTGCGGACGTTATTTAAATATATTTGTCTAAGTCTGTCTATAAATAATGCTTTGGTGATCTGACTTGCTCTGTTGTTTTGATATTAAACCCACTCCTGGCATGGTTGGGTGCATAATACAGTAAGTCCTTATAGATCAGGTATATTTACATGACTGTGTAGTGCAGTAGAAACTAAGGAAGCAATTATGTGCTCTGATTGCAAGCTAAATTATTGTAGACTTCGTCGCGTTAATTCCCAATTTTCTAATGACAGGTATGCGAGTTATGGTTGTTAGTTAGAAGGAAGCTGCTACCAACCTCCAAGTAGTCAGTAGGTAATAAAATATAGCCTAACTTGAAACGTGGAATGAGCATAAGCTATAATTGCGACTTTGTAGCTAGATATAGTCACAGTCATAGATATAGTACAGTAATTTGATACATTATGATTGGAGGGTGTTTTATTAATAAAATCAGCTAATTGTGTTTAATATAAGAAGATAAAAATTAAAACGGCATCTAAAAGCGGAACACTCTCTAGCTAGATACTTTTAAAAATCGCTAAATCAATTCCCCTTCGGGACGTGTCTGTACACTTAGCGTTTCTTTTTTAACTCTAAGTAAAATCCCATGTTAAGGAGCAAAATCACGGATCGGAAAGAATCGTCTAGGAAAGCGAACACAGAAAATCGAGCCGCACTAAAGCATTTTCCAATAACAAAAGGAAATGGCCTGTTGCGATATTAAACACGAAAATACATTTTTACCACTACTCTTACATTCACATAATGTGTACAAAGCCATCGAGGTAAGAACAACGTCGATACGAGAATGGCTGTTATATCGGACTTATCGAAAAAGTTTTATAGCACTCGCACAATAATGTACACGCGTATATTTTTACGATATTACAAAAGAATAGTAGAAGCACAAGTTCGGTGAAACCGTTGATATAAAAAGTTTTTGTCCTTAATTTGGTGTAAGTATTGCAGGGTTTTATCAAAGAGGTCGGTCTGTTTTTGAAGTACCTAACGTAACGGATGTTATTAAGTCGGCTTAGCCTCAAAGCCGTGGGCTAGCTAAGGAATAAGAGTTTTGTGATTTGTTAGAAAAGTTGTAACAGGTAGCATTACGAGTGTTGATGTGAGGGCTTTGATTAGTCCAGTAACGTTTTAGGATGCTCATGGCCCTCACCCTACACGGTGTCTGATATATGACAAGGTTCATCACGTGTTAGACCTTTGCCTAATGCCTCGGACATACACCGATGAACCAAAACTCAAATTGCAATAAACTAATATCATTATTCATTGTGATAACATGAATCTCAACGTCATTATGTCTATGCGAAATAAAAAGACAAAAAAGGTTTCGGGCATTGATGTTCACCTCTTCTTTTAAAAGTACAATATGACCCGTACTTTAAATGCAATACAATATCAAATATATTGAAAACAGCTAAGTATACTTGCATTGCACATATTAAAAGGCTGCAGCAAAATAAGTGCCGTAAAACCTTTGAACGTGGAATAATAATACGGCGTTTTTAATTTTCAACTCTTCGCCATGCAGTTAACGGGATTTTACGCAATGGAAATGGTTAGTCTCTCAAAACTACTATGTTGGAAGAGGACTTCGTTCGGCGAAGTATTTTATTTTATGACATTTTTAGTACTTCGCGCTCAAAACAAATTGAATCTTTTAAAAAAGAATCGACGATGTGGATATTAAAGCAGAAAGTAATTTCGTAACCCACAACATATAAGATTTTATTTCGGTTTCATATGTTACTAAGTTCTAAGATGTTTATACAATACTTATAAATTACTTGTCTTAATTAACTTGATCAAGGTAGAAAATAAAAAATGGATCTGACAAAATCTTGCTATCTAGAATAAATACAATATAATAATATACGGACGTGACATATTTCTTAAAGTTCGTAGCATGAAGCAGGCTCACGCATTTCGTAACCCACTTCCATTTTCCCTAATTTTTTTTTCATTTCTAAGCAAGCTTATTACTTTACCCTATTTTTATATTTCACTACAAAGCACAGAACATCAGCGTTTTCTCCTATTTCAACCTAATTATGCAAACACTAGGGGCCAGTTTTTTGACTCGTAGCAAAACTAACCAAAATTAAATGATTAAGATCTAGACCTAGAATCTAGCTTGATTAATGGTAAAATAATAACATTTCTGCAAAGCAATTAATATCAACAGTGGATTCTTTTTTACCATTATCATCCACCATACACCATATTTGATCTTCTTCGACTTCTTGCCCTTTTCCCATTCTAGGTGGGGTTGGCACATCTTCTTCTTCCATTCTCCTCTGTAACATTCTTCCCCCCTCATCACATGTCCATATCACTCTTACCCATCATTCCTATGGTTTTTTGCTGTCACTGGTGCTACTTTCAAACTTCCTCTACAACTCAATTCTGATGTTGTTCATTACATTATATGATCATAGACAATTTAACCACTACACGATAGGTGAAAATTTGACTACTGATCAAGCTAATGTAACAGATTATGGTAGCACACGTTTACGCCGTTGCTCAAGATTTTAAATATTAGGTAACTACTCTACAAATAAAAGAACCGGCCTTTAAATATCGCCAGCCTACTACATTACACGATGTCTGCTCCGTTTTGATGAAGACAAAGTGCACTTCACTGGCATGAAAGAAGCAGTATTTTTGAAATGGAACTCTATTGACGTAGGTACTTCAATTGCAAGTCAGCTCGCCTTTAGCGGTACGCTAAAAGCCCGCGGCGTACACATTCTTGCGGGATATTTGGTGAGTATTTCAAATTTTCTAAGAGATTTGGTTACGATAAAATTCTGCAGTACCAATATTTCGTATCAACATGGAATAGGTAAAATTTTATATAAAAGGAGGACCGTGCTATCTTAGTTGTAACTATTAGGTCCTTACCTATGAAATTGGTGTTTTGTATGGAGATTAGGGGAATTCTGCATTTTCCATACTAAATTTTGTTCAGTTTTCTTCACAACGACAAATCCAAAGATAATAATATTTGGCATCTATCATTAGACAAGCTTTAGTAATATGTGTAATATCACACTTCATAAAAATTATTTATCGTTTTTAAGTGAATGCAAATAAAATGATGTATTCGGGAGGCACTTAAAAAGAGTTGTCTCCGTGTCCAATTTTAACACAATTAAACTTACAAAAAATTATCAAAACAAATCAAAAGAGCTCAAAAATATAGTCTATTTTTAGACGAGGTAATTATTTTTTAGGAATACTCTGAATCTTAATAGTTACATACAAAATACTAAGAGAGAAAAAAAACACCAATTTCATAGGTAAGGAAAATCTAATATTGGTTATGTATAGGTGATATTTGTTACCAGCCTATATCCCTTTGTTGTGCACAGATCTACCCATATGAAAAGTAGAGACCGTAGATAACACCACAACGTCGGTGTTCTAAAATGAGCTGGTGACAAGAAGCTGTTGAAATAGCGACAGGGACCTCCGTGTTTACAGAGTTTTGGTCCATCTATGGCGAAAGAGGAGAAGAGGAGCTCAGTAGCGTAGTGGTTTGTATGCTTTAGCTTTCGATTGAAAACAAAGCTACCTTCGCCATGGTCAGACCGTGGATGGGTGACCAAAACTTTGTGATCTCGAGCTCCTCCGTGCTTCGAAAGCAAGACGTTGGTCCCGGACGCTATTGCGACTGTTTCTACCCACCAACCCGCAGGCCAGTGTGTTGATGTTACGGCCCATACTCCTAATGTGTTTCTCCATGAGGAAGACCTGTGCCCAGCAGTGGGACGTATATAGCCTGAAGACATGGAGAAAGAACATTTTCAACATCTAAGGCAAAAGCGCACGAACTACGATTCCAGCAGGATTTTACTCCTAGGTTTTATGTTCTATGAATGTGAAATCTGTTTCAGTTACGTCTTATCGTTACTAAGTTTTCCATACATATACGAATTACATGAGTAGGATGTGCTTTCTTTCACAAAGTACACATTATTTTTTCCTTACACGTTCTTGTATTATATTATTGAAAAAAGGCTGACATAATTCCTTTCCGATACGTAGCTGTTTACAATATCAGCTTATCGCACATCGAGAATGGTAAATGTAAGTATTACAATATGAATAAACCTAAAATCCTTGTAAAAGTTTGCGCAAACAATGTAATGTTTTTTAGGATTTAGATATTGAGTCAAAAAGTTATTTGGTATACACATACATATACATATAATCACGACTATTACCCCCTAAGGGTAAATCAGAGACTAGACCAAAGCAACCCAAAAGCAGTCCATTGCCATAGTCCGCGCTTCACGAAGCAGTGGCTGCACTCAGCGTGACACGTGGTGAGCCCGTCGCCGCTATAAGCTATTGGATTGTTGTGCAGTTCTATGTCCATAAGTCGCCTTTTACGACACCCAAAGGAAGAGATTGGTTAATAGTACGAGTATTCTTTTAATGAGCTGCAACCACACGGCTATTTGGTATATCCTTCCTAAAATATCATAATTATTTTAACTTTGGTATATATATATATATAACTATTTGTGTATAAATATTTGGTATATCTTTCCTAAAATATCATTTTTAATTGCTTATGTGGTCTATTTTCATGTTCTATTCTCAATTCTGTTTTGGGTCGTCACGATATTTTTTCCTTGGCATTTTATTTATACCTTCATGTAAAACTTTGGCATTGACTCTTAACTTATGTAATGCCTTAATTGTAGGTAGGGGACCTGCCAAAATAAACCTAGTAGTCGCGAAATGGAATTTATCGCATGTAATTTTTTTCTGGTAATCCCCAATTTCCAAACACAATGAGGGCATATTCCAAGCACCGAATTTAAAAAGAGGGCAAGATGACTTGGCATGTTCTTGTTTATCAAGGCCGAAGCTGATTCAACGGTGCCTCTGAATAGGACCGGATCGAGTTAAGTAATTGGAAATCGGATTTGTTCGTTCGTTGTTCTGCTCCTTATTTGTCATGTTCTGATTAGGAATAGTGCCTAAATGTTGTATCTTTCTATAAATAGTTGTAATTTAATATCATCACATCTTTATCCCCTAGAAGTAGGCTGAGGCGTTGAACACCCACATTTCGACTGATATGTCTAAGTTCCACGATGGTGAGTCCGGTGTAGCTTAGCCTTTAAGCAAAGTATATTTTTAGTTCAGGTTTTGAAATAACGTAATATGAGTTGCCCTTTCTTGCCGATTCCAGTCAGTCATTTGTTGATTATACCATCAAAATATGCAGTGGAAGGGTTTCTTTAAAACAAGCGAAAATTTTCTGTCGAAAATGCATACAGTCTAACAACATAGTTATCGCCTTATCGTATCACTGCTGTCAGACCACCGTTGATCATAACAATCCCTAATTGCCTTACCAGATGCTCTTCGTCGATATACGGCCATACATCATGCTGTCTCCAACTGAGCCGAGATTGATGACATTGCTCATTAAGGCTCATAATTAATAGAAGTCACAAATCTTAATTGCGCACTTCCAATGGAAATACGACCTTCAATTCTATTAGACCTGTAATGATCTTAGTGAAAGCTTGACTTATTATTGAGTCAATTAAAATGTTTACAGGTCCAATCATTAGGTATGGAAAAGTGTTTCCTTACAGTGAAATTCAGAAACAATTGTATCAAAATATGATGAGATAAGTATAAGCTCTAAAAAGTTTACTTACTATTATTAAGTCCCAGAACAAAATGCCTTTTGACAATGGCTATCGTTAACGGTAACTAGTCAACGGGCACAAAAACGAGACACAATAGAAACATCTGTTGTTCGCGGCCGCCATTTTCATTCTTATTGAAAATGTATACGATTTGACATTTACGTTCGATAATTTAGCGAACGCTTTTTGTCAAATCCCAGAAATTACCAGTAACGATTACGATAGCGAATATCAAAAGTCAGTTCGTCTTGAAGTGTTGGTGCTAAATTGGTGACAAATATTGACTGAAATCAGCAATAAAGGACAACTCATATCACGTTATAACAAAACATTAACTAAAAATAGACTTTGTTTAAATGCTGAGGCACACCAGACTCGTCACCTGGGGGCTTAGACATATCAGTCGAAATGCGGGTGCTTATATTTATTAAGAGTCAAAAAAATATTTTTAGATGGCCCCGCCTACTACACCGAAAACTTCAAAAAAGGTTTCTAACAATTTTAAAACATTTTTAGTATATGAAAATTCATATACTAAAAATTTATATGTGCAGGTTGTACATTAACTTCAGAAAATAGATTAAAAGTCGCTTCTTTTTTGAAAGCCGCCTCATAAGGGAGAGTTGTAAATTTAAAAAATGCATACATTGTACAGCATTTTTGTTTTAAGAAGTCCCTTGAATTGCAAAAAGGTTATAATGAGTGAATAATGAGAGTTTGTGGTTTTCGCTAGTTAAATATGGCATTAATTATCAAATGCTAATGAGATGAGGCGAGTAATAATTTATATTAAATATAGTGGTAATGTTGACCTGCGTAAATGAAACATGATTTCGGCATAGTGTACGAGTAATTTAAAACTCAATATCACCACATCATATTAAAAAAAAATGTTTTTCCAAGTTTTTCATATTTTAGATATATAAATAAATGCTTCAGGGATAATTGAGTAATGACATGTATTTAGTAACTCGTTTATATTCCACAAATTCGTATGTAACTTGTAATATTACAGCGTCTTTTAATTGTGTACCAACTACACTTATGAGACGATTTGTGGAGATTTTTTCCGACTTCTATTAATATAAGGGAACAAATTAATAGGGCAGCCATTTAATTCAGCAACAAAATCATTGGACCGTTTACATTTGTCATTTTTATATTTTATTTGCTTCTATATTATTAAAGACGCCTTGGTTTTTTTTATTCAAGGACTAGCAGAGCCTGTTTTACTCAGTAGTTTTAATAACTATCCTGAGGTACATTTACATTATAAAATTTAATAACCTTTGCTCAAAATTAAGGTCTCGCACGCCCCTTCTTAATAAGGTGCGTGTTGCGAGTTGAAATAAGTTTAGTTCAATAGGCTCCAGATGTGGTTGAAAATTCTATGCTAAATTGAACTTTACACGAAAAGTGCTAAGGCTTATTATAAGTTAAGCTGCTAAGTGTAGCGTAGAATATAATTTAACAAATGCGCCCTTTTATGTTGCATCTTGTGAATTAGAGATTCAAAAGGTTTACTTACAATGTGTATACGCAACCCTTATAATATATTATCATTAGATTACACCCGGGCACGAGAATATTTTCTGTTAAAATAATATACGATTCTATTATCTTTTTATATTTTCTGCTTTGTGGAGATGGGTAAAATATGAAGTAGGTATGTATTTAAATTTATGTATTTTCTTTTATATCGAATATTCCATACTAATATAATATTATAAATGCGAAAGTAACTCTGTCTGTCGGTCTTGCTTTCACATCAAAACTACTGAACTGATTTAACCTAAATTTACAAGGAACACAGATAGCCTAGAGTCCGAGAAAGGACATAGGTTACTTTTTATCCCGATATACCACGTGGGTTGGAAGCCACTATTATTTCATAAGCTCCACTATATCATACTTTTAGCTCGATGATAACGATACTAGTTTATGATATGTACCAAAATGTATTTTGTAAAAAAAAACAATAAGAGTGGAAACCAAGGTTCGTCTTGTGAAAGTTGGCCACCGTAGTTTACAGACGCTTTTTGCACCATTACTAACATTCAAGATGTACAGAAAGATAACAATCTTTCTCAATTAACTTTGGCGACTTAGCTTGCCACACGAACACAACAATTAAAGTTGCAATTAGCGTGGATTTTGAGTTGAGTCGTAACAAAAAGGAACCTTTTTATCTCTAATTAGTACATTGCCTAATCCTATCTTAGAAGGTATTATCTTGTTATATTTATTCGTCATTAGTCTATATTCGTCTCACTGCTGGGACAGGCCTTCCTCATGGAGAAACACATGAGGAGTATGGTCCGTAACACCACGACGCTGGCCCAATGCGGATTGGTGGGTAGAAACGGTCACAAATGCGACCGGGACCAACGGCTTAACGTGCCTTCCGAAGCACGGAGGAGCTCGAGATCACAAAGTCTTGGTCACCCATCCACAGTCTGACTATGGCAAAGGTAGCTTTGTTTTCGATCGAAGCCAAAGCGCTCTGACCACTACGCCACCGAGCTCCTCATTTATATTTATTAATAGACAATAAAGCTACATTATTCCAGTAAATACTAGTTACTAGTATTGGATCTGACCGCTTCGCTCTACATCCTTTAATCCATTATTTAAAATTTTCTGTCATGCATACTCATAGAGATATCATAGAGATTCCGTAAGTTGGCTATAAGTTGTAGAGCTACAGTCGTGTTATTTTATCCTTTGGTGTACCTTTACAAATATAGAGCTATTCATTTTTTTTGTGTTTTCATCAGTAATTACACCTCCACCTCTGTCCACTCGCTATCATTTGATCCTATCAATCCGTAAGATCTCTCCACTCGCTATCAACTAGTTTTTAATAATATGTTCTTCTAAATAAGTAGGTAAAAAAATATATTTATATACCCAAATTATTTCATAATTTTCAAAAACAACTTAATTTTCGTCTAACACTATTACTGCAATAGCAAAATAAATAGTATTTAAAAACCTATATTTCGCTTGAAATAATACAAAAAGTTAAACAAAAGGGTGAATCGATAAAAATGTATACACTTAAAATGCTTTTAGCGGTGCCGGGTTTATATTACGCGGCTATTTATTTTGCAAAATAATCAGGAAGCTTTTCGAAATATTTTGATTGGGAAAAATGAATGTGCGAGTGTATATAAATGACCCGTCTATGTGTTTAGGCTTGATGAATGTCACTTATGGATAAACAATGTTAAATGAAGCAGAAAATTGATTAGAAGCTATATACATGGAAAATTACTGAGAGATTTCTGTTCTCTAATATAAATCTTTTAAGGTCATAATTTTATGGATATTTTGTAAGTAATTTCTTTTTCGTATCTATACCACCTCCGTGGTATAGAAGTGTCGCTGATTGTAAGACGCCGTGCGTCGGTCCATATGTCTAGGGACATACCACTCAATTCAATGCACTATGGAGAAACACGCTGAATAAAAAAAAAATCATAAATATATATAAATATAAATCATAGCAATATTTTATCCTTGGCTACGACCTAATATAATTGAGTCGATTGTTTCTATATACCTATTTTAATTTCGTAAATTTCATTTAACTTTTAACTGTCAAATTCAATTTAGTAAACGAGGGTTTCTCAAGTTAGATGAAAATTTCCGAATACTATTCTCTTAGCCTTGAATTTTCAGGATCTAATAATTTAATTTGTTAAGAACAGTTGAATATTATATTTTATGTTAAATATTGCGGAATTTTTTAACCTTTATGATTTGAAAGCTTGCGAAAAAATTTTCTCTATTCATCAACAGTAAATGATTTGGCAAATAGTCTACATTAAAGTTGGTTGGGAGCTTTCATGCCAAGGAAGTTAGAAGCAAGGTAAGCAAACTGGCTCTGGATTCTCTCCAAATGACCATCGAGAATATCTAATCCTGCTGTTGTGTGGATTAGTTTAATACAACGATACAAAACAAAAAACTGACTTAGAGCATAGAATGAACTGTTTCTTTATTAAACACTAACCCCTTTCCTTATTAAAATGATTGCAGCGTATTTGTTACCCCTCCGGTGTTGCAAATGTGCTTAGGTGGCGGTGATCACTTCTCATCATGATCAGGTGGACAGTGTTTCTTTTTGTCATCTTTTTAATATAGAAACTCACTATCGAAAAAATATACAAAACACAGAAAATGCAGCGCCAGGCAAAATCTGTACAAATCATGTACAAGCTTTGCAGGCGGTGGATAAAAAATCATATTCTGTTTGAGTATATTTGAAAAGAAAGAAAGAAACCAAATAATATTAGCTAATACTGAAAGTAAAGAAACTGTTTTTGTGTCCAAACACGATTTGGTCGTTGAATTTATAAGCTTAAGCTCTGCAGTACTAAGAAAAGCACGAAGCAGTGATGACTATTATTTTAACCATTTTGGTTTTGTTTTTATGACTCTAGTAAGGCCACCGAGACGAGTTAGAGAATATAAATAATATATTTTTTTGCAATAAAGTACCCAAAAATATGTCTTTTCGAATTCTCGAACGTTCTTCAACCCTTTCTCTCAGGTTTCTGTAGCACGAACCACGCAATTCCAATAATGTTTCCTCCGCGGTGTATTTTAATAACTAGTAAGGAGTGCAATTTTTTTGACATTCGAGTCTATGTTTTTTATTACATTCTATTGGAATACCTCTACCTACCTCTTCGGGGATAGATGAGTGATGATAATATGCTATTTTATTTTCTGTCATTGTTCTTACCCTCAGTCTAAATTACAGCTGCGATGGGCTTATTGTTCTTTGATTCTCATTTCTTTACAATAAATTTTCTGCAGTTGTCCTAAGCAATAAGGAAAAGGAATTTTGTTCTCCTGAAATAATAACATTACCATAATATACTGCAGTGCGCATGTGGTCGAAATCGCTGAAGGAAAACGGTAAAATATATTTTATTGAAGAGCCGCATTCAACATAAAATAGTTTTTCGTTGAAATCTTATAATGACACATAGACTTAATCAGAGTAGAGTTTCTCATTTAAATGCCCTGTGCTAGTTACAATAGGTTAAACCGATAACTTGTCTTGCCATTACGAGTTACCATTAATACTTGGTAATATTCAACTCGCGGATTAAATCCAAAAGCGTCGAATTATTGGACCATGAAATTACAAGCAAATGTATAAAACACCAATAGCGGCCGCGCTGCTTCAAATAAATCGTTGCATACAGTTGCTTGTTATTTCATGGAGCTGCGGTTGGGCCGCTCGGTTGCGCAGACGCATTCGAGCCTAACTTGGCTTTTGACGTTTAAAACTTTGTGGATTTTTGAAATAAGTATCAAATTATTTATTGCAAAAAGAATTTTGACTAACCCGAGAACAGTTTTTGTTGATGCAGGGCAATTATCGACTTTATGAAATAACCGTTCACCCCAAAGTTATATTATTTGCATTTATATTATTTAATCCGCTGTTTCGTGCAAATAATAAATAAACAAATAGAATAAATAGAATCCTCAGACATTTACACCTATCAACTGGTCCCATTATAAGCAACTAAATGCTGCTTGTGTTACGGATACTAGATGACGGACAAATATATTTAATAGATAAATACATATAATTCTTGAGATATACATAATATAATACATATATAATGAACATGCAAGACTGGAGAACAAATTT
Organism: Parapoynx stratiotata; assembly: GCA_910589355.1. Classification (NCBI taxonomy): domain Eukaryota; kingdom Metazoa; phylum Arthropoda; class Insecta; order Lepidoptera; family Crambidae; genus Parapoynx; species Parapoynx stratiotata. The sequence continues at coordinate 7,187,790 of OU342466.1, forward strand.
CTGAAAATTCATCACCCTAACACGTGCCTCCACTGGGGACCGAACCCAGGACCTTTCGAGATGGCGACGCCTTGAGACCGGCGTACAGACCACTCGGCCACGGAGGTCGCAAATAAGCCTTAGTGGTTTTTTTTTGTAACACTGGACAATTTGGTTTCATAATTTTGAAAATCTATGCAACTGTCTAGGCTGGGGTAAACCCCGGATAGCGCAGTCCTGTATTCACATTTTGCAGAGCGCAGTTTTTATTTAACCCATAGCTGAATGCCCGCAATACAAAGGCGTGTCAACGTACCGGAATACGTAGAATTACAAAGATATTCACATGCTGGATGTACTTTGTTAAAATGTTTCCACTCTATCCTAGGCTCAATGCGTGGCTCTGTGGGAATCGGAGTAACAACCCAACTATAAAAGTATCAAAAGGTTTATGGGTTGATCACGAGGCAGTTCTAATTTGAAAGACAGTAATATTGTGACACCTTACAGGGAGTTATATTCTATTAAAAGTCTTGTAAGTATAATCTCAAGAGTTCTTTACTAAAGAACTCTTGAGAGTCAGGATCAAAATTCAAATTTCAAAGCATTTATTCAGTTTAGATGCATCTTAGCGCATGCTTATGAATATCATAAACATTTTACAATATTTCGTGAAAGAGAAAAACTAGGCCATCCGTTCACAAAAACTACCAGGAGGCCTTGTTCTGAGAAGAACGGGCAAGAAACTCAGCAAGTTTCAACCCTCCCCTTACATTAGCATCATTTAAAAATTGTCATAAACTACAACGTCAATGAAGATTAAACAAAAAAATTGGTACTTAGTTTCAATAATATTCTGCATTTTACCAAATTTTCCATTACAAACATGTACAGATAGTCTAAAGTATAATCTAAAAAAGCAGTATCTACATATCGATAAATAACTATCTTAACTACTTGCCGCGCCATACAGTCCTGAAGCAAATGATATTAATTAGACAATTTCTACCAATCAGACAAGCATGAGTTGACCAGACACCGACAGTGGCGCCTGTTCACAGGCATGACGCATGAATCAGCCATCGCTTCACTCAACCATATTTGAGGGAACGTAGCGACCCGACGCACACGGCTGACCTACAGGTTGACCAGTAGGTTAAAATATAGACCAACGGCGAAAACGTATGATGTGATATGGCAGCTTATCCAATAATTGAATTTTAAAATACAACGGAAGTTAAATTGAAATAGACAATTTAACCACAACACATTGCTGGGATTAGTAAAATGGCGGCTGGTGGCACATATTGCTTCGAATTCTCATCGCAAATTGAAAAATTTGTCAAGCTGACGTCATACATTTTGGTCTAGATTTTAACTATTAAGGTCACTATTACAAAATGTAATGATACTCTCTGAAAATATATAAAAATGTTCTGTCTTGTGCACTGGTGTCGCTTCTCTCACACAACACGAGATCTCACACACACCTGTAGCGGGTTGGCTGGAAGACATCTCTATTACATATAAGTCCTCCCTTGCATACCTTTGTTTCTTGGTGTTTGTATTTTTGCTTTTGTTTTTGTCGTGTGGCTCATTAAAAGAATACTACCAACCCATCTCTTCCCTTGAGTGTCGTAAAAGGCGACTAATGGACTTAGAACTGGACAACATCAATAGCTTATAGCGGCGACGGGCTCACCACCTGTCACGCTGAGTGCAGTCACTGCTTGGTGAAGCGCGAACTATGGCAATGAACTGCTTTTGCGGTGCCTAGTCCCTGACTAACCCTTAAGGGATAATTGTCGTGATTATATGTATGAATACATACATTCATACATATAATCACGACAATTATCCCTTTATTTTTCTGTGCAATAAAGAGTTTAATAAAAATATTATATTATTTGAAAAAAAAAAGATGCAAATTTTATGATCGACACGTTAAGAAAAAAGTGAATCATAATAATGTATTGATTCTTCGTGTTCGCAAGGCTGTATACAGTAAATTTTTATCGTCACCTATTACCATGGGTGAACGAGATAAGCTACTCGGTGCGCTAACCGACAAAATCAATTTATATGGTTATTTTAGAATTTTTCGACCGCTTTATTTACAATAACTAAAGATGGTCTGTAACGAAGCTGTTGCTGTTTTGGAGTTTTTGGCTTTAGATCTACTACAACCAGTATAATATATTTGAATACCATCTTAGTGATATTAGTTAATAGGCTACGAGTAGTTGACCATTTTTTTATTGGGTTCCAAATTATTTTATTTATTTGTTTATTAAAACTTTAATGTTTATTACAAAAAATGGACACATGGCGGAATTAACGGCTAATATCGCTCTCTAACAGTCAACCATCAGTCAAAGCAGAAATCTGGTGACGGCTTAATAAAATTACCATATTATGCATCAATTTAATAATAAATAAAATTACATGTATATCTATATGAATACGCACTATATAACTGCATAAATAATAAAATAAATAAAAATATATAAGTATAAATACATACATAAATAATATATTATTTTCATATTTTCATAATAATATATTGTCTGTGCCGTAAGGTAACGATTTTGGTAAATTATGCGTATTGAACGCATGCGTGACACAGGCTGACATAGCCGACAATGCTTGATTGGTTGCGACTGGCGTTTGACGGATTTTGACCATACGTAGTAATTGATAACATGACGCGTAACTTCACTAATTTGCATATGCCCATGACAACCTCCGTGGTCGAGTGGTGTGTTCGCCGGTCTCAAGGCGTCGCCATCTCGAGAGGTTCTGGGTTCGATCCCCAATGGGGGCAAATGTTTGTGTGAACGGGCATTTGTTCTCCAGTCTTGGATGTTTTATAATTATATTCTGAATATTATATATTATATGTATTTTTTAATTTATCTATTAAATATATTTGTCCGTCATCTGGTATCCATAACACAGGCATTAGTTGTCTAGTATGGGCCAGTTGATAGGTGTGAATGTCTGAAGATATTTATTTATTTATTTATATGCTCAGCATATGGCCTAATCTCAGAGTAAACAGAACTGGAGTAGCCTTTGTCTAACATTCCCCTCTGCCAAATGCACAAGCATCGGATGCTTGCACGTTTAATAAAGCTTGTTGAGCCGCCATTTTGACAGCCATAACATTGTAAACGCTGCGGCGAACAGAGCTCCCGCAAAAATGCCTGTCTGTGCTGTTTTTTGTTGTAAAAATAAATAGAAAACATCGAGTATGCTAAAAGATGGTGTCACCTTTTATTTGTAATTAAAATTTTTACGATTTCATGATTATTTACTTCATTATTTCATGTTTTAGAATTCTACGATTTCAAATTTCGAGCGCTAGTCTCGTGGGGAGTGCGGCTGTGACGTTGTCAAAACGCACACCCCACGTGACTATTTTAAGCGTGTGTGTGCGTAAAATTTAAATTTGTTTGTCGAATTATGCATGTGTGCATTTGTAAAAACGGCTGGCTTTGAGTGTAGTGGTAACCTCACCCCCCGCAAGAAATGGCAGAAAAAAATGTTTGAGAAATTGACTAATGGCTACTCCAGTTCTGTTTACTCTGAGGGCCTAATTGATCAATTTTGTATATTTGTTCTATTGTTTATTTTTTATTGTATTCTGCGACTTCCTTTTTCATCTTCTTTTGTTTTGCATGTGTACGTGGTCAAATTTGTTTTTATTTCTCTCTAATTTCACGAACATGGTAGATAGCGTTTTTGGCAGATGAAAAAAAAAATAAAAATAAAAAAAGTTTTAATTACACAATCCCTTCCCTACAGCAATCCCTTATTTATATTGAACTTGGTATTTTTCGGACCCTTGTACTAAATACTATGTGAATTAAATATTCTTTTTATTGCTATTAATATTAGTCAATGTAAAGAGGCACTATGTCCACATTAGCGACTCTTTGCTCTTATTGCGGTCTCCTCTGGCCATTTCCTCTTTGATTCTGTTGTTATATTAAGCATGCTGTTTTTTCATTATCTTGGTCTCCAATTTTGGATATTGGGTCCTTACCTATGAAATTGGTATTTTTTTTTCTCTCTTAGTATTTTGTCTGTAACTATTAAGATTTAGAGTATTCCTAAAAATAATTACCTCGTCTATAAATAGACTATTTTTTTGAGCTCTTTTGATTTGTTTTGATAATTTGTTGTAAGTTTATTTGTGTTAAAATTGGACACGGAGACAACTCCCTCCCGAATACATCATTTTATTTGCATTTACTTAAAAACGATAAATAATTTTTATGAAGTGTGATATTACACATATTACTAAAGCTTGTCTTATGATAGATGCCAAATATTATTATCTTTGGATTTGTCGTTGTGAAGAAAACTGAAAAAATTTTAGTATGGAAAATGCAGAATTCCCCAAAATCTCCATACAAAATATCAATTTCATAGGTAAGGATCTAATATATTCATATGTGTTTAAAAACCCTTCAGTACATTACACTAACGCTTGCCAGCCACATCTAGTGATTCTAACTCGAAACAAAAATGCATGCGACTACGTACTGTGTAATCATGGTTTCATCAAAAGAGCGGCTGTGTGCTGCCATCAGAGCTCGTCACGGTGCCATTCACTCGCCCGCTGATGGTACTCGCAATTATGTCGCAGCCTCGATATACTGTCGAGTATTAGGTTTTTTGTTGGTTCTATGGGCTCGTTGAAGACTCACTCAAGGGGAGAAAATACCTTCATGGAACATTATGATGTGGTTGCTTAGGGACTTACGGTTCCGGGTATTTATTTACATTAAAATATAAACGATATGTAAAATACTTCATATTGTACCTAATTGAAAATTATTACTTTTCTAAGTATTTTTAGGGTTTTCGTTGCTTTTTCGTTCATTTTTGCATTCAAAATTTCAATATTGCTGATTGTGAATTGCATAATGTTTTAGGTAGTTTTCAGACAGATGAAAGATATTTAATTTTGGGTATTAGTTTAGAAATTTAAATGCGGGAATTAAGGATAGGATATTTGTATTAAACGTGTCAGGTATTTCTAATATGAGTTATCGAACTATTGTGGAGTATAAATTTAAACGCCTCGCTTACTTTTGCCTTAAAACATTTGGAAAAATTTTTAATATCTCTACTTCTATGGTCGTTACCTGAATAGTATAGCTATCTGAGGAATTACACTAAGCCTTGGCAATAAACAACGACGTTACCTTTAGAGTACTAGAGTTGAGTGCTTATTAGTTCTATTTATATCTTTGACAGCAATAAAGTCGTAAAAAAATTACGGTAATGTTTGTTCTTGCTCCTTGGCTATCAAAACAATATAAGAAGTATTATTCTATTTAATTCTGTATTTTATACTTTATAGAAAACATGTTTTTAACAATCGTGTTGCGGTATAACAAGCTCTACAGAGCCTCCATTAAATATATAAGCTTTAATATTAATTTGTACTTAAAGTTTGGTCCACTAGTGTAAGCTCTGGAATCTCTTATTGATTAATAGGAGTTTACAAGACTAAGTGGCAACTTAGCAAGAACTTCGAATTTATCAAGTGGCTTCTGACCAGCTGTGTCTATTGACTAGACTAAGAACTACTTATAGTTTAATTACTTATTTATACTGCTTTAAAAAAACAAAAATAATTGAGTTCTAAAACACCATCACGCCTAGTATATTTGGATTTTGTGAACAAAAATGTTAAGGGAAGAATAAACTTGCTGAGGCTCATGGCCGTTCTACTCAAGTTTTCTGGGAGCTAATGGACGACTAATACAGTTTCGGACTTTTTCAAGTATATTGTAAAATACACTAGATAAGACTTGAGTTTGAGGGGTGCGAATAGTTTTATATAGTTAGATATTACCTTCGCGGCAAAAAGTCTCATAGAAAACAGCCCCATCGCTGTCCATCGAGCAAAAAGTAAGGCAAACGATTTCATAATAAACTTGTGTACTTAGGCTGCATTCAAACGTAGTGGTTAAAGCGAGCAGTGGCTTTTCCAACTCGGCTATCTCTACTTTCACTGACCCTACATTCAGCTGTGATATATATAAAATAATATTACGACAGGAGCGCAGAGGTCCTGTCAAAATATCTCTGCCAAACTAGAGGATCTATATTGAAATGGCCTAAGCACAATATAATAACATATATTGAACCGTTTACTTTCGGTTTATATTAGAATATTAGGTGTTATTTCATAGCAAGTGAGGAACTGTATTTAGCTACATCTAATCAAAGCGGAAAGGGACTATTCAATCAACCCTTGTAATGTGTGCAATCATCTTGTTTAATCTGACGACTTCTGCGGTCGAATGGTTTTTATGCCGCTTCAAGGCGTCGCCATCTTGAGAAGTTCAGCGCTACGAGCATAGAACTTTCGATAAGCCAAATTTGACGTCTAAGATCGACAATTGTCGAAAAATTCGATGAATTTGACAGATAACCCAAAAAGTGAAAGGAACAAAGACTTTTATCGATCAAATATGGCGACTGACGTAGCAGTATGCTTGCACTGCTGCGCTGGTTCGATTCCAGACGAGGGCAAATGTTTAAGTGATAAATAGGTACAGGAATTTAGTTTTTAGTCTTGGTTGCCTACTTAAAAAATTGTAACAGGACAATCTTTGTAAAATTTATTGTAAACCAAATAGGTCTTTAGTAGATCAAATAGTCATACGATTTTTTTTCTGTGCGTGTGTTTGTAAACGCATCACGCAAAAACTACTACGTTTATTCTAAGTGATGTATTTTTTATATAAAGTGATGACTGGCTAAGCTTAAAATGGCGAAATTTGTAAAACAACTTTTGACAAAAACATTAACCTAATGTTTGTTCAATGACATTGTATAATTATCATACAGTATTACTGGATATTACAGTTCTCAGAAAATGAACTAGAGCGTGTCGGGAAACAAAGCCCGCTCCGCACGTGGCTGTACAAGCATGCGTCTATAGACTAGGGTAACCGCAACCCACGATGCGGGTCGTATTCATGCCCGCTGTACATCTACAAGCTCTTGTGTACGTGTTGTATACGTATAAATAGGAAAAGATACATTTTGCTTCCTTATAAACTTTGCTTTGGCGTAGTACCTATACACTGGGAATGCAGAGAATATTTTAGTGGTAGCATCAGTTTTGGTTTAAATTACAGTACAATGGGTATCGATTCTTTAGAACCGGTAATGGTATTGCCATTGCCGTTACCCTGCAACGAACGCACAAGGCACGGACTTACTCCTTATTACCTGGGACCACCAACATTACTGGCAAAGTGATGCACCTCTGCCTACCTCCTTTTCGGGGAAATATGCGTGTAAAGTTAACATTAAAGTTTATAAAACATACATAGTTTTATAAACTTTAATGTTTTGTTTTAAATAGTTTAGAATATTGATTGATAAGTAGTGTGGCGGAGTATTTTGGAGCCCACAAAAACTCTTTGAAACTATACTCGTAGTATACCATCGTTATTACTTCATGTTCCGAGGTCTTTAGAAGCACCTTCAGGCCTCCTGCCGGTCGCCGTTTCCCCCTTGAGCGCCCTGGTGATTTTCAATGGTAGTGGGATGCCTAGCAAAATAAAATTATGAAATAGTGACTTGACACCTCAGACTTGGCCCTAAGCAATCAAGTGAATTGTATAGTTTGTCGACAAACCAACATTTACGCTCTCCAAAAAGTTTAAATTGTAGTATGCGTGGTCAACATAGCAGAACCGAAAAACTCTCAATCACCAGAGGGCGGTAACCGCCCAGTTATGATCAATGCGTTACTCGCAGCGACCCAAATTGTGGAGGAAAACAAAAACACGCCATGAAAGATACCCACTTTAAATCAGCAAAACCGCGTTTTTCGGTGGAAGTTTATTGAGGTATCTGAAACAACGTAGAACCCAATCAATAAAATAATATTGTTCGTATTTTCTATGTGGCTCATTATTATGTACAGAAAAGTTCAAAACAGATTATTATTTCAAGACCAAAATAGACGATAATTACTTGTATGAAAATAGATAAGATTATTTTTTCATCTTTACCTACGAGTATTATAATGTCGATCCGTTTCAGCGCTCCTTTTATAAGTGCTTATAGTAAACATTGTTCTAAAATAGAAAATCATGAAAAAAAATATATAATTCTATTTGAAACGGCTATTTTCGGTCTAATACATTGATTTACTCTCTCTGTATTTTTGGATATTAAGCCGCTGGTTCTTCCAGAGATTACTTAAAAGGGTCATTATCTGCGTTTCGTTCAAAGCAGGCTATGTTCTCTAAAACTCTCCATATATTTAGTCAAAGGGTTCAAATATGCCAAGGTTTTCAGATAGGCAGTCGTCAGCTCTAAGTCTGGAACATTGAATTCTAGCCAGACTTTGGTAGTTGATAGTAACCAGCTACAGTCCTGCTGAAAGCTACTGAACTGATTTTAAGATTACTGCTAAGAGGACTTCTACCGACTGCTCAACAGTTTGTTTATAGGCCTCAATTCCACACACTATGCTAAGCAGTAAGGTCAAGAATAATTTGAGGTAAGCATGTTTTCATGACTTCCAAGCTTCCAGGCCTGCCTTAACACAATCACTGAGTCCCGAACAACAAAAGCTATTTCATCCTCACAAATGGGTATTAGTTAGATCAAATAGCAATTTGCCGCTATACGGCCTATGGGTTCCGTACAAGGAATCTCTTGTTATGTGATCAACACCCCTGTCTACTTCACGACATATCGATTCTGTATGTAAGCAGAAACTGATCCTGAGTATTGTAATACTACAAATTAATTATAGGACCTTATATAATTTAAACCCTTTGGAGCGAGGTGAATGTACGAGTACTTACTAACGATTTATTATCGAAATAGAGTACGCTTGTATAGTATCTGAAAAATTTGTTGCCGAAATTATAATTGTAACGAAACTTTTTTCATTCATTACCTACAGGTGTAATTAATTAAATTAGAAAAAAATAACATAATTAGAAATTTACTCTGCATGATAATGAACACCATGGCTTTAGTCAACACAGGAAAATAATATGGGATTAAATTCATCTCGCAACTATGAACAGCCGCAAGGGAATTTCCGACATAATCCACAGCTTTCACTGTTATTACAGCACAGAATAGAGTGTGGGACTAAAATTTTCTATTTACATTTTTAAATGTAAATTTTAGGTCACACTCTAGGAAAGTCAGGGAAAATGCAATTTGTTCTACGTGCCACCAGTCCTTCGTGTTACATGATTAAGGTAGATTTTCAGAAGCTCGACAAGGTAAGGGTATATTGCACTCTGATTGTGCTGTGGCTTGTAATGTTCACAAAACTGTTTGGGAATGTTAAAGAAATTGGCCCCAACGCTAACCTCTGCTCATTTTAATTGGTTGGAAATCAATGTTGCCTGCACGATATTGATTACACGTCGATGTTTTGTTGCGCCACAGCCACTGACATGGCCGCAGCAAAATATTATTATTTGAACATCACTGAACAATTTCAATATAGAAACCCATTTTTGAAAATGATAACGCGATGCTTATAAATAAGTATGAGGATGACCAATTAGAAGACGAATCAATAACAAATCATTCAAGATATTCATTGTTGTTGTGTTGTCATTGGTTAGAATAAAATGATACTTTAAGTAAAATCACTCAGTCTCAATAAATACTGTAATGTAAAGTCACTGTTAATTCATTAATAGAAAAGCATATAACTTATCTAATTTTCTTTTGTTATCTTAAGACACATCGTCCTCGTCCTCGTGTCAGCTTATATACGTGCCACTGCTGGGCACAGGCCTTCCTCATGAAGAAACACATGAGGAGTATTGGAGTATGAGGAGCGTTGAGCAAACAGAGATTCGAAATATTAGAAGCTCACCATAATTATTTTACAAGAGCTGGAGTCCTTATGTTTTGTATGTATATGCTAATGTGATTCTGATACAATAATAATGGAAAATTTTGCTACATAGGCTGTCAAATCATCGACTGATTAGAATATAGCTAGCTAGGCTAGACCTGCATATTTGACCTACAACTTCGACTACATATTAGACCGAAACACCACCATGCTTGCCCAATGCGGGTAGGTGGGTGAAAACGGTAGCTATAGCAACCGGGACCAACGGCTTAACGTGCCTTCCGAAGCAAGCTCGAGATCACAAATATTTGTTTACCCATCCGCGGCCTGACCATGGTGGTACAGCTTTGTTTTCGATAGAAAGCTAAAGCGTACGAACTATTACGCCACTGAGCTAAGAGATCGACCAAGAAACATCACATAATCAAAATATTACTTCACTGGCTATGTTTTACTGTATATGTCTCTTAATGTGGTCAGTACATATATACCAATATAACAACCATACGAGGAATAAATAATAAAAGCAATTCCATTGTTATTATTTTAAGGGAGCGGATTGTTGTAATAAACGGGTCCGAGACGTGAATATTAAAGGTTTTTTCCCAGCTCACGTTTCGAACAATTCTCCATCAGTACTCATAAGGAGCGGACGTAACGGGCGACAATTTCTTTTAACACCTGTGTTCGTTGGTATTCCTAATGTGTATATCTTACAATGCTTCTATAGTACGGTCCCTCTATTATTTTTATTTATAAATAATTATTTATAGTCCTAGTCCTAAAACTTTCAATATGTCATCATTAATTTTTTTCACTCCCCCGCATTTTATACGCATTATTCTATAACCACTCATAGAAGTTTTTTGGTAATATTTTTGACGGACTAATAAGGGCGAATTCGACCAAATTGAGATTAGTAACACGGGAATAGTAATACCAAACTGAGCTGAAACGATTGGTCGAATCTGCCCTAAGGGCGGAGCCGATTAGCTATCCTAGTTTTTTCATGTTTGGCTACACGCGAGTAATATTATTTTAACGGAGTACGCAGTTTTTCGCGCACGAATGTGTCAATGTCTCATTTGACATAGGGCAGATTCGACCAATCGTTGCAGCTCAGTTTGGTATTACTATTCCCGTGTTACTACTAATCTCAAGATGGTCAAATTCGCCCTAAGTGGTAAAACGTAAACTAAAGAGATCCGTCAATAAATACTGCTTTTATGTCTCACGCTAAATTGTGTAACCTTCATGATTTTGGTTGTAGGCTTATGCTCGTCTTTATTGCGGTGAAAGGGCACTGTACCTAGTCTAGTAAGAGATTAAATTATTATGAGATTTAATAACTGTCGTCTCGGGTGATAGGCGCGAGACGACAGTTATTAACTGACAGTAATTAGTAGCAGGTGGGATTGCAAAGGCTGACGTGACATTGAGCATTTTGCTATTTACCTAATAGAAAATAAAAGATGTTCAAGTCCTATACATTTAAATATGCTTTAGACATTCACACCAATCACCTAGCTTTAAGTATCCGTAATACAAGCTACCTAGCTTGTATTACGGATACTCGATGAGGGATAAACGTCCAAGACTGGAAAACAAATGCCTGTATTTCATGATACAAACATGTGCTCCACCGGCGATCGAACCCAGAACCTCTCCAGACAGCGACGCCTTGGATTGGCGTACAGACTAGTCTACAATGGAGATCGTCTATAAAATTTATATTTGCGTAAGAAATAATTATTTCAAATGCTTGTTCATATGCTCACTAACCCAAAATTACTTGATGAACGCCATTGAAAGGTGAAGTCCAAAAAAAAAATCAATCCAAAATATACATCACATTACATAAAATTAAAGTCTCGCCAACCTGTACAACAGTTTGTTGGCGAGGCAGCGCTCATTAATTCATTCCGTATATTCCGGATATCTTAAACTTATACTCGTACTACTAAACTGCTAATCTTAACATTCTGCCAAACATAAAAAATTACCTACTTTGATTACCTACCTACTCGATAGCTTAATCTATTTATCGTGGCATCTCGAGATGCCATTGGGGTTTTGAAGGACTAACCAATATTATCTGTTTTATATGAACCAGTGTAGTAACTAAATGTAGTTTTCTACGGACTTCACAGTGATATTTGTATTCCTAGGAATATAATGTGTAAGTACATGTGTGCATTTGCCATAAGGTGTGTTACCACTGAACCACTTTGCGGGTATGTGGGCTATAAAGGCAGCGATAAAAACCGTTACTCCTCGTTATAGCTACAAATTATCCTTAATGAACTCCAAAAATAACAAGCAGTTTTGTAATGTGACTACGGGGTATCATGTATGCGTCATTATAAGTCAGTCTCCAATCAAAATCAAACATCTGAAGATAAATATATAGGTATTTCTAATTATTATGTTACGACGGACCAAATTAGTTAGTTACTTTCTAATAAATATCTTCTGTTCAAAGAAATTACAGTTCGCCATACCAACTATTCACAAATAAGCATTTTATAAAATGAAGTAAGAACAATAATAAATTGGGTTGTAAACTAAGAATCGTGTCCCATTATTAGAAATTGTATTGTCTGTTCTTTTTTTTTATCTATATAACTTTTTGATTGTTCGTTATGCTAAAAGGTACTGTTAAAGAAAAATAGATATGTATTGTGTATATAACTACATAATAAAAAGCTGAAAATATACGTAGACTTCTTTGTGAAACCTTTCAATTCTTAAAATTATTAAATGTTTGCCACTGACAAGAATTAATAATTTTGAACAATTGATAAGCCCTGTAAGTGCAATGTAATTAATTAAACGTCTCTCATCTTGGAAAACAGATATAAATGATACTGTGATTAGAATCTCAAGACAGTTTTAATAAATTATTGTCGTGTCAATTTCAGAAATTTCCATTTAAACATGAAAATTATTTTATGGACCTATCTTTAATGTTTTTGTTTTGCTTTTGTCTGTTATGCTTTGTGTCTTTGTAACAAGTCAAGGAGCAAAATGCAGACACAATATAAACATCTATTATTGCGAACACCGGTGTCCGCGGTGTCCTTCAAGGAGTTAATATAATAGGTCGTTATCTATGAAATTGCCGTTTTTTTCTCTCTTAGTATTTTGTCTGTAACTATTAAGTTTCAGAGTATTCTTAAGAAATAATAACCTCCTCTAAAAATAGACCATATTTTTGAGCTCTTTTGATTTGTTTTGATAGATGGTTGTAAGATTTATTGTGTTAAAATTAGAAACGAAGACAACTCTTTTGAGTGCCTCCCGAATATGTCATTTGATTTGCATTCACTATGCTTATGCTATGCGACTGCTTGTCTTATGATTCATGCCAAAAATTATTATCTCTGGATTTGTCATTGTGAAGAAACCTGAAAAAATTTTAGTATGGAAAATGCAGAATTCCCCAAAATCTCCATACAGAACACCAATTTCATAGGTAAAGACCTATTATGTTTAACATGATTTATAAGTGTGAAATTTCGTATCTGCAAATTTGCTTTAAGTACATTAAAAATTCCTTGCACAAGTAAAAGCGAATAGGCCCTAGCACGTCCTCAGCCTATATACGTTCCATTACTGGGCACAGGCATTCCTTAAGAAGAAGCCTAATGCGGGTTGGTGGATAGGACCAACGGCTTAACGTGCCATCCGAAGCACGGATCAGCTCGGTGGCGTGGTGCGCTAGCGTGCAATTAAAAATGTCTTATTTCAAAGTTCAAAGGAACGTTAAAAACTAACAATATTTTATCAAGCAAACTTTCGGTAGCTCTTAATCATTTGTATTCACGAAGGTCTCGTGTTACCCAGCGACTGGTACGAGATTAATTTTTTACGTAAACAAGGTATGCCGTAGAAATATCAGTTCGCTAACAAATGAGCGTTACGTGGAATCATATATGTAGGTACGCAATTTTTACATCATTTTGACTAATAGAATTGTCAACTAGAATATATTCTTGTAGTTTTTATGTAACTATGTTGCCTGAATACTGTTGTAAAACACAATATCTGAAGTACATATAGCGTTTAGGCGTACTAAAAATAGTACTCACGAAGAAGAATTTAGAATGTACAAAGACAAGCTTATTTAAAACAGATTTTTAATTCACTGATCAAAGAATATATCTTTGACTACGTTTGTTACATGTTTGTTAATCTTGGTTTAAAGCTGTTGCCGTCCTTGTCTTCCTTTATATAAATGAAAGTGACACTAACCTAAGACTAGCTTTAGTCACATTTGGAATTATGTGGTTATACTCGAAATTAAATTATAGCATATATATTATTTTGAGCTGAAGACTAAAACCATAGTAATATATCTATTTTTTTCCCTAAGCTTACTATAAAAAACGGAACGACACCAACAGTTTTAAATATTCTGGTTATCTCTGTGAGCTTTCCAAGTAGTGCAGCGTTTTATGAGCCACGGTATGAGTAAGCAAAAAATTTATTTCTGCTGCAGCGCAGAATCATATGAATGGGAAATAAAAAAATTGTGACTTTGCTGACAGCTTTTGAATGGGCGATAGTTTTGAACTCAATTGTTAAATGTAGTTTTAAAATTCACCTAGACTGACACACTTTTCAAATTCAATTTCAAATGTTAATTCAATTAGATTGCGCATGTATGAATATCGAAAACTTTTTACAAAATTAATTATTATACTCCATCCTGTTTAGTTTCTATGGTTTCAAAATTTTCCCAATGAAGGCTGAAGAATGAATCACCCTTTCATTTTATCGTCGTGTCATACCGTAAAATACAAACTGAACAAATATTTCGATCATATATGCATACAATCATCAAAAGAAAAATACGTATCGTATCAAACAGATATAATTGTATAAGCTTTTAAAAAAAAAATACTGTAATAGGACGCAAAAAGTATCGAACGATAATAATAGGCAGGAAATAACGTGAAATTCAATTCCGCTCCTCAAGGGAAACATTACCGAAGCACAAAGAAAATATGCGAGGGAGAAATAATGTTCTTTAGCCCTAATTTAGGAAGAAAGAAGCTAAAGAAAGTCAACATTGTATGCTGTGAAACTCTTATCGAATTTTAATAAATAAATAATAAGATTTATTATCGTCATACACATCTATCAGGCTGATAATTTGACTCGAAACTGCCACTTTTATTTTAAACTCTGTTTATGTTTGGCTTAAAAAAGGAAAAACATCAATCTGTCGTCGTATTTCGAATTGTGAAAATCCACAAGAGGAATAAAATACGCTATGAAAATAAAGTAAGGAAATTTTCCCTTTATGTTCGCAAATAACGAATTAAGTTATATTTTCTTTACTAAAATCTGCCAACAACCTGTTGGTGTATTAAGACCAACGTAAAGGAATAATGAAAAGATTCCCATAAAGATTAGATACGTTCGCCAGTGAGATGTCTAAATCGTATTTCTATCAAATGGGGAGCCAATTTCACACTTGACGTGAATTCCAATTAACTTAATTTGATAGGAAACGGTCACAGAACCGGTATAATGCATATTGCTTTACAGAAACAAACGTGTTTAAAGCTATATTGCATGCTAGACGAAACACTTGCAAATTCTAATACGAAACTTCAGATTAGATGCGTCATCGCGAATGTTTGAGATTTCTTAAAATGTTTTTGAAATTTCGTGAAAGATAGAGAATTTCTGAGAAAAACAGCCATGTTACTCATCCACCTTTCTACGTCGTAGTTGTTTAGAAAATGCTGCGTCAATTGAAATTGTCTCCAAAAAGTATATCCAATAATCATAAGTATTTTTTTCTCCAATAATTATACGGTATACATACATACATACAATCACGACTATTATACCCGAAGGGTTAGTCAGAGAGGAGGCAAAAGCACCGCAAAAGCGGTCCACTGCCATAGTCCGGGCTTCACCAAGCAGTGACTGCACTCAGCGTGATTCGTGGTGAGCCCGTCGCCGCTATAAGCTATTGGATTGTTGTGCAGTTCTATGTCCACTAGTCGCCTTTATCAGACTTTTTTTAAACAGTATGTATGGAAAATCAAAAAATATTCATCCACAATATCCGCAATTTCACAAAAACAAAAGGTTTTTATAACTACATAGCAAAACACACAAAGACTAAAGCGAATTTAAAGTAAATCGTGGTAAAAAGTATAGGACCTATTTAGGAAATTCCCAATATTGAAGGACAAAATAGTGTTTTATATATATCTAGAAACCCCATAATAACATTTACGCGCCGTTGGCGTGCGTGACTAAAGTTTATTTCATACAGAAGTTCATGCAATAAAATCCAAAGTTATTTGCAATTAAATACGTTTCAATTGCGAGTGACATTTAATATTACTGGTGCTTAAACATTTTCAAGATTAATGAGCCTCGGTAAATTTAGACATTCCTAATCCGACTTACCACGCACATAATTATTCATTGCGATATTTATTTCTCTTTAAATTCCTTTTTCTGTTCAAAAATAAAAAAAAATATTATCCTAAAACAAATTGAAAGTTGAAAAAATCGAACGACGATAGAAACCAACCCCTAAGGGTTAGTCAGAGATATTCTATCTCTATGACAAAACCACTCTTAGAGGGCTGAGTGTTAGCTTTTGCCATACTAGAGGCTAAATTAAAAGACATAAAATGGTCTTTTGAATAATTTTGTTTAAATTTACTGAAGTAGAATTTACTGTAGTGAATCCTACCAAAACCCAGGTTATCATATTTGGAAGCCAGCATAACATCTCTCGGATTGACTTTAACTCCATTCCAAAGATAATTTTCAACGGTGTCCACATACCCTTTAAAGACTGCGTTAGGAATTTAGGCATCTCAATGGATAGTTCGCTGACGTGGACATCGCAAATTGGTCAGGTAAGCAAGAGACTATTTGCTACTGTCGGTTCCCTAAGAAGATATCGCAATTTCCTTCCCATTCCCACCAAGATAGCCCTGGTTCAGGCCATCCTTTTTCCGATCTTGGACTATGCAGACACTAGTTATTGTGACCTGACGGAGGCGTATTTGGATAAACTTGACCGCCTTCAAAATCTGTGCATCCGCTTTGTATTCGGTCTACGCAAATATGACCATGTCTCTGAGTATCGTCGTCGTCTCGAGTGGCTGCCTATCCGTCTTCGTCGTGATGCACATATTCTCTCGCTACTGTATAGCGTGCTGTTTAGTCCCCAAACTCCCTCCTATCTCAAGGAGCGCTTCCACTTCCTTCATTCCACTCATGATAGAAATACTCGATCCTATCAATCCCTCCTCCTTACTTGTCCTCCACATTCTTCCCACCTCTACAACAATTCCTTTACTGTCCAAGCCATTCGTCTCTGGAACAACCTTCCATTACCAATAAAAAAATCCCAATCCTTAGCATCCTTTAATAGTCTGGTCCATACCCATTTCCTTCATCTTTAACCCCTCCCTCAAACGCACATTACTGGTTTCGACTTTTCTGAGTTGCTTTTAATGTAAGAATATATTGCTAAATAAAATATTTAAATTGGTTTATAGCATTTATGATATAGTATGTAATTTTATTTATGTATATGTATATAATATATTATGTAATTTATATATAGTAGTTTATATATGCACCTTATATATGTAAGTATATTACACCTACCTTTTCTTTAATTCTCTCTCTGCCCAAAGGTTGCCTGGAAGATATTGCTATTAGCTATAAGGCCGCCTGTGTTGCATTGTATTTTTTTTTTTTTTTTTTTTTCTTTACTTTATTTCTGTGTTTTTATTAGTTGCAATAAAGAATTTTATCTATCTATCTATCTATCTATCTAATAATAATACAGAGATGGTACAGTCAACTTTCCAGGAACCGAATTTGAATGTGTAACTCTGAAAAAATTATAGGGAAACAATTAGAACCATCTATTTTGGTTACTTTGCTTGTTTCACTGAATAGGTCAGATGATACCTAAGCAGAGACTAATGTATTATACTGCACAGTAAAAATCGCAACTGCAATTACAGAGTGACTCGTTAACATGCATAATACATGAACATTCGCAGCCTACGGGAGCATCAGATATTAGGTAACGGGTGCATGGTTAAGCCGGTTATTAATGAGAATAATTTAGGTTAATTACACGTTATTGTAACGGACTAAAGTTCATATATGTGCCCTCAGCCTATATACGCTCTACTGCTGGGCACAGGCCTTGCTCATGGAGAAACACATGAGGAGTATGGGCCGTTACACCACCACGCTGGCCCAATGCGGATTGGTGGGTAGAAACAGTCACAATAGCAACCGGGACCAACGGCTTAACGTGCCTTCCGAAGCACGGAGGAGCTCGAGATCACAAAGTTTTGGCCACCCATCCACGGTCTGATCATGGCGAAGTTAGCTTTGTTTTCAATTAAAAGCCAAAGCGTACTAACCATTACGCCTCTGAGCTCCTCAAGTTCATATGTAAAAATATATAACTTTAATTTAAATAATTATTGAACCTTATAATATTATTTCATTATTTTTTGATATTGCTGCAGCATCAATCTTATGCGTTATGCAATATCATCTATATGTTACATTATTTTTTGCTATGTTCAATAATGATAAATTGTCTACTAACATCAAACATATTCGATAATACCCAAATAACAAATAAAATTTTCTCAATGGAGCATTCTCAAAAATTGTCAATACGAAGGACCTACGGCTAACTGACAATGAGATTGCACTTCTGATGCCGCGGTGCTAAAATGCAACTACAATTACAGTGACATGTCCTCCATGCATTATACATGAGCTTTCGCAGCCAGCTGGAAAAATCTGATAGGGTAATGTAACACGGAGGATGAAACTACAAGTTTAGAGGAGCTATTTTTCACTATGGAATAGGTACAACGGAGACGCTCTAGCGATTCGAAGGAGGTTACATCTGAATGATGAAATGCGGGCACACATGCTTCGAATGAACCGCCAGCTGCGCCAATATCCTGGGTAGGTGATGCCTAATTTAATATACTGGAAGACGCTGCCAACGCCGTATATGAATTTGATACAAAGGAATTATTTTGGGGTTCTAACGTTGGTATTGATTCTCATGCATATTCTAAACTGTAATCCCAAATAAATGTGTAAGAGCGGAACTTCAATGAAATGAATCTCAACTTTTCGGAGCTATTTTCAGATGGATATTAAAAAACATACATAATGTACGGCTTTATCCCAGAAAAGGAGGGATATCCTAGAAAGGTTTGGCAGATGTTTATTAAACACCCACACATTAATATTGCAAAAGAAAGGAAAAATATATTGCAACATTTTAAAGACTAAGGTCATTAAAAGTCAAGACATTATAGAGGTATGGTGGATGTGTAAATTTCCAAGTAAGTAGCGCCTTATTTCCCTATAAAAATGTATTAAACTATTCGGAAGCAGGTAATATCGATAAAAATTTGTAAGCGTCGATGCCAGCGGGCGCCCAGACCATAATCGTTGTTTGAAATGTCTAAAAATCCGTTGAAGTTCCCTTCTTTGATATTTCCGCCCTCTTTATATTTTATAATAGTACGAAACTTAAAGTTGAGGGTGCTCCTTAAAAGTTTGCACAAGAGACACGGATAAAGCAGGATACCGCTCTTGGCATGATTCCAAATAGCATACTAGTAAGGATGACTTTTTAAATTATTTTATTACTCGGTGAGTCAGGGAAAAATGTGTTGTTTCTCACTAGATTTCACTTCACTTTTTAAGGTATTATAACAGGCGTGCACTTTAAGTAGGAGCTACACTCGTTCGTTATAGATAGCATTTAAATTTAACATCACCTCGTCGGTCTAAAGATACAGGGCTTGTGTTGTGCTTTGAAGTTTTATTAGTTTTTTCTTATAATATCTTTTTTTTTCTATATTTAAATCTACTGTTAGATTTAGGTTTTATATTTGTTTTCGCAAGAAGATAATCTGTTTTTGTTGTTTAGTTTTCTATTATTTTCGTATTTAGTATTATCCATTCATTATTATTAATTAATTGCACAAAGTGGAATTTTTGCTTGTATGTTTTTTTTTTGTGTTGCTTACTACATAAGTAAAATTGTAAAATCTTTGATGGGGTGGAGGGTTGACAACCTGCGATACAGTACCTAGTTCAGGTGTCAACCCACCATTATTTCTTATTGTACTGTAATTAGTAAGTTTTATATATGTTTTTGGTTTATTATGGTGAGAAATAAACGATTATTATTATTATTATTATATATAGTTTTAGTGTGTATTAATTATATAATTATCATATTAGGTATACCAATATTTCTTAAAATTTTGCTGGGTTTCTTTAAATTGTGTAAATATGACAGGTAAGGTCTTGGCCTTCATCGCACCTGATGGTAAGTGATGATAAGGCCAACGGTGGCAGCGAGCTTCACCTGTAATCCTTAATAACTAAGGAACACAACAATGCTTATATGACGGTGGTAGCTAGCCAGGCAGGCTTACAAGACCTGCCACCAACCAAACTGAGCAGAAAAACACCTGCCCCCGTGGGGAATCGATCCTTGGACTCCCCGATTTACACTCGGTGTCAACCGCTGGACCAGAGAGGCGGTTAAAGGTAAAAGGGTTGCTGTGATACCTACATTTTGCCAGCGCAGATTGCATAACCATACCTAGGTAAGTCCTTTCAGAGTATAATTTCAAAGTGACACAACTCGGAGCTCCTGTTCTCAGAATAAACATATTAGGTCCTTACCTATGAAATTGGTGTTTTATATGGATATTTCGGGGAATTCTGCATTTTCCATACTAAAATTTTTTCAGTTTTCTTCACAAAGACAAATCCAAAGATAATAATATTTGGCATCTATCATTAGACGAGCTTTATTTATCGTTTTTTAGTGAATGCAAATAAAATGATGTATTCGGGAGGCACTTAAAAAGAGTTGTCTCCGTGTCCAATTTTAACACAATTAAACTTACAACAAATTATCAAAACAAATCAAAAGAGCTCAAAAATATCGTCTATTTTTAGACGAGGTAATTATTTTTTAGGAATACTCTGAATCTTAATAGTTACAGACAAAATACTAAGAGAGAAAAAAAACACCAATTTCATAGGTAAGGACCCAATATTTTCTAAGCTTACCGAGCTCGCAAGCAATCGCAGTAGGTATGTAGGTTCTCCTCTAAATGGAAGCGATTCTGCTTAACAGAAACAACGTACGCTAACAATCCGAACATTGGGAACAACGATAATTTTGGTTTGTAACTTTTACTAAAACATGTATCTGTAATTGAGATGAGAATTTAAATGTCATTAAATCCCTTTATATACCTTTGATGATGTACTTATAACAGAACTTTAACATTCAGACACTAGTTAACATTGCATTGAAGGTATTTGTTATTATTATTTATAATGTCTTCCGTTGGAATAACAGAATGATTATTACTT
Source organism: Parapoynx stratiotata (assembly GCA_910589355.1). NCBI lineage: Eukaryota > Metazoa > Arthropoda > Insecta > Lepidoptera > Crambidae > Parapoynx > Parapoynx stratiotata. The sequence continues at coordinate 7,209,091 of OU342466.1, forward strand.
AATCTTCTTTGGGGTGTAAAAGTAGGCGTTTCTTAGTTGAGATCATGATGATTAGTCAATTTGAAGCTATTCATCCACCACAGATAAAAAACTAAAGCTTAACCATCGAGTTTTTACTGCAACAGTAACTATATTATCTATAATATTAAAATTTTTATGTAAACACGACATTACACTTAATATTAAATCAGACTGCATGTCGAAATCATGTTTGTAGTTGCAACATAACAATATGAACTAAAAACTTCAGACCTAGTTATTTATCAGTACGTGTCATCATTGCGTCGCTAAGTGCCTTCTATGTACTACGAATAAACTCTGAGCTTTTTGTCCTAATTCTATCCTCTTAGTTCCAACTAAAGAGCACATGAGCCGCTCTTTGGAGCCATAATGTCTTCTGTGTTTGAAGCGACTTAGTTATTCTGCATATATCTAAACCTTTGAAATATTTCCAAACACGAATTTGGTCCCAGCCCCAATTTGTGGACGTGGAAATACATTGTCTGGCTACATCACATAGAGGTGAGGTTCAATTACACAGAGTTACGGGTCAAAATCCCTAATATAAAATCCCTACACCCAAAATCTCAAAATACCTATGTACGAAATCCCTGAAATTCCGCCTCTCTGGTCTAGTGGTTCACACTACCGGGTGTTGATCGGGAGGTCCGGGTTCGATTCCCTATGGGGGCAGAAGTTTTTCTGCTCGGTTTGGTTGGTGGTAGGGCTTCTGAGCCCGCCTGGCTAGCTACTGTCTTACTTAATTTTGTCGCCATAATAACAATGTTATAAGCATTATTGTGTTCCGGCAATCAGACGTAAGATAGCCAGTTCCTCAGTTGTTGAGGATTACAGGTGAAGCTCGCTTCCACCTTCGGCCTTATCGTGACTTACCATTAGGTGAGGTGAAGGCCAAGAGCTTACCTGTCTTAAGTAAAAAAAAAATCAAAATACTTAATGGACAAAAAAATTTGATGTGTGATGGTGTTTCGACTGATGTCCGCAAGAGATGTCACACACAAATCTGACTTGCAATAGTAGTGCTGATGCAAAACTTGTAAGCGTAAACAATGGCATTGCTAAAAAAATATTTAACTCATAGTATTTTTTCGTATAGCGGCAATACATGTAATAAGGTATTAATTAGCAAGGAATTATGTTCGGTTCTGGCGCTTCGCTCGCTCGGCTCGCGCGTTAAAACCGCAGTTCTACCCAACACTCCTCGCTAGTCATCGTACCTAACGGAGATCATTCTTTACTATTTACTTCGTCAGTTACTCTCAACTATTTCCATAGTCATCTATCCAATTGATTTAATATTTATAAATGTAAATAAGACAGTAGTATTCGTATAAAGCAGGTGTTTGAATACTGACATTATGAATTTCACAAATGCCAATAAATAAAACACATTTGAATATTGAGCTTTACGTCGGTATTTGTTATTTAGGGCAATTACCTGTCAATTAAATTCATTTTAGGGATTTGGAACTATAGGGAATTCGAACTTTGGGGATTTTGATCTTTCGTTTTTCGTCCATTAGTGATTTTATAGGAACGTAGGAAGTTTTAATTTAAGTATTTTGATACGTAACCACTAACATCATTTCATAGCCCCACGCGCGCTTAACCGTAAAATGTATGGAAATCTCACGCCCGCCAGTGCTGTTAGTTGGCCAACGCTGACGGCCAGCTTACCTATGAAACGTCCCTTTAAACGCACTACGCAGGCAAGAAAGTATAGGTGGTTAATGCTGTATTTCATACCGCACCAGCTACACTTACATTTTGATTTCGCTCTAATTTCATATCGCTGTTGTCATTTGTCCCGTCCTTTATAACAAAAAAATAATAATTTATCACCACTACAAATACGCCTCTGTGCTACTTTGACATCGTTTTACATTAGGTATCCAGTAGATAAATTTGAAAAGACCGTTATTTTCGAATGCAAGGGTAAGGAAAGTTATTGAAATAATTTTATTTGCTCAATAACCCATTATAGTGAATTAAGGCCATTTTGAGATATTACTTCCGACAGGTATAACTTGGGTACAGTATGACTTATCGTAATAGTCTTAGAACTCCAATTTTGTTGGCATCACCACAATTGATTTTGACAAAGAGGTAAGGGCACACCGTAATGGCCGTAAAGGTTAGCTGTTTAACAATATTGATTGGATTACTCACTAAACATCAAGCCTTATTATTTTATTTTATTTTATTTAGTAAACAATGTTTCTACAGCATTATTCTTGTACATGATAAACGAATACAAAATATTACTAAAACAAAAGCCAATTAAAGAAACAAACTATGCTTTTAATAAATATTATACACATTTGGTAGATGAAGAGGTAGATGTACAGGTAGATGCAAAATAAAGTAAATGAAGTAATGAAGTATTAATTTTTATTGCAATGCAAAGTAATAAAGATTCTTGAGTGCTTATTGCAATCCAGCGACAATTCTCGTATTAGCAAGCAAATCGTCTCTGGGCGCATATATTGCATTCTCGAAGTGTCGTATAGTTCTACACTCGATTCAATTTGCATATTACGATAACACACTATATACCGAAAGAGAACAGTCCAACACATTGCGCTTTGTCAGAATGTTCAGAATTATTTGGCGTATTTGTATTCGTAGCATTATGTTAGTCGTAAAACTTTAAATAATATCTAAGTAGAAATAGTCGAGCAAATGTTTCTAGGCATTTTTAGAGTTCTCCAGCCAAATGGAACTTCCAGTTTCATTACGACTTCCTCCTTTATTTTTTAATACTCCCACATGAAACAATTAGTTAATTAAATAATGCCATAAAAATTTATAATATTATATGTAACACAATGACGTCGTACATATATGTTACAAAATTTAACGGCTTAAATGTTTTGGAACCGAATTTGAAATTTTCGGATACTGGTTAGCATTTCCAAATCAGGTGATATAGAAAATAATCCGTATGCGTGAAGTTTCATACAAATCAACCGAGGAGACACTGTCCATTCGATACGGTCTTCGTGGTATAGTTTGCATTTTTACTAAATAAAAGCAACTGTTATGCATATAGATTTATTCTATTTCCTGAAGCAACAAAAGCGTAATATGGTGGAAAAGGGGCGTGAAAATTCTACTTGGCCTACAATCATTAATAAGGTAGGGGATCTAATCAGATGATCGCAGTAAGTGGTAACGATCTTTCAATATTAGTTTAAAGGCCATAGCTCATTATAGCCAATCGGCACCCGACCGCCCGCCGCCGCAAGTGGCTAGTAAATTTGACAGCTCGCGAGCGAGACGGTACATATAAGAAGCGCTTAACTATAGAAATTTATTTAGAGAATACTAACCACTTAGGTGACGCGGTGCGGATCGGGAGCCAGTGGCTATAATGAACTACGACCTTTTATTACAAATACTTAGTCAAAAGTTGTGGCTTTTAATGCAGTCATTATCGATTTGGGATTAGACCAGTAACTATTAAGGGCGTCTTACAGGAATTTTAAATCGATATTTAAAACTCGATTTTGTAATTTTTTGACAACTTTACTATGGTTCTAATGTCAAACATTGACTAAATCGTGATTTTAACTAGGTTTAAAATCGATTTTGTCATTTTTTTTGCCATTTCATCCATATTAGAATTATTAAATCGAGTTTTAAATTTCGATTTTTATTTCCTGCAAGTAAACCTTAGTGTATAATTGTTAATACTTGATTTTTATTAGTAATTACGGTATCTTTTTCCACCACTAAGCGATTCAGCGTATCACGATTAAAATTTTCATTATCATCTCAACCGCGAATTACTTAGGCTGCTATGCCAGGTATATATGCCAGGCCTATACGAGGCAGCTAAGTGATATACGAGCAAAATTAGACCATTTTTTATACAATAGACAGGTGGGGCGCTGCCGTAGTTAAGTAATAATAATAATATCCTCAGACATTCACACCTATCAACTAGCCCCATTTTAAGCAACTAATGCTGCTTGTGTTACGGACACTAGATGACGGATTTAATAGATAAATACATATAAATAAACTGAATATATAGAAATATATATAAACATCCAAGACTGGAGAACAAACGCCTGAAAATTCATCACCCAAACATTTGCCCCCACTGGGGATCGAACCCAGAATCTCTCGAGATGGCGACGCTTTGAGACCGGAATACAGACCACTCGACCACGGAGGTCGTCCACAAATACTACAAACTTAGAAACTTAGACAATTGGATTGTTTTGCTTCTAGTAATTAGAGCGGAATCGACCAATGAAATTTAAGCATTTATTGGTTTCCGAACTTATATCCTGCAGTGTACGTCTGTGAACTAAACGGTCATCATGATGGAGATTTAACGACAATAAAACATTGTCTAATGACCCCAGGCGAATTTAACTCTTCATTTTTAGTAAGTATATTACATTTCCACTTTTCGTTTAAAAATGTATTCCTAAATTCATTTTTAACAATGAAAGTTAAAGTTACAATAAAAACGTTTTTTTCATGGGTGCGCGGAAATCACATTTTCGTTTTGGAACAAATCGGAATTTAAATAGTTGAGATTACATTTAACACACTATTCTACGAATTGGATTCTGGGGTGAATTACGCTTTACGACAGCCCATTTACATGGGATCACATTTAACAGGCGGATGGACGGACAAGAGCAATTATCGACGTCAGTAAAGCCAAATGACCTCTGATTTAATTCGTCCACAGTCAGATTAACGAGCTCTAGTTAAGAAAAACTGGTTGCTTATGCAACAACAAGTCGCCTAATTGCGCGATTTATTATAATCGTAAAGATTTTATAGACGTCGAGCAGACGGGAGTCGGAGGTTCATTGGATCGATGAAAAGTGAGGCATAAGCATAAGCGGTAACCATAGAAAATTAAATTGAAATTAGATTTTTTGAGACAATTAGAACCCTTATAGACATTATTTATACATACATAGTAGCTACGATGTCAATTGGCGGTCACGCACCGAGAGGGGAATACATGGGATTAGGTCTTTCGGTCAATTTTGGTAAAATTGGTCTCAAACGATTCCGTTTTTCACCAGTGTCGATTTCCAAAAATCCGTTTGTTAAGATAATGGCCATTTTTTCCGCTAATCGAGGAAATATAAGTGTGCACCGGGAGGGCAAGAGGAAGGGGAAGCGGGGAGCGGGTTGCCTCTGGCGCGGCCGCTTCAGATGACAACCACTGCAGCACCAAATCTAACTGTCTGTTGGTAGGACTATCTAGTTTATTCTTACGATTTTTGTTAATGATCACGAAGGTGATGGCATATTTGCATCTAATTAATTGTTATAATAGTTAGTTGTACCAGCTTACTGATATAATTGATAATCAAACGAACTTCTTGAAGTAAAGTACGATCAATATTACACGAGTTTAAAAAAAAAATACTCGAAAGTTTATACATACATACATACATATAATCACGACTATTATTCCATAAGGGTTAGTCAGAGACTAGGCAAAAGCACCGCAACAGCGGTCCACTGCCATAGCCCGCGCTTCACCATGGAGTGACTGCACTCAGCGTGACAGGTGGTGAGCCCGTCGCCGCTATTAGCAGTTCTAAGTCCATTAGTCGCCTGTAACGACACCCAAGGGAAGAGATGGGTTGGTATTCTTATAATGAGCCTCTACCACACAACAAATCTAAGAAAAGGATCAATGAAGGATCAAGGATCAATTCTAAGGAAATGTATTCTGATATTTGTGTTATCAAAACTAAATTAAACGATTTGGCAGCAGAGAAAACATTTGAATTGCTGCTCAATTAGTTATTTTACTGGAAATTTTGAAATATATGCTGTCCATAAGTTGCTGCCCATAAATTGCTGACCAATTAACTATTTTAGCTTACCAAAATTCGAATATTTTGCCAACCGTTTAAATAACACCCATAATATATTATAGCCCATGAATTATTATTGTATACATTTTTTGACATTTTATTTATAAAAGCACACAAGTCATTGATTTTTGTAAGGAAAAAAATATCTAAAATAGTCCACAATACATATCTGCGTTCTAGTGTTCAATTGATTTAATTACATATTGTAATGAAACCCGTGAACTGAAAACACAAAAATTGTTAGTATTGATTTGATACTTGATCTAACAAATAAATCCAAGTAGTTTTCGAAAACAAGACCGTTGATTTATCAATCAGTATAACTGTATATTAGAAAATAAGACTCACGAAAGCACCAAAGTAATATGGAACACGTAAAGAAGTATTATCCTGATAAAGCCCAACTTAATGATATTTGTGGTTCCACTTATTTCACTCTGGTTTATGTCAATAGTCTTGTATGTAACGTGTATGATTAATGAAAGCATTATACATGGGCCTAGAGTGTGAGGTGGCGTAATTAATGTTCGTACCCCATTGATTTATTTTATTACTACTAAGAGACGACCAACTAAACTAGCCGTGTAATAGGTAAGACCATACATTATTAATGAACTGTGTCTTCTATAATAATTACATATGTATTATATCGTACATTTGGTGCAATAACGTCAGAAGAGCAATAAAATGACAAACTGAGATCTTGGTCACAAATGATGTAAAATAATCAGTTAAATTCGGAGCAAAAATGTCCCATATTCTTTATGGTTTTGGCGCGTTATTGAGGGCGTCAGTTAAGTTTGAGAACGTCATGATTAGTCAGTTGCGAGCGGCCCCCTGCAAGAGTTGTTTGTGTTGCCAACACCATATCAAAAAAGTAAAGAGTTGTTTGTGTTCAAGTGCAACAACTAAATAAAGGTAATTATGACAAACTAATTCCTTAGTTGGGGTTCATTAATAAGTGTAAGTGTTCATTTCTGACGTTGTTATCATGTCACTTACTAGCACTGTCATTTTATAAATTTATGTCATTCTTGACCTAGAAGTAATAAATAAAATATACAGATGTTTCGATACTCCCTACGAATGCACTAGTAACTATTAAAAAAAAAGAGTTTTTTATTTAAAATTTTAAAGTACAAAAACAAAGAAATTGCGAAGAAAACTAAACTCACATAAAAGGAACTTACACGGTTTAAGAAAATAGCATAAAGGCTTCATATTGCATAATACAAACTTTCTTTGTTGGTATGCTTACCCGCTATGGAAATACTAAAGTATTTTCTCATTTGCATTAGAAATATTCGCTGTAGTTCAACAATATTGACGTACAGACTGTTTAGTATGATTGGCTGTCGGGTATAAGATATCAGCATACTTTTAGAAATATTCAATGTTTTCATGTTTTCATCAATACGAAAATAGATATGTAATTTTATTTTTATGTGAATAATTCATTTGAAGTTCTAGAATACAAGCAATATTACGGAATCTTTTAAATAGGAGAATAAAACACTATATAACGCACCTGACCATGATTTTATATGGGTAGCCAACGTTGAATGTAATTATGGGAAATAAACGCTTTAACTTATCTTCTGTACGACCCCTGATAAATCTCTGAGCTGTATTGGTTATTTAGTTCTCTAACAGACATCGTTACGGATTCTATCTTTTAGAGAGACTTCGAGCACAAACATTGCAACTTGCTATGACGGTGAACCACTTAATAGTGGACTAGAGATATGTGTGTGTGTATATACTTGGAATACTTGGTAATAATATTATATTTACTGATATGTAACTTAAAGAAAGTATGGATATTATCAAATAAAGCCAACCTAATGAAACGAACAACCTAACAAAGGAATGTTTAAACACGTAATTATTTTACATCTTCGGTTCATGTTTCTCATTATACCATGAGTATTTTCCATGTTGTTATGAAAAAATTATATTATATATTTACATTGAATAAGAAAGATTAAACATGAACGTTGAGTTCAGGTATGGGTGACCATGGCTTTCTTTTATACTTAAAAAAACACAATATACTCGTACTTTGTCTGGTTGATTTTTCAAAGTGTATTCACCAATATACATATCTGGCTAAAAGTGGGGGAAACAGCTCTGCCTACCCTTTCGGTGAAAGAGGCGTGATGATATGTTATATTTACCAAATCCGCATTAGTTTTGCATTTATAAAATGTGTGCGAATTTTACATTGAAATTTGAGTGTGCCAATGCTTGTTAATTAAAAAAGCCACAATAATTATACCGATGCTTATTATTCAAGAGCCTGTCGAAATTCACCCCTAACCAGGCAGAGACCACTCAATCAAAGCAGTGGTTGAAATGAAAATGAAAAATGTTTATTTCATTTACAATGCTAAGCTTACCTGTCGGTTGTAAAAAAACCCTTTGTTTACATCATTACAACACCCGTGGAAGATACCGCTCTTTCTATTCACTTTAAGAAGGTGTGTTATTTAAACAGTCAGCAAAATATTCGAATTTCGGCCAGCAAAAAATCTACAATTGGCTAGCTATAATTGATAATTGGTCAGCAACTTGTGGGCAGCAAATATTTCTAAGTTGATCAGCAATATAACTAATTGGGCGGCAACTAAAATTTTTCCTCTGCTTATAATATTCTTGACCATTTAAAATAATATTTATAATATCTACGCGATTATTGACACGAATATTGTTAAGAGTCATACAATAACCTCAAGCTAGTATCTATCAGATTACATTTCCTAGAAATTGATCCTTGATCCTTCTCCTAGATTTTATACATTTACGGTAACATATATATTGCTGCACGAATAATTATTTTGCAGCTCAACTAATCATGTTGCTGCCCAAATAATTAAATGGCTGCCCAATTAATTACATCCTTAAACAAGATAGGTTTGTAATTGTTGGCTCTTTTACAAATTTATTAAACTTATTATTATTTATTTATTTATTTATTTATAATAATACAAAAATCTTATACTAATCTTATAAATCAATTCAGTGCAACAAAAACCAATTTAGGTTTGACTGAGCACCGAGTCATTCAACCCTCGATACGTGGTTAAAACATTAATACACAATACAAACTCGACAAACATAATGTACATAAACATAATTTTAGTTTTTAAGCTACGATCACATTGCTGTAAAACCTGGTGTATATTTTTGTCAACTACCTACATTAAATTAGTCTCAGTACCTGAGAAACGAGCCACACATAAACTTAACAAACAAAAGACTAATAAGAAACCATGTGGAACCACACGGGGTAACTTTAAATAGTTAATTTAATATGGTATTGACAATTAATGACAGAAAATGTTTTTTTAGGCAATATTTTACATTTAATTTTGTGATTTGTGTCTTAACATTAAAGGGTAATTCATTTATCAATTTTGGAATTTGGTATTGCAATGTTTGCTTTCCATAAAGGTTGTTGAAATTAGATACATATAATTTATTATTTATTACGCTACGAGTTGTTTAACTATGTTGGATGGTTTTCTGGTATTCTTCCGAAAAGAAGTGATCTATTAATAATATATATTTTACTTGATCGTGGATTGGTATTATGTTACAATAATGAAAAAGATGGTGATAATCATTCTGGAACTTGTGTTTAATTTTTTTAGGTACAATAGTTTTTAATATTCTTATTTGTAGATGGTATATTGGATCAAGATGACTTTTGCATGTTCTGCCATAACTGCCAAGACCATAATATATCGTTGTTTCACCCAAAGCCTTATACAATTGAATAAGCGTACTATATGGAATTTTACTTCTAACTAGCGTAAATTTGGCCAGTAGTGCACGTAGTTTATCACAGACATGATTAATGTGTTCAGTCCATTTGAGTCGATTATCTATGGTTTAGCCTAGATACCTTTGTTTAGTAACAACTTCAACTGGAGTGCAACAGCAGTCTTGTAAATCCACGTGTAAGCACCGGTGATTATGTGCGATTAATCTTGGGATATAATGCCTTCTATTTTGACTAGAGCTTATGTACATCAGCTTGGTTTTCTCTCTGTTTAAGACTAGTCCATTGTCGTGAGACCATCTCAGCAATGACGTAAAATCACTCTGCAAATCTTTAAGTGCCAAATCTAGGTCCTTGTTCGCAGCAACAAGGCACGTGTCGTCTGCAAATTGAAAAGTTTCACAGTTTGTGATAAGATTTATTGCGTCATTGACATAAGAGATGTAATGTAGTGGACCAAGTACGGAGCCTTGAGCAGTGCCACCAGAAACTATAACCTTCTTACTAGTATCACTTTTAATTTTAACTTTAAATGACCTATCGAGAAGATAGTCACGGCACCATTCACTTAAAGGACCCCGTATACCGCAATTTTCAAGTAGTAGTAGTAGTAGTAGTAGTAGTATTTTCATTATTAGAATGATTACCGTAGAATGTTTAGTGTAATGTGTGTATATATCTGTGTGGTAGTGTTCGTGTTGTTTGTTTGTAGTGTGGTGTGGTGTGTTGTGTTGCTTAGTGTTATTAATGTGTATAATATAAGTAAAGCGTACAGAATTTTGTTTGTATCCACTACTCTTATGTGCTGTGGGACATTCATTTATTAAATCCATATTATTTTGATTAAATCTGCACTGTCCTTTTACTTTCTTTAAACAATAGGTATCATTATAATGCTGAAATAAATATACCTATTTACTGATAATGATATTTTTTCATAAAATATTTCCATCACTGTCTGCTAATTTGTATGCATAGAGTTCGGGGCAATGACCTGAATGAGCGCAGACTTCTATATTACAGACCGTACTGAAGCTCCGTCTGTTTCACTAATTTCCAGACATCTTTATTTATAAATTACATAAAGTTTTTAAAAATTCAACTCTATTGACAATAATATATGGACGGCGTGAGAACACAAACCTAAAGCAGGGTTTGTTAAGGACTTTAAGCTAGTAACAAATATATATTTTTTTAAAACCTTGCCCAATAAAGTGTAATTTTGTGCATCTGTGTTATTTTAAATCTCTTTCTCGTTCTCTAGCGGTAAGACCGTTAATAATACTATTAATTTAATGGATTACAATAATATGGATGGATGGATGGGCATATTGGGTACTGGGTCTGTGATTGTGTAGGCGATGAGCTTGCTTAGCCACTTGTTACTGTTTCACGATTTTTCACCAAACCCAATTTTTGTATGGCTAAATGTGGTCTTAAGGAACACAGTGCTCCTTGGACTCTGCCTACTCTTTCGGGAATTACAGGAGTGATTTATTTAATGGATTGTTCATGTGTTTGTTGTATGTTCACAAATAAACACAGACTGACTGCGTTCATTTACCTTTTCTGCGTTAGTTTTCTCTGGTGCCTACACAATATGCAATACTCTAGTCTATAGTGCACTCATTATTCTAACAAAATTGTTACTGTTTTAAAACAATGTCGGCAAGAACATTGCAGTTGTCAGGCGCGTCACGTAGGGAGCGCAGCGCAAGGCGCGGTCGCAATTGAATTATACTATCAGACCACGTGCTAAACGTCTTACCTCTTCAAGTGTTGTGTTCCGACAAGCTACTTAATGAGGATACACATTAATGAGGAGACTCATAGTATTGCGCTAGAAAATTACTCTTTACTGTCTGTCACGGGCAATAATAATCTATGTTTCTAAGAAAATTAAGTTTCTATTCTTTTAAAATGCTTTATACATTTTTGCGCGTGACAACTAAAAAGCATATTCTCATCTTTATTGAGTATCTCATTGAAGCTTTGATGCTTTTGATTTTTGTTTTTGACAATGATAATGATAACGATAATGATAATTTATTTACTCAGTTAACAATCTTGGTATGCCTACTCAATCAGTTTCAATGTTACTTTGAAATAGTTAGTCTTTAAAATTGGCTTAGTAGTTCTAAGTGGCTTAGTATTTCATATCGCTTATTGTGGTGGCCATTGTTTTACTGTACCATGTATCAGGAAAGTAGGAACAGTCAGCATCAGAAGTGGTAGCTCATCACTTTGGTACTGTGTCCCATTTTCCATGTGTACGACATTTTCCTAGATACATCATGCCATTTACTTCGATAAGGTACATAAATGGTCATCTACTATTGATGTTGAGTGTACATGGAAGATACAATTGATTTGTAGGTGCCAGATACGAGTATTTCTTTTATTCAGAATATTGACGTCAGCGTGCGAGTCGTGTGGTAGCGGCTCCTTGAAAGAATATTACCATCCCATCACTTCCCTTGGGTGTTATAAAAGGCGACTTAAATTAATTAACTTAGAACTGCACAACCATCCAATAGCTTATAGCGGCGACGGTCTCACCATCTGTCACGCTGAGCACATGTGCAGTCACTGCTTGGTGAAGCGTGAATTATGGCAGTGGACTGTTTTGAGGTGTTTTTGCCTAGTCTTTGACTAACCCTTAGGGGATATTAGTTGGTGGATTTCGTATTTTTATTGAAGGTATTCTTATGGTACTGGGAATAATCTTAGGGTCATCCGTCACATTTCTCTCCCTTGGCGGTGTATCTGTCGATCCTCAAGTATGCTTGTGCGCACGTTTTCACTTTTTTTTTGATCGCCCTCGTTTTTATCAGCAAAATAACTATTTTCATCACACAGTTATCGTACTGTGCTGTGTGAAGTGCTACCACATAATCCCTGGGAATACCAGAAGGAGAAACAGATCATCAAATGTTAGTGCGCATGTTTTCCTATGCTCCTTCCTTGATGGCATTATCTTGTTATTCGTCCCTAATTTGACAGGGATAATTGCCAGTACAGTACGATTTTCCTACATTCAAACAAAAAAATACAGTCCACTAATATTTATAAAATCAATCCTAGCACCTCGTGTTGCAAGTAATTTATTTGTTGCATGTATGTATGTATTTGTCATGACATAGATGATTGTATAATTAAAATTTTACCCACGTACTCATTAGGTATAATTAGGCACAACCTCACATTGGATTTTCCTTGAAATCCTTGGTTCGTAGCATAATCCACTGTAAGTAAATCTACACGTCTTCTTAAAGTTTCTCCGAACAAATTAATGTGCTGGTGAGCCCGCAGTAAGTCTCTTGTGTACATTTTGCCACGCAGTGACGTCTTCGTCGTTAATAATCTTTTCGTATACACTTGTAGAACTTTTGCTTTCATTTTTGTAATAATAAAATATTTACGACAACAACCACAGTCCAACATTACTGCCTTTTTGTTAGTGCCTATTTATTATCCTACACATACATACCCACTAGGGTGTCCCAGGCTATAAGGGTAAATTATTTTTTTTCGAATTTCAAAACGCATACCCTCTAATTTTTTTTCATTTGACTCCGAAAACTTAAATATTAAATATTATTGAGATCGGATAACGATAACCCGTGCCGACTTGACGTCAAAGTTTTAGTTGAAAAGTTAGTATGGAGCTATAGGGACATTCTAGAGTTCATTATTTATATTCAGTAAATAAAACACATTTATGATATTTATTATGTATTTATAGTAAAAGACAAATTAATCATTAAATTTCTTTTTTAACGTTTGCTTTTTACAATCAGGATATACGTTTCTATGTTCTTGTACGCAACGTAATAAAAATTGCTTTTGCTCCTCTTCAACAGTGATTATACCATGAAAGTCTTGCATTAATTTAACCGCTCTTTCTGCCGTATCATTAACTGCTCTCAGTGTCAATAGCTTCCTTTTAGCTTGTTGGAACGAATCATCATTTGACCACAAAGAAGGGCTCTTCTTCAGAAAACTGTCATCAATTTTGAGTCGATTAAATAGGAACTTGCTTTTGACAGAGACGAAGTCATCGATGTTTTTCTCTGAAATTAAAACAAAAGGAACGGTTATCAATCGTATGGTAAACTATAGAAGAAAATCGAAGCATAATTAACATAAAAGACATACCAAAAAGTGGGCCACAAAGTTCTTCTTTGGATGCAATGTAACGTTTATCATGGGCTGATGGGTTTTCTTTAGCTAAGTTGGCAACCATTTTTTCTTTAGTTTCTTGATCGACATCATCGTCAAATAAAGACAAAATAGACACTTCATCTGTCAAATACCATAAATGCTGGCAAAACTTCTGTAAAGCTGCTTTGGAAATGCTTTTATCTACTGTTTCGTAAGCTTTCATGGACTTTAAAAAGCATAAGTCCTGATAAGGTGCTTTTACTGCTAAAATGCATTGGAGCCAGAATTTGACGTAGGATGTCACGATAAACAGACAGACATCCAATAGAGCTGCCTTATCCTTGTTTGAAATTCTGAATTGGGAGCTTAGTAATGATATTTTTAACGAATAAATGGCTCTCGCCATCCACCGAGCTTGGTGCATAGCACCTGGAGGCCGAATCTTAAATTTCTTCTCTGTATCTCCACCAAGAAATATTATTGAAAGCTCAATTAATTCACGATAGTCATCTCTAGCTATTTCTTTAGTTAATTCAAATCGGTAGAATTCTAGCAGTTTATCAATTTCTGAAACATTTAAACAGGATAGCTTTTCTGTACAAATTTGTATTTTATCGGCATCGACATTTTTCCAGTTTTCTCGAAAATTTTTAAACAATGGAATGTCTGGGCTTGTAGTTACTTGGCTGATTTTCGCTTCAAACACACTTTTTAATACTAGTTCGTAGATGTGATGACGGCAAGCAAAAATAAGCATTTCTCTATCCAGTTTTTGTTCGAGAAGCACACATGCACCATTAATACGACCTGTATTTGAAGCAGTAGTATCACAACAGAGAATCTGCACTCTGTCCTCAAGATTCCAGTTGATAATGGCATTCCAAACTGCCTGTGCCTGTTCGCTTCCTGATGAGCTGTCCAATTTTGGCACAGCGATAAGTTGTTCATTATTATCATAAGAAATAACTATCGGGAGGCGTTCTTCTTTAGATTTACGTGAATCTAGAGCCGACAATAGTTTTCCATCCCAGTGGACAGTTACCGTATCCGGGATATTGTTTTGAAAATTAACTTTTATAGCTTCAGCCCGCTCTCTGCGCATTTCTGTACGAATTCTATGGATCGAGGACTTGCTTATAGAAAAATCATCCGTGTTATGCCCTAATGCCTCAATAGTAGCTTCTATTATAAAAACAGAATCTCTCACACTTAACTGACATCTATCTAATGCGGCAACCAACTTCGGAGTTATAAAATTTTTCGGCATACAAGTTTTACCGGGCTGAGAGGAAGCACCACTTAGGCTGGGTCTATTTTCTTTTAAGTCTATTATTTCAGAATCAGAATATGAGTTGTTTTCTTGTGGTGGTTCATAAGATGATGTCGATGGAGCTAACGATGAAAAATATTTAGCACGTCGCTTTTCCTCCTCAATGTTTCTAAGGCGCGCCTTTTCTTCTTTTTCTGTAAGTTTTTTGTCCACTCCGGCTAAGTGACCAGGCCGACCTGGTTTTCTTTGGTGCTCCAAAAAGATCCTATCTTCATTTATTTTTATTAGCTGAAGCGCATCGGCATGAGCAATGTCAAACAAATTGTCTAAGTTGGAAAGAAACTCTTGTCGACGTTGTTCAAACACTTCTTGTGTTTTTTTCGCATTTTTTTGCAAATCTCTCCAAACTTGGTATAACGAAATTAGTTTCTTAACACAGTTAGGTAATGATTTAGTCGGTATACGTGCCTTTTCCCAGTAAATAATACACTCACGAATAGTTAGATTTGCACTTTCATTGACACTTAAATTCACTTCACGAATATTATAGAACAAAACTCCCAGTACTTGTCCATTAGAGGGAAGTTTCGAACCGGTGATTTGATGTTTTACGTCTCCTATTAAAAAAATCTCCTTTTTAGAACTTCTTAACTCCACTGACATGTTGACTACTCAAAAGTAATGCGTTGACTAATAAAACAAACAAGTAACAAGCAAGCAATGAACGAGATTTCCGTCGCGCCGTACTGTGCAAGCACAGACACGTTTCGCTGCAAGTCGGCACGGGTTATCGTGATCCTAAGTACGCAAAACTTTATTTTTAAATGTTTTGAGACCATTCAAACAAAATACGAGGGTATGCATTAAAAAAATATCACTTTAATTTTTTTGCGACACCCTAAACACTTTGCCAGCAACTTCTTTGATCCCACTAGCCGGAGTAGGCGTACACACCTCAATAGAATCTCTGCGGCCTGAGATTAAAAAAATATCATTTAAATAATAAATCAGTCATTTTATTTCATGTTACGGACAGTCTTATCTGTGCACAAGCATCCTTAGTAACTCAGTTAGCCTCCACAAACGTAGCATAATCAATGTATCCTCAAACAACTTTAATGACTTCTAAGATACTAAATTGGAGAACAATATGAGGTGTTGCTTTAAAAGAAACTATCTGGATTTAGCACCAAAACTTTCTACGTGGTTTTCTTCAAAAATTAAAGATACAAACATAATTTCATGAATATTTACACAGCGTACAACTGAAATAGGAAGTATGGAGTGCACTCGTTCCCTGGTATGCCCATGGGGGAATGCGAATCACGTCCTGCCAGGAGAATTCCACCGTCTCGACCGATCTCTCAAATTATCCACCGGATAGAATGCACTATAGTCGGATAATCCGGGGCACACGAGAACTGTTCGTATGTGAGCTCCTAATTTATGTCGTCGCGAACATTTCCAGGAATCTTATCGAATTTAATACGTTTGTTGGATTTGAGCAATTTGGTTGGCTTTAATTCATGTTTTGTGAGCTAATTGTGTTTGTTTGGAAACCTTTGAAATGTGATTTATATTATGTTATGTTATTTCAAAATTATTTAATGCCCTGAGCATATATTGGGTCCTTACCTATGAAATTGGTGTCTCTTAGTATTTTGTCTGTAACTATTAAGATTCAGAGTATTCCTAAAAATAATTACCTCGTCTAAAAATAGACTATATTTTTGAGCTCTTTTGATTTGTTTTAAAAATTTGTTGTAAGTTTAATTGTGTTAAAATTGGACACGGAGACAACTCTTTTTAAGTGCCTCCCGAATACATCATTTTATTTGCATTCACTTAAAAACGATAAATAATTTTTATGAAGTGTGATATTACACATATTACTAAAGCTTGTCTAATGATAGATGTCAAATATCTTTGGATTTGTCGTTGTGAAGAAAACTGAAAAAAAAATTACTATGAAAAATGCAGAATTCCCCAAAATCTCCATACAAAACACCAATTTCATAGGTATACTTATAAAGAAATATACCATGTTTCGTCTCTCCTTGCCGCTTGCCCCTTCCGGGATTTAAGCCTGTTGATAATTATCTTATATTTTGCTAACTTTCTGAGTCAATAAACGTCAAAACGGGTATCATACCATAGTAGTACTTTTAATTACCTGGGTCGAACAATATCGCAGCATTATTATTTGTTTTACAATATGGTTATATTCGGAAGATTTAATAGTATGATGTTAATCCCTTCAGAGCCGGTTCGTTTTTGCTCACAGATATCTCACTAGAGGAGGTTGGAGAGAAGAAGAAGATTTGATTTGATGGTAAAACTAGGATCTATAACAAGACAAGCATGCTAATTTATTGGTTCAGCAATGCATAGGACCAGCGTGGTAATACTGATCAAACTCCTCACGCTTCTCTCATGTTAAGAAGGCGAATGTGATAAGTAGGAGATCCTTCGACATTAACGGACACTATAGAGTACGTTAGAGTACGCTGCTGGGGAGAGATCAAAATCACAGCTGAACGCATATACTACCAAAGGTGTATCACGATCGTCAGCATTAAGAAAAATGGCACAAATAGCAAATTTATGATTCCTTTTTACTGCATTCTAATTTGACCACACTATTAACAACTGTGTTAGACTTTACTTGCAAATATGTGCTATTACTTAATTTTCTTCCGAAAGAATTAGTTTGCCAAATTAAATCTGAGCGACTGTGATTAAAACAGGCATATAAAAAATATCCTAAAAGATAACGTAACTTTCCTTGGAAATCATCATAATACCGAATAATTTCATTACAGGTACATAAAAGTTACAAGTTATACATTCCTGTTTTCAAATCTTCTTGAAGGCCCTTTTAATTTGAGAAAGTACCTCATCCCACGGGTAACGTGATTTTATCATAACGGAATACATACAAACCGAAAGAGGTTTCTGTTTCGTATACAACTTTATCACACTACGATCAGAAATATTCAAGTGAAACATGCGGGTAGTAAGATTACAAATTCTGTTGTCCAACGCTCCACTGAATCTCATCTGGGATTCCTTTCGTGTAGATAAACATCACATAGATCCCAAGGGATGAAAATATACCGTTATGCAAAACACATGCTGTAGAGGTGTTATGTACTGATTAACTGTCCTTTAAATAAAATCCCACATTCGTCGCTACCTAAAGTTGATCAGGATTGGGATTATGAGGCCATATATTTGAGCTCGTATTATTTAATTTGATAATTTTTTGTATGTTTAATTGTATTAAAATTAGACACAAAGACAATTATTTTTATCTGCCTCCTGAACACATCATTTGATTTCCATTAACATAAAAACGATGAATAATTTTTATCATGCGTGTTCACACACATATTGCTAAAGCTTGTCTAATGATACATGCCAAATATTATTATCTCTAGATTTGTCGTTGTGAAGAAAACTGAAGAGAAAAGTGAAGAGAACTAGTAGTAAGGGTATATTTTCATGTACTACTGAGTTTCAATCAAATTTAAGTACAGTTTATTGCGAAGATCAATTGCATCACGTTGTGACCAGTGCATGGCAACAGGATCGCTGTCACCTATCCACAGACAGACATGATGAAAGTAGCTTCTCTATTCAATAAGCCAAAGCGTACGAGCAACACCGCCGAGCTCCTCCACACCAATAGAAATAAATAGAAATAAAAAATATATATATTATCATTAATCACTATCGGACGATAGTTGAACGTATTGATCGGCAATAAAAGGCCGATTACACCGAACTGTTCTCAATATGTCTTACAAGAACAAAGGCTGGTAACGGTGTAACCCTTTTGCGTTTAAGACTCAACAGCCGTAAAAGTATCGAGCATCGTAAAATTGATCCCGTAATAAAATTACAGAGCGTGAAGGGCGCAAATGAAATATCGCTCCACCATTACGGGGAAAAAATGCGAAATTTAATAGCTCGTGCGGAATTGACGTTTTTATGTTACCAGTTTCCACGGTAATACGTATCTCCATCTTGTTACCGGCAAAGCTTGTTTTGTTCCATTCATTCACAATTTTAAGAAACCATTTTGTAAGATTCTTTTGTGTTCAATACACGAGACTATTTGGTTATATTTTGTCATGTTTATTCGCAGAATTTACGTATAAAACCTTACAATATTGGAAGCAATATTATTTGTTTACCTTTTCCTTTTTACAAAAAATATAAGGTAAGACAAATTCTGTATCTTTAGTGATCAGAAGTACATCTTTTTACAATAGAGCAACGTCGTCAATTTTTAATTGAGTTAATAATCTAAAGTTCGAGAATACTTCTCAAACATGTATAATGCTACTTTGTCTGTTCCTACGTAATGAATCATCATCTTATTATATATGTAAGTATATATTATGTTTAATTATTTATGTAATTATATATTGCATATTTATGTATGTTATACAATATAAATTATTATTAAATTTATGTATGTGATGTGTTAACTAAGCCGATCTCTGCTTTGCCTGATGGTTGACTGTTAGAGAGCGACATTAGTCGTTTAGTCCGCCATGTGTACATTTTCTGTAATGCACAAAAGCTTTAATAAATAAATAATAAAAATCTAATGATTTTATTTTATTTCCCGCAGCAGCAGAAAGCGATATTTAAAAATTAAATTCCTCTTACAGTTTCTTGCAATGACATCTTTTCTGATGGGTTGTTAAAAGAAAGTCTAGATGTATCCGGATGTCCGGACTTAAGCAAGGAAACTCGAGGGAATTTGGACTTTGAAGTATTTAAAGGACTTTCATGTTTCATTTTTCTTTACTTCATTTTAAAAAATCTAATTAAAATAACATCAAAGCTCTGTCTTTGCTTTAGCGATTTCAATTTGATAATAGTAAAGAAGTTTAAATTTTAATTAATGAATATTACATTGACAGTTTCAAACCATTATCTTTAGCACGATTATTCTATGAATTAAAATTATGTACAGATATATCAGTTGTTACAATAAAACACAGATTCAGAAGCGTCTCGAAAAATGCAAACCTTTGCTCAAAATATTTGATACGCGGAACAAAACCTATAAAAGTAATTTTCAGTCGTGATGAATTTTCTTGGAACATCAAACTTTCACCTTAAATGATTATGTCAATAAAAACCGAAACCTCAAGGAAATAAGAGACGATGCGACGGTGGTATTTAAATTTATTGATAAAATGTATTCCGAAGGTCTCTCAAACGCTTCAAACGATTCGCTGAAAGTATCTTTTACGATCCGATTCTCGATTCGAGTCGAATAGTCAAAGACAATAGAATGTCGAGACCACTCAAATGTTTCAATTACACCAAACACTCCGGTACAAGTTTCAATTTGTCTAAGCTTGGGAAGAAATTGTATTGTAAGGTTTAACCACACTAAGGCTTTATTTTATTTCTTGCAAATTGAAACCATCTAAAGGCATATGTAGAAGGTGCTGGTCAAAATAAGAAAAGGAAAAGTGAATTTTCGTCCGTTTTATTATGCCAATGAAAGCAGCTGAATAATTGGGGCTGCTGATCTAAATTCCAGGTCGTAGGTAATTAAAGAATAATAAAATATTATAATCTTGTAAAATACTTGATACAGAAAGACTTCTTCATAACATGTGAGTAAATCCATGACAAATTGTTTTTTGCTTTATTACAGTACGGAAGGTATTATGAAGATAAATATTGTTTTTCAAAATATTTTTAGTTTCCTTTTTGGTTAGTGTCATAATTTTGTTGACATAAGTTTATTCCCAATGTTGAGCCACAGTAAAACTTTGGAGCTCCCGCTTTATAATACCACTGTGCAACAATATTTACATACGATCTTATGTCTAACTTCAATGCGTTATTGCGAAATAATTGTGTTTCTAATTCAATGCAATTTTCATATTAAATCTCTTTATATTCAACTTCTTTGTTGTTCTACAGGTTTTGTCTAATAGGTATCTATAATTATGATCAGGTAGGCTTAAAGTTAAATAAAACTCTAAACGATTTAGAAATTTTATTTAATTATTATTAACGTTAACCACACCGCTATTATACTTTCTCGTAGCATTATTTTGCAGGTAAAGAATTATATCTTTATAACCCGACTAACTGTATAATTGACGCCAATCAAAGGAAATCTGAAATATGAAGATTTTCGAGTAGTTTCTGTTGTTTATCTTCCCTATTATTTTGTTCCAACAATTATTTCTTCATTGAATACCATGTATTCATTTATGTATGTACTTATATAAATTAACTACTAACGTTAACACTAAGAACTATATACCAAATTATACTTAACATACCGAAATTTTATCTCTACTAGTACTTATGCAGTGTAATGAAAACACTATTATCCACTAAATCCTATTCAACTCGGACGAGCTATCTTCTTCCTAATAATTTAATTAATTCAGTCCACTAACATGCTATCTCCATCCTCTTTGACCAACTATAAAGTTTCTGTAACTTCGGTGTGTAATATGCCTTATTACAAGATTCCGGCACACATAAACCCGAGTGTAATGTGACAGAGTCCGCGACGGACCAGCTGTTACGGATAATGCGCTTCTCTCGCTACCAGCCGGGTTTATCTCGAGATCTTCTGGACTAGACTTGACCCTGATTTATATATGAAAAGTACAAATTTATTGTGGCTCCGTACTAGCGGGTAATAGGGCTACCCACTTGAGTAAAATAATGAGCACAGGACAGAACAACTAAAAGTGAATGCGTGGTTTTTGTCATCTGAAATTAGTAGTGCACAGCCTACACTCAGATGTGAACCTTGTTTTAATGAGATTAGAGTAGTCTCCAGTCCAAAAGTTATATTGGCATTCAGACAAAATTTTGGTTGGATTAGGTAAATGGATGAATTCATAAAATATAAAGTACTATAATTTTGCAAACTGAATGGATTATGTAACTCCAAAGCGGCAAAGTAGCAGTAAAATGTGCGGACGGAGAGCGCTTCATCTGACTTGATTAACATTATGATCCTTCTCGGCGTGGAATGGCGTCGCCTGTCGGTAGTTAGGGCTCGAAACGAGATATTGACTTGACCGATATGATTTGCATTAAAAATAAGCATCGATAAGATAAAAACAGGGTCTGCTTTAGAATGTAAATATTTTAAAAGCAGGGAGGGCAAATTTCAATTTGCGTCGTGGTTGACTCGTGATCCGACTTGGAAGAAATGAAATATTATACGGCCTTGCCCTGACCCATGTCAAATCAGCATTCGCAGGTATGCCACGAATTATTTACGGCCAACTCACGGCTATGAAAATTTTTATCGCAACGATAAATCTTTATTAGCCAAGTTAGAATTTTCCTGTGGGTGGATATTTTTTAGGATTTCCTTTCCCTTCAGTGGAATTACTGAGCACGGCCTATGTAGTCTGTTTTAAATTATACAGCTTTAATGTGTGATAAGATCTCTTCAAGAACGAGTTCGTATTTAAGTACATTGTACTGTCTCTGAAACAAAATCCAAATGTTAATAAAATCGAATATTTTTCCTAAGCGGTTCATAAGAGTAAATATATTTAGTAGAATGATAATAATGACATTCAAATACTATATTATTATATCATTTGGATATTCCAATGCGAAGGGAATTAAATTTAAGCGGAACTAAGCGGAAGACAACGGGCCATTTCAAACTAGCATTGTGCTCTGGCATAACTTAAGATACATCTGCATGATGTTTGTGGGACATGGAGTATATTGGGCAAATTGCCGCATTCTCAGCCCATGAATATTTCATGAGTAGTACATATAGGCACATTGAGAGGAGTAACCTTAACAAGCTAAACATAGAGTTGAAAATAGAGCTGGCATTTTGCGTTGTGGTTTCATCATAACTAGAGGACGCAATAAAGCATGGATTCATCTATTTATTCAAGTTGGATTTTAGTATTCATTACGTTTTATAATCATTAACATAGTCCTTAATATTTCACAGTCTAAAAATAAATCCAAATTGGAATACCGTAATAAAATATTTCGGACATTATCCACGTGGTATACATGGACATAGTAGATTTTTCAAAATAAATTGTCCACTGCACACCGTTTTAAATTAAATAAAATATCTTCAGACATTTACACCTATCGACGAGCCCCATGTTAAGCAACCAATGCTGCTTGTGTTACGGACACTACATGACGGATTAATATATATAATTGATAAATATCCTATAAATATCCTGGTTATATATAAATATATATAAACATCCAAGCCTGGAAAACAAATGCCTGAAAATTCATCACCCAAACATTTGGCCCCATCGGGGATCGAACCCAGAACTCGAGATGGCAACGCCTTGAGACCCACATACATACCACTTAACCACGGAGGTCATCAAATTCTATTGTATCTTCATTTCTCAGTCTCGAAATGTTCAAAACGGAGTGTGTTCAAGGTTTCAAAAAGACGATATTAACAGAGAAATAAAAAAAAGTGTGTTCATATAATGCACCTCTGCCTCTCCGTTCGAGGATATAGGCGTGTTAATACGCAAAAAAAAAACTTAGGGACAAGAAAACACTCGAAACAGAATTTAATTTAGTAACTACTTCTTCATCACATCAACAGAATTAGCTGCTAGCATGTGTTCGTTCATAAGAGCACCTTCACAAGCCCGGGTCCTTCAATAGAGCCGAGAAGAGGATTTATCCAGCCCGACAAGGTGAGGGTGGCTTATGCGGATTACTTTTTCCGCACCTTAGCTCTTACTTAACATTTGGCGAGGTGGACCCATTTGTCTGGTTGACTACAAAAATACATTATCTACCTGGCCCAATAGAAAATTGCATTGCGTCGTTGTCGCATCGTAAAACCACAATGTTGAATTTTAATGATACTGAATTAATTGGATTACAAGTAACGAGTTTTTTTTTTATATTGGGTCCTTTCCTATGAAATTGGTGTTTTTTTTCTCTCTTAGTATTTTGTCTGTAACTATTAAGATTCAGAGTATATATACTCTTTATTGCAATTTAAAAAATTCCTAAAAAATAATTACCTCGTCTAAAAATAGATATTTTTGAGCTCTTTTGATTTGTGAAATTGGACACGGAGACAACTCTTTTTAAGTGCCTCCCGAATACATTATTTTATTTGCATTCACTTGAAAACGATAAATAATTTTTATGAAGTGTGAGATTACACATATTACTAAAGCTTGTCTAATGATAGATGCCAAATATGATTGTCCTTGGATATGTCGTTGTGAAGAAAACTGAAAAAATTTTAGTATGGAAAATGCAGAATTCCCCAAAGTCTCCATACAAAACACCAATTTCATAGGTAAGGACCTAATATATGAAATTGTGACACAAAACAAACGTTTTCTTTAGTAGCTAATTTATTTTACGGTTGCGGTTATTTATGTCGTAGATTATGTTTAATTTACCTACTAAGGATAAATTATTGTAGAATAATAAAACGAGCGAATAAAAAAAAACTTAGCGACTGATGACTGACTGTATTAATAACTTGAGCGGTATTAATTTGAGTAAGCTTAAAATTAACATAACTAACGACGAATATTGATTAATAATGAAATCCAGAAGGAGCTTACAAAATGTGGGTCTAGATGATTCCATTTCATATATTAAAATTCTATCCGTTTGACTACATCACTAAGTGAGCGACTGGAAATATAAAGAAGGCAACTTCAATGAATTTGTATACAATTCCTGTGAAATGTATAATCATAGATAATAGGTTAACGTTAATTTCATGAAGACAAAATGCCGCTCTGGATAAAAAAACATTTGCCAAATATTGAAAAAAAGCAGGTCGTAACGTTGTCGACATATATGAAGCTTCTAATTTTGTATTTTAAGTACCTCAAAGGACAATTGGTAAAAACGTCCCCAACACCAACAGAAATGAAATGTATCTCAACTGATAGACCTTGTCAAAATGTAACATTTTTACTATGGGGATCGTCCCCCAAATGCATGGGGTTCTCAAGGTATACCCACCATCATCATCATCAACAACCTCTGCTCGTCCACTGCTGGACATAGGTCTCCTAATGCTCGCCACCGCTCTCGGTCTTCGGCCGTTCTCATCCAGCCCACTCCAGCCAACCTACGAATATCGTCATCCCATCTTCCACTATACACTCATAAATAGATAAATGAGAGGGTATTATGAACTATTCGTCAATATTAAGTCGCCTAAATATTTGTTGAACTTTGGGTATACCATGAGAACCCCATGTATTTGGGGATCATCGCCATAGTAAAAAAAAATATTTTGCTAAGGTCAATCAGTTGAGATAGGTTTCATTTCTGTTGGTGTTTGGGACGGAGCCCATACATTTTTGCCATTGTCCTTTATGTTTGTAAGTTACTGTTCTGTTGATTTCTCGTTTTTCGCAGCCAGTCGCTCACTTAGTAATACTATAACCAAAATTAAATATTTTTGACTCATAAATCTTTAATTTACAGTCACTCCTTGAAATACAACCCTTAAGAATTTCGCTAATTTTACATTTGAAAAAATCGACGAGCACTACGCGATTTGATTTGCATCGCGAAGATTACCGTTGAGAGAATGAACACCCAAAACGTGGAAGGAAGTCTTGGCACAAAAAACCGCATCACAGCAATCGTATCACTGTTTTCTGAATAAGGAATTCGCATCACACCGATTCACACAGTAATGTGTTGGAACCAATATGCCACAAATTAAAACGAAACAGATGATGTCATGATGAGTAGAGGCTTTATTCCAAAACGATCAATACCAAAATAATCCCCAGTCATGGTGCAGATAGAACCGCATCGAACGAAACACTATAACCTAATACATACGTACATACCAAATCAAGATGCCTTTATCCCGAAAAGCTGTTAATAACCGAATTTCGAAAATCGAAAATTAAGGGCGAATAGATATAATTAAAATATCTTTTTCACTTGATTTTTTTAATCATAAAATTACACTCGGAGGAGCTCGGTGGCGAAGTGGTTAGTACGCTTTGGCTTTCGATATCGAAAAAAAAGCTCACTTCCCATGGTCAGGCCGAGGATGGGTGACCAAAACTTTGTGATCTCGAACTAAGTAAAGTTGTCGGTCCCGGTTGCTATTGCAACCGTTTCTACCCAAAAACCCATGTGGTGGTGTTACGGCCCACACTCATGTGTTTATTTCCATGAGGAAGGCCTGTGCCCAGCAGTGGGACGTATATAGGCTGAGGACAAATTACTAAAGTCTACTGAAATCAATTTTTTCATTATACATTTTCTTATAATTTCACTCTGTATAAATCGTAGCCATACGCTGCGAAGAACATTGCTTTCTGTATTATGCATTGTCTAGATGAGTACACTGAAGGCTTATTGATCGATGTCTCTGTTGTTTTTCTTTTGCTTTATTGCGGTATGCGAGAGTGCATCGTCTGAAGCACTCTTTAGGGTCCACTGCACGCTGTTCTGATATGAAAAATATTAACTTCGAGTTTAATATAAAAATGCATAAAATAAAGTAAAAATTAAGACTAGGGGCCTGTTTCACAATCGACGGGTAAGTTCTGAATAGAAGCAAGCTATTTAGGCAGTTCAATTCACATAAATTTCATATTACAACTGTTAAATGATCTGCCAAGTAAGCGAGACAGAACTCACCAGTCGATTGTGAAACAGGACCTAAGACAGGAAAATAATGATGTCAAATCTATGCAGAATGGCTGAATAACAATTATAATATTGAATAATTGGTTTTTGTCATCAATAGGAAAATACTGGAAAATACACAAAGAGTACGGGTCGTAACACCACTATGATGCTGTAGCGATGCAGTTATCAGCCTATATACGTCCCACTGCTGGGACAGGCCTTCCTCATGGAGAAACACATGAGGAGTATTGGTCGTAACCCCACCACGCTGGCCCAATGCGGGTTGGTGGGTAGATACGGTCACAAATGCGACCGGGACCAACGGCTTAACGTGCCTTCCGAAGTACGGAGGAGCTCGAGATCACAAAGTCTTGGTCACCCATCCACGGCCTGACCATGGCGAAGGTAGCTTTGTTTTCGATCGAAGCCAAAGCGCCCTGACCACTACGCCACCGAGCTCCTCATGTACCGATGCAGATTGGTGATTAAATAACTAGTAATTATCATAATGTACATCATTGATATTGAGAAAACTATAATGTTAAATACCCGCATTACGCCGAAGCTAAATATTTAAAGCTAAATGGAAAGAGGTTTCTACCGATGTGTTTCTAGAAGTTTAACTGACTGAATTTACAATTTACTATTTGATTTATACTTAGAAACTAGTAAAATTGTAAAATTGCGTCTAGATTATAGAAGTTGAGGAGCTCGGTGGCGTAGTGGGCTGTGCGCTTTGGCTTTCAATATTGAAAGCAAAGCTACCTTCATTATAGCCAGGCCTTGGATGGGTGACCGAAAATTGTGATCTCGAACTCCTTCGTGCTTCGGAAAGTACGTTAAGCCGTTGATCCCGGTTGCTATTACAACCGTTTCTACCTACTTATCAGCAATGGGCCAACGTGGTGGTGTTTCGGTCTATGTAGTAGAAGTTGTAGGTCAAATATGCAGGACTAGCCTAGCTGGCTATATTCTAACCAATCGATGTTTCAACTGCCTATGTAGCAAAATTTTCCATTATTATTTTATCAGAGCCACATTAGCATATACATACAAAACAGGCACAGCTCCAGCTCTTGTAAAATAATTATGGTAAGCTTCTAATATTTCGAATCTCTGTTTGCTCATCGCTACAAGCGAAACGCGAACTTTTTTCAAATAACAATGGAAACCGAAAATATAAACAGCGAACAAATGGAACACGCCCCTGACATTTATATAACCGCGATACAAGAGCTTTGAAATGAATGTTCAGGTTTCAAAAAGCCAGTTTTTCACGGTGGCTTCATAAATAACGCGACATTCATCTTCCTGACAGTTGAATAACATGCCGTACGCCGGGTACCCTGAAACCCCATTAGCCTTTAAACGAAACAATGGGGCTGTAGAGAGCTCTTGATGTCTATGTCCATTAGTAAAGGTCTCTTTAAAGGAAATTAGCCTTATGGTGCTGACCTAATCATGACGCCACCATGTGTTAGAAGTTATGAGCCGGAAATAATCTTATGTCAATGTTGTTTTTGCATCAGTAATTCTGCGAAAAGAAACTTTCACGCGGTCGGCTGAGAACTGTTTTTGGAAAGGTGAATTTAGTAACATCACTAGCGATAATGCTTAAGAATCCTCATTTAGATTAAAAATCAAAATCATTGCCAGATATGTATGATAGGTGGAGAATATAAACCAGAATTTTACTTTCATTGATTTTCTAGAGATTTTCTTTTGATTCTTTTCTTTTATTTCTGTGGAAACTTCACTGATTTATGTATTTGTTATTGTGTTTTATCCTTTAAGTTTTATTGTAATTGTTTGTTCCCCTTAAAATAAATAATTAAGAGATTAGGTTAGTTAGGACAAACACATAAACAAAATATATATAAAGAAAAGTGAATTTTCAATAAAAGACTACTCAATAGAGTTACAAGTAACAAGATTATTTTAGTCTGTATGTGGGTTATTTTTTACCCATTGAAATATTGTACTGCTTGGTGAGGTGCGGACTATGGCAGTGGACTGCTTTAACGGTACTTTTGTCTAGTCTCTGACTAGCCCTTATGGGGATGATAGTCGTGATTAAATGTATGTATACTTATTATGTCGATGACATTACCCGACGTCAGAAACCGTCAATCTCTTTTTTATCTTGGTCTCATTTTTTTTGACAAGGTGATTTCGTTGGGTGTGTCATATGCTTACATTTCGGAACCGGAAATTTATGCGAATACGGGTACTAATAATCATTACGGTACACTTGACAACAAACACTTAAGTTTAAATAAAATCTAGCATAGAAACCCATCGTTCTTTGCAATGACCTATTGCTGTGGAAAGGAGAACACACATACATTTTCAATTTGTTTGTAAAAATAGAATAAATAAATATTTTCAGGCAGACACCTATAAACTAACCCCATTT
The DNA here is from genome assembly GCA_910589355.1 of Parapoynx stratiotata. Lineage (NCBI taxonomy): Eukaryota > Metazoa > Arthropoda > Insecta > Lepidoptera > Crambidae > Parapoynx > Parapoynx stratiotata. Next base: position 7,238,268 of record OU342466.1, read on the forward strand.
TAAACAACTAATGATGCTTGTGTTACGGATACTAATATATATAAATATTCATAAAAAATACAATACATATATTATATAAACATCCAAGAATGAGAACAAATGCCTGTATTCTTCACACAAACATTTGCCCCCACCGTGGGTGGAACCTAGAACCTCTCGAGATGGCGACGCCTTGAGGCCGGCGTACAGACCACATGGAGGTCGGAGAATATAACAATAAAAAGCACATTTTATATAAGATTTTATTACAATACATTGTGATAAAATCTTATGACATGTTTATGTGGTCTCTAGAAATAAAAAGCAAGAATACACTATGAGCTGTAATTCATTTGAATTGTTTATCAATTAAATTTTAAACACAGACATCAAAATGCTTATAATTCTTGTTTCCTAGTACATTAGGGAATAAAAATAACGTAACAATAAAATTAAGTAAAATACCTTCCTAATCTAATTTCTATTCTTGGTGAAAGGAGATGTAACAATCATAATAACATTAAGGGCTTTTGTTTCAGCCCAATGGAACTCCATTCCACCTTATCGAAAGCCCCGCGAGCATTACCGAGGCGGTTGATGACCGCAATGATTTTTACGTTTGCAAACAATTCAGTTCTCATGAGGCTTATCACGCACACGGTGGTTTTTGCAGTCTCTTTGTTTAATGGCACGGAAATCGTGATAAATTACGCCTTAATGCCTTTTTTCTCCCACCCGGCCTATGGTTGGAACTAGGGCTGCCAGATCCAGGCTTAACATTTCCTGGACATTGATAGATCCTGGCCTATCATTTCCAAAAAATATCTACTACCTCTACACCTGAAGTAGCGCGAGGGCTCTAAATCCTTTTGGCTTGACTTTAGCTTGGCAGTCGTAGAGTGATTGCTGTTAGTATTATTCTCGTAGCTTTATGAAAAAAATTAGTAGGAATTTGTCAATTCCGTGATAGCAAAGTGAAATTACTGAACACGGGACAACACGCAAAAACCCGGGACAATCCCAAATTTCCCGGCCATCTGGCAACCCTAACCCTAGAACACTTGCTTTATTGCCGACAAATGCATGGGTGATTACTCTATAAAGTGCCCAACGTTAACTACCATTACTTTTAGTGTAGGTGAATTAATTTAGGCTAGTTTATGGTTATTGCTGAAATATTTTTTTGACATTTACGCAACAGTCTAATTAGGTTTGTCTTGTATTATATCAGTAATACAAAATTAAAGTTAATTAATTTTTTTTTTCAATACGATATAAGCAGAAGTAGCAGAGTTGATCCCACCGCCCTGTACCACTGACATTCATACATACATATAATCACGACTATTATCCCCTAATAGTTAGTCAGAGACTAGGCAAAAGCACCGCAAAAGCAGTCCACTGCCTCAGTCTGCGCTTCACCAAGTAGTCACTGGATGTGCTCAACGTGACATGTGGTGAGCCCGTCGCCGTTATAAGCTATTGGATGGTTGTGCAGTTCTAAGGCCCGTATTACGAAACTAAACTCAAGCGTAGATCTCTGCTTGAGCACTGTTAGAGAGGGATGGCGCTATTGATCCCACACAGCGCCATCCCTTTTTAACTGCGCTCAAGCAGAGATCTACGCTTGAGTTTGGTTCTGTAATACGAGCCTAAGTCCATTAGTCGCCTTTTACGACACCACTACCACCACTGAGTTTGAATAAAACCTATTTACATTGTAGATATCACATGCCTCACATTGTGCCCGGTGTATGGCAACAGGCTTGCCACCTGTTTCATGGGGACTCAACATATCTGGCGATATGTGGGTGTTAACCCCTGCCTACCCCTTCGGGGAAAAGGCGTGATGATATGCTATGCTATGTTCTATACGGTCAACATATTTATCGCTCTTCAAACTAAAGGTAAAATCTCTATGTTATTTAATAATAGTCATATTGTTGCAGATTGTAGCATTTCATCCCACATGAAGACTATAAAAGGTACCACCGATCTGATAATACTGCATGAATGAATTTACTATAAGTTAACTTGCCAATATTATAATCAGCTGTGGACTATGAGTTTACAATATTAAAATAACTTTATTTTATTTTATTTCTGTTTGTGAAAACTAAAAGAAAGACTTAAAATGTAGATACTATCTATTATATGTTGGAAGGAAATTTAAAGACGAAGAAAACTTAAGGATTTTTGTGGTGACACTTAAGGATTTTTGTGGTCACACTTAAAAGCAAGAAAGGCGTGTTTATACTTAATCCACACCTCAAAACTCACGTATAAAGAATATCGTTAAGCTTTACAAGTTAAAAACCCAGGAGCAATCTCAAGCTAGGTGATTGAATATGAAGGATTGCTTCTAGAATAATAATTCGAAAACCTTTTTGACTTATATTCCCCTTAATACTTACCGTCAAGCTTCTATTTACATATTAAAAGTGTTGTTTTAGTTGGATCTGGCTGTAATGGTGCAAATTATTAACTAATCACTGATGACGCTTCATTCTATCCGCTTGACTACCCAAGAGGTATGACCGGTCACGTCCACTGTAATAATGTTTGTGAACTCTTCAATTAAGGTGAGTCAAGGGAAACATTAATTTATTTAGTATGAAATAAAATTCAAAGTCAAATTACGTGTAACATTAATAGGTCAAGCTTCCATTAAAATACAATTTGTAAAGTTTCATTTTGATTTTGTTAGGTTAGTGAATCATATTTATGTAATGTTTATTACGTTATATTTCTTTATTTTCTCAACCAATCTCATTTCTAGGTGACACTAATTAACTATTTAAAACTAGGTTTCGTATTACATCGATTTAAAGTCAAAATGTGTCTGGACTAAAACATTTCGTCCAGAAAGTAGCTCGTGCTGATCTGGACTGAAATGCGCATGGAACAGAGATCTGATTACCTAATCCAGATGTCTGTGGACATGTAAATGCATGTTTCAACCACAACGTGCGTTCCATCTCAAACGGTACGGCCTGGCCCTTTCAACCTCTATAGAATATTCAAAGGCTGGTCCGTGAAAATATGGCTCAATTGGCGCCACGATCCACGCGGGATTTCCACTTTAATATTCAGCCGATGAAAAATATCCCCTCATAAAAACCTGGACCATATGAGTTTTTAGCGTCCACGCATTTGAATATTGATGTTTATGGAAAGTAGGTACGGGCCGCACCTTCGGAAAAATAAAAAAGGACTTTTCGCGGCTTGTCTCATAATAGCATAACATAAATTCTGTGTAATGGAACTATATAGATATGTAATGGTGCGAACGCGTGCCCTCGTTTCGTTATAATTATATCAGGGATATAAACGCTGAATAATGTTATTGCACAACCCGATTTATTCTTAATGCTGCTTACAATCGCAGGGCACGGCTGTAACGTCAGTCAACGTAATCGAGCCTGATTCACATTTTGTAATTTGATTTTAATCATCATATATTTCAACTTTATCAGCTTGCATAGATTAACACAAGGGGAGCGTGGGCCTCAATGTTATTTGGTGAGTCGAGACTGTTCCGATAGCAACTGAGATGAACAACTTTAGGTTCCGAAGTACCAAAATAAGTTCTATCATCCACTTGTCCAACAATTTCCAATGTTGCATTCAATATAGAAATCAATGTATACGAACCACGCTGCCAATATCCTATACTTGTTTAATTATGTATTATTAATACCGCTGTATAAGCAGATAAAATTTTAAAAGTTATATTTTTCTGATTCGTATTAAATATGTATATTAGTCTTCTTATTAACTGTCATATAATGACAATATGATAATATGACAATGCTACGAATAGGCAATCAAAGGAATTGAGTCCAAGGCGATAAGTTCGACCTTAAATTTAATAATTGACTAATCAGTTATTCTAAAACCGTTACATAAAATCACAGCTCAAAACAAATGATTTACGAGTATACCTACCTTCCATCACAATATTAGATTTAAAATCTTATGCTCATGTTTACTTTGTTATCTACATTACTCATCTAAAAACGCTTCAGTAATTTGTACGAGAAATTATAGAAGCAGTCATCTGGAAAGACAGATTCGCTTTCACGTTTATATTATCAGTCGCGATGAGTACTTATATCGTCAAAAAGAAATATATTCTTTGTATATTTCTACTCTTAACCGTTTTCTTATCTCACAAATCACATAAGACACATTGTAAGGGCTGTTCTATTGTAATGTTTTATAAATGGTTATTTCTCCAGATATTACACAATCAATATATTTCTCGGTACCATTAGAATACAGATATTATTTTATGACAAAAAGGACTTTAGAGCAACAGTAGTAACTTATTTAGAACTACGCAAATTTTCGTGAATCACAAATGAAGTTTTCACTAACACGCCTAAGTTTAAAACAAACACACAAGAGTAACTATCAAGTATGAGTTAGTTAAGTGATAAACATGTTATCAAACCAATAGTGCGGACTTTTGCTTGTACGTGTAATAATCTATTTTAGCTCTATTTTATAGCTGGCGAGTATTGAACATTTACCCTTATTACAACGTAATAAAGCACAGTAAATAAGCTCAGTGGTTTAACCAAGACACGATATAATAGAAATACGGTATTAGACCGTCGAACGTTGTGTAGTTTCCTAATTAGACTATCGCTCTGTTAGACTATTTCTCTACTCTTACATTTAAAATCATTTTAAAACAAAGTCTTAATTTCCTTTATGTTGTCTTAAATATAATATTAAGCATTTTGAACAATTTCAGTGTCTCTAAAATAATATTTCTCACGACCTCTCTTACTGAGGTGTTATATTATATTTTGTGGTTCCTTTTAGAATTTCCCCCAGATGGAGTGGAGATCACGATCTCGGCGTCTGTTGGAGTAGGTAATTTAATTATGCTACTTTTCACGTTTATATTTTCCCCAGCAAAGTCGGGTTTCACATTTTATAAAATGAGTAAATAAAACATGTACGTAAGTACACTGTTATATTATTCATATTGTAACAAATAAGCTAACCTGTAAAAATAATTTTATAGAATGGGATTATGAAAGGAACAGGTTATAGGCTTAAAGTCCTGTGCTAAACATCATTATGTATTCTATGAACCATTACTAAAGCTCGGACACAAAGCTCTGGTTTGAATCTTTGTGATAAATATTTCCTTAGTATTTACATTCAACTATAATTAATAGAAATAGTACATCAACCCGAAATACATCAGGTACTTACCTACAATTGTTTTCAACTTTATGGGACTGCTATTTATGAAGATTTCCGTACCTACAAACTAAAGTTTGCAACTTTTGTAATATTTAAACGAATAATAATTTTATAAATAAAATAAATAAATGTTTCAAGTGAAATTGATAATCAGACGAAATATTTCATAGAGTTTTTAAATTAATAAAGTTAACCTCGGGAACATACTAAAACTCTCCGAAGTGGTACTTTTTTATTGGCGTTGCAACAAAATTGCGGATTTTTTTCTTTTTTAATTCTTGTTCTCAGCAGCATATGACACACACAAAGAGCATTATTAGGGTATCGCTACGCTAATTGCCGAGTTGAGTAATTGCGACAGGTCTCAGATTATTCTCCCCCAAGATTAAATTGTTGACGCGCAGTGGGTAATTTATTTCAATTAATTCAGCGAAGTGAAGCCCTGACAGATTCACTGAATCATTTTTCTCCTTGGTAATGCGAAGACGTTGACAAATGAGCAAATTATTCGGTCACTTCACTATGTGTATGTAGGTTTAGCTGATTCTGTTGAAAAAAGGAGCTGCCTGCGTTCTATTGATTTACCCACTTTGGTGTCTTGTCTGATACCATGTTTCTGTCAGTACGGGCAAATGACGTAAGCAGCGTGAAGTTACATCACTTTTTTGAATAAACTTATTTGGATTGCAGATGAGCGTATTGTCAGTGTGGTGTTTAATGTGATTATTTAATGTTTGCCCGAAATATATAAACTATAATTATCATATGCCCGAATTTTACTTGCCATAATTTCATTTGCTCGAATATTTTGTTTTCCATAATACTTAAGTGATATACACTTGTTTGTCCGTATATTAGATTCCATAATGTTGTGCCATACTTATTGTTATCCATAAATTTATTATTAATACGTTCGTTATTATATATTATGTGATATATAATTATATATTCTCAAGGAAAACTAAACAACAAAAACAGCTTATCTCCTCGCGAAAACAAAAAAAAAAAAAAAAAAAACCTAAATCTAACAGTAAATTTAAATATAGCAAAAAAAAAGTTAATATTATAAGAAAAAATCGTCTGCATGTATATCCGTCGCTGGAAATGTACCAAAAAGTATTTTTATAGTTTGGAATAATATTATTTAACACAATATTCAAAGCCATACTAATTTAATTTTAACAAGCGACTGTCTTTCATGTTCTAAACCTAACCTAACCAAATCTAAGCCTATTGATCGTTTAGCTTAAACCGATTTTATGATTTTTTTCTAGAAGCAATTTCGAGTGCAAATGATGTTATGGCGTATGATAATTACGGCTTACAATGAAGATGGCAAATGATGTTATTGCACTTGAATTTTTATTTTACACTTTATTTGGGATAATAAACAATTACACACATATGTTTACTAAAAGTTAAGGACTCTATGGGAAACAAAGTTTCTTTCACATGACTATTATATTAAACAATGAGTATAACATAATAAATTATGGCAAATGAAATTCTGGCAAGTGGGTGTTAAATATTTATTTCCCACCAACTACAGTCAGCGTCAAATATTTTGTGACACTCAGGGTGTTCAAACAAATAGACGCCAACAAATAGTTAATAATATCGGTACAAATGGAGTTTCCATAATAATTCTTGACAATACTAAAGAATTTCCAAATTATAATATTACATGTGTTAGTGTACTTGCGCACCTTGAGTGTCACTAAACTATTTGTCGCTGACCGTACTGTTATTATAGTTCCTACCTCAATTGAAATTCTATTTTTAGATACTAACCCCCGAATATAGAAACGCTACTAAAATTTTGAGCACTGCTTATAAAGTTAAGTGGTCAATACCTATCACAATTTGTATGGAAAAACGTAAATTTTGACAATATTTAAATGTTAAGTAGGACTCAAACTTTGAGTAGCGTTTCTGTATTCGGGGGTAACTAAGTGATTTTGAGAGCTACCTATCGATAAACTGTTTAAATAAACAAGTTCTGATATTTCTGTTAGAAATAGGGCACACCCTTGGTACCATTTTTGTAATTTGTCTATTTTGTTTAAAGCTTTTTTGTCCCAAGTGGGAAAGAGGCGTGATTTTATATATGTATGTACTAACTTGTTAAATAAATAAGCTTTCCTTTATAATATTTCAGCAAGTTTGCTTTGAATTAACAATAAGTAGGCCTTTGTTCGCAATGTCCTCAACGAGCAGTATATCAACATTTATTTAAAAAAAAAAAACAGAAATGTGTTTTAGAAATTTTATTTTCAACGTAACAAAATACGCTTTGAAGGTACGCTTATACGCTTTGGCAAACCTTGCCCAGAGAGATAGCCCACTGATTCACCAATATTTTCGGTTGAAAAATCACAGTCTATTTGTTACAAGCACCACAGATAAAATTGGTGTCTCAACGACTCCGCGGTCTGTTAGCTACGTAACTGTCATTTTTCATTGACCAAATTTGATGTTGAAAGCGAAAAGGTACTAGGAAATATTACTCACGAAAAAAAATCTTTCAACAAAGCATTTCTTATGTAAAAATAGGTATTTTTTGCGATGGATTGAACGATATTTTTTTTACTAGTTCCTATACTTAAATATCTAAAAAAACATATTAAATGTAATATAACTTGTAGTGTTTTATATATTAGGTACTTACCTGTGAAATTGGTGTTTTGTATGGAGATTTTGGGGAATTCTGCATTTTCCATACTAACATTTTTTCAGTTTTCTTCACAACGACAAATCCAGAGATAATAAAATTTGGCATGTATCATTAGAAATGCTTTAGTAATATGTGTAATATCACACTTCATAAAAATTATTTATCGTTTTTAAGTGAATGCAAATAAAATGATGTATTCGGGAGGCACTTAAAAAGAGTTGTCTCCGTGTTCAATTTTAACACAATTAAACTTACAACAAATTATCAAAACAAATCAAAAGAGCTCAAAAATATAGTCTATTTTTGGACGAGGTAATTATTTTTTAGGAATACTCTGAATCTTAATAGTTACAGACAAAATACTAAGACAGAATAAAAACACCAATTTCATAGGTAAGGACCCAATATTATAGTCGATAGAATTGATTTATTGAGTGCAATATAAAAAAGCTATAGGATTGGTAACAAAAACATTGTGATCTCGAACTCTTCCGTGCTTCGGCAGATGTGCTTCTTCGTGTTAAGCCCGTGTGGTCTCGGTCACTATTACAACCGTTTCAACCCACCAATCTGCATTGGGTTAGCGTGGTGGTATTACGGCCAATATTTCTCATGCGTGTCTCCAAGAGGCCTGTGTCCATCAACGGGCTATAAAGGCTGAGGTCGAAAATAGCTATCTTTGAAGTTGACCATAGCCAAAATATCCCAAAATTTAACCGGAATCGTTTTTTCCCAATTTAAACAACGGTAACTTTGTTCCTTCCAAAGCGTTTAATACCGGCAAATTAATCATACAGATATACATGTACATAGAAGACGCAAGTGCATGTACTGCGCGTCTCTGAAAACCGCGACCAAACATCGGGGCTAACCGCTGCTAATAAGTTTGTGCGCGTCCGAATGGCTGCAAAAACTAAAAAATGTCTTGTGTGATAATTGGCGGAGTGGCATCGGTATCTTCTTGTCTGTTGGGATCTCTCGTCTCAAAATTATGGTGGTGACGTCACAGTAGATGTTACAAAGTTGACACGCTTCGTTTCAATACAAATCTGGATCCTACACTATAAAAAAATTCAAAAGAAAATCAGGTTCCAACGCAAAACAAAACAATTCCAAAAGGCTTACATTAGCTTGGCATTCTTGGAACTGGGGTAAATAATGATATCAAAAAATATATAAAATATTTACGTTACATTTGGAATACTTACCGGCGCCTTTCGCTAATACCTCTGTTAGGCAAATATTGGGAGAAACAATACGTGTCCTAGACAATGATAAATGATAACGGGTGACGCATTTGAAAATAAAATCCTTTGGGCAAAAATGAAATATTAGCTAGCAGGTTAGAAAGAGAGGTCTTAGAAAGAGATTTGTGTCAGAATAAATAAACTCGGGGAATTTTTTTAATACAGTAATTTTTTATCATTCTTTTATTTTCTGTTTTGTTGATTATGTATTGTGACATCTGTAGTCTCTACCTACCCCATCGGGGAAAAAGGCGTGATTATTTTATGAGACTCAGTGCGTTCTTTGGTAATTTTTGTTTTAAAATTGATGCTATAGTATACATACAGCTGAGTATTTCAAACACATTATCACTGTTGGGGTGGCCTTTGTCTATTGGGCCCTTATTTACGGTCCTGTTCTATTTCCAATGAGATGTTATCAACTTAACAATGGTTCTCTCGACAACCAGTCTGTGACTGTCCTAGTCAACTGTCTCCCCTTCTATTTTAGTCCCGCCAATCTCCACTGCAGGCTATAGGCCGCAACATCACCAAGCTGGCCTAAGGTACCAACGGCTTAACGTGCCTTCCGAAGCAGCAGTACGAGATCACAATGTTTTGGTCAAATAATAATTGACGAGTGTCACATTGCAAGACACAGATAAAACACTTCTCAAGAATTATAGACCAATTTCACTCCTGAACCACATATATAATTTGTTTTAGAGGGTTATCACGAACCGTCTCGCCCAAAGATTCGACGACTTCAAGCCACCGGAACAAGCCGGGTTTCGAAAAGGCTACAGTACCGTAGATCACATTCAGTGCGGCAAATTATACAAAAAACAGAGGAGTATAACTAACCTCTGTGTCTTGCATTTGTGGACTACGAGAAAGCCTTCGATTCCGTCGAAATATGGGCAGTTCTGGAATCTTTGCAGCGATGCCAGGTTGACTATCGCTACATCGAGGTGCTGAGGTGTCTTTATAACGCTGCAACGATGACCGTCCAAGTACAGGACCAGGAGAGTCGCCCTATCCAGCTGCGACGAGGTGTCAGACAGGGAGACGTCATTTCTCTTAAACTGTTCACCAATGCATTGGAGGATGTTTTTAAACCCTAGATTGGAACAAACGCTGAATCAATATCAACGGCGAATACATCTCTCACTTCTGCTTCGCAGATGACATTGTCATTATGTCGGGATCGCTGCAAGACCTAGCAGAGATGCTGAACAGCCTCAATGTGGCCTCTCGACGGGTAGGGTTGGGAATGAATTTGGAGAAGACGAAAGTCATGCTCAACGCACATGTTATTCCGGAACCTCTATTTGTTGGAGATTCGGCCCTCGAAGTTGTTCAAGAGTATGCCTACCTGGGGCAAATTATTCAGCTAGGTAGAAACAATTTCGACAAAGAAGCCGATAGGAGGATTCAGTTGGGCTGGGCGGCGTTTGGGAAGCTTCGCCATGCCTTTGCATCAGCCCTGCCACAATATGCCTCAAAACTAAGGTTTATAATCAGTGCGTCCTACCAGTAATGACCTACGCTGCGGAAACATGGACACTTACCAAAAAATTGGTCCACAAGCTTAAAGTCACTCAGCGCGCCATAGAGAGGGCTATGCTCGGTATCTCATTAAGAGATCACATTAGAAATGAGCACATTCGGCATAAGACCAAAGTCATCGACATAGCTCATAGGATTAAGTGGCAGTGGGTCGGAAATGTCTGCCATAGGACCGACAATCGTTGGAGCAAACGCGTCTTGGAGTGGAGAACGCGTTTAGGTAAGCGTGGCGTAGGACGCCCTGTGGGCCGATGGGCCGACGATCTCAAGAGGGCTGCTGGCAATGGTTGGATGAGGGAAGCCCAGAATCGAGCTTTGTGGCGTGACATGAAGGAGGCCTACGTTCAGCAGTGGACGGAATGTGGCTGTTGATTGACGTTGCAAGAGGATGCTGAGCATGGATGTGGACGGACCTACAGTGAGAGGAAGACCAAAGAAACAATGGATTGAACGCGTGAAGAATGATATGAGAATAAAATAAGTGGATGCTGAGCTGACGAGTGACGGAGGAGAATGGAAGAAGAAGACATGTTGTGCCGATCCCACCTACGATGGGAAAAAGGCAAGAAGAAGAATAATTGATGAGTGACTATGAGACGTAAAATTTAAATACTTATTATAAATATCTAGACAGATAATGTATTTCTTAAAGCCTTTGTTGATGGGTTATTAATGGTAATTCGTGACAATTTATCTGTAACATAATTTCTAATAAAGAATATGTTCGTTACATAATTTTATTAGACTTAAGGCCAATTACACTGACTTAAGAGCTCAATAAAGGCAAGCTGGCTGTCATTGTCTTGACCTTTCTGAATGGGCTATATTCCAAATTACGTAAGACCAAGCTTAGGGTAACGGTTCCACAGAAACAAAATGAAGTCACTTAACTCACTAGGGGGCTAAATTAAAAACATCACTAAGATGCTTTTAATTTCGTCCCCCGAAATTTAGAATTCCAAGCCTTAAGTAATACAAATTAAACTTGAAACAATATTGTACAATATTGTACATATTGATTAATAGAGAAGCAATCATATTGTTCGATTTTTATATGAAATAGGTTAATAATAGGTAAACGTGTTTATTTACTCATTATATTAAGAATCTATGACTTATTTTCGTCTTTGATGAACCTTGACTCGATTGTCATACATAAGTTTTCGCAATCATTTAGTGCTACGAAATTACTACGACAGACAAGGCATGCGTGCTACGACAACATGCTACGTAGCACGCTTGCTACGACGACAAATCACATCGCTTAAGTGACTGACAAACCGAGTGTTGTCACGTCAAATAATGCTATTGCTCGTATTGGTTGGTCATTAGATTTACCGCTTTATTATTATCAACATAAAAATAAAAATTCCATACTGGAAAAAACTAACACAATATCCTATTTTCAACCAAATCTCATTTCTAAAATCACTTAATTTTGCATACTGAAGCAATCTCAGCGTATTTCCCCAAGAAAACCCAATGTAAAAAAGGTTTCCTCTTGACACGTACATCATCAACTCTAAGCTTGATCTTCAGCGGGACAAACGTACATGTTCATCAATCAACGTCGGGTGCGTGAGCGGGCAAGATATATGCGTGACGTGAACAAACTATCACATTCGGCACTGTAAATGCACAACCCCGGCATTTCAATATGCCCCTTATTTCGATGCATTAAGGCTGTCAAACACATATGCTCATGCTCAATATATCAGTGCTGGAGTGTAATTGAAACCTACAACTGTAGAGCACTTGGTGATAGCGTTACGTAATTGATTAGCCTATTGAATTACAAGGGTGGTAGGTAGCTAAGATCGACTTCGGTTTGCAGTTTTACTACGTTTATTTTATCTATTCCAACCTTATTCTGATGGTAAAAGTAAGAGGACTTTGCAAACCACCATAACTAGTTATAATGAATTATAATATATAAAACAACAATCACCATAGGACGTAAGAGAAATTCGAAAACATTCCGCGCATATCACTGGCAGTCAGCCAGTAAAATTTAAAAAAGCGGCATTCAAAAACAAACATTGATGAATATTAGATGACGATGTTTAAATAAATAATTAAAAATAAATATCCTCAGACATTCACACCTATCAACTAGTCCCATTTTAAGCAACTCAATGCTGCTTGTGTTACGGATACTAGATAACGGACAAATATATTTAATGGAAAAATACATATTTATATCCTGAATATTTATTCATATATATAAACATCCAAGACTGGAGAACAAATGTCTGAAAATTCATCACTCAAACACTTGCCTCCACTGGGGATCGAACCCAGAACCTCTCGAGATGGCGACGCCTTGAGACCGGCGTACAGACCACTCGACCACGGAAGTCGTCGGATGTTTGATTTGAAGAAAGTTTGGTAATTAAAAAAACAACCATAAACTGTTTAATACATCAATCGCACCAAAGAAAACTTCGTAAAGTACCTATTCCGCTCCAAGTCAAAAATAGTTGATTTTGTTTTAAACCAGTGACCCATGAAGATTACAAAACCAACTCAAATCCATCGCAGCCTAGAAATAAATGGGGCCTACGATATAAGGAAATCGAGCTTAGAATTACAACAATAAAACCTTTCGATCTAATGGAGCGGCGAATGGAGTTAGCTAGGAAAAAGTTCGAACGCTAAAACGGTAGCGTAGTAGGTTATGAAATCACCATGGCCAGTCGCGTCGGGACCAGCTGACGCAATCTTTTCGATCCGATCCCCTCGCTCTGATTAAGAAATTACACGGATAAAAAAAAATATCATCTCGGCGATACTCCTTATTTGTCACAGATGTCTGTAAGTAGCTCCCCTGATTACACTTCCAAATTAGAAAAAGTCGATTTTGGTATGAAATTTTCGTCAATGACATGGAATTTGTTTTACAAGATGAAAGCAATTTAAAAGCCTCAGTGGCGTTCATTATTCAAACCAGTTACTGTTTCGATACTTATGTAAAAAGTTAATTTAATTTAATTACTAGGAAAGTTGAATTTCAATTAAAATTTTAATTTGATTTCTATTTCTATTTCTACATAATTATTGGTTTTTAATATGAGAAGATATTCGAGATTTATTAAAAAAAAACAGATTAGATCGCAGGAATGTAACCATTCATTTCACAAATAAATTCATATCATTTTTAAGTCTGATATGTTTTTGACATAACTCCAAATCCGATTTACGAATGCTCATAGTGAGATTTTGAAATTGTTGTAAACACAAGTACAATTGAAAAATATTTTAATAAAAGAGGTCAATAATAAACACAGTATTTATAATACTTTACTTTACATTCTTATTGAATGTTTTGTATCTGACCTAAAAATTTGTATCTTAATTACCTTTTTCTTTGTTTTTATCTAATGTTCACTTATTCCAAGACTATAACATTTAAGTATAATTGGCCAATTATGTAAACCACATTAATTTCTTATAATCCCGTAACCCACAGGGACAATATTAATATCAAATAGGTCATCCTCTCTTTTCTAGAATTACAGGTGTTAATTTTTCTGTTCGTTTGGACGCTCGTAAATATTTGATCGGTTAGGTCAGCTATATGGCTACATAAATTATGACGAGGTTTACCCAATGAGTTATTCGAGCACACAAAGGCAGAGTTTGACGTCGGTTTGGTGACCTTATATAATGGTGTTGCTAATAATCTTAGAGTGTGAATGTTATTCTACAATCAGAATGTTATTGGAAAATCAAAGTAATGTATTTAGAATATTAAATTTCATATCTTAAGTACAAACAATATAAGTTTTTACTACTTTTCGTTTTGGATATTTGATTTGGTAATAAACATAATATAGTTATTGTCATCATAAATTTCATTTAATTACTTATATCTGTATGTCCTCCGTTTTTGTAACGTTTTTCCATAAGCTACCCTTACATATTGCCGACGAACATAACATTACAGAATGTTCACAGAATATAATATTTAACTTAAAAATTAAAATTAAAAGCATTGGTCTTGTTAAACAGACGTCTCAGCCAAATGTCTCAGCCCAGAGGCTTTAGGTCACGATTACCTGAAAAATAAATGTAAAAATCAATAAGTTGTGTACACAACACTAAGTACACAACTTATTGATTTTTATCAGAGCTTAAGCTCTGATTTACAGAACTACGCCTACTCGTCAGCATAAAACTGCTTTACGTTCCCCACATGAAACCGAAAAACGCACAACATTCTCGAACTCCAGAAAACGATCAAAATGAAGTGGTTATAATGAAGCATGCACGCAGTATAGACGCATCTCGTTGTACACACCTAGTTATAATTTCCGTGACACTCGCCGCGGTCAGCGGTAAATATATCGAGAGGGTGTTCCCACCCGTGCCCGAGCCAATGCATATTTCATGAGATAGCTCCGATCACCACATATCCACCGAACCTTTACCTAATTGTGGGTCGGTCCTTACCGAAATAGCCATTTTGGTAGTTTTGTCGGCCTATAATGACAGCCCCAGTGATATAATTGGGGAGAACTTTTACTATAAAGGGGTCATGACATTTTGCACTATTTCATAATTTTGCAGCATTGTAGGGAAAGATGTTGATCATAAAAGGATGTCGAGATGTTGTTCGTAGTTTGGCTGGAGTGAGCTGAATTAGCAGCCGAATTAGATTAACAGCCGAAAATCGAGAGCGGTGGCGTGCATTAGGGGAGACCTGTGTCTAGCAGTGGACGAGCATAGGTTGATGATGATGTTTTTGAACATACGATAAACCTAAGATTGGATGAATGTAAAGTATTTTAGTTGAACAGGCTTGGGACAGGGCAAAACGTCGCACATTGGGGGAGGCCTATGTCCAGAAGACTAATTGTAGGCTGAAGAAAAGAATAAGGTACAAAGAATTTGTAGGTATAGGTCTTGAAACCTTTATTCTCTTATGTTCTTTCCTTATTCTTCTTTCTGGATTGTTCTTCGTGTAGAATGAAAAAAAAATTTTTTTGAGACTATTTTACTACAAAAGTAGAATAGTTCCAGACATTCATTTTTTTAATTAATTCAGTTCTGGTCAATTGTACTGTCCGCCGCACAAAAGGATAACATTGCGCGTTGCCGAGACTTTAAAATCATGCTCTAGTCTTCTGTTCTATGCATTATTTACTATAATTGTGTATAGTTTAGCCTTTATTGTCTACAATTAAATAAACTTCCGCTTATTAAAATTAAAATTTATTTCTCTATCTCACATACTAACATTTTAAACAATTGAAAAGTTGTGGTTTTCAATAGGTACTTCTGCTCTTTTTGTAGTTACTTTCGGTACAAATTTTTACTCAATTTAATAGTGTAGGTACATTGTATAGTTGTATATTGTATTGTTTGAAATGAGACCGAGCAATACGAGGCATAGTAAAAGTAGGGCTTCGTAGATTATGTTAAATGATTTTCCTGGAGTAGATCACAGAATGTTGAACTTTTTCTAGAAATGCAACGAAGGTATAGAAAACTATTTTATTAACATAATTAATAAAATATAATGATGATTACGAATACATAATACAGCATCTAATGCGTGAAACTCATTAGATATACCGTTAAAAAATATTTTCTTATACATATATAATGCAGTTTTACGATATAAATATATATATAGTTACCTGTTTAAATTATTTCTCCACAATTTTTAATAATTATTCAGGTATTTTATTTTGAAGCTTCATGATATAAAAGAGATGATATACCAAGGTTGATTAATGCCGACATATTTTGCTTGAGTCAGTACCAAGAAAAATTTTACAAGTTATCAAATAAAAAAAAAATCAAAAATAATTTTATTTCATAGGCCAAGTTTGGCACTTAAATTGGGCAACATTTTACATTATTATGCATTTTACAAATAAATAGTATTATGAATTATTTTAAAATTACAGTATTAGTTATTAGTTATTCAGTAGTACTCACGAGGAAGTGCGAAGCATTTTCCTATCTTCAAATTATTAAATTGCATCGAACCAAGTACGTGTTGCCTGATATTGTGTAAATGCTATGGAAATGTAAGTTAATTAATGCCCGACTTGCTCCGTTTTCTCATATGCTGCATCGCTCGCTGCATAGTCTCCACTATGCAGATGACGTGATAGCATTCGCAGCACGTAGTGAGGTCGTTGTCGCTTATCCCACGGGGTTCCCGGGATGAGATTCGATCGGCACTATAATATAGTCTCCCTGGCGAATTCATGTTTGTTTGTTTTGATTGAGACAAAATATTGTGTTGTTATTTTGATAATTTTATTCAAGAAACATAAAAATAGTATTTAAGGATAATTTCAAGCCTAACCACGACCGCCTTTGAAACTACCACGTGACGTTGATCGCACTGACGACGCTCGTAGTATGAAACTGAAACAGCTCTTTGGTGTAATTCTACAATAACATCTCTCTCTTTCTCTCGAGATCACGACTCTGTGAAACTGGGTACATACCACTGAAAAAAATACATAAAGGCAATGGCTATATAGCTAAACGAAGTTATCTCAGTCTGAGACCCGAGATCCACATCTTGACATAATAATACAATTGCACAACTGAAGTAAACTGGGCGCAGAAACATTCACGTCACGTTGTCAGTTCGTTGTCGCTTATCCTGAAGTAATCTCGTCTTGGGTGAATTCGATTTTGTGTTCGTTTATATTGCAATAGAGATTATAATCGCTGGCAATTTTCACGTTCGCACATTAATTAACAGAGCGCTTGACCCCTGTTTGCTTTTGTTTTGATATTTTAGGGGATGGAAGAGTCAGCATTAAAAGATTGGAACCCCAAAGGATCTATAAATAAGCTAATCTGATAACCTATTTATACTGACAGTTCGCCAGAGATTCACCAGTTAGTTTACCTAATATAGGGTTATTTTTTATGAGTCGTGTGGCAGCGGCTCATTAAAAGGATACTACCAACCCATCTCTTCCCTCGGGTGTCGTAAAAGGCGACTAATGGACTTAGAATTGCACAATATCCAATAGCTTATATCGGCTCAGCAACTGTCACGCTGAGTGCAGTCACTGCTTGGTGAAGCGTGGACTATGCCAATGAACTGCTTTTTCTTTTTCTTAGTCTCTGACTAACTGTTAGGAGATAATAGTCGTGATTATATTTCAAAAGACAAGGTACCTAAAATCTTAAATAACAACATTTGTTTAATGAGTTTTATCATAACTCAAAACATTAATTGAAATTATTTTACAAGTTTAAATTGCATTATCGAGACATTAGTAAGTCTATGTTCCGTTCATATGAAAGGCGACACGTGGGGCACTCGTGCACTCGATGCGCACAGAGCTAAGAACATTCAGAAATCGATATTTATTTTAGTACGAAAGTAAAATGTGACAAATTATCAAAAATCCTACAAAAAATGTTGCTATCTATGATGTTAGCTACCTAGTATTGCCAGGTTGTTGATTCATTAAAAATAAATTAATTAATGTTTATTAATGTTTATTTTTTGTCGTATAATCCGTCGTCTGTTCACCACAATATAAGAAACGAATCTCGCTGTTGAATTATCTGACCGCGAGCCCGAAACGTGCTTCGAATGTCACCATTGTTTAAATTCCCAAGCGCTTTACTAAAGAAGAAACTTATCTTACAAAATATCGTGAACCATTTGGCCAAGTAATGAAAATGTCATATCGAAACAGTCGCCAACGATTAAATTTTCTGTTAAGAATATTATCAAAAGTTTGTTTTTGCATACAATGGAGTCCATAGTTTGCGATCGTGGATTTATCAAGATGTCGGCTTTGATTAAGATATTTTAATGTGAGTTGAGCCTTTCAAACTTTTATATTGCACATAACGAATTAATAAATTTATACCGAAATATTAGGTCCTTACTTATGAAATTGGTGTTTTGTATGGAGATTTTAGGGATGTCCGCATTTTACATACTAACATTTTATCAGTTTTCTTCACAACGACAAATCCAGAGATAATAATATTTGGCATGTATCATTAGACAAGCTTTAGCAATATGTGTGTGAACACGCTTGATAAAAAATATTCATCGTTTTTATGTTAATGCAAATCAAATGATGTATTCGGGAGGCAGTTAAAAATAATTGTCTTTGTGTCTAATTTTAACACAATTAAACTTACAAAAAATTATCAAATTAAATAATACGAGCTCAAACATATGGTCTATTTTTAGAAGAGGCAATTCTTTTATAAGAATGTTCTGAAATTTAATAGTTACGGACTAATTGCTAAGACAGAATAAAAACACCAATTTCATAGGTAAGGACCCAATATTAGTAAATTACTTTAGACCAGCAAGCCTCCTCCTTCAGATTTGCGTTACTGTCACGCATTGCTTGTGGCACACCACAAATCAAATTTCACTCTCCCGATTTCCCCTGAGAACTTTTCTATTTCCGGGATAAAAAAATCTTATTTGTTTCAGAATTACGCTACACGTGTACGTCAAAGTGCATCTAAACTGAGTGAATGTTAGTTTATTCTGTATCGTTGACGAAAAACAACAGGAGCCCTGCAAACTGTGCCTTGTGTAAGGTAAAAGGCTTGCTTCTTTTCACTAATTGACCTAAATAAATGATATAACAGTTAACTAATTGTATGTTTTTCTTTAGTATATTTAATTACTTTTGTGCGCTGCTGCCCTACTCTACGTGATGTAGACAAATCAATATTAATTGAATGCAACGTCAAATGTCGTGTATTTTGTCCATAATTTAACAAAAGTATTCGAAATGACAGAAATCCAATTAAAATCCACTGAAATTTGGTTAGAGAGTAGGGCAGCAGGTGTCGCTTTTCTTACAACACAAGATCTCACACACCTGTGACGAGTTGCCTGGAAGAAATCTCTAATAGAGATAAGCCCTTACATACTCTTATTGTAAATTACTTTTTTTTTTTTGGTCCAACAACAACAGTTTAAATATAGGTGCTAAGATCTCGGCTAACAGACGTCATATTTATTTGCATGTAATGTGTATATATATACGCCAATGTTTAACAGTAATTTAAAAAACCAGACAGTATAAATCTTTGTATAAATTTTTTTCTGTTGTAAAAGAAATATGTAAGGATTGTAGAAAGTAGAAAGAAGTAATCTCTGCCTACCCTGCGGGAACATGTCGTGACCTTATGTATGTACCTACATATATTTTTCTGGCAATATACGAACGATAATTATCGAATCATAAAATTTCAATACAACAAAATCGTCCTGAATTGAAAGCCTCCACATTTTTTCATATTACATACAGTTGTCTGATTTTAATTACTAGAAGTGGGTAAACTAATTAAATAAAGCTTACTTATATCATTCTTCTTCCTTTCCAATACGGGCAGTTTCCGCAACTCGTTCACCATAAAGATATAGTTTAATTATGTTATAAAAACGTTATATACACCACCTGCACAAAAAGCACGCTTTATTTGTCATGTACCGTATACATGTATTAAGCAGTAGGGTATAAAGCAAGATTTTATTCCCAAGGGAATAAAGTAATTTGAATTAAGAATGTGTTTTTATTGCTTGTAGTTTTTTATTGTTTTCTGTTGTATTTTTCGCTCTTTTTGGCTGTTATTGGTGACTTTTGGTTTTTTGCGGTTGTTTTTGGTCACGATCACGGTTGAGGATAACGTCTTTCAGAATTCTTTAATAAATTTAGAATTCTTCATTCCGCTGTGGATTCAATATGCCGACCTCGACATAAAACACTAATTTATCCCACTAATGAACATATAATCTCCTATTATTTATTTTTTAATCGTGCCAGACCATAATAAAAACACATAAAGTCATTTACTTTACCACTAATACGCAATAAAGTAAAGTTTAATCTATTTATTCGCGTGTTCATATTGCGTGCATATAATTAATTATTTTGTATGGTCGACTATCGCTTAATAGACTTAATAATATTTACGGTTGAGATAAATTAAATAGGATAATAATTCAAGTTCAATTTATTAATGGTCGCCATTAATATAGTTACCCGTTGCGCCATCCATTTACGATAAATCAACGAAGTTATTGCATTTGTACGGCAAATAAATATATAAATCTTTCTTTCATGGTAATCAAGATCCTAATTTACTTTTATGAAATTACCGTATTTTGCAAGTTTAATAAATAAAAATAGATACGTAACCTATATTCAAAGTGATTATTTTTTACATGTTTTACTATCGTCATCAACATGTATATCAACCACTGCTGCTTGCTGACTAGCCCTTCATACAAATAAAAAATCTGTGAAAAATAAATGATAATGAATGTATCATTGCCCCTTATTACTATAGTTTAACCCATAACAGCATTTCGTCCGATTCTGAACGTAGGCCTCCTTCATGTCTTCTACAAGACTCGATTCTGGACTTAACTCATCTAGCTACTCTATCAGCAGAATCCCTATGTTCGGGTATCGGGTGGAAGGCGTCCCACGCCGAAAGTGTCCAAAAGTCACTTCTGAGCAAAGTATACCGGCGCATATCATGACCACACTAGAATAGTTTCAGAGTTTCAGGCACGTAATACCTCTCTTTGATGACCTCCGTGGTCGAGTGGTCTGTACGGTCTCAAGGCCTCGCCATCTCGAATACATGCATTTGTTCTCCAGTCTTTTTATGGTTATATATGTATTTATCTCTTCTTCTACTTGGTCCTGCCCTGTTCCCAATTCTATTTGTGGTCGGCGCAACATGTCTTCCTCTTCCACTCTCCTCTATTACTCGTCAAGTCAACACTCACGCCCATCCTCATCAAATCATCATTCACACAATCCATCCATCTTTTCTTTGGTCTTCCTCTCCCCACACGCCCATCCACTTTCAGGTCCATAACTTTCCTGGTGACATGATCATTACGTATCATCATTATGTGTTTATATTCTAAATATTTATCTATTAAATGCTGCCACCTTTATAGTAGCCTGTTCTAAAGCAGGCCGACTGATCCAAACCTTATATTCTGAAAAAAAAAAATTACTTGAGCAGCTTTAGGTGCTTAAAATGGGGATAGTAGAACTATGAATATCGGAAGATATTTATTTATTTATCTTTATTTTTGTTAAGAAATGTATGAGAACGTGCTGGTTGGTGACAGAACGGTCCAGTGAGCATGCTCTTATTTATTTAAGGTTACACCGCACTATTCTTTTCACTGCTTCGGCAGTGGCGCGGCGCCTCATAATAGAATCCCGCAGTACATTTTGCCGAATCTGTCGTGCTGAGCCGCGCCGCTGCCGCGCCGCGCTGTCGCGGGTTAACCATACTACAAAGAATTTACTTTATTCATTCATTCAAGTTCATGGTATGTTGTAGAGGGCAAAAATCTTATGATTAGATGAGGCTAGGGGCATCTTGTACAGTCACGAGCATAAACATGTATATACTTTTGAACAATTAACGCCTTTATTAGCTTGTAATTTAAATCTCGCTTCTAAATTTTAGTCATTACACTTACATAATATTGCTAAATAAAATATTTAAACTGGTTTATAGCATTTATGATATAGTATGTAATTTCATTTATGTATATGTATATAATATATTATGTAATTTAAATATAGTAGTTTATATATGCACCTTATATATGTAGGTATATTACACCTACCTTTTCTTTAATTCTCTCTCTGCCCAAAGGTTGCCTGGAAGATATTGCTATTAGCTATAAGGTCGCCTGTGTTGGATTGTATTTTTTTCATTACTATATTTCTGTGTTTTTATTTGTTGCAATAAAGAATTTTATCTTTCTATCTATCTATAATAGCACGTGGAGAACCACGCATGTGAGAAAAAATACGCATCTATTTTTATACAAATAGATGGTTCTATCTTGAAGTAGAATGCGTACCGCAAACAGAATTTAATTCATCCGAGTTCGCACGTAAGTTCAGACTTTTGAGACATCTTACTGTAATAAGCAAAAATGTTTCCACTCTATATGTATGTGTATAACGAATACGGTTATTGTGCTTTCTACAATGGGGCACGAGACATGGTTTCCACCCTCACCCTAGCAACCTCATGTAAGGTTTCGTACAAAGCTCTTTGTGTGTAAGTATATTTTAACAATAGGACAAAAGTATTTTAATGTACTTAATATAACTTCAAAAGCGCGTGTTTTCATCGAAAGGCGAACATAGGTATATTTACCCAGTACCCATTAAATATAAAATGTTAATGGGTCATGAACGAGCGAGTGCTTGCGATTTGTTTAAAAAAACTTCCTTTGATATTATCATGAAAATTATAATGAAATTGTGAAAGGTCTTTAGAGCACTAGAATCTAATCTATTCTATATATATTTCTAAAGGTCAACAAACTGATAGAAAATATCACCAAATTCAACATTTAATTCAATTGGTATTTTAACTAAGTACTCAGTTCCTGGGAGCGAGACACATAGTTGCTATTTATCATAATGTTTATTTGAATTATGTTCCGACTACGACATTTTACATCTTTACCGTTTGTTTCCGTTCATGTTCCATCATGTTTACCGTTCTAGTACCTTTTGTGTAGTGACATTAATTAAGCCTTCAACAGCCAAGTCACACACCATTAACTATAATAATAAAGAAATCGCAGTAAGGAACCTTAGACCTGGCACGACTTGGTCTAGATTTCATTACTTTTTAGAGATAAACAAGCAGCTCCATCGAGACATGGCTAGTTTTTTACAGAATGTTTTTGATGGAATAAGTTTTATTGATTCTACTTTCAACTTACTGTTCATGACAGATATTTTAGAATTGAATTTATTGGGTCTTTACTTAAATTGAATTGGGTCAAGTTCCACGTAATTTAATATAGCGTAAGCTATACAGAAAACGAATACTTTCTTAAAAGACTGTCAAGTTTTTATTTGCAGTCTAGAGTATCTATATTCTACAAGACTATGAAATATACACAATTACAGCGTAGATAAATAGAAATTATAGAGTGCATAAAACTTCATTTTCCCCATAAAATAAAAAACTTTAAAATTTAAATTTGTTTTCCGATGCTGAAATGAGCTAAGTTTTATGAAAGTCGTATTATGTTTCCTCTGTTGAGCCATTCCCATTGTGTTTCTTATATCCAAAAGAAATCTCTTCCGACCCAACTGCATACAACGAAAATGGCGAGGAAATAAATAGTGTGTATCGTGAGACTTGAAGTAATTTTTTTTAAATATGTATTTCATTGTGATCGTTATTAAGCATTAATACGAGTAGATTTATTATTATATTAGCAAATATCAATAATTATGTTGTAGTAAAACCGGATATAGCCATAAGAAGAAGGCAATACAGGGAAAAAAAGACTAAACAATTATATGGATCCGTTCTATAAATCAATACGAGTAGGGAGTGCTCGTTAAGCGATTAGTAGATGATTAAGATTATTTAATGTAATTTTGGACGTCTATTAAATGATACATATTAATAAATTACTATTATGTATCTGAAAATATATATGTATTGGGTCCTTACCTATGAAATTTGTGTTTTTTTTCTCTCTTAGTATTTTGTATCTATCAAGTTTCAGAGTATTCTTAAAAAATAATTACCTCCTCTTAAAATAGACCATAATATATTTGAGCTCGTATTATTTAATATGAAAATTTTTTGTAAGTTTAATTGTGTTAAAATTAGACACAAAGACAATTATTTTTAACTGCCTCTCGAATACATCATTTGATTTGCATCAACATAAAAACGATGAATAACTTTTATCAAGCGTGTTCACACACATATTGCTAAAGCTTGTCTAATGATACATGCCAAATATTATTATCTCTGGATTTGTCGTTGTGAAGAAAACTGATAAAATGTTAGTATGTAATATGCAGACATCCCCAAAATCTCCATACAAAACACCAATTTCATAGGTATATTTTAATATAATAGTACTAAATATCTTATTAGGTTTACTTACCCGGCAGAAGCCATATATCGGGTTACGCTGAGCTGTCATTTGCAATTTGATTGTCCTGCTAGGCAGATACCGCAATCTAATAATACTAGTTCTCATAGTATGTACATTATGTATAAAGGTTTCCTGCCTGTATACATGAAACCTGCCTCTTAGCTGTCACAGTGCGCAATGGTCCTTTAAACATCCATATTAATACTAATATAATATTATTAATGTGAAAGTAACTCTGTCTGTCTGTGTGTTTGTCGGTTTGTTTGTCTTGCTTTCACGTCAAACCTACTGAACCGGCAACGTTCTTGTGCCCTGCACTGATGCCGTAAAATTAATCTCTTTGTAGACAATTAAAATTACAGAATATTCTGAATATTGTGGTCCTATAATGTGGGGTTTTTGTGACGAGCGCCATACATTGCGGAATACTTGCCAATCGGTTAATTCTTTATTAACTGATTGGCATTGGATTGAATTGTGACATTTTATAGATTTTTTCGCTTAAATAGCTTAGCATCAGTATATTCAATATATTCAAATAATTTATGTATAATAAACTTTCTTTGGTTCAAAGTAAGTTCATTTGAAAGGTAATAGAAAAGGCAGGCAGTGAAGCAACGTGGTTTTGTGGCAGTTACGGGTCCAAATTCCTAAATTTTAAATCCCTAATGAACAAAATCCCTAAAAAAATTCCTACCTCACACCCGAAACTCGTTTGCTAACCGACGAGTATCGACATTTTTCATCCTGCCCCATCACTATTGTCTGTCGCCATGATGCATGAATTTCGCTGCGAGTCTATTTTGGATATTAAATACACTCGCAATAGATATAAAAACACTTTAGAGGGTAGTAAATGTAATAATTTAATAAATGCGAACAATGAATGTGCGTAAGTACACCACGGATATAATACTTACAAGTATCACTTGGATTCTGTGTTATTTAAAATGGCTAGAGAGTAGTTACGAGTCGCATAACAACAAATAAATATTGAATTTATTTGAATAATATTATATTTATTGATAAAGGAGAGTGAAATAATGACAACAACTATGTTGGTAAAGTATATGTTTTATTTTAAGCTGCAGTTTACAACTCTTAACAACATACAGTTTCCTTGAAACTTAAATGGTTGTGTTTAAATTTTAATATTTACACTAAATCAAATAATGACGATTACACCTTGATTATATTTATTAAAAGATGTTCATACACAAACTTCTTTGAAGTAGGTTTTAAAAAGTGTTTAAGGTACCTTTATACAAAAAACAATAGATTTATGTGAATGTCATCTACGATACAGTTTACAAATAATAAAATATCCTTATTACTAATTTTTACACGATAAAATACTTTCGTACAAATTTCACGTATTTTTTACAAAAACAAATCTTATCGTTACATTGTTTATCTACCTAATAACACAATTTATATTCAATACAGAGAGCCATTCGTCCATTAGAAAGTTACGCGTCGAAACTGATAAATATGGGTTACTACGTCGGAGAAGTCAGTCTTTATCTCACTAAATTATAGAGATGTGAACAAATTAAACTTGACTGTGCGTGAACGTATTAACTGTGTCGAGGGTTGACCATTCCGGTATCCTTGAGAAAGAAATATTGGGTGGCAACTTAGCCTTGTGTCTGCACGCTTTGAACTTACGTGATTCATCACTTCTCTTGTTGGTTGACAGAATGGCAAGAATTTTGTTCCAAAAATCCTGCTCACCCCACACGACGGATGCCCGCATATCTCTCTGCTCTCTCAGGAAGGCGTATATCGAATTTTCGGGACCCACGTCGGCGAAAACATAAACTGTATTTTCCGCCTTTAGCATTTCGCCGTGAATTTTCTTTATGTTCACGTGACTGTAAGCTGACGTTAAGTAGTTTGGAGAGAACACGACAACTGTTGTGTATTTGTGTGCATCCTTGACACACATTTTCAGATTCTTCATGAATTGCTTGTTTCGCGGATGGCTGATCGGATTCATGTGGATTTTTATTTCCTTTTGGTTTTTCAAGACGGGTATTACCTCCTTCAAAATAAATTCTTCGTCGTGCTCACAATATTTTACCATCACATCGGTTTGGTTTAATTGCAAGCTACCACGTTTGTTCTGTCTCTCACATAACTTCTTCTTTATTAATGCGTTTAATTGTTTCCTGTATGCCACGAATAAGATTAGTACTACAATGTATAGTGAAACTAGAAATGTTATTATGGAAGCAAGGAGAATAAATCTTTTATGACACGTTTCCCTTGACCACACGGGGCATTTGAAATTTTCTGCATCTACGACCTGAAAAGACATCGGAAAAATTAGTAACTAATTATATGCGATTTTATCTTTTTTTTTAAATTGACTCTTTGATTTTTTAAATATCTGTTACCTTTGTTTTTGAATGTTCTGATATGTAATCAAGAAAATAAAAGTTTTGACATTCACAATTTAATGGATTATTTGAAATCCATGCTTGCTTCAACGGCTTTCTTACCAAATCCTTGTAATTTCGCTTTATGTCTTTAGTTTCAAATTCTTCACCATTCTGAAATTTAACAACAAAGGTTTATAAAAGAACCTATTATAATTTTAATATTTATGTAAAAATATATTATAGTGAAATTCCTACCCATAAAATCTGAATATTATTAAAACTAATATCCAAACTGTCATGTCCGTTGATCCACCAGTCATCGAACGATACTTTAAAGTTGTTGTGACTAAGGTTCAGCAACCTTAAGTTATATGTTTGAGCAAAGGGGGAATTTCTGTTTATAACCCACGAATTGTTCTTCAATTCTTTGTGCTCGAAATCGAGTTCATTGTATGCCAGCGATATAGACATCTTTTGTTTATTGTTACTGAACAAATAGGAAGTTATTGCTTTGAGGTTGTTGTGTTCCATATTGAGATGAATCAGGCTAAGTAATGGTGAAAACGTTGAGCTGCAAAGATTTATTCTTGTTATTATAAGGAAAAAAAGATTGCGTGTATTGTTAGCGTAATGGTATTACTGCTTACCCCTTAATTTCCACTAAATTATTATAGCATAGGTCTAGTTTCTCCAATTTGACTAACGAACTGAATAATTTCGGTTCCAGCTTTCGGAGTTTGTTGTGGCTTAAATCTAACTCCAGCAGATTAATTTGATCATTAAATACTGCTTCTGGTAAAATATCGATGTCATTGTAGGCGAGTGATATGTTTGTGATAGACGGCGAATCAGCGAAGACATCGAAAGGAACTATTTCAAGTCCACATCTCTGGATGTAGATTACCTTCAAGTTGGGCAAATTACCGAACAGATACTTTGGGAGTCGTTGTAATTTCACGTCATTGTTCAGGATGACGACAGTCTCCAATTCATTGCTGTTCTTAAACAAGCTCTGTGGTAACGTTGAGAACTTATTGGAAAATAAAGTTAGCTTCTTCAATTTCCTAAGGGGCTTAAATATTGATCCAGGTAACTCATTAAGTCCGTTTGAACTTAAATCTAACTCTTCTAGCACGTTGACCCCAGTGAAAAAGTCTTTAGAAAACCACGTGACGTTACTTTGCCACAGTGAAAGTTTTCTCAAGAATGATAAATGAGAAAATAAGTTCGATGATATATTAGTCATGTGATTGTGACTTATTTCTAGGGTTTCTAATTTTTCTAGTGGTTTGAATAGTTCCTCTGAAAGGCTTATACCATTTGACCTTATGTTCAACCACGTCAATTTATTTATATCTTGGAATAAATTATCTGGTAATTGCTTGACCCCTTTTATGGACAGTAATAACTTTGTCAAGTCCTGTAATCCAGCAAAATGCTTTCTATCAAAATACCCAGATAAGTTCTTTGCATTTTGAAATATCAATGCCATAGTTTTTGACACTCCCATGTTCGTCAAAACATCCTTGAACGATGTCGATGGCAGGGGACAGTCTTTGAAACTTACTGATTTGAATGAATCCGTAACATTGGCACATTTTGGCAATTTACTGTAATTGAGACTACTTGAGTTCTCGCATTTAATATTTATATATGTATTTGGTAGTAGGTTAATTTTTACTATTCGGCCTGAAACAAAATTTTTGTGTAAGATTATTTTTTGTGCAATACTAAAACATTTGTTAAAAATTTTAAAGAATTGTAAAAAAAATTGATGGAAAAGGGATATAAAAAGTATGTATGCGCTAAAATGTAAGTGCACTCACCGTCGATGTCGCAATTGAGTTCGACTGCGAGCGTGCCACCACAAACGCAGTTAGGGTCACTTGGACACATCAGTTTCGACGCTCGAATTATTTGCAGCGCTAACGCCGTGGTCAGCGCGTACACAAATTTGCAGCCCATCTCTAATCCTTTTACATTCGTTCGTTATTGGTTTTATTTTTTAATTTTAATTGAAATTTTACGGCTCTGCCTTCTCTTTTTCATCTTCAGCCATTGTACCTGTGAACAATCCAATTATAAAGTTAAACCTGAGTTGGAGTGGTATTTCACGCCTATTTTTTGTTTGATCGTACTTTTATGGGTCCAATTAATTGCTTTTACGACTTTTTAATATTTTAAAGAATGATGTCGAAATACTAATTTTATTATTTATTATGGATATAAAAAACAAAGAAAATAATATACCTGTTGTACTGAGTATAAAACAAACCTATAATATTATAAGAGATATAGAAGGAGCCATTAAAGTTTTGTGTAAATTTATGTGATCATAAATCACATTTCCGGCCCTGCCAAGAGAGATTCGAAACAAAGATGTATAGGCATACTATTGTTCGCAAAATAGCCATTGTGCTCAGTGAAGTCAGCGTCCAGTGATAGGAATCTCTTTTAAATAAAGAGTCTAGCCTACCTTTGTTAATTTAAACAGCAAAGTGGACAAGATATAATGAGTTAGATATGAGATAAATAAAAAGAAATATAATTTTGTATAAAAAATGTATAAAACATATAACTAATGCAATAAACATTGTTTAGGTTCAA
Organism: Parapoynx stratiotata; assembly: GCA_910589355.1. Lineage (NCBI taxonomy): Eukaryota > Metazoa > Arthropoda > Insecta > Lepidoptera > Crambidae > Parapoynx > Parapoynx stratiotata. Next base: position 7,267,860 of record OU342466.1, read on the forward strand.
GATTGTTTAAAAACAAATAAGTAACACAATAAATCACAAGTTATGAATCATACGTGTTTGATCTTATCTCAAAACAATTACATAAATTATTACATTTCGAAATAATAATTGTTTCTTTGCAATATAAGCTACTCGTATGTGTTGAATACTTGGAAGTAATTATATTTATCAACACTCCACAAAAATAGCACACAATACATTTTTATTTATTGTTACATATTCGAAACTTAATTTAGTTGTAATTCAGAAGGCTTATTACCTTAATTCGGAATGACCTCACAATTCCTTATGTTACCAAACTTCTTGTGGTACGTTAATTACGTTCAATAACAATTAGAGTACGGGTCGTATTTACGTCTCATATATTGTTGGGCCCAAAATTAAAGTGCTGGACAAGGAAAATAAATGTCTCCATTACATTGGACACGTAGATATCGTTAATGTTTATTGCCACAGTATTAACATTGTTTATTCCTTTAGCATTTATTCTCATCTGGTGTAAAATAAAAAAAGGAGTATTAATTTTAAAATATTAAAATTAATATTATTATTATATTTTTCTGTTGACTGGTCAGCTCGAAATTGTACAATCGCTGATATTATTTTATTTGTCCTTTCTACTATCATTGCACTCTAGATGAGTTAGTACAACAGGCTATTCTCTAGTATTCAATAATTATCTGTCATAAGATAAATGAGACATTCTGTCTTTTTATATCATACTTAACTCACCTAATCCAATGCTTTCTTTGTTTTTTTTTGCCCAAAAATATGTTCCTTATACTAGGTATTTAAACTAATATGGCCAAATAAATCGCTATAAGTCTTAAGATTTTGTAATATTTTGCTGATGCCGAGAATTTCTTAATATACAAAGATAATGCATAAAATTTGCCATTATCTGAAATTTCGTAAAATTTGAGAATTATAGAAGAGAACATCGAAATTTCATAAATGTCGTTCGTTTAATTTAATTATCCAGTATTTAAAATATTCATTGGATTTATTAGCCGGATATTTACTACATACTTCATCTGCAACCCAATGCAAGATATGGAATTTATAGCACTATTCATAATTTATGGGCAATCTGACAAAAAGCGGAGCGAGATAAATTGCTCCGATGCCGTACACGTATAATGGAATCTCCGACAGACCGATAGCCAGTTATATCGGTCCACTGAATGCGGGCTTTTCAAATATTAATATTTTATTCGGATTGCCCACGAAATACAATATATGCCTCAGCGTACATTTTTCGCCATATTATCGTAGTTTGATGCAGATATATTCTGCTATTTGATTACTGATAAATGAGATATTTGAATTCGGTGGCGTGGTGCTTCGTAGGCTTTTGGTAAGGAGTTTTGGTTTTCGATATTGACAATAAAGCCGCTTTCGCCATTGTCTGTACTAGGATAGCTCACCAAAACTTTGTTATCCTAACCATGCTTCGGACACGTTATGCCCTTCGTTCCGGTCACTATTACAACCGTTTTACCCACCCGTTCGCATTTTGGGCCAGCGTAGTGTTGTTACGGACAGTACTATACTTCTTCTTCCACGCATTTGTGCTTGTGGCCGCAGCGATTGTCGGACGTATCTATATACTTCCCAAAAGTAACTTTATTTAAAACCCATGAACTAAAGATGACATTGTGCGGGTAGTGGAGAATTAACTGATATTTTGAACTCCTGGTTGAATATAAATACAAATAATTAATTAATAACGTACATGTTTTTGTCTGTGATTGTGTAGGCGATGAGCTAGCCACTTGTCTTTCACGATTTTCCATCTGACCAAACCCAATTTTTGTATGGCTAAATGAAGTCTTAAGGAACATAGTGCTCCTTGGACTCTGCTAACCCCTTCGGGGATTACAGGCGTGATTTTATGTATGTATGTATGTTTTTATACAGGTGTGGGATGAGAATGAAACTAAATACTAACTCTATCTGTCAACCGAATGTGTAAGTAGTAGTGTGTGCTTGCTGCTCTACAAAAGAAACGATTTTATCTGATGTTAAGGAAGACTGGAGTTCGAATGCAATAATAGCTGGTGTGTCAAGACTGATTGCATCAACCATCGCCACATAGTCAGTTCGCATAGAGCATTATCACGCTTCATTTATTGGACACAGGGTTGTAAGAGCTCACATTCCAGAGTTGTTGGTCGCAAATTCCATTTATGGAATATGTGATAACGAAGTGAGACCCATATATATGATGATAATTGAGATAGTATTTATAGCAGTTAGTTATCATTTTTGCTGTTATAATAAATATATTGAAAATGTATAATAAATAGATTGAGTTTTTTGGCATAATTATGGTAATACGAAAAAAAGTCATCTAGGTAATTACTTTTATTGTATATAAAATTATGAACACCTGCTCTTGGTGCTATCTGCTCACAAAAGTGGAAAACCCCAATTTAAATAATTTATATCCCATTTTTCTTATACAAAAGAAAAGGCCAAGCTCCGAGACCATAAATCTTTAGTAGCTGAGAGGACGCAATGAAATATTTTTAACAAACACTGACATTTTTATATCCAGCCACATTAAACATCGCTTTTACGGGTAAATAGCTAAGTAAACTTTTAACATAGAAATATGTACATACGTACTATAACCAAATGGTCCGGTAATTATTGCTGTGCTCAAGATTAAATACGTATTTTTTTTAATTTTTAGGTACTTTAAAATATGTATTATATAGTGTGTTGTAATTTGCGCTTCAGCGAATAAATTCTTCCATTATTTAGTTGGTACATAAATTTTCTGGGTCATAGACCAAAAAGTTTTTCCGTGTAACGTCTATACTGGAACGCATTGCCAACTTGGACAAAGTGGACACGAAGAGATTACTCCTTATGTGTCTGACATTCGAGATAAATGACCGCAGTGTAACACAACTTTTATATTAAACTCGCCCGTCAAAGTTAATCCGAAAAGTATATTTTGTTTTATAACCTAGCACTTTCATGCTCCAGACATTTTGATCAAATAACAAATCATCTCGGCAATGTACAGGGAATTTTAACAAAAATGTAATAGTGGACAACGGGCAGTTGCGCCGTATGCTCCTGACATTCGAGATGAATGGCTGCTGCATTATACGAGTTAAAATTTTTCTCTCAAACAACATCCTTATGCATTATTATACTATACAAATTTTGCCATTTATAACTATTTTGCTTATGTTAAATATGTACTGTTTAATTATTTATTATTTTTGTTATTTATCATTATCTATCATTAGCTCACCACCTGTCACGCTGAGCACATGGGCAGTCACTGCTTGGTGTAGCGCGGACTATGGCAGGGGACTGTTTTTGCCTAGTCTCTTACTAGCCCTTAGGGAATAATAGTCGCGATTATATGCATGCATGTAACTAAAATGTGTTCATAATATTTGAGGCATAAATTTTTTTCCCGTGTTGGTCCGGGACACAAAAATAATGTACCAACTGCTTTTCTTGCCTAGCATGTCGTAAAAGGCGACTAAGGGCGCATGGGTACTGGGTCTCTGATTGTGTAGGCGATGAGCTAGCCACTTGTTACTACTCTTTCACGATTTTTCATCTGACCAAACCCAATTTTTGTATGGCTAAATGTGGTCTTAAGGAACACAGTGCTCCTTGAACTCTGCCTACCCCTTCGGGGATTACAGGCGTGATTGTATGTATGTTAATTTTTTCATTACCTCTAACATGGTAAACACGCAGTCGTCGATGCATCATAGATAAAGTCGTTATTGAGTTTGAACAAATTTGACAAGAACAGATGTATCACAGTAGCATACGGTGGTGAAATATGTGTCTGGCTTCCGTGATATATGGTAAGTGCCGAAAAGCAAACTTTCCTATACGTCGTCGAGAGTCAAAACTCAATAAACCGGAAAAGAATTAATTTATTAACAACCGTTTCTATAAAAGACACATTCTATGTAGAAACATAGATTGTGAATAACATTTGTTAGTGGTGTGTAGACTAACTTAGCATTTATCGGCAAATGCGGCTTAATTGAGAGTTACTCAGCTAGATTTTGGTATATTTTAGTATGTCTACCAAAACCAGAGACAAGGAAGTTGGTTGTTAAGTTACAAGTTCAACAGTGAAAGCTTTAAGTTTAAACGATCAGTATGGAAAAAGCACTTTTATTAAATATAAATTTATGAAGATAAATAATTTAAAATAAATGACTGAATCTCGAACTAACAAAATAATAATAAATATTATAGAGATAGTTATAATAATATTATGAACATCTATATCTACTTTTCTTATGTAATTATTTATCGACCTCCGTGGTCGAGTCGTCTGTACGCCGATCTCAAGTCGTCGCCATCTCGAGAGGTTCTGGGTTCGATCCCCGGTGGGAACAGATGTCTGTGTGATGAATACAGGCATTTGTTCACCAGTCTTGGATATATATATGAGTATTGATTTTTTTATTTATATGTACATATCTATTAAATATATTTATCCGTCATCTACTATCCGTAACACAAACAGCATTAGTTGTTTAAAATGGAGCTAGTTAAAAGTGTGAATGTCAATTTATTTATTTAATTATCTGGGAACGTATTGAAATATTTTTTATTATGTTAATGTTACAACTTTGTAATGTAGATTACTAGCATCGAGGATAACAGAAAGAAAATGTGGACTTAGAAACAAAAGTATGATTTACTTAGCAATTGGAATTGCGTAACATATTGCCTCCTTGCGGAAGATCGCAATCGAATAACCCTAGTTTTTGTTACGGAGTCTGTAAGTAACGCCTCTGGAGAGTTTCTGAGGGTTTTTTGTTCTGGCAACAGAGCCAAAGCCCGTTGTTATTGCAAATCACCCTCCTAGTTATTACAGCTTCGGGAATGCGTCTGATTTCACAAGTATTAAATAACTAAACCTATAGTTGGTATTAATGGAAATAGTTTATCCACTGTTGAAGAAGTAAAAGATATTTGATGTAAAATATAATATGTAATCAATGTATGAACTCTGACAAGACAACTAGACAAGATACATTAGTACACTTCCTTATTCAATTTTTACATGACATGCGTGGTAACTTATTATAAGCTGCCTGTTTATGTGCAGTACAACCTCCAACAGGTATGTTTTTTTAATTTAAATATTTGATTATTTTTGTGTATTATAACATGAGTAGATAAATATATAAATTCTAATTTACATAAGACTGTAATGTTGTACTCGTAACTAATATTAAATCCTCTTTTTAACCCCCGACGTAAAAAAAGAGGTCTTATTAGTTTAAAGTGTGTGTGTGTCCGTCAGTCTGTCTGTGGCATCGTGACTCCCAAACGGATGAACCGATATCGATTCTGTTTTTTTTTGTTTGAAAGATGAGTGAGTCAAGAGTGTTCTTAGCAATGTTTCAATAAAACCGGCTAAGGATCAGTTTTTTGGTCCGTGGTGAGGTTAACCACTAGATTAAAATATTTACCAATGGCGAAAACGTATGATGTCGTGATATGACAGCTTGTCTAATTATTTAATGCAACTAAAGTTTAATAATCATAGATAATTTAACCACAACACGGTGTTGCGATTAGTAACACGGCGGCTGGTGGCACAGCTGATGTATATTGCTTTGAATTTTCATCGCAAATTTATCAATTTGTCAAGCTGACGTCACACATTTTGGCATTTCCATTGACGCTATTGGTCTTGAATGTAACTATTGTAGTTTCCATAACTACGGATCAAAACACTCAGCCTAAGTCATTTAAAAGGTTTTTTAGGTCGGAGTTTTTCTTAAGAAATACTTCATCTCACCTGATGGTAAGTGACGATAAGGCCGAAGGTGGAAGCGAGCTTCACCTGTAATCCTCAACAACTGAGGAACTGGCTATCTTACCTCTGATTGCCGGAAAACAACAATGCTTAAATCATTGTTATTATGGCGACAAATTTAGGTAAGACGGTGGTAGCTAGCCAGTGCGGGCTTAGAAGCCCTACCTCCAACCAAACCGAGCAGAAAAACTTCTGCCCCCATGGGGAATCGAACCCGGACCTCCCGACCAACACCCGGTGGTGTATACCACTAGACCAGAGAGGCGGCCTTTGCTTATTTATTTATAGAAAAATAGAAATAATTGCTTACAATATAATAAATACAATATAAATAGGATCGCCCATGTTAGAAACATTTTAGTATACAACTGCATACCACTCAAATGTCTTTACCCTACTTCTAAAATCTAAACCCTTATGACTGTTCGTCCAGAATAAAAAGTATCACATTTTTTGTTCAATATTTTTTCTGGTGTGCAATGAACATAGCAGTATTTCATTCTGCTAGCTAAGTCCTCCAAACCCACCGGGTTCATAAATGTCGTCGGAAAGCTGCGGCACATTTATACTAACTGTGTGTCCTTTGTTTCCGCGGACTCTAGAAAATCGCTGATTTTCAAAAATTTTAAAAATGCTTCAGAATACTCTTGGTTCCTCCTCTTTACTCACTTTGTGACATTAGAGCTGTAAAATATTCTTGATAATATAATAATAATAACAATAGTTTATAAGGAAACCAAAAGATGAATTACAATTTTGTATACCGATAACAACATCAATAGTTCACATAAAAATGAGAGGGTACATTTAAAGTATTATTCCACATTCTTTTTTCCTCAATGCTACATGTTACAATACAAAATATAGCTAAATATGGCTCGCAGTAAGAAGTTTTAAAGTAAAATAGAATCTTATAAGACAAACACCAATTTAACGGAGATGTGCACTAGAATAGAAAAGGGAGTTAAGGTGAAAGTAAAATATAATGGAAGACACAACAATAATTCAACAATACTTTCGGTCCCAATGAAGGCAGAAAATGGTGAAACGGGGAGATTTATTTGGTGGATATTCTTAGTAAGTAGCTGAATCACACACACGCCTACCACCTAGCTAGCTATAGTACGTTTCGTATACAGGATATCTCCTGGACAAAATGGCTATAAATTACAATAAGGTAACAGATGACAAGACGTCATAAGCAATAGGTAGAAAAATACAAATCTAAAACAGATGGACCAGAAGGACGCAACCAAAATACAGTTTTCAATTGGCTACATAGAAATGACGCATATTTGGGGATGCATATGTCCAGCTGTGGACTAATCTGGGCTGATGATAATGTTAGCATTCACTCGCCATCTCTGTCGATACACATGAGAAATATGAGAGGTACAATCCCTACACTAACCCAATGCAGACTAGTGTGTAGAGATCACTAGTTAAAACTAAATGAACGGACTGGTTTAAATATCACAAATTATACTAGTAATCTGCCAAATCACCTTAAACGCAACCTGCACAAGATTTAGTCACAGCACATATTGCATGAAACAATTTATACGCTTTGCGATTCCATTCCTGTAATTTTAGTTTGTACACGTCCCACACAACAGATCGTAGGGCTTCGGATTAGAGGCTTCAGAGCCAGGTGTTGCATTCCACACAGAGATCGCTCAGTTACAGGGTTCTTAGAAACTAGTTGTTTATTCCAAAACTATTTCATATGAAACGTTACTATTAACGCAAATGATCGTGAGCTGTTGGGGCAGTCATAATGTAGCTGAATAATATATATTAGGATCTCAAGAACTTGTAATGAAAGTTTAAACTTTTGATTAAGACGTTGGTGAGTACTCGCTTTGTTTGCTTTACTCCTTTAAAGATACTGTAATGCCGATTCACTTAATTATAAATTGTTTAACCTAGCCTATAGATTAATTTAAAGAGGAGTATAATTATTTTCTATAAGTATTTCCCGTGATATTTTAACATTGTCTTTTGAATTAAATACTGACTACAGTTTTTCTTCAGTCAATACTTTAAGTTTTTTATCATATTTCACAGCATGACCGAATTCATGAACAGACTTAACAAAATTTCAATTGAATTAAGTAAATGTAATAAGCTTCAGTGCAAAAATTTCAGCATAGCGTGCTAGCAAAACTATTGCACTTTAATTTAAATGTCGGTTGTCATCAAATTCAAAATGTTTGCACTTAACAGGCACCGCGCTTGCGCTTGCTCCATTTTATGCGAGAATCTCTAGATAAATTTTAAGAATCAGTCATAACTGAGTAAAACGAAGGCAATGTGAAGATCTTTATTTAGAAGAATGATCATTTACGATAAATACATATTAATACACATTGTTCTCGCCGATATATGATCTAACCAGTTAATTTTGCCCTTTTGACTCTCAGTCCCGTAAATGTTTTTAATATCGATTGGAAAGTTTTTGATACGAAAAAATAATGTTAATTTTCACATTAACAACAATGAAGAAATTATAATATCATTATAGACATAAGTTATAATGCAGTGCGTGACGAACCCTCATCAATGACAAATTTTCAAATACATTAGTTATTGGTATAGCCCTTCAATGCTCTTCGGTTGTTATGGCCCTTTTACATTATATTCTCTTCGAGCTTTGACCATGTTGGAAGACCTGTGGGATGTAAAAAGACTGGTGACGTCAACGAGCTGCTGCATCCAAACCCTGCCGAGCTGTCAAATATCAGTCCACGAATCATCAAGTTCGATTGATCGATTGACATTTTTCTGTAATTTTTATGGCATGCACTTTCAATATGTGAAAATATTTAATAAAATAACTTAATATTTCATAAATTAACCTAATAATTCATATAAAAATTATCTGTCAGTCAACTATTGGTTGATGACATAAATTATTCCATAATTACTCGCTTGGTTGACCCGAATGTGATTATATTAGTGATAATTTAAATTCGAAATGAGTCAAAGCTTGATGTGTCTCCTTTTAAAAATATACCACCAGAATAAAAAAAAATTCTAAGCGTGAAACATTGAAATGATAACAATTTAGAAATATAATTATTGATTTGTTTAGTAATCGATCTCTTTTATCTATGCTTCGTCTATCTTATAATATTTTTCTTTCTTTTGTAGATGTCAGTCTTTTTATTTACACTGTTTTCTATTCATTCGCTTTCCTTAACGATTTCCAAGCTCCATTATAGAACCAACAAAAATTGATTGACTGAATCTCTTTGTCTACTAACATTATACAACTTCTCCATTCACCCATTCGCGATGGTGTCTAAAACGTATCAAGCAATTTAGGGTAAGTTTATTCCATTCCCTTAGTTCATTTAACTAACTAAAGACGAACCTGCTGTCATGCACAAGGCAATGAGAAAAAAAATTCACAATAAACTGTCAGCCTCGTTTCGTGTTGAGGATCGTGAGATGAAGTCCTCATAGTATCAGTTTTTGTCTCACAATAAATGGTACTTAAGTTGAATCGTAACGCACGGTGCATAGCATGCATAACGAGCAAGAAAACATTACTAAACAATGTAAAAAGCACTGAGCTATAATGATAATAAGCCTCCATTATTGCCTACTTTATTTGCTACAATAATATTGATAACACTGTAAAATTCGCAGGTCATAGGTAATCACCCGTGTCAAATGACACCTACAAGCATTTACAACGTTCGCTCCGAAGCTTGACTGGCCACAATTTGTAGACAGCCTATCGCATTTAGCCGGTTTTTTCCAACAGCTCACTCAATTTGTCATTGAAAATTCTGTAGATACTAAAATAAATACGTTAACGATTTGACGTTAATATGCCTAATCTGAGCAGCGTTTGGATTAGTAGCAACATAATTTATAAGAATAGACACCTTTTTCTTTCATTATTTTTACAGAACTTAATTTAAATTAGTTTAAAAGTGACGAGGAGAGAAGGCCGAGGTGTGTGAAGTGAGTGAGTGCGTATAAGACATTATATTGTCGAAACTAGAAGAAACAGAAAACATTTATCCGACATAGAATCGTCACTTGAAGAGCTCGGAGGTCGATGTCATATTGGCTAGTTAGTACGCGTTGGCTTTCGATACTGGAAACAGTGATACCTTCGCCATGGTCAGATTTTGGATGGGTTACCAAACTTTGTGATCTCGAACTCCTCCGTGCTTCGGAAGGCATGTTAAGCCGTTGGCGCCGGTCACAATTGCAACCGTTTTTACCCATCAACCCGAATTGGGCCAGCGCGGTGATGTTACCGCCCATATTCCTTTTGTGTTTCTCCACAATGAAGACCTGTGCCCAGCAGTAAGACGCATTTTAAATTTAAAATTAATTCAAATTATATTTTTTGAATATCTTTTAAAAAGTGGGTTTTTAACACCTCTGCCTACCCCTTCGGGGGAAGAGGCGTGGTGATATGTTTTTTTTCATAAATGTAACAATGACCACTATTTGAATAGCACGTTACATTACAGGGTCGGATCAAACTATACCCGTATTAATTTTCCCCTAGGGTATGCTAACTGTGGGACCCGGGGTCGTTGTGGTATACTCTGACACAGCATCACGAACGCAATAGTAAAGGGATATTTATTGCGGTTTAGATTCGGATGGATGATCAAATAAATGTGACGGAACATGTATGCGAATTTAAAATATTGGTTAGTTCTGTTGGTATCGGCATTAACCCCTTGTAGGGACCGCGGACACCGGTGTTCGCATACAATAGATGTTTCTATTGCCTTTTTTGTACCATTTGATTAGTTAATAAAAATTAAAACACAAATAAAGAAGTATAAAAATGATTCATAACTGTAATACATATTTTTCAATACTTAAATGTATTTAATAAAAAAAATGTAAGACACTCTGGTTTTACCTTAAATTAAAAACAAGTTCACCCTAAAATTTGCAATTTAGAACAAAGCAATGCCTACTTATACTCGTAAAGATTATTCATAATCGCTATTTAAGTTTTAATCAACAGTTTTACTGTGATCAAACAGTTGCTTAAAACTTAAATAGCTTTTATACATACATGCATACATATAATCATGATTATTATTCCCTAAGGGTTAGTCAGAGACTAGACCGCACTTTGTCCATTGCCGTAGTCCGCGATTCACCAAGCAGTGAATATCGCTTGCCCCACATTGTGCCTGGTTCATGGCAACATGCTCGTCACCTCTTACATGTAGACTAACATATCTGGCGAAATTTGGGTGGTAACACCTCTTCCTAACCCTTCGGGGAAAAGGCGTGATGATATGATATGTTGTTATCACATCATCATCAAAAAACTAGACATATTTTTTTTAGACATAATTCATATTTTCGGTTTGATTACAATATCGCGTGCCTCGCACATGCCCGATACATGACAAGACTCGCCCCCTGTTACATGGGGACGAAATATGGGTGATAACACTTTTGCCTACTCCTTAGGGGATATTGGCATGATGATAAATTTGTTGTGTCGATAGTTCGTAGCGATATTTTTATAAAGTTTTTCAACGGCCATGCTGGATCCAAATAGTAAATTTTCTGCTCCTCTATAAAAAAAGAAAAGCTATATACAAGTATCATATTACTCCTAGATACGAAAAGAGACAGATTATCTCTTAGCCCATTTTGTGAATTTATATGTAACCTTACGTCTTCAGCCGTATTTCAACAAAATAATATAACCTGAAATCATATATTTTCCCTTGGGCCTATTTTTATAATATCATTTCAAAGGTATCAGCAATAAAAAAGCTAGAGGAAAGGTAGGCCATAAGACTATTATCTATACTGTGATATAAAGATTGATGACTGTGCTTGTCGACATATTATTATATATATTTAATAATGAATTTTGTATGACTCAAATTTCTATTTTTGACACCATGACGGTTGTCTCTCGACACAAAATAAAAAAAGAAAGATATTGCCAAAGGAACCGATATTGCGTAGAGAATTAGCAAGCTCGAGTGTCTGGCCATGTAATAAGATAGAAGATAACCGTTGATTAGCAGGCAGGCAGGGTGGACCATTTATAAACAACCACCGTGAAGTTTTATTACATACTAATTGGTTGAAACTTATTGGTGTCAGATGTGACAAAAGAAAATGTTGTTATTAGGAGTTCGAGATCACGAAGTTTTTGTCACCCATCCTAGGCCTGACAATAACGAAGATAGCTTTGTTTACGGTATCGAAAGCCAAAGCATACTAACCACTTCTCCACCAAGCTCCTCTTATCTATATACTCTACTGTTATTTTTTATATCATTTAAAAACTTTGCATACCCTATACCTACCAATTATCATTCTTGAGATGAATTTTTTTCAACATTTTCTTATTTATTTTTCTTTATTTTGTGACTTCGTAAAACACGCATGTTTTATTTTTTTAAAGATTTTCTTAGTGATTGTCGCAAGTGCTATACAATCGAAAAAGCCGGACACTCCTAGAATGAACTAGAATGTTAGACAAAGACCTCAAGTAAGCGCGGCTTAATATTAGATGGGTGGTATTCCGGTCACCAACCTGTGCAAATATGTAGCAGACTTAAAACTACAAAGAGTAATGAAGACCTTAAAGTCAGAAAAAATTGGCTTATATTTTCATTGTGTGTTTTGTAGTTGTGTCTGTAAATTGGAAAATAAATAAATACAGATAAAGCTAATTTTGTATTTTTTTTTCTACCTATAAGTTAATGTATAGACGAAATAATACCTATCATGTCAATGACCTTGACAATGTTTTTTTGGACAGAATGCCAACTTTCGTGATTAAAAATGAAATAAAAATACCATTAGTTCACTCCTAATGGAGGTATTCCCTCGATACACGTACAAAACGAAGTTGCTTAAATTTAAAAAAATCTCCCTTTTATTTTAGAATGAAATAAAATATTTCTTTCTGTTTGTGACTTTGTTCGGGTGTAATAACACACCTCAAGGGAGCTCTTTATTTTTTAATATATTTTTATGCTCGAAATTTAATAATCTACCTGAACAAAGCATTGTGCGGGCTATTTCAAATAAAATGGTAATGTTGAGTTTTCATAGACAATGTATTCATTTTGCGTATTTTGGTAAATATACTTTAAAAAGGTTTAATTTTAGACCTTTAGCGGTTACAGCGATGTTTTTTTAATATTGAAATTATCATTTCAAATACGTGTAGGAAAATGAAATTTTATTATAATGGCCAAAACCATAAAGTAAACTCAGTCATTGTAAACATGCGTCCACCTTTCATAGAAAATAATTATTTGTTGTTCAATACTGAAAAATTATGGAACTACTAGCAGCTTCCCACGGTTTATAAATAAAATATGTTCCACATTCACACCTATCAACTAGCCCCATTTTAATCAACTAATGCTGCTTGTGTTACGGATACTAGATAACGAATAAAAATATTTAATAAACAAATATATATAAATACTCATGAAATATATAATACATATATAAACATCCAAGACTGGACAACAAATGCCTATATTCGTCACACAAACATTTGCCCCTAGCGGGGATCGAACCCAGAACCTCTCGAGATTGCGACGCCTTGACACCGGCATACAGACCACTCGACCACGGAGGTCGTCAACCGCGCGAACGGGTACCGCGAGGTTTCACCGACGCGGTACCTGTTCCCATGAGAATATTGGAATAAAATTTAACCTATGTCCTTTCTCAGGTTCTAGACTATTTGCGTACCAAATTTCGATTAAATCGGTTTAGTAGTTTTGTGAAAGTGAAACCGACAGTCAAACAGAGTTACTTTCACATTTATAATATTAGTATGAATATTATTCCAGGATATTAAAAATATGATCTAAAGCAGGGACATGTGAATTTATAAGCCAAAATTAAGTACACAATTTTGACCATACAAGTGAAACCTTTGGTTTTCATCCAGTGTTGCAATCATTATTACAAATGTGTACTGTAGTTGTTGCATTTTACGATGGCGACTAGATTTGCTAGTAACGCCTTCAGTTAGAATCTAAAGTCGAATGATTTAGTCGCCTTCGTGAATTGTAATATTTATATAAAAATATGTATACCTTACATTAAGCTCATTCATGCATACTAGTATAACTATTAATCCTTTAATCCCACTTCAATTGTAAATGGTTTCCATAGATTATTTGTGTCTTTGTCAGCTCGTACTGTGTTGAACGTGCCAGTATTTAAACAATAAATTTTAGCATTTATGTCGCATTAAATAAAGCACTATTTTAAAAGACAGACTAACTGCAAACATTCCCTGGGCTCAATTATTGTCATCTTTCTCTTTAAACGAGTATCCATTGTTTGCTTATTCATACCTACCCTTGGGGCACAATCTAACGGTATAACGAGTGCTTGTGTTAATTAATTAGGCCTTTTGATGACGCCACCGGCACTCGCGGGTCTCGCTAAACAATGGCCCATTCCTTTTTCATGACCTCCTTTGCTCGAAATTTCTAGACACCGTGACAGCTCGTAAAAAAAGATCCATCTTACGTATAACGTTAAGCAACACATATTTTAAGTATACATGAACGATGTAATTTTCCGTTGAATAAACAAGATATATAAACAAAACCAATGTCAACATATGAAGAGTTAAATAAACGAGGAAATATGACAAATAAATAATGAATGATTAGTTTCCTAATGTTCTTAGCTTTCATAAAGCCTTAAAACAACCCTTTAATAACCGTCCTTACAAAATAATGAATAGCCCCGAGTAGAATTATTATTATTGCAGTTAAAAGGGAAAAGTCTTGAGGAAGTTGAAAAGAAATGGAATCTTAAAGAGCTATAAAACATTCGCTCGTACGGTCGCAGTTTCGTCACAAGCCGAGTGGAAAAGCCAACAGCCGTCTGTTAAACGCGGAGTGAAATTTTATTCTGCATTATAAATTATGCAAGGCAATTAATGTCATGCGGATTTTATCATAAGTTGTTAAATTTACGTTAACGCTGATTTACTTGAGATGAAAATTTATGAACTTAGTCTCGACCCCTAAAAGGATTACTAACATTTGCAGAAATTACAATTTTGTAATATGCCGTTCTATGTACTTTCGGAAATACTGTACTGTTAGTTACTGTTCATAATAATAATTATATACTCAAACACATGCTCATAAAACGCGTAGTTTATGTGGAAAATGCTATAGGGCGGTCTGTATATTCTTACAAAGTTTCTCATGTTAACGACTGAACAACTGAACGATTGATATTAAATCAATATGCATTCATTCTCAAAATGATACAAAGATTTATTTAATCTCGAGAGTGGTACAACAGGGGTTTTGAGATAGCTATCTCTTATACCAATAGAGATTTTTTTCTCTGTGTTATCAATGTATAATCATTATTTTAAAACAGATTGTGTTTCAACACAAACGAAGATAATTAAAAAGTTTTCAGCTGTAATTGTAGTTTAATTTGTTGTTTGACAATTTATATATAATTTTAATGGAAGGCGTGGGCCAATCCTACACAAGTTTACGATTGATAACAATTTGTTATAGAAGCTTATAGAATAGTATAATAAAAGTTTGGTCATTAAGAAACAAAATGTGTTTTAAATGTTTACCAAATGACTCTGCGTAATGAATTATATGAGGCTTACTACTATTTATTATACAATTTTATCAAATAATAGTAATAAGAATAATATTCTAAAAAAGGAGAAGCTCTTGAGGAGCCCAGTGGCGTAGTGGTTAGTCCGCTTTGGCTTTCGATTGAAAACAAAGCTACCTTCTCCATGGTCAGGCCGTGGATGGGTGACCAAAACTTTGTGATCTCAAGCACCTCCTTACAGCGGATGGCACGTTCAGCGACTGTTTCTACCCACGAACCCACATTGGGCCAGCGTGGTGGTGTTACGGGCCATACTCCTCATGTGTTTCTTCACGAGGAAGGCCTGTGCCCAGCAGTGGGAGGCCGAGGACAGATACAGGCAAAGTTAGATGTGCTAAAAAGAAAACCTCTCAAAATCAGATTTTCTGTCACTTTCACCAGTAGTCGTCGTATTAAACGCCCTTCTCGCAAATCATCTGAAAGTATCCTTTTTGAGAATGGCAACTCGTCACGGAATTCTAGTTGAAATCTTGAATAGCATCAACAATTCACACACAATAATGTTGTCTAAGCTTTCAACAAAAGTTGCAATCATTAAACTACAATTTTGTCAATTCCATTCTTACGGAGGATAGACGTCTTGAAATTGCCAATTTGTGGATTCAATTTTATAACAGTTGTCATAAGATCATAATAAGATACATCCATGCTTCAGATTCCAAGAAAATGTAAACTCTTATTTTGAATTCAAATATAGTTTTGTTTTTCCAATTTGCTTCTTTTTTTTTACTGGCCTACTCAAAATTTTGCGATGTGACGCACCTATTTCACAAGCACACTATTTGTTCTTAAATAAATTTAGTTACACATTACAGAAAATATAATTTAAGTTTGGCTAAGATTACGTTTCACTTGGGGATAATTATGACCGTTCCATTAGCGTAACGTAATCTTTTACCAATGTACAGCTGGGAACTCCATTAATTCTATCTTAATTAGAGTGTGTAAATAATTATTACCAATGTTTCATGTATTACAAATACTATTTTATATATTACAATTATTTTTCGTATCACTAGATCTTAACCCTAAGAATCCTTAAACGTGATGGGGAGACGAGGCACTAGCATTATTATATAAAAAAAGCTTTTCTATTTATCCTATTTTATCAAACATTCATTTAAGGAAGTAATAATGGAGTCGGTATAATATCATAGAACGTTGTAACCCTTATATAGTGTTTCTATAGAAAATATTTAGAGTGTGTAAAATGCAATAATGTAAGTCTATTTATACGTATCATATTACACTTATTCTCTGCTCTGATTTTATTAAATTTGATTCAAAGTATTCACTTTGTACAGATTGCAGAAAAAATAAGTAAAACAACTGCCCAAAGGAATCAAGAATAAAATAAACTACAATCATTATTAAATAAGAATAAGATATTGTTAGAAATAAATTGCAAATCAAAACAATGAACTTAATTCTCAAAGTAACTTTCCACAAATATCCGTAGAAATTATTCTTACCTTTTGTAATTATCCATCAGAGCACTTGGGAGGAGCGCCGTCAAAGTTAATCACAACGTTCGATTAATAATTACAGGGTGCAGGGTTATCATTCATTAATATTCAAGTTTTGCAACAAACGGACCGAACGTCAATATCGTAGCGCGTAGACGTGCTACGGGGATATCGTAGCGACTGCCGCTACGGCATGTAGCCGACTGCAAATAAAGATGGTTCGGCGAAGTTCGGTATCGCTCGGTAATCGACGGGGGTGCCCGAGTGCGACAGAAAGTTATTTAAGTCCGGCTCCAGACGGACTCATTTTCGGTCGTGCTAATTACGCCACTCGAAATTACGTTAAGATGACTTGTCCCCCGCTGATAATGACGCCAGTTGTTTCGTTAACTTTATTTGTCAACTCTTTCTTTAAAAATAAAGCAAGCTCCCCAAAACGCTTGTCCTTCATATTATAAAGATGTCGTTCATTGTGAATCATTTTCGGCAACTAGTACTTTTTCTCCTTGTAGCTTTCGACGACTTCTATATGGTTTTGTAAACAAAAATGTAAAGACAGGGCTTGTTGAGGTCAAATTCAATCGCATGACCGTAACTTACTAATTAATAATTTCAATCTTTGTTATTTTGATTCACAGCTTGAGTATTCTCCCCTCAAAACACATCATTTGTTTTAAACGTCTAGAGACTAAACAGAACCCACAGCTGAGCTCAATATCTAATATGTTTTAAAGGTCTTGCAGAGTCAAGCATAATTAATCGATTCTGTAGCAAGAACGCTGAATATTATCCATTTTTAATTAGAGTTTATCTCATCTGAGTATTAAACTGTGATTGAACGAATACCAAATTATATTTTTAATTAAAATTATGGAAAATAATATTAAAGTTAATAATGCAAAACAAAAATTTCTGGTACAATGTTATATAAATGTGGTTTCAAAGCTACGCTGGCGGCCGGCGCCGACCACACGCGCGCCCTTTTTAAGTGGGATAGGGGGCAAGCGAGAACACGGGTCACCTGATGTTAAGCAACTACCGCCGCCCATGGACACTCGCAACACCACTGGGGTCACAAATGCGTTGCCGGCCTTTAAAGTGGGAATACGCTCTTTTCTTGAAGGTTTTCATGTTACACTAGTCCGGGAATACGCGGGCGATAATTCATTCCACAGTTAAGTTGTGTGGTCTAGGAAATTCCTGGAGAAGCGCACAGTGGAATACAACCAAGCATCCAGGCGATGGGAGTGGACACCTTCAGGGTGGTTTCAGAGCCAGAGTGTAAGCGTGCATGACAGTGCACGCACGCTAAAACTTCAAAACGCACTGTTAGTGTAATGAAAACTCGCGCCTGTTTGACAATGACACCACATCAGTGAGTTTTCAGAGTCACGCCAGTGGCTAACAGCGCTGGCGAGATTTGCATACATTTTGACGTGTAAGTGCGCACGTGTAGTGTAAAACGCTACTACTACCTCGTATAATTGCTAGAGCGCAAAGAGTAGCTATGAAACGTCCCTCATACTACTGGCAATGTTTTGGAGTGTCTTACTCTCTTTACATCTATTCATATTTGAACTACTCCTGTTTGTTTCCAACTGCAAGCACTATTATTGTAGTCCACACAAATTTCGTCCTGTCTTATATTAAGAATAGCACTGCCAGCACACTAGTTCCTTCCTGCCTCTTAAAAACCGCCAATAAAGGCGAAGAAAAACATTGGAGGCCAACAAGGTAAAGGTAAAGTTGGTAGCGGATATGAACCTTCAGCAAACGTCATGTCGTCGCAACACTACTGGTTTCTATGTATTTCTATGAAACGCGTCGCTAACTGCGGAGGGAATATCATACAAATATATAGAAACCAATAGTGTCGCGACGACACGTCGTCTGCTGCTGCGTGTAGTCGGTACCAACTTTGTTGGTGTCTATGGTGTCGTTGTACTAGGCAACACTGGTTACCTAGTTACACTTTGTTTATATTTTTATATGTGTCAGTAACAGTTGTGCCTTATATCTTTTAATAAATTATATCTACAAACTACACCTCTCTGCTTCCTTTACAACCCACTGCGATACACATTATAAGAGGTTATGGCCCTCACAAAATTCTCCATCCCGAAGTTGAACGGAATCGAAGATTTTTCATCATGGAAGTTTGCCGTGAAAATGCTTCTGTTACGTGAGAAACTTTTCATTTATACGTCGGTTACTCCAGACTCCAATGATCCTTCTGGAATCCAAAAAGATGAAGAAGCACTAGCTACCATTTGTTTTCACGTTGAGCCACACTTGTACCCATACGTGCAGGAGACCAGGTCAGCGAAGGAAGCATGGGAAGCGCTAGCTGCTGTCTTCGAGGACAAGGGTTTTAACAGAAAGATAAGACTCTTGAATTCGCTATTAGACGAAAGACTGGATAGGCATACGAATATGCATGTGTATATCGCCGCTGTCATGAGTCATACTCAGAAACTTAGAGAGATCGATCATTGTGTTGATGACGAACTTGTAGCGGTAATACTGAGAGGTCTACCAGATGAATATAAGCCTAGGCGCATGGCTATGGAACACTCACTTCACAGAATGTTCGTCAGAAGTTGCTACAGGAGGACTCTAGCAAGGGCAGCGCATCCATTTCGACTAGCGAATCGGCGTTGGTATCTAATAATGCTAAAGGGAGAAACAGGAAGCAGATCACGAAACCTAAACCTGTGAAATGTTTCAAATGCGGTGAAAAAGGACACAAGAAACCTCAATGCCCACTCCTCACAGGATCGAGGAATGACGAAACAGGTTTAATCACCTCGTTGAGTGTTCGTGACACATTTGACCCGGAATCCTGGTATGTTGATAGTGGTGCATCGAATCATATGTCTTTTCAAAAACAGTGGTTTAGACACATTAAGGTTAGTGGTAAGAATGATGTGACGTGTGCAAATAATGACAAGATTTCGAGCGAGGGAACATTATGGTCAGACTGAATGGAGTTCTGCTGCCCATCAGGGATGTTACGTATGTGCCAGGCTTGAAAGTAAATCTTTTGTCAGTATCTAAATTAGTAGAGAGAGGATGGAAAGTAGTTTTTAATGTAGATGGCTGTAACATGTTTCACAAATCGGTAGGTCACATATCGAGTAAGCTTGTGGCGACTGCTAGTAAATTCTCAGGTATCTACAAGCTTGATAATTGTTTTCCTGTTGTAGATGGGGCGTTGGCTACAGTTCAAGCTGGAGACTCGTTGTTGTTGTGGCATCGGCGGCTTGGTCATGTAAATGAACGGGATTTACGTAAGCTACCGGGTCTCGATTTTGGGAAAAGTGTAATGAAACCTTCTGTTGACTGTATTAAGGGTAAGTCACACAGATTACCTTTTCCAGTAGGTGAAGCAGATGACAAGAGCAACTGACAAGTTAGGATTGGTAACATGGATATCTGTGGTCCAATGTCAGATCGTTCATACAGTGGTTCTCGTTATATGCTTGTCATAATAGACGATTTCACGAGGAAAATGTTTGCATATTTTCTCAAGGAAAAATCTGAGAGCTTGAAGTACTTCAAGGACTTTGTGACGCATGTGGAGAACGAGACAAGCTTGAGACTCAAGGCAGTAAGAACGGACAACGGAACAGAATTTGTCAATCTTATGTTTAAACAATATTTGTCAAGTAAGGGAGTAAAACATCAATCCCTTACTCACCGGAACAAAATGGCGTTGCAGAGCGAGCTAACAGAACGATTGTGGAAATGGCTCGGACTATGCTGGGAGATAATCTAAGTAAACGGTATTGGGCAGAAGCCTGTAATACTGCAGTTTACATAAAAAATAGATTGCCACATCCTGCCAACCAGGGGAAGATTCCGGAGGAGCTTTGGACGAATAAAACTCAGACTGTCAGTCACTTTAGGGTTTTTGGATCGATTGCTTATGCGCATATTCCAAAGGAAGCTCGAAAAAAGTGGGACAAGAAAGCTAAAAAATATCGTTTCGTGGGATATTGTACGGATACAAAGGGGTTCCGTTTAGCTAACATACAAAATCCACGCAATGTCATAAAGGCAAGAGACGTCTTTTTCATAGAGAATAGAGATGTTACTAGCGACACTTCAGAACATGTGACACCCATGGAGCTTTCAAACGGACATGAGAGTTCTGTTACATGGGAGATTGCATTATAATATGGCAGTTACTGTTCTAAAGTCGTACGACTGTGTGGAAACGAACCCTTAAGGAAAAGTTGACAATTATATTGTGTTAGCTCTGCGTTTCGGTGTAAAGCGTACAACACTCAATTTTAAGACACCCCTTAGTATAGATGATTACCGAGATATTGCAATTCACGAAGGCGAGTAAATCATTCTACTTTAGACTCTATCTTAAGGCACTATGAGTGAAGCTACTGGCCATCATTAAATGCAACAACTATACCATGGCATTAACCTAATTTTTACTGTATGGGCACGACTGTATAGCTCTGTCGGTAAATACAATATATTTTATAATTAATTAATAATTCGGCTTCCGAGTCACACATCATGTGCACATAAAAAAAAATGTTTAGTAACACTACAACATTAAATTAGTAGCGAATTTTTTTTTAATTATTGTTTAGTTTTAGAAAAAAAAAATATTTTTCTCTTTCTGCCGCGTTTATTATGATAGGGATAAAAACAATCCCACCAAAAACATTCTGTAAAAACTAGCCAAGGCTCGATGGAGCTGCTTTTTTATCTCTAAAAAGTAATGAAATCTAGACAAAGTCGTGCGAAGTCTATGGTTCCTTACTTGTGACTTGGCCGGTGAACATTCTTTATACTTTAGTGGCTTTATCAAGCCTACAATTGACTGGCTACTTGGACTTTGACTAGATTTCATTACTTTTTAGAGACAAAAAAGCAGCTCCATCCAGACTTGGCTAGTTTTTTACATAATGTTTTTGATGGGATTTCACTTCTTTTTGTAGAAGCGTGGGTATATTGATTTATTTTAATTTATTTTTTGATTGATTTTTTTATGTACCAATAGTCGAAGGGGACATTACCATATTTCTAATACAGCTGATACCAGCTGAAAGTTCTTCATCAGATACTTCAGACCTTCGATTTTTGACATCAAATGAAGCGGCCCACCACGTTGAATATTTTTTGTAAAGCCGGTATGTCGAACTCCAATACTTTGGTTGGGCTCTTGTGTTTTCTAATCAGGGTCACTAGGTACTCCAGATCTTTGATTATCCGAGTTTTTATAGTTTTCCCTTTATGTGGCCATTTAACCCTAACTCTGTACCAAATTTCAGCTCTCTGAGTTTATGGGAAGTACTAGTTCTATTATGATGATCATGAGTGATTGAGTGAGTTTCATAAATGCGAAACATTGCTTAACTTCGGAGCTGAATGACCTAAGGACTTAAATTTTTGGATTTTAAGTATGTGATTATAGCTTACTGGATGACGAAAATTTCTGCGTTCTGGTCTTATCTATTATTCTCAAATAGGGGCCTGAAAATGTGGCGAAATGGCTCCAGCAAAGGATGGTACGGCAGTTTGCTTCGCGCTCGACTTGGCGGGGGTACTGCCGTGCCCCCCGATATACAATCAGAAATTTATCTGGAATATTTGTGATATATGAGATTGGACTAATAAAGCTACGGGGGCTAACTTGGTATGAGGTTTATTTATGAGGGACAGTTATTAAAGAAGATTGCTTATTAGATACCTGATATTTCCAAAGGTAACTTTCGATAGCGTATAATATTTCTTAGGAAGTAACCTGTGTGAACCATGATATTTATCAGTGAACGGGATTTCTGTCCGTGATATTATTCTACTGTATCTTGATAATGAACCTGATTCTATCGTATAGTACGTTAGTAGTAATATTTTATAACATTACACATTTTATTTCCACTAGTAATAACGTCCTATAGAATTGAAATAGGGGGAAAAGTGAAGCCTTGGTTCTTCTAAAGCAACTTTGTTATGAGGGAAGTCTGTACAGACAAATTCTATCACTAAGCGCATAGAATAGTGCAATAGTGCATTACAATAACATAATTATTGCAGCGTTAATATAAAGTTATACACGTGACATGATCTGAAACTTATAAATGAAAGTTTCGGTAACTTATATAACATTAATCAGTGCTTTCTACATACATGTACATTTAATCTCTATTAGCTTCATCGCATTCGCACTTGGATATTACACAATCACAGAACGATAAAATCAAAGCTAAATACATCGATTTATTTTTTGGTCCCATTGGATTTGGCGTTACCGTTTTTTATTGGACTCGATTCTTTTATGATACAAGCGTGCTCAGATGTGCCCTTTACCTGCATGTAGGAAGAATAGACAATGAATTCGATGTAGCTGTTTGGTTAGCACAGGACTTTTTGAATAAAAAATTACAGACAGACCGTGTTATTCATAAAAAAATAATAAAGTCTTAATATACCTATTTTAGTTACAGAGAGTTTATTTTTCCTCTTTCAAACACAAATCTAAATTAGAAAGAAAGTGACAATTCACTTTTTAACTAAAATAGGTTTATTAACACCCAGTTGCAGAAACGAACTTTAAAATTTAATGTCGGCATTATCCCTAATGCTCCATTAAATTTATTTATTGAAGTGTCAAAAGAACACCTTAGCGTAGTTTTTACGTTGCACAAAACGACATTAGCACCCTATCAATGCTAAAGAGACATTAGCTAGAACTATTTTGTGTTCCAATTTTAAATTTTATGAACTTTAAAGTTTTAATGTCTCATTAGTAAATGTCGTCTTTAAAAAATCTTTGTGCAACTGAGCGTTAGCCTTTAATATTTTTCATGAATAACACGGTTATTGTTTTAAAGTTCTACAGTCATTTGTTATATAGGTTTTTTCCTTGCGTATTTTCCAGGCTAAACAATTGAAAATGAAAATAACAATTTTCGCAATACACTTACAAGTATTTGTTATAATAATATGTAACCTTATATTTCGACTCTGTAACTTTAAGTCAGGACCAATTAATCAGACTCAACCAGATTTAATCCACCATATGAGACGCAGTAGCTTTCAAACGACTTGATAATTTACTCGAACCCGTGGCCTTATTTTGTAATTCATTCGCATACGCCTCGCTCTCGTTGGACTTAAAATTTATTTTAAAACTGAATTACGGATTATCAGATTATTTTGCATTTATATTCCATTGCACTTTAAGTAAGTGATAAGCAAAATATTTAAATATCTTTCTAATATGCTTAAAAATTGTACAGCCACATTGCACACAAGATTTTGTAACACAAACATTCAAACATAATTTTCCTTTCAGAGAATAATGTAGTAATAATATTATCTAACTTCCATTACAATTGTGTAAACCATGTCAGATATGTAAATGCTATAGCTGTAATAACGGCCTTGGATTTCCATTACTCGTATTAAATATATTGCTCGCTCACCAAACGCTTTTTGCTTATGCTAGGTTTTCCGTATCTTCAAACCGACTTACTCTCAATTTAATCCGATGAAGTGTATTCTCTCCAAAGGAAGTATTGCGGATTCATACTATTCGTAGCTCCACGCACTAAACCGATTGTTGGGAATAACTGGAAATCCGATAATCTGTTTTTGTTCCCGGGAAGCCTCCCAAACAGATCGGGGCTACTATAAATCATTTTCGAATGTTTTGCGGTTTTATGTGGATTTTCGCAACAGCCCAGTTTATCTTGTTACGTTTTAGGTTTCGGTTACGTGGGATATTGTGATTTATAGGCCAACCTATAAGGCTGCAATAGCAATGGTAATAGTCGAAACTTGGAGATGATAGAGATGTAACTTATGCCATAAAACGCCGAGCAAAGAGCTTCCATCTACAAATAAATCCGCAATAAATATTTGATGACCGAACGCAATAATGTGATCTTTTTGACTATTTCCTTTTATCCTGAATACTTGATAATTAAAGTTAACAAATGTGTTCCAGTTAAGTCTGGAGTTAGATGCTTTAAATTTTTTTTGCTGCAAATAATTATTATTATAAGTTATCTCAGTTTTCCTCACTTGTTCCTGGGCCAAACCTTTTAATATATTATTATTAATAAAAATCTACTTAATATTATAGGTCATTAAACAACATCCGTTGTATTAACAATTTACGTTTTTAACGAATACATCCATGTTTAACTGATGTAAAAACACTCGGGAAAAAAACTTATAGGAAATTAAATGAGAATTTTAGACAAAAAAACAAAAGGATTTTTGCTATTCAATCATTATTACGAATACTTATGAAGTTGATCAACTCAAAAAGCATGCACCTTTGATTATTATGTATGTAGGCAGGTACACCACATCAAAAGAAAAGCTGAGCTCATTCCCATAGTTAGGGTTGGTGAAATATTACCCCTTGTTTACTAATCTCATTCGAAATATTTGTGATGACATAAATGATTATGAACTGGTACTTATCTGAATAGTTTTATTTAAGCTCCAACTAAAAAAAACATCAGACCATTCATCAAGCTGCCTCAGTCAAATCAGGTCCAGAACTTAGTTATCATTGTGACGTTTTTATATACTTTGATTAATTAACAAAACAAATATTGAATAATATAAAGTGCAGTAAAGTTCAAAATTGGTTAAATTACTAGATCGGTAGGAAAACTACAAACTTGTACTCCTATTCAACAGTTTTTTCTCTGTGCAAGTACATGAGTTATACGCGTATCTATTAGCACAAAGGTATATCAGAGTAATATTAAATTATATCATGGGTACCGTTAACTTCATATACACTATCAAATCTATTTAAAACAACACAAAACTTTAATCTATGATAATTCTATTAACTACATAGCACTCGAACGTGTGTTCAGTTCAAATATAAATTTGTTTTTATTTACGTTTCCCTGGGACGTGCCTAGACAAACAAACGCAATGATAAAAGGGTCCAGTTAATGCTCTTACGGCGTACAGGGTCTTCTACATGCGAAAAGCCAGTCAGGGTCTTACTTCCCCTCCCTAAAGAACCTTTTACCAAGCGTGAAACTGTTAGCTTTCTCCCGTTAATATTAAGGTGACAACGATATAATACCTTGGGATATAAATGGCTATACATACGCCTAATTCGGGGCATTCATTACATTCTTTTGTACGGAGAAAAAGGCCACCTGATCCTACACAACGTTCCCTCGTCTCTCCCACACACATAAATTTGGAATCGACTTTATAAACACGATGGCACCTCTTAAAATCGTATGACTTTTGAATATTTGCATAAGTTATTTGAAAACGCGCGCTCGGTGTATTGCTGTGAATACTTAAACACGAATGCTTCGCCGAAAATATTTCTTTGAGGTATCCAAAACTCTATTCAGTCAGCGTACGTGGAATAAAATGTTCTATGCGCGTGTTATAGTTCCTATAACGGCACTGAGATGCTTTTAGCGGAATCACTCTATTGCGTGCGTTATAAACATTAGTGTGGATATTATTAATAGGTGTTCTCTGTAATACAAATTGTCTGATCGTTACTAAAAGCCTTCCGAGTTTATGATCCTGACATTTACATGCTACAATATCTCTTATGTATTTTGTGTTTTCACACAATGTTTATACAATAAAATGTATTTGCAGTTAATACTCGTAACTACAAAAGTAATCAAATCCTCTTCAATTTGTGTCTATGACATAAAACCTTTTTTGTTATTAATTTTATTTTTTAACTGTTGACATTGTCAAATATTTTCATATAAATGTGGACATTTAGTTTTTTCATATTGCATTGCAGTAATAAATTTTCATTATTAATTCCATAAAAACTTTCAATTAATTATTTACAAAACCCAGCAGTATTGTAGTAAATTGAATGTTGTTGTCTGTTGTGATCTTGAAGAACATATATTAATATATATACATAAACCCATAACTGAATTTCTTCAAAGTAACTGTTAAGGTTAATTTGTAAAATTACTAGTTCTTTGGTAGGTTACCAAACTTGTTTCATGTAAAAGTATTGTGAAAAGATGTAATAATTGTGCGGGGCCCCTTTAATATTGGGTCCTTACCTATGAAATTGGTGTTTTTATTCTGTCTTAATATTTTGTCTGTAACTATTAAGATTCAGAATATTCCTAAAAAATAATTACCTCGTCTAAAAAAAGACTATATTTTTGAGCTCTTTTGATTTGTTTTGATAATTTGTTGTAAGTTTAATTGTGTTAAAATTGGACACGGAGACAACTCTTTTTAAGTGTGTTGGTGTCTATGGTGTCGATGTACTAGGCAACACTGGTTACCTAGTTACACTTTGTTTATATTTTTCTATGTGTCAGTTGTGCCTTATATCTTTTAATAAATTACATCTACAAACTACACCTCTCTGCTTCCTTTACAACCCACTGCGATACACATTATAAGAGGTTATGGCCCTCACAAAATTCTCCATCCCGAAGTTGAACGGAATCGAAGATTTTTCATCATGGAAGTTTGCCGTGAAAATGCTTCTGTTACGTGAGAAACTTTTTATTTATACGTCGGTTACTCCAGACTCAAATGATCCTTCTGGAATCCAAAAAGATGAAGAAGCGCTAGCTACCATATGTCTTCACGTTGAGCCACACTTGTACCCATACGTGCAGGAGGCCAGGTCAGCGAAGGAAGCATGGGAAGCGCTAGCTGCTGTCTTCGAGGACAAGGGTTTTAACAGAAAGATAAGTCTCTTGAATTCGCTATTAGACGAAAGACTGGATAGGCATACGAATATGCATGAGTATATCGCCGCTGTCATGAGTCATACTCAGAAACTTAGAGAGATCGATCACTGTGTTGATGATGAACTTGTAGCGGTAATACTACTGAGAGGTCTACCGGATGAGTATAAGCCTATGCGCATGGCTATGGAACACTCAGGTATGATGCTCACTTCACAGAATGTTCGTCAGAAGTTGTTACAGGAGGACTCTAGCAAGGGCAGCGCATCCATTTCGACTAGCGATTCGGCGTTGGCATCTAATAATGCTAAAGGGAGAAACAGGAAGCAGATCACGAAACCGAAACCTGTGAAATGTTTCAAATGCGGTGAAAAAGGACACAAGAAACCTCAATGCCCACTCCTCACAGGATCGAGGAATGACGAAACAGGTTTAATCACCTCGTTGAGTGTTCGTGACACATTTGACTCGGAATCCTGGTATGTTGATAGTGGTGCATCGAATCATATGTCTTTTCAAAAACAGTGGTTTAGAGACATTAAGGTTAGTGGTAAAAATGATGTGACGTGTGCAAATAATGACAAGATTTCGAGCGAGGGAACAGGTAACATTATGGTCAGACTGAATGGGGTTCTGCTGCCCATTAGGGATGTTACATATGTGCCAGGCTTGAAAGTAAATCTTTTGTCAGTATCTAAATTAGTACAGAGAGGATGGAAAGTAGTTTTTAATGTAGATGGCTGTATCATGTTTCACAAATCGGTAGGTCACATATCGAGTAAGCTTGTGGCGACTGCTAGTAAAGTCTCAGGTATCTACAAGCTTGATAATTGTTTTCCTGTTGTAGATGGGGCGTTGGCTACAGTTCAAGCTGGAGACTCGTTGTTGTTGTGGCATCGGCGGCTTGGTCATGTAAATGAACGGGATTTACGTAAGCTACCGGGTCTCGATTTTGGAAAGAGTGTAATGAAACCTTGTGTTGACTGTATTAAGGGTAAGTCACACAGATTACCTTTTCCAGTAGGTGAAGCAGATAGAGCAACTGACAAGTTAGGATTGGTACACATGGATATCTGTGGTCCAATGTCAGATCGTTCATACAGTGGTTCTCGTTATATGCTTGTCATAGTAGACGATTTCACGAGGAAAATGTTTGCATATTTTCTCAAGGAAAAATCTGAGAGCTTAAAGTACTTCAAGGACTTTGTGACGCATGTGGAGAACGAGACAAGCTTGAGACTCAAGGCAGTAAGAACGGACAACGGAACAGAATTTGTCAATCTTATGTTTAAACAATATATGTCAAGTAAGGGAGTAAAACATCAATTGACAGTCCCTTACTCACCGGAACAAAATGGCGTTGCAGAGCGAGCTAACAGAACGATTGTGGAAATGGCTCGGACTATGCTGGGAGATAATCTAAGTAAACGGTATTGGGCAGAAGCCTGTAATACTGCAGTTTACATAAAAAATAGATTGCCACATTCTGCCAACCAGGGGAAGATTCCGGAGGAGCTTTGGACGAATAAAGCTCAGACTGTCAGTCACTTTAGGGTCTTTGGATCGATTGCTTATGCGCATATTCCAAAGGAAGCTCGGAAAAAGTGGGACAAGAAAGCTAAAAAATATCATTTTGTAGGATATTGTACGGATACAAAGGGGTACCGTTTAGCTGACATACAATGTCCACGCAATGTCATTAAGGCAAGAGACGTCATTTTCATAGAGGATACAGATGTTACTAGCGATACTTCAGAACATGTGACACCCTTGGAGCTCTCAAACGGACATGAGAATTCTGTTACATGGGAGATTGCACATGAGAAGCCAGCTGAACCAGATCCTGTCTCACACTTGGTAATACCATCTTCCACTACCGCAGAGCTGACAGAGGACTCGGAGGTCAATGACGATCAGAGTGATGCCGATCTTGCAGAGGAACAGCCTAGATATCCTTTGCGGAACAGATTGCGCGATCGCGACGATTTGGTCTGTCTCGTCACTGAAGAGGAACCTCGTTCTGTCAAAGAAGCACTGAGTGGAGTAGATAGGATGAAGTGGAGAGAGGCCATGGAAAAGGAAATGGACTCTATGTATGAAAATAAGGTCTGGACGCTTGTGGACAAACCACCTGGAGCCAAAATTGTCGGATGCAAGTGGATTTTCAAATACAAGTTCGATGCCGATGGGAATAAGTCCTATAAAGCTCGACTTGTGGCGAAAGGATTCACGCAGTCTTATGGAGTTGATTACTTCGAGACATTTTCACCAGTTGTTCGGAGATCAACCATAAGACTAATGCTTTCGTTGGCTGTTCACAGAAATTTTGAAATTGATCACTTTGATGTGAACACAGCCTTTCTTAATGGTGAACTGCACGAAAAAGTTTATATGCGACAACCAGAGGGCTGCATACAAGATTGCAAAAAAGTTTGTTTGTTACAGAAGGCAATATACGGCCTCAAACAAGCATCGCGTTCATGGAACGAAAAAGTAAATGACGTGTTGTTATCATTGTCATTTATTCGGTCAAAATATGACAGTTGTCTGTATTACAAAGACAATGTTTACATTGCTCTCTACGTTGACGATTTTTTAGTGTTTTATAGTGAAAATGGAAAGAAAAATCAACTTTTGAATAGTCTGAGAGAGAAATTCAAGATCAAGGACTTAGGCAAGGCACGACAAGTTCTTGGTATGGAGCTTACGCGAGACGAAGGTACGTTACGAGTTTCACAACGTAACTTTACAAAGAAACTGTTGGCTGATTTTGGTCTGGCGGAATGTAAACCAGTGAAGACTCCTATGGAGCTTGATCTTCACACGGTCTTGGCTGAAGGGGAAGGAAGTGATGTATTAGATCACCCAAACCGGCTCAGATACCAGTCGTTGGTAGGAGCATTGAACTATTTAGCCAGTAACACGCGCCCGGACATCTCGGCTGCTGTTAGTTTCTTGTCTCAATACAATTCATGTTGTCATCAGGTTCATATGAAGGCGGCAAAGAGGGTGCTGCGTTATCTTCAGGGAACGATTGACTACAGCATGGTATTCAAAAGTTCCAGCAACTTCACAAATGTTACCGGCTACGTTGACGCTGATTGGGGAGGAAACGTGAAAGACAGAAAATCGTTTTCTGGTTATATCTTTCAGGTAAGTGGAAACCCTGTGTCATGGGAGTGTAAAAAGCAATCCTGCGTAGCGTTGTCATCCACAGAGGCGGAGTACATCGCACTTTCAGAGGCATGCAAAGAAGCTACTTATATGAAAGGTTTTCTTGCATCGCTGTTGCGAGTATCAGCGCAACCTGTAACTCTCAATGTTGACAATCAGAGCACCATTAAGCTTGCTCAGAACCCGGTTGCACATAGACGTACGAAGCACATCGATATAAGGTTTCATTATGCTCGTCAGTGTGTCGAAGACTCTACTGTTCAGTTACAGTATGTATCCACCGAGGAAAATGTAGCTGATGTTCTGACCAAGCCGTTAGGCCGTATAAAGTTTGAGAAATGTGTTTCAGCTTTAGGTTTAACATAGTTTTAGTTATCTGTAAGTTAATGTTAGTGCTTTGATATTGTGTTTTGATATAGTTATGTTATTGTGTGATGAATGGTTGTGATGGTGTACGTTTGAGGGGAAGTGTTGGTGTCTATGGTGTCGATGTACTAGGCAACACTGGTTACCTAGTTACACTTTGTTTATATTTTTCTATGTGTCAGTTGTGCCTTATATCTTTTAATAAATTACATCTACAAACTACACCTCTCTGCTTCCTTTACAACCCACTGCGATACACATTATAAGAAAGTGCCTCCCGAATACATCATTTTATTTGCATTCACTTAAAAACGATAAATAATTTTTATGAAGTCTGATATTACACATATTACTAAAGCTTGTCTAATGATACATGCTAAATATTATTATCTCTGGATTAGTCGTTGTGAAGAAAACTGATAAAATGTTAGTATGGAAAATGCAGAATTCCCCAAAATCTCCATACAAAACACCAATTTCATAGCTAAGGACCTAAATATCGCTTGCTTCATATTGAGCCCGGTGCATGGCAACAGGCTCGGCACCTGTTACATGGGGACTTAACATATCTGGCGATATGTGAGTGTTTCCACCTCTGCCTACCCCTTTGGGGAAAGAGGCGTGATAATTTTATGTTATGTTTCACTGAATATACATTGCTAAGTTTGCAAATAAAATAAAATAAATATATTCAGACACACCTATCAACTAGCCCAATTTTAAGCAACTAATGCTGCTTGTGTTACGGTTACTAGATGACGGATAAATATATTTAATAAATAAACACATAATCATAAATATTCAGATATATACAATACATATATAAACATCCTAGACGGGAAAAAATGCCTGTATTCATTACACAATCATCTGTCCCGACCGGGGATCGAATCCCCTCTCAAGACGGCGACGCCTTGAGGCCGGCGTACAGACCACTTGACCACGGAGGTCTTCGGGGGTTATGTTATAGATCACAAAATATTCATGACGTATCTCAAAATATAATAATATATATCTGGACAATATTTACCTACTAATATTTCGATATTTAATATGACAGCAAATATATTTATTTTTATTGGTAAATAAAGATGGTGCGTATGTTAGAAACAATTCTATTTTCATCTTTAAACAAACTCGCTTCAATGTCGTACCAAGAAGTTTAATTTAATTTAAGTAAACGCAGAAAATTTTACTTTGGTTATTTACTCTAGTGTCATCTTCACTGGCAGATTTTAATTAAATTGCTAAAGCAAACACAAGTTTGTTTATTAAGAACAAATTGTAGACGATACTCTAATAAATCTTTCACTGGATAAATTATACTAAAATTAGAGTAGACATTTGCTGTGGGGAACTCATGGGCCATAATGGGATACAGTCCGATGGTGAATTATTTATACCGCTTTTATGTTTATTTTTTACGAAAACAGAGATACTGGTATGCATTTTTGATGTAAGCACCGTGTGAATATTGTGGATATTAAAGTTTGATACTTGCCTCCACTATCATCATATAAATAGGTCATTGTTTTGCTTTGATTATAATAGTAATTACGCCTTCGACATTTTTTCAATATATCCCAAGTTAGAAATACTAAAACTTTAAGCCTCTCACATTCAAATGTGTTCTATTAGTAGAAAAACTAATATTCCATCGTTCAAGCAGATCCTTAGTATTATAATAGGTTCCCGATATTATTATACGTAGGCACAATACGTACTGATAATTTCAAATACCTTTTGTCCAGAATGGTTACTCAAGCGACTCTTGAACATAAACCCTCACAACAGGCGACTCACGTATATCGGCTCTTTATGTCAAACAAAATTCAATTCGTGCGAAGTAGGCCAACTAATGTACCCATTGTAGAGGCGCGGACATACATCATCTTGAGAGTACCTACCTACCTCAGAATTCGGGGTGGATTTGAATAGATACCCCATATCATTGCGTCGTGAATTGTTCATAAATCTTCGTACATACAGCCTTTTGTTTAGCCGTGCGAACGGTACATGAATGCCATCGGGCTCAAGCGAAATCGGTTGCGAACATTTACTCAGAAATTGAAGGTTATAGAACGCAGTATATATATTATGTATGCGGCTTTTGATAGAGGATAATGAATTTGCTTCGCTCAGTTGATTGTTTGCAAGCTGTACGAAATTCAGTATTCGCTTAAGTGAGTAGGTAATGCTTCAATGTTAATAAAGTCTTTGTGATTCGAGTGCCGTTTGATAGTAATTTTCTACCATAGTCTTCCACTATTTAGGTATTCTTATTCGTGTTTAAGAGTATAGCGAGAAGACTTTCAACGAGGCATTTGAAATCTCCTTTTCCTATTTATTTAGATCATTCTAATATACTGTATTATAATTGACGCATCCGCTACTGTTCAGGCCACATAACGCCTGACCCATTCGCGCAGCAACATTCACTCATCTACGTCATCCGATAAGTGAAGTCATTGCGGAGTGAGACGCGAACTGCGACGCATCGTCTATCATATTTTGTATTTGTCACATAAGTAAATCCAGTTATCAAGAAGTTTTTGGGTCTCATTTACATCAAATTACCTATCGCCATCAGCTACAGATATATGACTTTGATTCTGAAGGCTCGTGGCCTTTAGTTTTGGAACATTCAAGTTGCAAAATAAATTAAGGTTGAAAAAAGCTTAAATCTCTAGACCCAAGTCTTAAAACACATAGAGGGATGACCGCGAGCAAGAAATTTCCAGTAGTGGTTCACCATTAGAGGCTAGAGCACCGACCAAAGATCTCGCCTTCTTTAAAAATCTAGTGATGCTCTATTAGTTGTCTGAGATATTTAAGAATACAGATAAATTTATGATTAAAACCAGAAGCATATCAAACTGTACCCTTTAATAGACCTACTTTCTTTACCAGCTCCATTCCGCTGCCGCACATCCCGCTGCTGGGTACAGATCCACCTACATGAGAAATACACGAGGTGGTGGTAACACCACAACGCTGGACCAATGCGGACTGATGAGTAGTTAGGAGCGCTTACAGCAGGCATCAAAACAAGGGATCTAATCTTCTTATATGCGCAGGAACTTGACAATACAAAGGTCATTTGAACCACTACGCCACCAAGTTTCTCGCTGTATAAATGTCAAATAAAATAATTTTCTGTTGGTATGTAGATTTCAATAATTAAAGTGTATGCCGGTGCCCATGTGCTACCCTTTTCTTATTCAAGAAAGGTATCCAGATTAATTTAGCCAGAGCGCTCAACTCGAGGCGTCAGACCGCACGAATCCGCACTTCTATACAACTCCTAATTTATGAAAGCCGCGCAAGATGGATGAAGTTAGTATAAAATTATTATCATAATTTCTCACCAAAAACTTCCGAGTGAGTTTGTGTCATGAATATGCAAAGGGAAAGTTCACTCGGTGCCAACTTTTTATGAGGCCTGTCAGAATTCTTGTACTATTGTTGTAATTTGCATTTTTATTTCCTTCATTCTCTAAGCTTTTCATTACATTCTCAGGCACAATATTCGTAATTTATTCATTATAAATACTGCTAAAAGAGCAAAATGGAAAGGGTTTTAATGTTTTGACTTCGTATGTTATTTTTAGTTCTTTTATTAAAAGTGTTTGCTTGTTTCAAAATACCAAAATAATATGACTGAATATGTTCACTAAGTTATCGAACCAATAGTAAAATAGAAATAAAAAAAAATAGAAATACATAAAAACATCATAATATTTTCCACATATCCAAAATACACATGCAAAACACATCCTTATTCTGATTGATATTTTAGGCGCATTTTATATCAAAAGCCGCGGGAAACAG
The DNA here is from genome assembly GCA_910589355.1 of Parapoynx stratiotata. Lineage (NCBI taxonomy): Eukaryota > Metazoa > Arthropoda > Insecta > Lepidoptera > Crambidae > Parapoynx > Parapoynx stratiotata. The sequence continues at coordinate 7,302,884 of OU342466.1, forward strand.
CACCAAAAATATTTAACGCCCCAATTTTATCCATATTTCAATCCCGGCAACCTGATACATTTCGCGATGCATTCCATTTTCATTTCATATTGCATGTGCTATTTAAATGGATGGTCAAGTATTTTTGTAAAATTCCTACGGGCAGACCGGTTTCACATTTCAGTAAAAGCGTCCAGTCATATATTTCAGAAGGTGCAACGACCCGTTTCAAGACTTTACAGCTTTCAGTTCGTGAAAGAAAGCAATAAGGATCGGTCTAAGGAGCCTTTGGAAGGGGAATGTAGCCTGGTACAAGCACAAACTGGTACCTACTAGTTCCAGTACTCATTTGTCATACCTACCTGATTCCTTTAATTGAGTTTGGAAAATCCTTGTCCAAAGCTTTTCGTTTCAACTTAGACTTTTAAATACTTTAGGGAAATTTGTATGTCTTCCCATTTTAGGTGTAGATAGAATTTTAAAACTGAAGGAAAATGGCGATAACATTTTTAGACCATTTTTATTTCAAAGCCCAGTGAACCAATAGTAAATAAACAAATAAATATCCTCTGACATTCACACCTATCAACTAGTCCTATTTTAAGCAACTTAATGCTGCTTGTGTTGCGGATACTAGGTGACGGACAAATATATTTAATAGATGAATACATATAATTACTGAGAATATACATAATTTAATACATATATAATGAACATCCAAGGCTGGATAACAAATGTCTGAAAATTCATCACCCAATCACTTGCCTCAACTGAGGATCGAACCCAGGACCTCTCGAGATGGCGACGCCTTGACCGGTATAGACCACCCGGCCACGGAGGTCGTCAACGGTCGTCGTCGTAATAAACAAAGAGATGAACTGACAGAACCATCTAATCAGAGCGCGGTCCCATGCATTATTAATCATGTCCCAGAGTAATGGTTTCACAATAAATATGTCAGCGGAGTCCATAACACTCTATCACAGTTTCAACAACATGGAAAGCGCACGTTGCACAGAGGAAAATGTCACTAAGAAGTGAAATTGAGTGGGTTCCGTACGAGCCCACATGCATTGTGGAATCCCAGTGGTGTCACTGACAGAGAAAGAGTAATGCGATGGATACTTTCACACTTTGATCTATAGCAACATTCGTGCAGTGAAATGCTCTTGCGAGCATACTTTTCTCTCTACTGTGAACTCGACAATAGGAGGTATTAACGAGTTTAATAAGCTTTGGCATAAAATCAATGAAAATGCTTTATTACGTCATATTTTCTTGTATAAATATTATTGAGACTCTATTGAGTTATTCCTACAAAAAGTGATTTTTCTATTGTCACAGGATATTTGTGTTGCAGTCCATGCGTATCGCAGATTCTTTTAGAAATAAGCAAACCTTTTTACGATTTGCTTTAATGCCATTTTTCTATTGCTAAAATACTTATAACTTTACAAGCATTGGCCATGCTGGCTTTGGGAGAAATTACTATGCGTTGTATCCTCTCAATATTTAGTTTGACTTTAAGGAACTCAATTGCACAACAACAAAGCTCTTTAAATCCTTAACATTGAGTGTTTTTAATATAAAGGAGATGAATATTTCTGGTTTCACAGAAATAAAGCTAATGGCTTCTTATTCTGCCTTTTTTGAAGCTACGAACCTTTCATTCGTACCTGATCTTCTTGATTACAATTATTGCTATCACAATATGAAATTCAGGTACAATAAAATCGTAAAACAAACACTAAAGTTCTTTGTCGAGCTTTTTAATATTCATATCCATTCCTTTATTTGCATGTTTTATTTATAAATTTTGAAGCAAATTTTAGTCGTATTGAAATTTTAATATGAAAAAGAAATGAGGCACACCCACAGTTTAACTACCATTTTACTCTATGAATATTCTTTGTCCACGCAGAACTATTATATCGATTAGAAACAATTTTATTCACAAAGGAAAAATGAAGCGTATTTGTAACTGAAATAGGATTTAAAATTGTATGTCGTGAAACTTCAAGCAGCATGGCGACTTTCGAAGTATTAAGCTATTAAGTAAAACGCAATCGGCACGAGTACCGGCGGCCGCCAATAACCGAGATGCTTTATTAATAGCAAACTACTGGAGGCAATATGCTTATGCATTATTAATACTGCCGCAGTGAAACGAACTTCGCTGAATTACTTAGTATGAAATTAAAAAGTCTAAAGGAACTTTTATGTTTCGAGTTGATATTTACGGCTCGTGCTGTAGAAGTTCAGCGGTTGATGATTTAGCACGGACTGAAACGTAATCGCTATCAATTTTAGAATACCTACACAATAGAAGGAGATTTCTTAGCTTGCTTTCTTGTCCGTGGAGATCAAATCTGGCGATCGATTTTCGACCACTTCCCGACATCCGATAGAGCTGAAATTTTACATTCAGGCTTGCTTCGGGTGACAATACAATATTAAATAAAATATATATATAAAAAAAAGGGTTCAATAAATATTATAAAAAAGACCTTTATCGTTGTTCTGAAAATAAAAATAAAAGATTATTTTTTACTATCCGTGGTTTTAGTATTGAAAATGTCAATGACAATATATTTATTACAATTATACAAAATTTCATTTCGTTTCTAGACTAACAATTTCTGATGTCCAGAAAAACCAAAAATATTTAATTCAAATATAATAAAAAATAAATATAAATATCTTCAAACATTCACACATATCAACTGGCCCCATTTTAAGCAACTAAGGCTGCTTGTGTTACGGACACTAGATGACGGATAAACATATTTAATAGATAAATACATTGAAATATCCTGAATATATATAAATAATAATAAACATCCAAGACTGGAGAACAAATGCCTGAAAATTCATCACCCAAACATCACCGGGGATCGAACCCAGAAACTCTCGAGATGGCAATGCCTTGAGATCGGCATAGAGACCACTCGACCACGGAGGCTGTCAAAATTTTATAATAATTTACGATAGTTAAATAACATTATATTAGGTCCTTACTTATGACATTGGTGTTTTGTATGGAGATTTGGGGATGTCCGCATTTTACATACTAACATTTTATCAGTTTTCTTCACAACGACAAATCCAGAGACAATAATATTTGGCATGTATCATTAGACAAGCTTTAGTAATATGTGTAATATCACACTTCATAAAAATTATTTATCGTTTTTAAGTGAATGCAAATAAAATGATGTATTCGGGAGGCACTTAAAAAGAGTTGTCTCCGTGTCCAATTTTAACACAATTAAACTTACAACAAATTATCAAAACAAATCAAAAGAGCTCAAAAATATACTCTATTTTTAGACGAGGTAATTATTTTTTAGGAATACTCTGAATCTTAATAGTTACAGACAAAATACTATGAGAGAAAAAAAACACCAATTTCATAGGTAAGGACCCAATATCATCACGCATGTATTTCCAGAGGTAAAGGCAAAGGTGCTGTTAATGTCAAAGTTAATGCGCCCGAGGGAATTTCCCGGGTACATTCGGGAAAACCCCAGATAGGATTGGTGGCTTGGCCACCACGCACGCATTGCACAAGCTTGCACGCATTGCATATCAGGCATGTAGGTATGTAACGAGGCGCTTTAACAGTATTAGCGACTCTTTGCTGTTATTGCGCTCTTCTCTGGCCATTTTCTCTTTGTTTCTGTTTTTAAACTTACCGTCTCTTTTTTTTCATTGCTTTTTTCACGAATTTGATTCCTATCAGAGTCAGTGTCTGGAGCGGTTGGCTTGAAGCCAATTATTATATAAATATTATAATAACAATAATAAGTGATAATAATTAATTTATAAAACGAGTAATAGACTGTTACGATATAAATTGTTCAAGTTTTAATGAGTTTACCAAAGGCACTATTGTAAGTAGCCCTACTGATAATATCTTTAAGTTTTAAAAGCAGTGATTTGTGAAATTTACATTTTTTAAATTGTTTTAGTGTGACTTAGTTTTTTATTAATAAATATTTAAATAAGTGGCAAGAACTTCCATCTAATTTTCGTTTTTGTCTATCTATACATATAATAAAACCGTAGAGGTCGAATGTCTGTACATAATAAAAAATCCTAACACCAAGTCCATGATGAACCAACATGATGTAAAAAAGGGGAAAATACCTAAAAAAGAAAATTATATATTTTCTTTCTCTGTCTGTTTGTCTGTTTGTACGGGTTAATCTTCGAAATGGCTGGACTGATTACTAAGAAATTTTGCATGGTGATGCCTTATATCCCTGGTCAACATCTTAGATACTTTTCATTCCGGAAAATAAAAGGGTTCCCGTGGGATAGTTAAAAAACCATAGTAACCGAGGACAAAGGCGCGGGTCACAGCTAGTCGTTTATATGACAATAATATGCTATTTTACAATGAAATTACTTTAAAATTAAGTCAAGTTGTTCCTTAACTCTTATAATGTGTATCGCAGTGGGTTGTAAAGGAAGCAGAGAGGTGTAGTTTGTAGATATAATTTATTAAAAGATATAAGGCACAACTGACACATAGAAAAATATAAACAAAGTGTAACTAGGTAACCAGTGTTGCCTAGTACATCGACACCATAGACACCAACACTTCCCCTCAAACGTACACCATCTCAACCATTCATCACGCAATAACATAACTATATCAAAAAACAATATCAAAGCACTAACACTAACTTACAGATAACTAAACCTATGTTAAACCTAAAGCTGAAACACATTTCTCAAACTTTATACGGCCTAACGGCTTGGTCAGAACATCAGCTACATTTTCCTCGGTGGATACATACTGTAACTGAAGAGTAGAGTCTTCGACACACTGACGAGCATAATGAAACCTTATATCGATGTGCTTCGTACGTCTATGTGCAACCGGGTTCTGAGCAAGCTTAATGGTGCTCTGATTGTCAACATTGAGAGTTACAGGTTGCGCTGGTACTCGCAACAGCGATGCAAGAAAACCTTTCATATAAGTAGCTTCTTTGCATGCCTCTGAAAGTGCGATGTACTCCGCCTCTGTGGATGACAACGCTACGCAGGATTGCTTTTTACACTCCCATGACACAGGGTTTCCACTTACCTGAAAGATATAACCAGAAAACGATTTTCTGTCTTTCACGTTTCCTCCCCAATCAGCGTCAACGTAGCCGGTAACATTTGTGAAGTTGCTGGCACTGGTTTTGAATACCATGCTGTAGTCAATCGTTCCCTGAAGATAACGCAGCACCCTCTTTGCCGCCTTCATATGAACCTGATGACAACATGAATTGTATTGAGACAAGAAACTAACAGCAGCCGAGATGTCCGGGCGCGTGTTGCTGGCTAAATAGTTCAATGCTCCTACCAACGACTGGTATCTGAGCCGGTTTGGGTGATCTAATACATCACTTCCTTCCCCATCAGCCAAGACCGTGTGAAGATCAAGCTCCATAGGAGTCTTCACTGGCTTACATTCCGCCAGACCAAAATCAGCCAACAGTTTCTTTGTAAAGTTACGTTGTGAAACTCGTAACGTACCTTCATCTCGCGTAAGCTCCATACCAAGAACTTGTCGTGCCTTGCCTAAGTCCTTGATCTTGAATTTCTCTCTCAGACTATTCAAAAGTTGATTTTTCTTCCCATTTTCACTATAAAACACCAAAAAATCGTCAACGTAGAGAGCAATGTAAACATTGTCTTTGTAATACAGACAACTGTCATATTTTGACCGAATAAATGACAATGATAACAACACGTCATTTACTTTTTCGTTCCATGAACGCGATGCTTGTTTGAGGCCGTATATTGCCTTCTGTAACAAACAAACTTTTTTGCAATCTTGTATGCAGCCTTCTGGTTGTCGCATATAAACTTTTTCGTGCAGTTCACCATTAAGAAAGGCTGTGTTCACATCAAAGTGATCAATTTCAAAATTTCTGTGAACAGCCAACGAAAGCATTAGTCTTATGGTTGATCTCCGAACAACTGGTGAAAATGTCTCGAAGTAATCAACTCCATAAGACTGCGTGAATCCTTTCGCCACAAGTCGAGCTTTATAGGACTTATTCCCATCGGCATCGAACTTGTATTTGAAAATCCACTTGCATCCGACAATTTTGGCTCCAGGTGGTTTGTCCACAAGCGTCCAGACCTTATTTTCATACATAGAGTCCATTTCCTTTTCCATGGCCTCTCTCCACTTCATCGTATCTACTCCACTCAGTGCTTCTTTGACAGAACGAGGTTCCTCTTCAGTGACGAGACAGACCAAATCCTCGCGATCGCGCAATCTGTTCCGCAAAGGATATCTAGGCTGTTCCTCTGCAAGATTGGCATCACTCTGATCGTCATTGACCTCCGAGTCCTCTGTCAGCTCTGCGGTAGTGGAAGATGGTATTTCCAAGTGTGAGACAGGATCTGCTTCAGCTGGCTTCTCATGTGCAATCTCCCATGTAACAGAATTCTCATGTCCGTTTGAGAGCTCCAAGGGTGTCACATGTTCTGAAGTATCGCTAGTAACATCTGTATCCTCTATGAAAATGACGTCTCTTGCCTTTATGACATTGCGTGGATTTTGTATATCAGCTAAACGGAACCCCTTTGTATCCGTACAATATCCCACGAAACGATATTTTTTAGCTTTCTTGTCCCACTTTTTCCGAGCTTCCTTTGGAATATGCGCATAAGCAATCGATCCAAAGACCCTAAAGTGACTGACAGTCTGAGCTTTATTCGTCCAAAGCTCCTCCGGAATCTTCCCCTGGTTGGCAGAATGTGGCAATCTATTTTTTATGTAAACTGCAGTATTACAGGCTTCTGCCCAATACCGTTTACTTAGATTATCTCCCAGCATAGTCCGAGCCATTTCCACAATCGTTCTGTTAGCTCGCTCTGCAACGCCATTTTGTTCCGGTGAGTAAGGGACTGTCAACTGATGTTTTACTCCCTTACTTGACAAATATTGTTTGAACTTAAGATTGACAAATTCTGTTCCGTTGTCCGTTCTTACTGCCTTGAGTCTCAAGCTTGTCTCGTTCTCCACATGCGTCACAAAGTCCTTGAAGTACTTCAAGCTCTCAGATTTTTCCTTGAGAAAATATGCAAACATTTTCCTCGTGAAATCGTCTATTATGACAAACATATAACGAGAACCACTGTATGAACGATCTGACATTGGACCACAGATATCCATGTGTACCAATCCTAACTTGTCAGTTGCTCTATCTGCTTCACCTACTGGAAAAGGTAATCTGTGTGACTTACCCTTAATACAGTCAACACAAGGTTTCATTACACTCTTTCCAAAATCGAGACCCGGTAGCTTACGTAAATCCCGTTCATTTACATGACCAAGCCGCCGATGCCACAACAACAACGAGTCTCCAGCTTGAACTGTAGCCAACGCCCCATCTACAACAGGAAAACAATTATCAAGCTTGTAGATACCTGAGACTTTACTAGCAGTCGCCACAAGCTTACTCGATATGTGACCTACCGATTTGTGAAACATGATACAGCCATCTACATTAAAAACTACTTTCCATCCTCTCTGTACTAATTTAGATACTGACAAAAGATTTACTTTCAAGCCTGGCACATATGTAACATCCCTAATGGGCAGCAGAACCCCATTCAGTCTGACCATAATGTTACCTGTTCCCTCGCTCGAAATCTTGTCATTATTTGCACACGTCACATCATTTTTACCACTAACCTTAATGTCTCTAAACCACTGTTTTTGAAAAGACATATGATTCGATGCACCACTATCAACATACCAGGATTCCGAGTCAAATGTGTCACGAACACTCAACGAGGTGATTAAACCTGTTTCGTCATTCCTCGATCCTGTGAGGAGTGGGCATTGAGGTTTCTTGTGTCCTTTTTCACCGCATTTGAAACATTTCACAGGTTTCGGTTTCGTGATCTGCTTCCTGTTTCTCCCTTTAGCATTATTAGATGCCAACGCCGAATCGCTAGTCGAAATGGATGCGCTGCCCTTGCTAGAGTCTTCCTGTAACAACTTCTGACGAACATTCTGTGAAGTGAGCATCATACCTGAGTGTTCCATAGCCATGCGCATAGGCTTATACTCATCCGGTAGACCTCTCAGTAGTATTACCGCTACAAGTTCGTCATCAACACAATGATCGATCTCCCTTAGTTTCTGAGTATGACTCATGACAGCGGCGATATACTCATGCATATTCGTATGCCTATCCAGTCTTTCGTCTAATAGCGAATTCAAGAGACTTATCTTTCTGTTGAAACCCTTGTCCTCGAAGACAGCAGCTAGCGCTTCCCATGCTTCCTTCGCTGACCTGGCCTCCTGCACGTATGGGTACAAGTGTGGCTCAACGTGAAGACAAATGGTAGCAAGCGCTTCTTCATCTTTTTGGATTCCAGAAGGATCATTTGAGTCTGGAGTAACCGACGTATAAATGAAAAGTTTCTCACGTAACAGAAGCATTTTCACGGCAAACTTCCATGATGAAAAATCTTCGATTCCGTTCAACTTCGGGATGGAGAATTTTGTGAGGGCCATAACCTCTTATAATGTGTATCGCAGTGGGTTGTAAAGGAAGCAGAGAGGTGTAGTTTGTAGATATAATTTATTAAAAGATATAAGGCACAACTGACACATAGAAAAATATAAACAAAGTGTAACTAGGTAACCAGTGTTGCCTAGTACATCGACACCATAGACACCAACATTAACAAAAACAATTTTAGTCACCTACTAAAACATTGCATAAAACTTAAAAATTAAATCAAGTTACGTGAGTGAGAGTAACTTCAGTGCGGATACAGTTTTCCAACTTTAAATGAGTTTCAAGTTTTATGTTTAGTAATGTAATTCAATATTGAAGCGGGGGACAGAATGGTGTACGCGTTATATCTAACCGCTAAGTCGTGCGATATATAATTTTATCCCCAGCATTTAGAGTCGAACTTAGCTTAAAATGTTGGCTCTCACTATGACGACGACTTTGTCGTAAAGCAAAAAGCTCCAATTCAACTTTTCTAAGTTTGTCATTGAGGTCATTAAAAATAGATGACTTTTGGGATTCGCATGGCATTCTAATTAAACAAATTGTAGGAACACCAGGCCGTATGTCACATAAAGCTACGGTACTTTCTCCAAAACTTTTTAACGCTGATGAGTTGTAGCTCTCGGCATGCAATTTAAACTTTGAATTAATTATGAATTCCTCTAAAGATGCACGAATTCGCTCCCGGTGACGTGTAATTTTGAAGTGAGTGTATGAAATAAACATTAAACCGGCTTCAATTTAACTTTCAGTACTGAAAATTAAGTCCATCATTGCTCGCTAGTAATAGTGCACATAATTTTTTGACATACGCTAGCAGAATTTTGTTAATTAAGATAAATTTTTGATTAAATGATTGTATAATTTTTGTATATTGTATAATTTCAAACAGTTCAAAAGACTGTGTAGCTCATGGTCTATTAGAAGAAGAGTGTACTTAACGACGCTGTCTGAATTCGCGAGGCAGTGTCAGAGACCCATAATTAATTCGAAATCACCAATTATGAAATAAAATAAAATCATTTATTCTGCAATTAGATTTACATGTTTTACTTATAAAAATTAAATTACATTAAAACTCATTTATTTCGGGTGTGAACCATAAAAAATTATGAGACACCATAACATCTAGTACGTATTGAATTAAGATATCTCACTAGTAAACAAAAACAACTACCCGACCAGCTTAGAAAAGAATGAATTTTCTCTGTAAATATTACCGTTCTCCTAATATTTTTGGAAGATAAACATGAATATAGAGATTATAGGTAATGAAATGAATTAGGCGCCATTTAATAAAGGTTGAAGGAATAAGGTCAGAATGAAAATAAACATCGTTATCCCGGGAGAGGAATGGGTTTCGTTTGATACACACAGTATCAAAGAGTTTGCATATTGTGCGTTGTTTTAAAACCTTCTGAGAAGTAATTTATTTCAAATGTATTTTTCCCGACCTTAATTGAATTACTCAAAACCGAAGAGGTTTTTATGTATGTTCACTTTTTATGTCCAGGTTGAAGTGTTTTTTAACAGTTTTATTGAAATAAGGCAAATTTGAATACTCCTATTTTAAAGGGTTAACCATGGCCATTTTTAGTAGGAAGAAATGTAAACTGGTGTAACCACGAGAAAAAAGTTCATATAAACCTATAAAAATCCAAAACAAACCAGGTTTATGAAACGAAGAGAAATTTTAGAGTGCGTCTTTAAAATGTAAGCAAACCGTGATGTAATTTACAAAAAAAGGCTTTGAGAGTAAATTGAAAAGAATTACACACTTAGGTGAAGGAGACGGGGACTTTATTAACTGATTAATTCAGTCTCTAGGGACATATTTCCGCAATTTCGTTTTCACAGTGGAGGTTGGATACATCAGACTCATAAATTAGAACGATGGCGTCGACCTGCTGCGAGTTTTATTGTGATTTATGTTTTCGATTATCGAACAAACGACTAGTCTGAACGTTTGCCGCTGTAACGATATCATTAAGCTTTAATGGACGGAATCGCATTGCATATTTATTGTCATCCGTTATTTACATCTACTATTTAAATAATACGGAGTCGGTAAAAGTACTTGACCCAGCGATTATGTGTTGTTAAGCGTGCAGTACTGCCGCGTTTTGCAGACCATATTGTAATGCATTTTGCATTGTTATCGAACAATGGAAAGGTAGTCCCACTGTGTCCCCTTGTTATTAACACAAGCCTTTCTAAAAGGCCCTTGTTGGATACTTTACCGTAACAATACACTCCATAAATGCTGTTACTTAACTATGATCTCTCATAAGAAAGATGGGATTCTGTTTTGTAAATTATAATCACTTGTCTACGACATAAAATCTTTCGTCAATAAAGCCATTATCTTAAAGGGATTTTACAACGAGTAAATCCATAAATCTATTTCGGTCCAGTAATAAGCCTATACATATGCACTTACGAAATCTATAATGCTCGTAAAAAGTGTTCCAGAGAGCTAGTGGAGGAGGACAAGAAAGAAAAACATTTATTCCGACACAGACACGAGACATTATACGGACACAAAGAATATTATAAACATAGCTATATTATAACAAAGAAAAATACAGGAATACATAGTAAATATCTATTTGAAACTGTCTCACGGCTGTGCCAAAACAGGTAGCCAATTCAGCATGATGTCAGGTTTATGAGGCCTGACGCTAGTTGGCCGCTGGTTGGGCCGGCTGGTGCTGGCGCGGACAATATGGGTTAGTATTGAAGTTCCGTGCTCCATAGAATGCGACTTCGCAAATAATTTCAATCGAGAGATCGATTCCATCTCCAGACCGATTGTTCATGCTGTGCCTGTATCTAGCGACTTTCCGCGATCATTGTCTGATTGTCGTCCCCCTGTAGGGGACCAACTTGCGCCCCATACTCCCTTGAATATTATTAGACATTAATTGATATTTTAATTACATCACGGTCACTATTATTGTCAAGGTATGTGGTGTTACGTCTATAAACTTTGCATGTAGGTACCATTAACGGCATAGCGGTCAATGATTTTCAACTTGAATAAGTCCTTTAATGAAGCGGAAAAGTGTAAAATGTAGAACGCAATTATAAGACCCTTGGCGTAAAATTAGTTGCTGTGACAAAATGTTATGTATAATTTTGCAAAGTTCGCATACGATAAATTTTAAAGAAAAAAATCCGACGGCAATATGAAGCTAAAACCGCACTGCATTTTTAATAGCTCATTTTCGCATAAAGTATGATGTTTACGTTAAGTGTTAGATTATAATTTACTGCGGAATAAAATTTTTCTTCACTTTGTGTCGCAAGTAATTATTTCAGTTAACCTTAGCGTGTCACACGTGCACACTACGTTTGTAATTTACCTACTAAGTTAAAAAGAAGACATATGTATGTAGGTTAATAATTTAAGAGGAAAGGAGTAATAAGCTCAGAAGAATTCAGGTTTCTTATTTCAGGTGATACATGAAGGAAAAAAACGATTGATTTTGAAAAATTTGTTCACATGTAGGCGTTTCCGGCTGATTGGTGATGTAGAAGGAAAAAAGTAGGATTGGTGAGAATGCAGAAAAGATTATAACAATTTTTTACGGGCTGAGTTTGAAAAAGATCCTACTCATGCGAGGCATCGCAGGCTTACTTAGATTGAACAAAACTAATCAGTTTTGTTCAACAAAACTAATCAGTTTTGTTCAATCTCAATACAGTTTAAACTGAACATCGTCTTACATCAACCTTACATTGTGCACTGTGTATTCAAACCTTGCTCCCTAAATGCCTTATTTATATTATTTTATGATATTATACCTTATTTTGTCCGTGTGAAAGCAGCTCATTAAAAGAATACTACCAACCTATCTCTTCCCTTGAGTGTCGTAAAAGGCGATCGCAAATAGATAGCCAATAGCTTATATCGGCGACGGGCTCACCACCTGTCACGCTGATTGCAGTCACTGCTTGGTGAAGCGCGAACTATGGCAATGGACTACTTTTGCGGAACTTTTGCCTAGTCTATGATAACAGTCGTGAATATATGTATGTATGTAAACCTTCTTATAAGTGGCTTATTTACATACAAACATATCAACACGCCTATATCCGCCTTTGGAATAAAGGCTTTCATTATACACCCACATTTTGTCAGTAATATCCACTATATCGATTTGATCATACGTAATATAGAAAGAAAACCTATTAATTTTTTTATTAATTTTTAAAATATTATTAGTGGCAATAGGCATGATTTTAGCATAAGCAATCTAGAATCGAATTATACCAGTGTTCATATTGCATGATGGCTATTGTTGTTCATCTTGTTTGATGATAAGCTATTGGATGGCTGTGCAGTTCTAGGTCCATTAGTCGCCTTTTTGGGTGTCGCCAAGGAAAGAGATGGGTTGGGAGTATAATGTGCCGCTACCATACAACTCATGAATACTAATAAAAATTATATGCATATAATAAAGTCCATGCAGATTTGCGAAGTCTAATTGCAGGGTGAAGACAGCACCATCTAGAACCATCAATTTTTTTAAATCTGAGTGACAGAAAGCGAGACTGCGCCTTTGAACTGAGCGAGCTAAGCAATGTGTAATCGCTACATCATGTAGTAAAGCAATACCATAAAATTAAATTCACTGTTTTAAATAAATATTTGTTTTCCAATTTTTTAAATCAATCATCAAGGGAATCGGCTTCAGCCCACTGCGTGTCTGGTTTCAAATGTGGTAGACCTAGTCCATAATATAATTAAAAATCAACCTGTTTGTTTAGTACTAATCCCGGTATCACCCTGGCTCAGTGGTTCTGTGGTGAAAATTATTCACGGAGAACAAAAGGGACACCCGCCTTTTCGGGCAGGTGTCTGAAATTCGGAATTCATTGCGTCGTAAACAAAAGGACGATTTTTAAACCTTCCACGTGAGTTTGGGATATGTCGAGTTCCGTGGCAAATGGAGACAGTTTGATTTAGCTTGAAATGTTCCGTTATTGATATTATTTTATATAAACTCGTCTTCAATCTGTTCGCGGAATTTCCAAGTCGGGAATACATTTTATGAGGGATGTAGAACTCTAGGATAAACAATGCCAGAAATAACGCTACTGAGAATCTCAAACAATGAAAAGGCCACATATTGACCTGCAATATGATAAAAGAATACAATCACTTGTAACGTATTTTATTAATGTCTTTTCAGTTTTTGTTGTATTTGCATTTTCCATACTTTACAGTCACAACTATCGCCTAAGATACACGTGATACCCGTAGAATTGCATCTGCTTTCAACTCGTAGTAGTTTAAAAGTATGTGAATCAATCGAATAAACACCGGTTACTGCTTCTTAACAAATTATCTTAGCACGTTTATAGCAAATGGTACAGGTGATATTAATTACATTATTGACTACTCCGGGCACTATATCGAACATTTCCAAAAAATTTTATTTTCCGTATTATACTCTTCATGTGTTTTTTTTTTCATGAGGATCCTGTGATGCCTGTGCTCAGCAGCAGTGCGATGTATATGGGCTGGAGGGACTACCATATTTTAACTACTACCCTTACAACATAGATGAATGAAATAGCTATAGGAAATAACAAGATGACTTAAAGAATAATTTACTTAGTCAAAATGATTTGATAGTTTGAAATGTCACTTAGTATTATCTAGTAATTGAATTATTTATGACTTAATGGTATTTCAAACTGAACTGAGCACTTTGAATAATAAAAAAATATTTTAGATTATAATAATATCATAATTGACTTATACAATTAAAAATAACTAAGGCTAAATGAATAATTTTAAAACGGACTTTACACAAAAACTTGCGACTAAAAAATTTGTCAGCCTGCCAACAACCTAAAATAAAAATATAATAATTTTATATTTTTATTATAAAGATACAGCAATGACTAGTTAGTCTATAGCAATGGGTTCATATTAACATTACATATGAAATTAGAATTGCTTCTCCATAATTCTTTGACGAAATTTGGTTTATCTAAAGGCTGGAAGGATATTGCTTTTATTTGAGGAACTCCAACCATCAAACACAATGACAAAATTCTATGTCGCCTGGACACTAATGATAAACCTAAACGTAATACAGATTCTTGAACAGGAAAACTCTCTTCTGTGGCATACATTTCACAAACAAACAAATATCGGATACCCATATCACCGGTCTAGTTGCCTACTTATACCTGTGTTCACCCGTCAAACTGTCTAACTCATAATACGGTACACCGCGACAACTTTATTTATTACACCCAGTCAAACTTTATTAATATAGCATAAGGGTTAATTTTGTCTGTATAATATTAGTATTTGTGGTCAGATGTCCTACCCATATTATTGTGGACGTGTCAATTGTCACTCTCCAAAAGGACATATCACGCGGTATTATTAAACTTACAGTGATGCGGTAAGAGACAATATTTTGATGAGTAGGGCCTAAACACACAGTATCTCTTGGACAGTATATTATTATTATTGTATCATATTCAATTGATATAATATTAATAACGAGGATCCCTAGAAACGCAATAATCGTCAATTGTTTTTATTCACCATCAAGACCAATTAAGTTTTACTGCCATTTTTATAGACATTCCTTTCTATACTGAGATTCCAAATATCGATAGGTTCTAAAGGCATTGTGCAACAGTGTATGCTGTAATATAAAGCTAATACAATGTAGACCTGTTTTGTAAACCTACTGCTAAATAAAAATAAGCTTGAAAACTCAAAGTTGATTGGTGAATGTTAGTGTCAGACCTTTCTACACCACGATATATTTACGAACAATTTTGCCCGTAGAGACCTTCGTTTTCCACACTCCAGTATCAAAATTTAAACCCTAAAACAATTCTAAATAACCACATCCACCACCACCTAACCACTTTCCTAAAATATTTTAAAGAAAATCAGCTATATTTGGTATCGGAGGATTCAGCGTCTGACCCCATGGTGTTATCTAGTGTGTGCACGGCTCATTCGCAACAGTGCACTTAATCTTTAATTAAGATTTTGCTCTGTTGTTGTGTTTTTCAGGTTGTATTATTAATTGAAAAATAAACAGTTTTTAATTTTTTACTTAAACTATTTGTTTAGAAAAAGCCTGAACCTGAGACCCACCCCACCACTGAATATATATTATATTTTGCAGTATCTTAGGTAAATGTGATTGTTATATGAAATACTAAGTAGATACCATTAATGTATTTGAATTATTATTTGTGCGTGACAGTTATTGATTCACAAAAATTCCAACGTGATCTAGACATCGTCAATATTAAGTCTATTTTGGTACCGGCCTATTACGCTGCACTAGTTACCGTCACTTTTGGTTTTTAAACGTTGTTTGTCCTGAAATAATTAAATTTGGCTTTAAATAAACGTATTTTTCTGAATAAACAAATAATGTTAATTATTTGTAATATTAGTAGGGAGTACGTATTTTATGTTGTCGAGCATTGGTCTTCATATCATTTTTGAAACGATAGTAATTATAATACCCGACAAGATTCAATTAAATACAATTTTTTTTGTTGACAATATACGAAACACGTATTTTATCATTATCAGTCCGAATATATTTTTATGGGCTACTCGCACCCTTTATCGTCTGCCTTTGTAGCGTCTTCCGGATCTTGGTGGGTACTGTAGAACCTTACCGTCCCAATAGTTATCAGTTCTATACTCAATTACACTTCCCCATAGCTACATAAACTTAGTGACTTTTTATTCTGCTGCATCTGTGACTTTGGTTTTCTCTCCATCATATGAATCGAATCACGTACGAGATTCGTCCCGTACCCAATCTCTTAACGAGATATTAAGCACAGCTCTCCCCGAGGCGAGCTGAGTATGGGAACAGGTTTCACAGTGTAAATCAGTGATAAGACTGTACAAGTTAGTTTCTGATGTATTGTGGCAGTTTCTCAAAAAAAATTTCGATTCGCACATCAAAACTAAATCGTCGTCAGCAGGCAGAAGCCTTTCAGCAAAGTTTGGTTCATGGTAGGGCTTCTAAGTCCTCCTGGCTAGCTACCACTGTCTTACCTAAATTTGTCGCTATATTAACAATACTATATGCATTGTTGCGTTTCAGCAATTAGAGGTAAGACAGCCAGTTCCTCACTTCATACGTTTGACTCATATCGCTCATTTCGCTCACATTGCTCTTCATCATTTCACTCAATTCATCACCCCTGAACAAAAACACATGACCTTCGAAATCGCAATCCTACAACGAACTACGGTGCAACGTTTTGTTATGCGGAATCAAAGTTTCTGATTATTATTTTCCTGATAAAATATTTATGGAAATCAGTTCCCTATTTGCATAAATTTTTTTAGCACGGCGTAATGAAATTTGCACTTTTTATATTTGATTATGGCATTAAATTGACGCATAATTATCAGTCAGTCAATTATCAGTATAATTATCAATTTAAAATGTGAATTTTCCGAAATGATATGATGGATGATTACATTAGACTAAATTATGTTATATTATGCCATATAATGTCAAAAAAATGCAAAAAATCCCATGGAAAACTGCTTACAGTTTTCCATTGGAGACCCATTACCAAAAAATATATAAAAATAAAATTACATGCGACACCGCGTCAATCTTTTGAGGTAACTAAGTTTAGTAGACAGGACTTTTCTGTTCAAATATTTTGTCTAGGAAAATTCCTGAAGTCTTTAAATTATAAATCAAAGCAGCCACGATAACCGTTAAATTGCAAGAGAAAACGAATTTATCGCATGTTACTTTGAGCGTCGACCACATTAACTCGAGTCATTAGCGTCCGCGAAACAACCCCGGGGCGATATTTATTCAAAGTTACGTCGGCCGTCATTTACGTAATGGCTTAATTGGAAAGTTTCGTTGAGTCAGTCAATTTTCGTGCTCGGAGAGTGACGCAAACGGAGCGTTTTCTCGCGTGCCAATCGCGTTCACGCCCTATGAAAATAACCTCGATTTTTTAAAGCATAACTAATTGCAACGTGTACGAACGAAGTCTTTTGCAAACGTAATGTCAAATATATTCTGACGTCTACACTAGTTTTTTCTGAAATTAATTTGGTTCCTGCATCTCGATACGATTAAATCAATTCAGGTAAAACACCGATCAACGACACCCAAGAATTTGTTCAGACAGAAACAGAATGTGCAAACTCACAATGGTACTCGAAGTGTTGGTAATAGTTGACTAACAAAATTTACTACTTCCGAAGCTAGATAAATTCGATTTGAATACAAAAAGGGCTCTCGATAATGAGTGAGCCGGAGATCGAGTTAAGCAGGCGTCGCCCGCACCGGCAAACTAAAGTTCTTAATTAATTAATATCGATCCTGAGGAAAGTTAGGTAATTAATAGAAACGTGGTCCCCAAAACTTAGATAACCCTTTGAGAAGTTCACGTATTAATCCACAAGGAGACAATGAAAACTTCACCTGAACAAAATTTGAACGCTTGTCTATCTAGCTGTGAAGTTACAGTCTTAAACATGAGCTTGGCCCGGACTTTTTGCTTGACAAGCAAAGCGCTCATTAGGTGACTGCGATAATAAAGGAATAAATGCTACCCATTTTACTTTTAAGTCCTCTGTGTTCTATACTTCATTGTACTGTAAGATTGTAGCAACTTGCCCTTTTTGTTAAATTTAGTAAACTTGGAATAAACTAAAAAGTTTAAAAGAATGACAGACGGCATTTTTAATAAAGAAATCTTAATAACATTCATTTCTACTTGAAGGGTTTAAAACCAATGATTGAAAAAAGAAAATTTCTGTTGTTGTTCTAAAATTATTTGAAATTGCATCTCTAAAATTAGAACTCCAACTTTTATTTTAAAAAGAAACGTGCTGCTCAGGTTACGTTAAATAATTTTACGTCTCGACGAATTTATTAATTAAACATTCAGATGCAAATGTTTTTGTAATGTCTACTTTGCATCTACTTCTGTTTGAATTATAGCTCTATTTGAAACGAACTGAGATCAGACTGAGGTGATACCTCTAGAGGACTTGCTGAGTACTATTTTATGCATCGTTGAGTATTCATCAAATACTGGAAAATTTTAAATTGAACGACTTTAGTTGGCAACTCTGAGCATACGGCTGCACTGTTCGGCGAATTCGATCAAAACAGACAACTAAAATTTGGTAAATTGGAAAACGATTTCTCGAAAACGGTTGTCGATAACAGAGCTACGCGATTAATTACTGAACAAGGGAACGAGTAAGTGCGAGTGATAGTTAGAGTGAACCCTTTTAAGTAAAAAATATTATATAAATAAAAGAAGTTTCGCTGTGTTTTGATCATAAAAAATTAATTGCTGTTAACGTGAACCTAATATGCGTGGAAAATATTTGATGGATAAATTCAGTGTGTGAGCTGTTTTCGGCTATATTTATTAATTTGATTACGATAGGATATAATCTAACGAATACAAATTGCTAAATCTGAAGAAACAGGTATTACATATTACTATCCCAATTAAATCCCGATTAACTTACAATTATTCAGTGGCATTTATATATTTAGCCAATATTTATCACTCCGGAAGCATACCACATACCCTATGAGTGCATAGCTGTATCTAGTTTCTAAACAATATACTTCTACTTGTAATAAATAAAATAACCTACATCTACGGGACTAAAACACTGAAAAGGATTGATGATACAATCAACGTCTGTAATGAAATTTTCGGACTATTTGTTTGAACCCTAAATCTCTGAAGAAAGGGTCTGATACAAGTGTGTAAGTATTATTCGACTCGCTATACTCGCTTAACCATAAATTATATTGTTTGTAAACCAAAAATGTATATAAATACTCGTACATACAAGTCATCATTCCTGTAACCCCAAAGGAATTAACTCTTTGAGGTGTTTACTCCTACGGTGACTAGCAGGCATACAATCTCATTCAAATATGAATTTTATTCCATGACTGTAAGAACACAAGTGTATGTATCTTATTGCAGACTGTACACCGCCTCACAATACTTTTGACTTGAGGTTTTTAACAGCGAGTTAACGGGTAGCCTGTTGCATACTAAATAACGTAACTCTAATGTTATTTTTAAAATACTCTAAAACAGCGCACTGGGCTAAATCTATTTCTTCTTGCCCTTCTCCCACTCTAGGTGGGGTCGGCACTACGCCTTCTCCTTCCATTCTCCTTTGTCACTCGTCAGCTCAGCATCCACTTCTTTCATTTCTATACGCGTTCAAAGCATCGCTTCTTTGGTCTTCCATTTATGTCAGTAAAAAATCCTCAATCAATACATAGAGTGACATAGAGTTCAAGTATTTACGTGCTAATTTCAGTTGTGAAAAATTTGGAACGCCTTTGTTCTGTTAGCACATACTTTACGAAACAAAATATTCAGAGGCCCTTGGCATTGTTCTCCACACAATATAAACCAGTGTGTCAAAGTATGTAATCCCAAGGGTCTAGTTATACGAAGCGTTGTGGAAACTTTTTGGACTTTGTACACGTAAACAACTGGGACGAATTGCTAAGGTAAACACCACCCTAACGGTAATATGATATGAATTACTTTTCCTCGAATGCATCTATACTGATTACGATTTCCTTTAATGGATTTGGAACACAGTAGGATAGCTTCGTTAGCCTCAGTACGCCTTCAATTATACCCAGCTTTGTTTTTAACAAGTAGTAATGTGGCTTCGTCTTGGGATTAGGAAAATGAAATTCTCTTTATTTACTAATTGCGTCGTAAGCGTTGTTTCTTACAAAATCTCTTATATTAATGCAAACAGACGTTTCTTTTAATAAAACTATAATAGTATGGGTTAATATCTGAAATAATTTCAACAGGAAAATTGTTATTGTCATTAATTGACGATTTATTTATTTATTTAAGCTTTTGTGCATTACAGAAAATGTACACATGGCGGACTTAACGACTAATGTCGCTCTCTAACAGTCAACCATCAGGCAAAGCAGAGAAAAGAAAATACAGTGTTTTTAGTAAAGAAGTAAATCCGGGACACAAAAGAATGTACCAACTGCTTTGCTTGCCTAGCATGTCTTAAAAGGCGACTAAGGGCGTATTGGGTACTGGGTCTGTTATTGTGTAGGCGATGAGCTAGCCACTCTTTCACGATTTTTCATCTGACCAAACCCAATTTTTGTATGACTAAATGTGGTCTTAAGGAATACAGTGCTCCTTGGACTCTGCCTACCCCTTTGGGGATTACAGGCGTGATTTTATGTATTTTATGTTTGTAAGTAAATAAATTAGTTTACTATTTAATTGATAGAGTTTGTTAAAGCCGCCCAATGAAAATGAATAAGCAAACAGATAAGATCCCATAGTCAAGAAAATAGATAAAGCTAACAGCGCCCCTTGAGTTTGATAAAACTTAAAAACAATTATTGGGACTGTGCCCGGTGAATGGCAACAGGCTCAATAGCTCTTACATGGGACTTAAACATCAGGCCAAATGTGGGTATTAACACCCTTGGGTATAAAGGCGCGTGGTAATATGTATGTAAGTAAAAGAACTTAAGTATTACACACTTAATATGTAAAATTAATTTACATCTCTCATATTCGGTAAGTAGGTTTCTTATTATCCCCAAATGGGGCTTGTAGGTGACCAATTAGCGCTCTAGGTTAATAATGTAGCTAGAAAAGCCCTAGGGCGGTAAGTAATTTAAAAAAAATCTTCACTCTTTCAAAAAGTTCGCGTACATCTAACCATCATACTGGCAATAGATATCATGCATTCAGCCCAATGATAAAAGAGGTCGCTTTGCTATTTAACCTTGTCTTCGTATGAGTTAGTCATCAATTTTAAATATCGAACGGCGAGGCTCAATTTAGCTCTTGAAAAAAAAACATGAGTTCTGCAAGTGATGAAGATATAATAAAATGTTTTATTCTCGTAATGCCGATTTTTTTTTACTTACCTCGCAATCGAGATGTAAAGCAGAGTAGTTAGCTCAGGTGTAAGCATCAATTGCACACTCGAACTATAGGCGCCCTCGCTGTGCATTTTAAATAATTATTCGTAGTACCTGCAGCGTGTACCTACCAATAACAAGCGAGACAGTTGTTCCCAATGTCTTAAAGTTTAATTTAACGCCTACTTCCATTGATTAAGTATATACAAGGAACACATCTAGGTAATTTGAACCAAGATTGCCTCGGAATGGAGCGTAATATTGGCTTCACTCCTCACTGTTGCACTAATAGCACAAGCAATTTGGTGTAATTAGACGTAGCTATCAGAATTAACAATTTCGATATTGCATTCAAATGATATGACTCGACGTGTCCATGAATAATCACAATCTGTTATAGAAGTTTATACATACCTACACATATTCTGACCTATTTACATATGGCAGACTATCGAACCTGTGTAATGACATTATTATTCTTATTGTCACTATCCGTTATATTAACTTCTATTTTTACTCACCTAGTAGTTCCAAGAATTCACATCAATATTTGGGTGGTTTCACAGGTGGACTGGCCGCCAGCGCTGGCCACGCGTGCTTACAATTACAAGAGATATGTAACACCGTTTCACAGTCACACCCGCCACAACCGCCCTTTTTACGTCAAAATGTATGGAAATCTCGCCGGCGCTGTTGGCCAGGCCTTTATCATGGAAGCTGCTTAAGCATTGGAATTATCTCCCCACGTCCATGTTTTTAAGAACTTTCACTGTGAAAATGATCTTTTTTTAAATTGGCTTACCACAAGCCACATATTTTTTCATGAGCTGGGGTCGCAGTCAAAGTCATAATATTTACTTGTAAAATTTGTTTATTTTCAGTATTCAAAATGCGCATAGCATATTGTTTTTCCACTCTCTCTTGCCATTCGCCATGTCAATAGTTCCTTCACCATTACATCACCAATAAATAGCAAATTCTTAACTATGAATTGTTGTTGCTATAACGTCTGATGAAATTAAGATATAGGTAGGTTAGTAATAAGGTACCGAATATTATATCCTAATGGAGTAATATAACCAACACCCCACCCTACTATAAGTTTCATAGAGTCGTTAAGCTAAGTTTTAGAGGTCAAAGATATTATGTTAGGCAATACGGCTTCCAAGCGAATATATTGGGTCCTTACCTATGAAATTGGTGTTTTTATTCAGTCTTAGTATTTTGTCTGTAACTATTAAGATTCAGAGTATTCCTAAAAAATAATTACCTCGTCTAAAAATAGACTATAATTTTGAGCTCTTTTGATTTGTTTTGATAATTTGTTGTATGTTTAATTGTGTTAAAATTGGACACGGAGACAACTCTTTTTAAGTGCCTCCCGAATACATCATTTTATTTGCATTCACATAAAAACGATAAATATTTTTTATGAAGTGTGATATTACACATATTACTAAATCTTGTCTGCCACATATTATTATCTCTGGATTTGTCTTTGTGAAGAAAATTGATAAAATTTTAGTATGGAAAATGCAGAATTCCCCAAAATCTCCATACAAAACACCAATTTCATAGGTAAGGACCTAATATTTATTTTTAATTGATGCATTACTGTACCCATTAAACACATTGAGTTAAAATTGTATTAGTACTAAAAGTTGGTCCTTAATAACTAAAAGCTCAATATTCTGCCCACCAACCCGCATTTGGCCAGCGTGGTGGTGTTACGGCCCATACTCCTCATGTGTTTCTCCATGAGGAAGGCCTGTCCCAGCAGTGGGACATATATAGGCTGATGACGACAATATTCTTGCACAGAAACAATTGTTTCTTATATTATGTCAAAGACTAATGAAATATCTACTATGTGAATGACAAATAACTACTTACAACAACATGATTGTTATTTTAAATTTTCAAATAATTTTTAAATTAATTTCATAGCTAATAAATCCTTTTTAAAGATATTTTTAATTTCTGCAAAAAATATATATGATTCAGTTTTGAAATATACATTCCGCATAAACACTATAATTTTAATTCATGCAATTTATATTAACACCATCTTCCTAAAATTAAATGTTTTTAGCTCGCATAGAAATATTTTTAAGACATCTGTCGAGATAATATAATGTAAGCTGTGTTTTTCTGTCTCCTGACTTATCACATGTCTTTTTGCTTTTCACTTGACGATCTCTGTCAAAACAAACCTTCATTACTTGCTTAGGTACTATTAACATCGTTTGTGAACTAGATCCTAGCTTAAATTAAGTACAAGATTAATTATTGCCTTATTATTAATTAACCATCGTTGTTTGACGGCAGCGTTATTAAATTCACCAATATTGAGCCAGCGTGATGCGCCGGACTAAAGTGTTGTGCATATTTGCCCACTAAATTAATAATACAAGCATTTTGACAGTATTGAAGCCAATATTCATACTTTGCATCCCATATAGAATACATTAAAAATTAATTTATATCAATACACTTCTGAATGTACTTTTGTCTCTGAGAAATATTGTTGGTATAATATTTACAAGTGAAAAATTCGGGGAAGAATTCCCATAATTTTGAAGAAGAATTTCTGGAGAATATAATTACAAAAGACTATTTGAGTTCTTATAGTGTACCTTTTCCACTACTACCACCTTTTATACTACATTTTTAGCTCGTTTTTTTATCGTAACCAACCTATATACATCGCACTGTTGCACACAACCCGCCCTTTATGGACAACATATGAAAGCACGGGCCGTAACAGCATCACGATGGCCCGATGCGGATTTTTTCCTAAAGCAATCCGAAATGGAAAAGTACAATTAAAGAGACGACAGTTAATGTGTCATCTTTAATCGAATATTCAATAACATATCATATCATCACGCCTCGTTTCCCCAAAGGGTGCTAACATCCACATTTCGCCAGATATGATAAGTCTCCGGTTTAGGCCTGTGCATGGCAACAGGCTCGCCACCTGTTACATGTTACATGCCACTGTTACATGGGTAACATATCTGACGAAACATGGGTTAACACCTCCGTCATGCTCACTCAAATGACTCTGCTGTGGTGTCACGTGCGTCGGGTCGTTGCGTTCCCTATAATATGGTTGAGCGAAGCGATGGCTGATTCATGTGTCATGCCTGTGAACAGGTGCCACTATCGGTGTCTGGTCAAACTCATGCCTGTCTGATATATAGAATTGGCGTTATCAATTAATTTTATTTTGGGACTGTATGGTACGGCAACCTGTCCTGGTTTTGTATATACTACTTCTTAAATTAATCAACGGAACCTTAATTTTATTTTACTTTTGTAATATTTTAGACTACTTGCATTTATAATGGAAAATGTGGTAAACTGCAGAATATATAACACAGATATTTATTTATTTTTTCTTCTAAAACTTCAATGACGTTGTAGTTTATGACATTTTTTAAAAAAGAAAAACAATGTAAAGGGAGGATAGAAACTTGCTGAGTTTCTTGCCCGTTGGATGGCGTAGTTTATCCTTTCACGAAAATTTTTAAAATGCTTTTGACGTTCATAAGCATGTGCTAAGACGCATCTTAATTGAAAAAGCGATATTGAATTTTGAATTCTGAATTAAGTAAGGTATCTAGCCATTATAAAACACACTCTTTGGCAAAGCGAAAATTTCAAATAATCTTCTCAAATATGAATCGCAAGCAAATACTTTTATACTGCCAACATCTTAAGGAATGTAACTCGCTGCTTGCACATGTTTTCGAACACTGCAAGTTAGAGCTCAGCAAATCTTGAAAAAGCTAGCGATTTCAAAGTTAAGTCCGTGTAGAAGCGAAATGTTTCAAATGTAAAAAATATTTTTTTAATCAAAATATCACTAGAGGAAATTGAACAATAAAATTATAACAATTTATTTAAGCGATTCGTAATTTAATATTAATAAAACTGTTTGCTTTTGGTACTGTATGGTTTCTTTAAGTACACGTAATGTAATCATCTTTAGCGTGAGATAACAAGGAAAACAAAAGGAATAATTAATCGACTCCGAAACTGTAGATTCCATTCCATTATCAAATGGAAACTGGAAACTTGCCTTCCTATTTGAAGATACGCGTTTATTACTAAAGATTATGATGACAGCAGTCTTACGTTTGTTATTATCTATATGTCTTGATAAACAATCCTTTTTGAACACACGGCTTCCTAGAAAATTTTGAATACCTAGGTTTTTAGACTTTTATAAAGGTACATTTTTGATGCGTGGTTGTTCGTGGTTCTGAACACATAATTAAAGCTTTTATAACGTTCTTAAGTTTAAAAAAAGATTATTAGTGAATGCGCACACTTGCAGAGAAAATCGGTTGAAGTAATATCGTTGCTTCATAGAATTTTTAAATACCATGGAATTGTAAGCCCTACTATAAGCACTTGTAGAGTTAAATTGCCTTATCTTAGACGATTCTCAGTAACTACGTACTTGATCTACTCAGATCACAAATAACATAAATAGCTTTTTTTATTACTGACAGCTGTCTGATGCAAAAATATCTGATCATTGACTTTCATACCTTTTGAAGTTTTGCATTAATAGAATCATGCTTGGTGTAAGGTTAATAAAAAAATTAAAAACTATAACCACTGCTAATTTGTAGATGTTACATACCAATTAAAACATTTCGTATAAGCCCACAACAGAAGTATATTTCCAAGTCAATTTCACATTAAAGGTGGCGTTTTAAACAATGTTTATTCGGAAATAAATCTCTTACGCCAAACTTCTCCCACTCATGTTTCCACGAAGTGCTCATGAAAGTTTTGAGTGAAAAATTACTGTAATAATTTTTGTTGAACTGCGAACGTCTGCCGCGTCTTTGTAATTAGATCTCGCAGTGAACTCGAGTTTCCAACGGTCGTTTTCTTAATCGCTTTGTTAGTTAGTTATATTTTCGATAAATGTTTCGGCATTCTCTCAACTATTTGGTTCAATGTACGAAGAAACTGTAGTCCATAATTCTATTAATGTTGAGGCTACGTTTTACCTTTAGTTTATTACAAAATTTTGAAACGTATTCTACAAGCGTCACAGATTGGTAAAAATCAAATAGAATTCATTTGAGCGTTGAATATCTTTGAGTTTGACAATTTTTACGAAATTTGCTTATAAATTAAATATTGTACACGATAGATTTATCTCCGACATGTCGATAACAAGTATATTGTTTTTGTATTTTACATAAAGGCGTAATAATATAATGATTTTGTCTGTTAATATAAATCCAATTAAAAATTAACCGTTGATTGGATTAACACTTCGCATATTTTAGAATCTATCATAAATATCTTCTGTATTTTAAAACCTTATTAATGAAGACTAATTAAATAAAGTGTGAAGCAAAATTGTTGCCGCGAAATTGTATTTGCGAAGTTTGTGTTATCTGTGCTATAAATCCTACCATCCGGGCACATCATGGCAGATTAATGACCGAAATTTGTTAGAAAAACAAACAAACTTGCTTTATTAGTATTTGGCCTTATCTGCGTGTTGGGTACTTCGCATCGGGTGGCGTAATTGAATTTTTGATCAAATATTTGTTCCTTAGATCGGCAAACCTTAATAATAGTTCAGGGAACTTAAGAAGGAATAATTTGATTGCTACATCATGTTATTGAGATTTGATTTTAATGGGCTGGTTAATTATGTTTACGTTGTATAGAAAATGTAGTTGTTTTTTTCAGTTTGCTCGTTTGCAACTTTTGAAGTAATCATTTAAACACGCCCCGTGTTGAACCGGGACACAAAAAGAAAGTACCAACTTCTTTTCTTGCCTAGACTGTCGTAAAAGGCGACAAAGGGCGTATTGAGTACTGGGTCTGTGATTGTGTAGGCGATGAGCTAGCCACTTCTTTCAGGGTTTTTCATCTGACCAACCCAATTTTTGTATGGCTAAATGTGGTCTTAAGGAACACAGTGCTCCTTGGACTCTGCTTACCCCTTCGGGGATTACAGGCGTGATTGTATGTATGTATTTTTTTGATTTATGCATAAGTGAAATCCGCAATCAATCCCACGTAAACCATGAAGTAGTTTCTGCATAATGCGCCTACAAACATACAAATACCTAAATCGCATCCTTTGCCAATATTGTTAGATACCTATACTTGAAGGAGAAATACAGAATTCAAAAATGGCCTTTTTAACTTCTTTTATTGCGACCCTAATCGCAACTTTATTATGATTTCCTATCATCGAAATCTATTAATTAATCTTATCAAACCCCAAACCAGGTATTCGTTTGGCGCTTGACGTATTTAGTTCACCGTAACAAATCCGACATGTCACACATTTTGGTCACGTCCCAACTGATCGTGGAATCGAATTTGCAGCACAAAATAATAAAATTTTACGTCGCCGATGCTCGTATCGATTTAAGCAGAAAATTAGATTGTAACCTGCTTTTAAATGAATTATATTGCCATGACACGGTGTGTGGATATCTGGTTTCAATATTTTCACAGCGAATGTTAAGCAGCGCTTGCCGTCAACATTGATAGCTTAAAAAGTTTACACGAGGCTCATGTCATCACATCATTGATGCTGTTTGAACTTGGTTTGGTTGACGCTGATTTTTTTTTTAATTTGTAATTTTGGCCTTTCATTGAATTTTGATTGTTAAACACACAAGCCTGTTTTAATGCTTAATCAATCTAAACTCAAGAACTTTTAGAAGAAAAATAAATTGTCGTCAAGAATCGTTTAGTCGATTTTACACACGGTACCAGCTGCTCCTCTTTCTCATCGATAGTTCTTTTTCCGTGAACTCCGTATGTAATACATGGTTGCCTCGTATTGTCTGTTCATATAAGTTATTGTTTTCAAACTTTATATAGAACTCTCCTTTACATCATGTTACATTTATATCCCGTAAAAAGTTTCCTTAGCTTGACAAAGGAGTTTTCTGGGAAGCGTAAAAGATCTTAATCTTACCAAGATTTCGCTTAAATATTGTTTGTAACTTTCACGCTTATTCATAAAACACGATAAACAACTACTTAAACATTATTTAGCTAATCAACGAGTTCAGTTTTAAGCAATGTTTTTTTAAACAAGATTTTGAGGAATAATATACAATTTACATATACGTTAGTGCATGACTAAAATTTATCGACATTATTATCGATGTTTATCTTGAATGTTTACAATCGAAAATTAATGTTATTCATATTTTTATTGAATAACGATTTTAAATCTGAATTTGACAATAAAAACTATGTTCAAATACATGACTGTGTGAGGTATATATTTGTATTGGATTCGTTTCCTTTGTATTACTTATAACTGTTTTTAAAGCATATTGCAAGCAAATATGCTTTCATCTTTTGCTGCATAGCAAGTTTCAAATTAAGAACCTAGGGTATTAAAGTATGTATGTATGTATGTATGTAGTATGTTTGTCATTTGTAGGGAGATCTAAAAGAGAGAAAATCGCAATAATTTAACAATGAAAAATTGGCAAACATTATTAATTTTGAGTATAGAAGTTTGTGCTTAAACAACATTTTGTTAAAATCTAAGGATACAATTCAATTTAGCCTTAAAAAGTTCAATGTTAAAATATAATTGTCTATTTGTAAATAAAACAATATTAAAACGTATTTTAATTTATTTTTGGTAAAATCTATCGCATTGATAACAGGGATACATTTTTGTCAAATTAGGAGCTCATGAAAATTTCGCTATCATTACAGTTCCGAGAGCATTTCAATAAAAAACGTTACTCAAAATGAAATAAGATAATTAAAAATACTATTTTAAACTTAGGTATTACTGCAACTATCGATATATTTTGTAAGAAATATCGCCTCGTAGCTAATAAACGCACACATTCACAATTCAAAATTGTTAACGCATTTTCGAGCTGTCACGTGGTCTATATGTTAGTATATTCGTATCTATAATTTATCATACTTTTCCTGAAATTGTCTTATTTGACAGATATGTCACATTTCAAAATTAGAATTGGGTTTTTTGAAGTAATATTTCCCTAAACATTGTTTTAAGGATTGCTTAAACTTTAATCGCGTTTATGTATAAGGAGGTTAGTCTTTCAACAACACTTAAAAATGTAAAAAGAATATTAACGTAAACGGCTGCTAAATTGTCATTTTTTAGAAAGTTTACCATAATTTATCTCTTGGGACGGTAACATCTCGAACCAGAAACAGGGAGAATAAAATTCTCTTTTTGACAACCGTAAAACAAGAGTCGTTTAACTTTTCGTATTAGCGTCGTGATTCGAGATGCGGTCTTTGTATTCACTGACCAGGGGTGTATTCAGGGATATTAGTAACATGACTGACCACAATTGCGTACACTCATTTGAATTGTTGAAATTGTAGTTTTGTATTTAATATGTCAAAACACGATTGTGGCTGATTGTGGCTGATTGTGAATCAAACTGCTACTATTGTCAAAGCCGGTTGTGAGTGTATTTTTTATTCTACATTATTTTACAAATAATAACATTGCAACAGACATATTTTTTAATTGTATAACCATCCATAAATCATCAAGTAATTATCAAAGAATATCCCAAGCACGCATAGAGCTACAAAAGACAAAACCATAGCTTAGAGAATCTGTCTAATTTGTGTTTTCATTTTGTGCGTAACTCAAAAACCATGCGGAATCAATTCTACATACAGTTTTCACTGATGTCTAGCTAGAGGACTCCTTAAAACAAAGACTTCATTTTGTATATTTTTCTTATAACACAAAATTAACATAGAATGCGCCGCATACTATTTTTGCACTTGTTTAGAAATTCGTACTAAACAAACACTAGTAGGTTTATAAGTCTATTGCCACACGCCGCCGTAAATACAAATGAATCTAATTTCGATTTCCTACAAACTGCGATCTCAGTCCGACCCTGCGGCTGACATCATGAACGTTACTAGACACAGCACTATTTGTCTCAGCGTTCTTTGTCCTCGCATCTACGTACAGAACCATTTCCATCAACCATTTTTCAAGGAAGATACATGCCCATTTTATATGCACGAGCTACGCAGGAAATAAATGGTGACGGAGACCGACAGAAATATGGCTTAATGTAATGTTTCTTAGTACGCTTATTGTATAAAACGGTTTATTTTGTAGAAATTGTTTTTATAAGACTGACAATTTTCGAACGATTTTTCGATATTAAACCTATTGGGATACTTAAAATATCCATACTAAGAACTAAGCTTGTAAACGTAGTTATAAGATATTTCTAAGATTCTATCCTAATTAATTATATAATATAAAACCCTGACTATTTGTTAGTCATTTATTCACGTCTAAAACAATAATTAGGAAGAGTTTTTGCAGCTGCCTTTGACAGATACATTTGCTAACAATGTTTCATTATTCAACTGTTACATAATTACATTGAATAGTGGTCGATACATATTAGGGGTTAAAGTATTAAATTGCCGTTTTGTATGGATTTTTTTTCAGATTTCTCAACAACGACAAATCCAGAGATAATAATTGTTGGCATGTATCATTAGACAAGCTTAAGCAATATGTGTGATATCACTCTTCATAAAAATTATTTATCGTTTTTAAGTGAATGCAAATCAAATGATGTATTCGGGAGGCACTTAAAATGTGTTGTCTCCGAGTCCAATTGCATCGCAATCAAACTTACAACAAATTATCAAAACAAATAAAAATAACTCAAAAATATGGTCTATTTTAAGAGGAGGTTATTATTTTTTAAAAGTACTCTGAAACTTAATAGTTATAGACAAAATACTACGAGAGAAAAAAAAAGACAATTTCATTCTTTAACCCCTATTAACTAAAACTTTGATTTGATTTGATTGGCTTGATCGATATACATTTTACAAGCAACCGGTTCTAGCAATTTTTATAGCATACTAAACTAAGTTTATTCATCGTTTCCTCTCCAAGGGGTTATAATGTAGCTGTAGTGAGGCACTAAACGAGTAGAATACAATTTTTAATACACGCCTGCGGAATTCCTAGCAGAATTTTCACGTAACAGGCATAATCCGAGATGAAGAACTTTCTAATAACCGCTCTACTTAGATTCATTGCACCTTGCAGAAAATTTTTACAACTTTCCCGGATGTTTGTGGAACTTTTAGAATGACATTAATCCCCAGTAATTTCTCGCCCGATTTTAAAATTAAAAGTTCTTTCTTGTGGTGCTTTCGAGATTGCGATATTAATCTAGCGCGAAGTAATATTAAGTTCTTCTTTAAGTTTATTTTATGCCGCGAACTTTTGAAAGAGATTCTTGATTTTGTCAGCTCTTTCAACTACGCAAAGAACATTATAGTGTGCTAACGAAATGTTTATTAACATTTTTTTTCACTTATTAAACAAATAATTTTGAGTTGGAATCTTTGTAGAAGCAAATTCTTTTGAGGTAACAATAAACATAATTTGTATGTAGCCAATAATACAAGTATCACACCACAGATATGCATGTAAATAGATATTTTCACTGCAAAAACTAGAAAAAAATGTGTGATCAGTTTGGATCTCTTGTATCAAAATTAAGGCTGTTTAAAAAGTTGACACGCTTTGTTTCAATTCATATTTTTATACCTAAATGCATGAGTATTTCTGTGCATGACATGAACTATTACATTGGTGCTCCTTGCATCTTGCAGTTTTTAATTTCAATAACAAATTTAATAAAATAATTGTAAGATTTCGCGGGAATAATTTATTATTTAATACTAAAGCAGAAATACGGCTGATATTACAAATTTTTTAAAGAAAATATTGTTAAATAAATTTTATGTTACGGTATTGTTATTATTGTAAAAAAAATTATTGAACAACTGCTTTATTTTAACAAAGCTCCAAACAATGTCCAAACTACCATTTAGTGAGCTTTAAAAGCACATTAGGAATGTAGAAGATGAATTTTCCCGGTTTTGTAATGGAAGATGTAATGTTAACAATAACAATTTCGTTGTTTCCTTGATAATCCATACTGTAAATTAATAATGCATTATTTTACATTCTTAAGAGTATGTAAATACCGAAACTGAATAAATAGTTTTACTGTTGACTATTCCCAAAATGAACTCTTATGATTTTTAGGGCATTTCTGTCAACAGAATTACGTACTATAGAACTAGTGAAAATACATGATTTGTAAAGTATGTGCACTAGAACAACAGCTTGTCAGCCTACCACGATCTTATTTACCACTTTGTATAGTCTGATTATAAAATTTTCTAACAGTTATACATTCATACATACATAATACTTATCACGTTTTTTTCCCATATGAGTAGGCTGAGAATATTTTTTCCATGTACTAAAATCACAGATCACTGACAGCCGCTTCGCTTCTTAACTGAAATCCTATCAGTTAAAGTGACAAACATAATTCTTATTCTAAATATTATTTTTGGCTAATACATAAAAGATACACAATTTAAGAATATATTTTAAAAGAAGAATATATAGAAAGAAGAATATATTTTAAGAATAAAATTTTGAATATATTTTTTATTACACAAAATTCCTAACATATTTTGAATATCATATTAGCAATAAAAGTAATTAATTTCAAATGCTGACATAAATATATGCTCTCTCTAAATATTCGCTAGTTTTCATAGCGTATGACTAATAACTCTTCCTGCATGCAAACGACTTTTGATTAATGAATGCGACCATCACCGTCGATGGCAGTACAAATTATAGCGTTTGAACTGACATGAATATTAGCATAATATTTTGAGAGCAACGGAGTCCAATAAAGCATATCTAGGATGGCTGGGCTTTGAAATCAGTATGGAGTATGGACCAGTCTGATATGTACCTAAACATTGCACATCACTGTACTAACAATGGCATAGATGATAAGGTTTGTTAACAAAAGGAGATTATAGACGCAACATAATGGGTTATCCCATTACTTTGATTGCCGCTTTTGATGCATTTTCCCTCAAATTCAATAGTTGACTCATATCAAAAATTATGAAAATAATGATGAATTCACATAGTAAGTCCAAGGGTCCGAAATATACCAAGTTTAATATATATTCAAAAACGCTATCCACCATATTCGTGAAATTAGTTTATAACGCTTCATGTAAACAATTACTACGCATGGTCAAAATCCGTCAAACGCCAGTTGCAACTAATCAAACATGTCTGTCGGCTGTGTCAACTTGTGCCACGCATGCGTATTGAATTGTTTACCAAAATCGTGACTAACACACATAAGTCATAGACCAAAATGTCCGAAGGCGTTTTTTTTTGTGTTAAAGGCTTCAAAAACAATTATATTATTTTTTATGGTGATGGCTAACAGTAATGAATAATTTGGGGCCTAATAAAAAAAGGGTCAACTAGCCTATTGTGACTAAGAGTATTGCATAGTACACGTAAGTTTTAACAAGTACAATCTGAACTAGTACTCGTAATTTATGTATGTCCTTGATATAATCCTTGCGGAGTATCTTGTCCGTATCATCTCTCGATAGGGCGATTAGTTTTAGCAACTCGCCAGCCGAAATCAAAACGTACTAACCACTACGCCACCGAAAGCTTAAAAATAACATATCCTGACGCATATTTCGATACGTTAGAAGAAAACTAATGTACGGTTAATTGTAAATATTTCTTGCCTCACAGTGTGCCCGGTGCATGACCATCAGTAACATGAGGACCTAACATATCTTGCGAAATGTGGGTGTTTATACCTCTGCCTACCCCTTCGGGGAAAGACACGTGATGATATGTTATGTTATGTGTCGATACGGATAAAGGGGTAGACAAAGGTGTTACTCCCTGCGCCCACATTTCGTTTAATATGTATACGATCCCTAAGCAACTCCCTATCACTGTCGTATAACTAACACACAATGTAAGCCAAGGATATCCAGAAGAGACTGTGCTTGTTTTTTGAATAAAAGGTGTCGTTTTCCTAAATAACTAATCAACCACACAAAGCCTAAATAATAATGTAATTAATCTCTGAAAAATTGATAACTCTATTTGTTACAGGCTGTTGTATAAGGTATTTCAATTATCAATTTAGTACCAATTAAGTTAGTTCAATTATCAAAAAAGTATCAATTAAGTACCATTTTTTAATGACACAATTACGTTCTTTCGAAACCCACACGAAGCAAAAATAATTTTTGAATATTCCCCAGTCCCTTTTATTAATTGTCAGCTCAATACTTACTTTTCTTATTCTTAAGGTTTTTTTGTGGACAAACGGGCTGGTAAGTAAGTATGGTAAGTGATCATAGTACCCGAAGAACTGCAGATGCGTTGCATATGGAAAAAATGCGCTCTTTTTTTGAATTAAAGCCAATTCAAACCAATAAAGTCCTTAAGTCTAGAGTAAATAAAAATATAATTTAAAACAATAACAAATGTATTAAGCAAAACGGTAAAAAAGTACTAAATTGCTTTGAAGATAAATGGTACAACCAAATAAAAAGGCATGATGAAAGCAATAACCGGCTTTAGCTTTAACAAAAAGTACTTTAGTACTTTTTGTTTTATCTTCGAAAAATGGTTTGAACCAGGATTAAAAGTCGCCTATTAACTTAATAGCGCTGACTATGCGGATTACAACAGCAAAATACTTTCAGAAAGGATTTTTTATGTTTTGTTGAAAGGACCTTGCGGTTTTAGAACAAAAGTAAGTGAGATTATTTTGCAATTCATGATAGATCTTTATATAGTGTGTTCATAATTTGGAGCCTATAATGCAAACATCAACGCCTAGCCTTAGACTAATTTGTATGATAATAATTAAGAAAACATGTTTATGAATACAAAAAATTATACCAAATTCAGTTTAGGTACAATCGACCAAATTGATTCATGACCCACTTTGACAATATTTACGTACGTTTCCAAGGAAACCTGTATACATTTAAATGCTACGGAAAAATGACATTATGGTGGGTCAGAAATCTATTTCTTCGATAGTACTATCAGAAATTCTTCTTAATACAACTCAAGTAGTAACGCAATTGACCAATATTTGGAATTCTTAAGGTTATCATTCTCTTCACATAACGAATTCGATTGAGACGCCTTATCAGGAAATATATGGAAATTTTGATAACGGATTCAATTCAGGGCGAGTGATGGACGAGGGTGGCTCCGAAAGCACCAGTCGATGAATTAAGGCGATTCGTCTTGACGGGGAAGCGATGCAGGTGTGTTTATAGAGTGGTATAGCGTGTCTAGTCCGGTATACATATATACTCCAGTATGTTATGTGTGTACTCCGCACGTTAAGTACTAAAGTGAAGCACAGCGAAAGCTGCTAACGGAAGTCCTAGGCGAGGAACCATTTTATTGTAATATTTCTTAACAATCATTACTCTACACGTTATAATAAATAATATGTTTTCGTATTTTAAGTACAATGATAATACAAAATATTGTAGAGTAATACTTTGCGAATAAAATATATACGATTAAATATATATTTTAAGATGAGACGATCATTCTAAGTTTAGTCAATTGGTTTGAGAGTCTTTGGCAATGTTTTATTTTGGCCATCCCTCAATTTAGATCCCCTTGGCACTATCACAAGAAACACTAAAAGCAGTCACATGTAAATTTGTAAAAACTACGTTTTCCACTCAGACATAGCTTGAGTGTTCTAAAAAGAAAACAATGTCTCCGGTTTCAAAGAGAAATAGCAATCCTTTTATTGGACTAGCATCAAGTGAAGGTATCATAACGAATTAGTATCGAATGCCGATTTTTCTGAACGCATTAACATGGATAGGTACTCTGTGCCTCTCTAGTTTCACTCAGAGGTAAAACGATCAGAGAACTCCGCAAGTAAATTGAGTCGATTCGTCTTACTCGCATGAGAGATACTAAAGCCGCTCACATACTGCTTCCGATTCAATGTTTGGAATAAAAAAATTGTTTTCGGTTTGATTCCGAAATCCGATGCCATTATCTTCAGATCCCTCGGTAAAATAATTGATTCCATTGACAAATCAATTTCAAGAAATCCAATCTGTTTGCTGAGACAGCCCAATCGACTATAAGGTGTTTGATAACCCTTGTCAGGCAATTAGAGCTGGAAACGAGATTTGAATATCATTACGGAATTGATTTCAATAGTAGTCAAGAATACTTAGGTTTCTGTCCGTCTTACTTATGTCTAATTTTTCCTAGAATTCACTCTTAATTAAAATCACAGTCAACGTAATTAAACGTTCTCATCCTATATACGGTCCACTGCCAGTCACAGGCCTTCCTCGTGGAGAAACTTAAGGGGAGCATTGTCCCTAACACCACCACGCTGGTCCAATACGGGTTGTTTCCTGATATTTTTATTTAAGTAAAGATAATTCTTAGTCTGACAATCAAAGTTATTATTTAAAATTTTCTTTTTACACATGTTATTATTTTAGGTTTTAATCAAATCTAATGTATGATAATAAAATTTTGATCAACCAGCCTATTTATTTAAAGTGATTTCAAAGTTATTACGGAATCGAAGCAATTGTTTTACGATTTAGTCTTAGGTTTGCAAACAGTCTAGTGATGAGTGCGATAGCTCCACTGAGCCTATACGAAAGCTCCACTGATTCCCAAATGCTTGCAGAGACGATCGCTAGGGACATCCTGCTGAATATTGAGACAAAGACGGATACAGACACATACAGTCACTTCCAATTTACTAGCTTACTACACTGAATGACAATGAAATGGCAGATAAGTCTGATTTACATAAAAACGGAGAATTTCAAAAGTATTACCTTAAAAACTTGGATTTCTTAAAAAAGGATAATTTAATGTAATTATGCAATGTAATTTGAACTGAAAAGAACTCACTGTCCTCCATATAAGGTAAGTAATTCAAGACCGCACAGTTAGTGAATTTGATATTTCAGTTATTGAATTAATTTTAAAAGCTTTCTTGCCGCTCTATAAGGGTCATGTATAGACTTAAGGTTCTGGGTTGAGGTCTTGGGCAGGTTGTAATAAATGTAAGCATTATTTTGAGCCTTCCGTAAAAGCAACTCGGACTTGTGCCAAAACAATTATCTTAACCGGCCTATTAATATGTGTATGATATTAAGCTGGGTTTTGGCGACTTACCGATGCACTCCTTCAACCGCCACGTACGATGAGGGCCGAGCTCAGTAACGCGATGGTTCGTCGGCGCACTAGGAGGAGTATGTAGCCAGTAAAGGTATCACACACAGGGTCCACAGGTTGCTAGTCCACGCTAACTTCCAAGGGAAAAGAGTCTCAGAACTAGATGATGATTTCGGTTATTAAGTTATAGAGGATGATTTAGAGCGAGGCACTCGCGTCGATCGTTGGTTTCGAACAGTTAGCACGTAGTTTAAGTAGAGGGCACCACGGGCGCACGTAGTGTTGCCATGCCCAAAATCAGTGTTGGCTTCTGGAGCTACTCAATAAGCGCCTCACCCAGACACGAACAATATACATCTTCCAAAAGTGTTGTTGTAATTGAAAATAAAATAAATGGAAAAATATATATCTGTTCCAGTATGGAACATGCCGCTCACCTTAAAAGGACGTACTTGCTTTTAACAAGTTAATACTTAATTACATTGATATCATATGAAAAAAAATATATAGGAAATTTACTAGGAACTAGGTACGTATATTAAGTTTGTAACGATTCTAATTATAACAATATAAGTTATTCTGAGGGCAAAGGACAGACCTTAACCACCGGTCGTTTAAACAAAGAACTGCCCCGTCTCAGTGTCACTACGCGAGTAACGTTGTCTGTGCCAGGATGTAGCATCTCAACACGGGCCAGCCGCCACTGTAATGGTGGGAGGTTGTCGTCGATGACTACCACAACATCCCCCATGCGAATGAGTGAGCCGTGACTCTCATGCCACTTTTGACTCTGTTGGAGCTCATGTAAAAATTCTTTACTCCAACGCCGCCAGAAATGTTGAAGTGATTGTTGCACCCAACAACGCCATCGAGTTAGTCGGTTAGGATTCTCGTCTATCAATGAAATGTCCGGTAAAGACGTTAACGGTTCGCCTATCAAGAAATGAGAGGGAGTTAACGGAAGCGGATCCGTAGCGTATGCACTCGTCGCACAAAGCGGACGTGAGTTTAAGACGGCCTCTATTTGACATAGAAGGGTGTGCATTTCGTCATAAGTTTGAGTACGGGTACCGACGACACGATGCAAGTGGTGCTTAAAACTTTTAACACCAGCTTCGAATAATCCTCCGAAATGACTGGCATACGGAGGCTGGAAATGCCAAGTAAGTCCCTGCTGTAACGACAGTTTGTTTAATTCACTCTGTATCGAGTCACTTCGTAAAAAGGTATATAACTCCTTGAGATAATTATTACAGCCCACGAAATTCTTTCCACAGTCCGAGAAGATATCGGTACATAAACCACGGCGAGAAGTAAATCGTCGCAAAGCGGCTAAAAAAGCATCGGTGGACAACTCTGATACGAGCTCCAGATGTATGGCCTTAACGCTCATACATACAAAAACAGAGACGTAACATTTTGTAATTTTTGCGTTGCGTACGTTATTAGCGCGAACATAGAAAGGACCAGCGTAGTCGACCGCCGTCTTAACAAAAGGTCGCGCCGGACGAAGTCGAGTGGCGGGCAGCGGTGCCATGCGCGGTTGGCTCCGAGCGGGGCGCGCGCGGAAGCATGGAACGCAGCGATGGATACGCTGGCGGACGATATCACGGCACGACAATATCCAGTATCGTAATAAAAGTAAATATTGTACGGATCGCGGCCCGGCATGGAGATGCGATATATGGGCGTCGTCAATAATTAAATTAGTTAACTGATGTTTTTTAGGTAAAATTAACTGGTGTTTTGACTCGTACGGTAACAACGATTTATCAATTCTACCGCCTACACGTAACAATCTATCTGTATCTAAAAACGGTGTTAAACGACGTAATTTTGACGTAACGCGAACAAGTTTCCCCAACGCAGAAAATCTTTTAATAATTTCTATATCCAGTTCCGGTGTAGTTGTAATGTTGCAATGAATATTCGCGCGTCTTTCTTCGTCCGTATGATAAGATGACCTAAGTTGAGGCCACGAAGCTTCATTACAACACAGCCAGATGGGACCGTGAAACCACATATTGTGTTGCACAAATGCGGCCGGCAGCATACCGCGGGATGCTGCGTCTGCTGGGTTGTCCGCGGAGAGGACGTGACGCCAACAGTTTGCAGGTACACGCGTTAGGATTTCACTGACACGATTTGACACAAAGGTCTTCCATTCGTGTGACGGTGATCGTAGCCACGCTAACACTATGGATGCATCAGACCATGCAAAGACCTGCTCACACTTAAACTTAGGTCCGTATGTGTGTATCACCTTGTCTATTAAATTTGATAGTATCACGGCTGCCATAAGTTCGAGTCGTGGTACAGTTAGTTTCACCCGAAGAGGTGCTACTCGAGTCTTTGCAATTGCTAAAAAGGTGCGCACACAACCATCTGTGTCCGTAAGACGTATATAGACGGAAGCCGCGTAGGCTCGCTCAGAGGCGTCGCAGAATCCGTGAATTTGTACAGAATCGTATGAAGGGATAATATGTCGCGGAAACGACACATGCGATAATAGTGGTAGCTCGTCTGTGTATGCCTTCCACGAATTAATAATTTCCATGTGTGGTGTTTCGTCCCAACCCACGTTAGTTATCCACAGCAATTGAATTAAAAGTTTAGCATAAAGCGTAACTGGAGATAAAAAACCTAGTGGGTCGTAGATTTTGGCTATCTCGGAGAGAATAGCTCGCTTGGTACACGTAGTGTTCCCGACCTTAACGTGAAAACTAAAATGGTCGGCCTCAGGATTCCACTGCAGCCCTAGCACCTTAACCTGCTTATCGTTTTCCATCTGCGCAAAGGGAACGATGTTCTGCCGCTCACCATGAGAATCTGGTGGGACAACTGCGGCCAGAATTTCGGGCGAGTTGCTATGCCACTTTCGCAATTCGAACCCAGCTGTCTCACATATGCTAATTAGTTCTCGCTGAAGCATCATAGCGGACTCGATAGTGGGACCACCGGAAATGACGTTATCAACGAATACGTCATTCAGTAGCACAGGTGAGGCAAGTT
This sequence comes from Parapoynx stratiotata, assembly GCA_910589355.1. Lineage (NCBI taxonomy): Eukaryota > Metazoa > Arthropoda > Insecta > Lepidoptera > Crambidae > Parapoynx > Parapoynx stratiotata. Next base: position 7,343,512 of record OU342466.1, read on the forward strand.
CAAATTGAGATTCGTCGAGGGCCAACTGCTTGATTGTGCGCAGTGCTAAGTAAGGAGACGAACTAACACCGAACGTGACAGTACGAAGACGGTACTCTTGAAGAGGTTCCTCTGGAGACTGTCTCCAGAGGATACGCTGAAAATCCCTGTCTTGTTGCCGAACAAGGATGTTTCTATACATTTGTTTTATATCGGCTGTGAATGCCACAACATGTATTCGAAAATTTAAAAGTATATCTACTATGTCCAGGTGAAGCTTTGGACCCGTTAGTAAAATATCGTTTAGTGAATGTCCACTGGATGTTTTACACCCAGCATCGAAAACTACTCGAGTGCGGGTAGTTTCACTACATTCCCTCACCACACAATGATGTGGAATGTAATAACTAGCACCGGCGACAGCGGAGTTACTATCAACTTTCTCCATGTGGTTGAGATCCACGTATTCCTGAAGACAAGCATGATAGTCTTCCTTAAGCTTAGGACTTCGTTCCAGTCGATATTCCAGCTTACGGAAACGCGCCATAGCCACTTGCCTGGACTCGCCGAGCGGCGGAGTATTAGGTTTGAAGGGTAGTGCAACTACGTATCGCCCCGTCTCGTCACGACTATGCGTCTTTTGGAAAAAGGATTCGCATAGTTCCTCATCAGGAGCGTAACTCCGTTTCTCAGGAAGTGACTCCAACTCCCAAAAACGCTGTAAGTTGTCATTGTCAAATGAGCTAAAACAGACTTGAAGTGAAGTTGGTTCGGTTGCGATGTCGAGATTCCCTAACAATAAATAGCCGAATATGCTATTCATCGCAATTGGGGACCCAGGCGTCCCTGTGACTACATTGCTTAAAATAATGTGGGATAGTATATCCGCACCTAACAACATATCTACCGGTTGAGGAATATGGTAAAACGGATCGGCTAAGTTAAGGTTTTGAATGTGTGACCATCCCTTGTTAGGGAGTGGCACACTCGGCATCTGGGACATTAATCTCGATAAAATTAATAAATTAACCGGAATCGATGGTTGTTGTTGATTACGAGGCGCAATACAGCACGAAACTACGCCCCGCGGTCGCACAGGCTCGGTATCTCCGATTCCGTAAACAGGAACATTTATTTGTTTACGAATCATACCTAAACGCTGCGCACACGCTTCTGTTATAAAACTCGCCTGGCTCCCAGTATCAATGATACAACGTACAGTAGATAACCTCGATATACCTACGTATACATCAACGAGCGCCGTAGACAAAAGTACGGTATTTTTGCATGTTATTATTGATTTCGATACATGATAATTATGAATAGGAGTGTTGTCATTCATCGTAGGTGAATCGGCTGGTGTCACCGAGGGTGGGAGCGAGACGGCATTATTAGAGGTTATTTTATTATTGACCGGTATTGGCGGAGAAAAATGAATTAAAGTGTGATGCCGTTCATGGCATGTACGACAAACGAAATTAGAATTGCAACTATTAACGCTATGTCCCGAATGTAAACAATTGTAGCAAATATTTTTATTTTTTATCAAAGTATATCTTTCGTGTGGATTTAAGTTAAGGAAACGCGAACACCTAGTCAGTGAATGAGATTCATTACAACAAATGCAATTGATTATATACTTTACGCTGTCACTGACATACGGTCGATTATTGTTTTGATTATTCGCTGAGTTTAAATTACTAACAAAGGTACGGATCGGACGTCTCGCTGGTAGACCGGGAGCGCTCGCGTCCGCCGCTGCAGTGCTGTGTCGACGCCCCGTATGAGTACCCGTATGATCAGAGGAACGGCTGCAGATGGATACAATTTCATCTGCCGAGATTTCACGTTCTAGGAAAGAAATTAGTGCGCTTACATCCGGAATATCTGACGAATTAGTTAACGAACGTTCAAAACATTTACGTGTGTTTAGTGGAATCTTACGTAATAAAATCCCTAAAAGTATAAAACTCCATTGCTTAGTGGGAAAGTGCATACTCTCTAACGCTTTAATGCTCTCGTGATAGACGTTAAGTAAATTGCGGATACTTTGAATGGACTTGTCTGAACAAACAGTGATGTTAATAATCCTATCGAGATGTTTGGATGCAATAACCCTTTTATTTTCCGTATCTAGTAATTAAAATATCTAAAGCTACCGAGTAATTATCGTCAGTAATTGGAATAGACTTTATTAAATTATGTGGCTCGTTGTGGACTGTTAGCAACAAATATCTAAATTTTTCTACCTCGGTATAGGCGTTATTAAGGTGTACAAGCGAACGAAATAGGTCGAAATAAGATGGCCAATCTGTAGGATCTCCATGAAAACTAGGTAACGGCAACGTAGGTAGATTTTTGTTGCTATGGCTTGTAACAGGAGGCACAATTGAAGGTCGACTCATGCGTCGATGCTCCTCATCCTGCTGTTTAATTTTATTTAAATGCGTGATGATAGCGTAATACAGATCGTTAAAATCGTTACGAACCTTAATGTGTTCCTCTTTATTGAAAGTTTTTAATTTGATTAGGGTTTTTTCAATCTTAGTTTGAACTTTATTGAATTTACGTTGGTGAGAAGCTAAATCAGTAGTTCGCGAGCGAAATTGTTGTATGTCTGTCGCTGCGAACTGTAATGTACGTTTGAGATCATCTAGTATGAGCTCCCTTTCGAACAAATCTTGTTCGCACGGCGTATCTTCGTCCGTCATTTTGCGTAACAAAGACGGTGGCCTAAGACCGCGTGCGGCAACTATTGAATTAAGTACGTAATACTGTAAAACAACAACAAAATTGGAAGATAGCAATCCGGATCGAACGGATCAAATGATTTATGTATGATATTAAGCTGGGTTTTGGCGACTTACCGATGCACTCCTTCAACCGCCACGTACGATGAGGGCCGAGCTCAGTAACGCGATGGTTCGTCGGCGCACTAGGAGGAGTATGTAGCCAGTAAAGGTATCACACACAGGGTCCACAGGTTGCTAGTCCACGCTAACTTCCAAGGGAAAAGAGTCTCAGAACTAGATGATGATTTCGGTTATTAAGTTATAGAGGATGATTTAGAGCGAGGCACTCGCGTCGATCGTTGGTTTCAAACAGTTAGCACGTAGTTTAAGTAGAGGGCACCACGGGCGCACGTAGTGTTGCCATGCCCAAAATCAGTCTTGGCTTCTGGAGCTACTCAATAAGCGCCTCACCCAGACACGAACAATATACATCTTCCAAAAGTGTTGTTGTAATTGAAAATAAAATAAATGGAAAAATATATATCTGTTCCAGTATGGAACAATATGCTTACAAAACCTTGTCGGCTGATGATTTATGCTTGATGAAGGAAATGAATGAAAGCAAGCATATTCTGACTACTGTTTCATGCCAATTTCAAACGCGACTGCCAGCGCTGTTTTAATTTGACATAAAGTATGTATCCAATGCCGCAATTATTGCGTCTTTAGCACCAAGCTTTGGATATAGCTTTACCAGATGAAACTCACTGCGAATACGACTGCAACTAAATAAGGCTGTTAGTTTGTATTTTCATTGAATATTACAATGTTGTATTCAGTGCTTTAGAGAAGCGTGCATTCGAGTACAGTGAATACCACTTTACTGACGCATTTGCTCATTAGTTTGTCGCGCCCGCGTTCGCGTACAACGCTCCCTACCCTTAAATTATATCACTGGCACATAACATTTTATCAGCAAAGGGTTGGGCAGAGGCGTTAGTCACATATCGTCTGATAAGAACAACTTCCCGGGAGGGACCCTGTTGACATTCACCATGATTTGTGTGATTAAATATGGGCTGGACAAAGGTTTCCTTTCTACACGCCCGCCGCTCTCAATCCTCAGCCACTATACTAACTTTGCTTGTTTATGTATGTATACAAACAAAACTTATGTAGGTACTGTAGTAAATATAACTTTATTATCTATTATCTATTATCTATTATCTATCTATCTCTAGTAGCTACTGACAGAAGAAAAGCTGCGCTCTTCCGTCTACATGCGGTACTTAATGAAGTCCAAGTTAGATAATGATGGGTACGGGAGGTCGGAATTGCTTCCCTATCGACGTGTCGTAATAAATATTTGATGAGCTATTTTATGTTACATATCAAATAGACGAAGGAGGCATCGAATAGCTATAAAAGAGATATTATCTACGCCCTATACACGTACATTTCCAATCATAGAATTTATGTACCGGTGGGAAATTTGAGGGTTGGTATTTCGAATAGATTCACTTAATAAATAAATTCTTACAATCACACGTATAAGGCCACATTAGCTACACATAGGTACAACAATTCACAAGGGTGCTTCAATCATTTGAACTAAGTCTTGAGAGCAGAGCCATCATAAAATAGCAGCAACTATCTTTGTGACGAAAAAATCTTCATTTTTTCACGTTATATTTTAAATCAGCTGTTATCCTTTAATATTCGATAAACAAATTTGAATATACTCTAGACTCCTTTTTAATTATACAATAATTATAAATTATTGAACAATCAATGGTAGCTTAGGATTACAATTAAAAAAACGCAAAAATCAGTCTTGTGTTTAAAATTAAATTTGATGTCTAGGTTTTTAGCGACAGAATGCAAATGGCTTTGAGTCTTATTTTATATTCTGCATTAATTACCTATATAGGAGAATAATGGAACTTAGCCAATCTTTATTTTAAAATGGTTGGGTACCGAACCGTTGGGTAATACTAAATTGAATACATACATATAACTACGACTATTATCCCATTAGGGTTAGTCAGACACTAGGCAAAAGCACCACAAAAGCAGCCCACTGCCATTGTCCGCGCCTTATCAAGCAGTCACGGCAAGTGTGCTCAGCGTGACAGTTGGTGAACCCGTCGCCGCTATAAGCTATTAGATAGTTGTGCAGTTCTAAGATCATAAGTCGCCTTTTACGACACCCAAAGGAAGAGATGGGTTGGTAGTATTCTTTTAATGAGCCGCTACCACACGACTCAATTAAATCGAATTTAAATATGAAATCAGAGAAACATACACTTACTCATTAGGCATACACTCTTACCTATATCTCTATATAACTATGTACTGGCTATCCCCTCGGGGATATAATAGGCGATGATGATATGTATTAATGTGTATACTCACGCATTTTATCCGGTGCGGTAATCAGGGATTATATTCCACTGGCTTCGATACTGGGCACACACCCTGCGATTCACCTAATTCCAATAAAATTTTTGTGCATGCTGTCTGTTCAATGTTTTTTAATTCTCTTATCGTAACCAAATCATCTAAGCATCCTAATTTATTCATCCATACTAATAATATTAAAAATGCGAAAGTAACTGTCTGTCTGTCTGTCTCGCATTCACGTCACTTAACTAATTTAGACTAAATTTGGTACACAGATAGACAGTCTAGAGCCTGAGAAAGGACATAGGCTACTTTTTATCCCGATATTCCCGTGGGAGCGGGTGCCATGCGGGTGAATGTTAAAAAATTTAAATTGCGCCTCCCATAAAAATTAAGGACAAATTCACGCCACTAGGAACTTTGCGTCTAATAATAGAGTAGGAATAAATTTTCAATTCCATCAATTGAGGCTACTGTCCCAACTAGAAAAAATCTTTCAGTGTTGACTTTCAGCCTATTCATTGAGGAAGGCTATAAGCTACATACCATCACATTATTTCAAAGTAACTATTCTACGCGGACGAAGTCGCGGGCAAAAGCTAGTTTAATTATACGTGTAAAAAAATTTTGATATTCAAAACTTTTATGATATTATGGTAAGCAGGATGCGTAAATTGAAATCTGTCATAGAGTCTAGGTAACAAATTCAGAATAATAATTTCTTCGGAGAAACTTCGGTATATTTAGAAATCGTATTAGAACTTTATCAGAATTTCAACTTGTTATTACTTAGTTTTATTTGGCAGGAAAAGCTACAAATGTGTTTGTTTTAGCATTCAACTCACAATAATAACCCTGACAGTTATTTTTAAAGTAACTTTTTTTCTCCTGCCCTGTTCTGATTTCTATTTTGGGTCGGCGAAATATGTCTTTCTTGGATGGCGTAGTTTTTCTCTTTCACAAAATATGTTTGTGACAATCATAAGCATGCGCTAAGATGCATCTAAACTGAATGAACGCTTTTGAATTTTGAATTTTCTACCCTCTCCTATTGCTCGTCATTATCACTACTCACTCCCATGCTCATCATATTATCTTTCACACAACCCATCCATATTTTCTTCGGTCTTCCTCTCGCTACATCCACATCCACTTTCATGTACATAACATTCCAGGTAACATGATCGTTCTCTCTTCTCAGGATATGGCCATATCAAGAATGTTACTTTTCTCTCAATTTAAAGGTAAACAATAGGGGCTACATTCAGACTTCCTCAAATGGAGCGACAAGAATGGTTAGAGTGAGGAATTAACATTCCACATCCATCTCAACATACGCATTTCAGTGGCATGCAATCTTTTATCATCCATCCGCTTTGCGGGCCAACATTCCGATCCTTTAATTTTATAGGTTAATATTAGTTACTAATTACCTCGCCTTTGGATTATAAGTACTTTGGGTTACTTTGAACTGAATGCATTGTTCGAGCCACAAGCCGAACATTAGACTCTGGCAACAGCGCGGTCAGCAGCGGTCAGTCCGAAGTTTTTAATAATACCATTCAGAAAAGTCGATTTATATTGTTGATTACCTATTCTCCTGTCGTGTTCACAGTTCTATTTAAGATCGGTGCCTATTGCACCGATCTAGCTTATTCTTCTAATTTCTCTCTTCCAACAGCTTATGCTGTTGTTTAGATTATTTTAGTGCCACTCTAATTACTCCTTGCATATTCCTGATATTTTATAATGTACTGGCATGTTGTTCACACACCTCAACACTTCCCTGAAGTACAAAATTTCATCTAGGAACTCTCTAGTAACCGCAGTAATCAACGAACACTGAAACATTACAAAAAAAACCACCTAATTACCCAAAGAAGAAAGTCCATAACAAAATTGTATACAATAAAACCACGAATTATAATTAAAAATACAGTTTTCATTGTTATTGTTAAAGATAATTAATTAATTTATAAATGAATCTTGTAATTTCGTAAACGAATCTTGTTAGTTTTATCACCCAAGAGAAATATAAAAATATCACCAATGAATAAATAAAAAGGAATTTTGGTAAATAAAATAGAAAGATTGAGTTCGTCAAACTTACAGCAACGTAATTATACTTCGAAATTGCATTTTCATGCCAGCAATTATCTTTTCAAGTTTAGGACATTAGCAAACACTAGCTCCAGGCAACCAAGGCTAAATTACAATAGCCAACTTCATTAACCATTATAGGGTGACCAAGAAAACGAACTAATGAGAAACAATTGTATAATAGAATTTTAGGTAATCTTAGTTGTATAAAAGATACTGCAATTCGCATATTTTATAGTATATTTTTTTATGTACTCGCTTGCTTTTACTTAAATTGATTGTTGCAGCAAGAAGAAACAGTTCACACTCATTTTGGTTATATCTTTTTTGTATAAACTTGATAGATATTGTAATATCGCATAAATTTTATGTATGTAAACGCTTGCATTCTATTTTTAACCAATTCTTTGGTAGTCTAATAGTGGGTAACTATTATTGGCCTTTTATTTATATGTTTCTAAAATTTATTAATTTTAAGTTGATGGCTGTTGTTATTCCAAATAAAATAAAATGAAAATAAAATAAATAAATATTGCCGGAGTAATCGATTTATTTACACGTTATGCATATGTTTTTCTTGGTTAGGTACATTAGTCAGGGTCTTTATCTCCTGGGAAAAGGTAAGATGAAACACAATACTACAAAATTCTGGTGAGTTCCTTGCTGTGATTTATTAAATATAAAGTTTCTTGGCTATGATGGAAATGAAGATAACCGTGCATGTTTTGTCTTTTGTAGTTTAAACGCCTTATCACTTTATGAGGACCCGCCTTTGAAAATATCATGTCCATATAATATTATATTAACTCCTTGAGCTCTCAGAGAGATCAGAGACTTCCATTACATATTTAATCTTTCTTTTACACCTTCTTTTCGTTTTTTCTGTGTTTATCTACCTATAGGCAAACTTCAATTCAAAATGTAAAAACTTTAATAGAAATCTACTATGTCCCAATTGCCTTCAAAAATATAACCACTCTACTTTAGTTACAAGGCAAAGTTCTTGGAAGGCCCTTACAAATCGTTACTGGTACATGCAACACCGGGTTTTAAGTTACCTAAACATAGAGTACGTATTTGTACTAAGTACGAGTACTTATTTACTCACTTGTTTCGTAGAAGTACCCAGTATTTTGCATTAACTCTACATCTATAGGAACGTAGTGAGAGAAATAGATTTCATTTATTAATATCTTGTTCTCAATGGTTTATGTCAATTCATACATTTTCATACTAAAAAAACTCGTTCAATAAGTAAATACTACAAAACTTGCCTTGAATCGTGGAACTGTTGGTTCATTCTTCACTTAAAAAACCCATTTGCATCCAGTGACTTTTGCATTTAGTTTCTTTTCCATCAGTGTCCATGTATTACTATTCAGATGAGCATCAAATTCTTCATTTATAGCTTTTATTCACTTTTCTTTATATATTGAACTGATTGCTTCATTGTATGTTTCAGGTGCACTGTCTAGGTCTATGAAAATATCTTTATTTCTCTCGCTCTCTGTTTCATCTGCTTTTACTAAAAGGGGCATGCATGCATTAACTAGTTCTTAAAGTTTTATTACTGATCGAAGGGGAGTCAACACTGGCCTCAGGTAAATATTCTCAATCTGAAGTGGAATTATTTTCTGTCACTGTTTCAAAAGAGCCTTCCGAATTAATATCTTCTTCCGTCAGAGCATCAACTTTTAACTGGTTATTTTTTGTTTCAGTTCTACTCGGTGACAGTTCGAGGTCATCATAGTCCCTTTTGGCGTAAACTCTTATGATAAATCTTTCTAATTGCATGCTCGAATATCAATTGTCATTATCTGATGTAATTTGTGATTGACAAATTATATATACGATTGTAAAATCAATAAAATTTATATAACTCAGCAAACATACATTTATTAAGGCTTCAAAAAGGTGAACCAGTGACAGACCAAAGATGAACGCATAAACAACAGTAAAACAAAGTTATAAAGACTAGGTTAGTCTTTCAAAGAGGTTTATCGAAAGAAATTGCGAGCGTTCAATGGGCGAAGAAATTTAATAGATTGGTTTGACCGCGAATAGTCTGGCAATACCGAAGAAATTTCCATACTTTCATTAAGCGAAAAAATGAGTGTAGAAAACGGTGCAACGATCTCTTTAAATTAAAGTATAGAATGATCTTAGTTTAATCTTTATAATTGCCTAAGTATTTATATTTATATCTTTTGAATCGATCACGAAATCAATTTTTTTTTTATTTATACATGTAGGACGGTCAGATGGGGTCTCTTTGCGGTCTTCACAGTCACTGTTCATCGTGGGCATTGTAACGGCAGGAATATTCAAAAATAAGAACACACTTGTATTGTCCAACTTGTTACTGTTTTATCACTACACAGTTTTACACAAAATCGCACACCGTGTAGTAGATTAAGTTAGATTTAGAGCCAATAGGTTAGGACGCGTGCGTCTCGACTGACAGCTGTCAAACGAATGACCCCGCCATTGCTCAACTACTCCCTATTCGGGGTTACCCGCTCCTATTTTGATATTATTTCTTATATTATTATTTAAAAATAACGTAAATTAAAATAACATTGACTTATCGAGTTATGACAAATTAAATCGTACAGTCATAATTCCGTAATTTGACATTAAAACTAATTAATAATCAGCGCGCCGTCATACACATAAATTAAAAAACAAAAGTTGGGGAAACAGCTGATACACCGATTTTTAACAATTACTGAAGATTTTTCTATGTAGAATGAAATAATCCATCCATCCATACCAAAATTATAAATGCGAAAGTAACTCTGTCTGTGTATCTGTCTGTTGGTCTCTCTTTCACGTCAAAACTACTAAACCGATAGACACAGATAGCCTAGAGCCTGAGAAAGGACATAAGCTACTTTTTAACTCGATATTCCAATGGGAACGGGTACCGCGTGGGTGAATCCGCGGGATGATATACTTTCGTTACGTTGTGGGTGTTGAACCATTACTATAAAGAATAATGTTATATCATTATATCGCTAAAAACAAAAGCATGTTCTACGGAATATTCTTCTTTTACGTACGGGAGACATCGCATAATAATTCAAGGCTAATTAAGTCTTGAGAGGCTGTTACGAAGACCAAGCAAGTGGAAGGTGGTAATTACATCTCTTTGCTCAGTGTGTCATTAAAATTTCACATTCTCCGACGTTGAACGAGTCATTAGTCAAGCTCTTGATACATGCTAATTGTATTCGGTGCTTCTTAATGATTAATTTAACAGTAATGTGCTTAAGAGCTCAGTATGGAGCTTACTTCAAAGACGGATGAAATTAGTTCGCACAACTAATGTAAGTTATTTATTTTATTTTGAGCTTTACATCAAATTAATATGCGCTTGCGTTTGAAATAATAACACTCTCAAATTTATACCAATCTAAGTACACTTGGTATTTTAAACTCTTTATTGCACATAAACCAAAAAAACTGTACATAAAAAACATAAGTATACACGGGAGGACTTATCTCTAATAGGGATATGTTCCAGTCAACCCGTCACAGGTGTGTAAGATCTCGTGTTGTGAGAGAAACGACACCCAGTGCACAAGACGAACCAGAAATATATGAATAATAATAATAATATATAATACTTTATTTACAGGAATATGGTACGAGTATTCGTAGATGTTACATTGTAAAATATATATAAAAAGACAATTAAAAATATATTAATTTTATTTCTAAACAAATAAAGTGTACTATACATATATATTTCTTTATATAATATTAAAGCAATAAAACCAAAACCAAACCTTTGTGACCTTTGGTGACCAAAACTGTGATCTCAAACTTCTCTGTGCTTCGGAAGGCACGCTAAGCTATAGGTACGGCACGGTCGCAATAGCAGTTGCGACAATTTCTACCCACCAACCCGCAGGGGGCCAGTGTGGTGGTGTTACTGCCCATACTCCCCATGTGTTTGTTTCCATCAGGAAGACCATTCCCCAGCAGTGGGACGTATATAGGCTGAGGACGACGAAGTCTTATTATATTCAGAAATAGCCAATAATATCGTTTCTCGTTTGAAAAAATTTCATGTGTATTCTCATTTTTTTTCTCAAAACTGCCGAGTCAGATTTTGATGACCCTTCGGATGGGTGGGTAGTTGAGGTATCCCTTCATAAATAATATAACAGTGTTGCTATTTGTTCACTGGCCACTTCTCATACAAATGTGCCCAGTCTCCTTTTAAGGGTGTTACTAGACCAATCGATCGATTGTCGATCGAAGGCATCGATCAACGTTGATCGATGTTGATCGACTGGTGTGATAATTTTACTGATCGACGGATACCGTTCGTCTAGCAAATTGATCGATTCCATCCGTCGACGTTGAATGATAGGTCTGGTAGCTTTAAATATATCTACAGTTTTCGATTAATCGATTTTAACATCAATTCATCTCATCGATCGACGGTCGATTGATAGGTCTGGTAGAAGCTATCGATCGACGTCGATTAATCGATTCGACCATCGATCGATGCTCTCGATCGAAACACCCTAATTAATTTGCAAAAAAATATTGTCATCATTTGTTAGTCAAATATTATAGAGTTCGTCTGATGACAGTCAAGATGATATAATAACAAATTAATATTCAATTTTTTTTCACAGAACCCATGAATAAAATTATTCACTTCAAACATTTGAAAGCACAAAATCCTCTCCGCCAAAGCGCATTATCTCGTAACCCGTCCATATTCCGTATTAAAATATTCGTTTTAACCTTTTTCTCGGGTCTGTCACGAAATTAATCTGCGCTCCCCTTTGAATTTAATAACACTCTTTAACGCTGGCTGAAATTGAAACGATAATTTTAGGTTTCACCTGACTCGTAGAGAACTAATTGACCTTTTGCTTCGATAAATTAATATTGGAAGGAAGTTTAACTTCAATATTAATTTTACAGAAATTAAGTAAAATATGAAATTAATGTTTTTAATGAAAAATATTAAGAATATTTGTATTGCCAGTATTTATACCAAAATGCAATGAAAGTTCCATTATTTTTTCACAAAATGTGTTAAATGTTAACATTGGACTGGGAATCTGTTTAGCTTATTAAACATGACTTTGTAATTTAAATATTATTTTTAATCAATATGTTCTGTATTCGATGAGCTTTCTGGTAAATATTTGAGATGTTTAACTTTCTTTTACGTACATACCAGGGCTCCGTATAAATATGTAAGTTACTGTCCAAATTTTTTCCCAGTTTGTTTTAATAAGTCTATTTTGTGTACTAAACTTTGCTTGTTTCTGTAGAATAACATCATTTTTTATTGATAAGCAAACAAACTTCTTTCTTGTAAAAGATTTTCTATCTCGACGTACATTTCCTTCAAACGTACATAGAAGTTAGTTCAATAAGTGAAGTAAATAAGACCAAGAATAGCTTCGTCCGCTTGTACCAGCTTAACCCAATATCCGGTTTCCCCATCACTGTGCTACCGTTTCCTTGTTTGTAAGAAAATATCCTTGTTGATGTTCAAGGAACTTTGTTCAATCTAGTTCTAAAATGCATAAAGTTGATTGCCTAACTTCACGTAATTGAATCGCGTTGGAGAAAATTTGCGGATTTAAGTCCTGCTTAAGCTTACCTTTCAAGCAGCAATTAAGAACTCACTTTAATGACAACATTACAAAGTAAATGGCTTGCATTTCTTAGGGACTAGCTTTTCTTTATTTACTTTAATTAATATATTAGATCTCTTACATTACTTCTACTACTACGATTGCTTGAAAATTCAGTAAAAATTACTTAATTACAAGGTATTGTTATCAAAAACAGTATTTATCCTATATATTCTCTATATTGTGCCTAAATTCCATAAATTCTAATTTAAAAGAAGATTTCGTAACTGTTGTATTGAAAAAGAAATTTTAACTGCCATCAATCTCAATAACAACTAACTTAAGAACAGATGTTAAACTTTTTATTTTACCGAACAGGTCATTATTTAAAATATGCTTCGGGAACTTTTCGGCTACCCCTCGCAGACTGACTCGAACGGCTATAATTATTAAAAAATTCTAACTTTACGTACATTACACAATTGCGCGCCATTAATTCCCCACAGAACTTGCCTCACACAAATTACATTAGTCTAAGTTTAGGGTACGGAAATGCTGTGCGGAATTCTTTGAGAAGAGCACTTTTGGTGTTGGAATTTACGAATCGGGAAAATCGACTGTAGATAATTCGTCTGGGAGGCAGTTCGATCGGCCTAATTCGGCGGGATCTCATTCAGTTAATGGAAGCAATGTTTCACCTGGTTGCGTTTCTCTCTCAAATTTGTCCGGGAGTGGGTACCTCGTTACGATTTTAAGGTAAAGGAAGGTTGTGTCACAAAGGAAACTTCCCCTTATTAGTAGGTATCGAACACTTTTTGATTTCTCGAAGCGTGATTTGCAAACGTGACTAAGCAACTGTAGCGCTTTTTACCATCGACTTTCGGCACGTTGATGGTGTATCTGTCGGGCTTACAAATGTTTTTTGCTTTATATCGTCATGTGAATTTTAATTAACTGTGGAATTTGTTTTCATGGCACATCATTCGTTTTTTTTTTCTTTGTAATTGAAAATACTGAAGTCTTCGTTACGGGTTTTATGATAATTATAAAATAGGTTGACTCGTAAAATAATTTCAGAGATTACTTCTTTCCACTTGCTACGGTCATTACATATTTCTTTCACTCTACTTTCATCCATCCGTTCTACATGACCAAACCATCTAAGCGTCCCTTTCTCAATTCTTGTCAGATAAATAAATAATATAAATAAATATCCTCAGACATTCATACCTATCAACTAGTCCCATTTTAAGCAACTAAATGCTGCTTGTGTTACGGATACTAGATGACGGACTAATATATTTAATAGATAAATACACATAATTATTCAATTCAATTCAATTCAATTCAATTCAATTCAATTTATTTGCAAATGTGGGTACATTACAATGGTGTTAATATAAAAATAGGAACAGCCAACATCTAACCTTTCGGTATGCAAATCACTGATAAAAATACGATGCATAATATTAATCATTACATATATATAAACAAACAGTCAGTCAAAATGTTACTACTTATAAGATTGTCTAAAATTTAATCGTATATAAACAATAGTAAAAATAACCATATAACATTCAATTACGAGTAGGTAGATACAACTCATAAATAATTCATGATTAAAAAGTGCAAATGTCAGAAAAATAATATAATTGAAAAAATTTAATGTCAATAAAATATAGGTAATATTAAAATTATATTTATGTTAACTTGTTAATAACTTTATCACATAATGTCAAAGCATCTCATCAGTTAAATATTCCTCAATAGTGTAATACGCCTTTTCTATAAATTGTTTGTGAAGAACCTGCTTAAAAACAGAAAGCTTTTCTATTTCAATAATATTTCTCGGTAATTTATTGTATAACTGTGGTGCCATCACGAAAATGCTTTTATTATATAAAGCTGTTCTATTTGGAGGACAGTTTATTCTATTTGGAGGACAGTTTTTTTTATGTCTCATTCTATTGCTATTAACAAAAAGGTTCCTATTTTGCCTAACAAACAATATTGCTTCTAGGATATAAAGGCATGGCAAAGTAAGTAGTTGTAGATTCCTTAAGTGAGGTTTGCAGCTTTCTGTCTGTCTAATCTTGCATATGGATCTAATGCATTTCTTTTGAGCTCGAAATATTGATAGTTTTTCAACACAGTTACCCCAAAACAGTATCCCGTACCTGAGAGTGGAAACAACATAGGCGTGATATGCTATTATTACAGTTGAAATATCAACCTCTTTACTTAACATATAGAGAGCATAAGCAAATTGATTTATTTTTATGCACAATTGTTCAGTATGCACTTTCCAATTTAGTTGATAATCCAAATGCAGTCCCAGAAATTTCACAGTATTGATATTTGTAATTTCATGTCCAGAGTAATTAATGTTGAGATCATGATTTGTTTTATTATTTTTATTTTTAAATGTCATCATATTAGTTTTCATAAAATTCAATTTAAGGTTATTCAATGTCAACCAATCTACGATGCACCTCAAAGAATTATTTATATGGGATTCTAATTCATTCATATTTTTCCAGCAAATATTACTGTGCTGTCGTCAGCAAATAAGACCATTTTATCACTTATATAATTAGGGAGATCATTGATATAGACTTGGAATAAAAGGGGTCCCAAAATGGTGCCTTGTGGAACACCATATTTTATGTTCAAATATATATAATATTATACATATATAATGAACATCCAAGACGGGAAAACAAATGTCTGAAAATTCATCACCCAAATACATGCCTCTACTGGGGATCGAACCCAGGACGAGATCGAGATGGCGACGCCTTGAGACCGGCGTACAGACCACTCGACCACGGAGTTCGTATGCATGCATGCATGGCCCCATTCAACATGTTACCAGCTTTCACTCGTTTATCTATATCTCTATCACACCATCCATCTTTCACTTTTCCTCCACCTATCATGATGTCACACTTAGTCATATTTACGTCCCTTTCAAACACCATTAGAGTCTATGGATGGCGCTCGGTGGCATAATGAGCAGCTCAGTGGTGTAGCGGTTAGAACGCTTTGGCTTTCAATTGAAAACAAAGCTACTTTCACCATGGTTAGGTCGTGGAAGGGTGACCAAAACATTGTGATCTCGAGTTCCTCCCTGCATCGGAAGGCACTTTTTTCTCTTACAAGTTTTACACTGTTGGTGCCATTCATTTAAAATACCGCTTATTTGGCTTATCGCCAAGAAGTCGGCTGAGTCCAAGCCAACACTCCGAAACACTCTTGAATCCTGCACCTTACTCCTCAGTCTCTCCTCATTCACAATCACAAAATCAATTATATATCGAACATGCATCTTCCCTTGCATGCGTATAAATTAGCTTGTGTGCAAACATTGTGCTTGTCACCACAAGATTCCATTCCAGGCATACATCTAACAGACTTTGCCCATTCGCATTAACCCTCTCATCTCCAAGCATTACAGTTATCTCATTCTCCTTTAAATTGTGACAAAGTATGTCTAAAAGTTATACGAACGGGACTACACGCGACGTACATTATGTACCACGGTAAGCTCGTGACCACGGTTGGTGTAACCAACTGTAACGCGAAATCTTAAAATCTTATATCTCTCATACATTCCCAGAACTCCTGTTCTTTGACGGCTTTTTCATATTAATTTTAAATCTCACACTAAAAACCTCATGAAAAGATTTTCCTATAATATCAGAACCAATCCGAACACACAGAGCTGGTATAAAATGTGGTTATCTAAACAAAAACAGCATTCCATTAAAAGCAAATTGAATTAAAGTAGTTTCAAACTGAAAATGAAATATGAAAGTTAGACTAAAATTGTGCAACTAATTTTAATTAGTGATATCGCAACTGCAACATGATTTATGTTCACTGGCACAAAAAGTTTGATGTTACGCTAGATTTTACCGTAAACTTACTAAAAATATATATTGGGTTAATCCCACTAGGTATAATTAGTTATTCGTTGATTATTAATCATCCTCGGCCTATATTCGTCCCACTGCTGGGCACAGGCCTTCCTCATGGAGAAACACATGAGGAGTATGGGCCGTACCACCACGCTGGCCCAATGCGGGTTGGTGGGTAGGAACGGTCGGAATAGCGACCGGGACAAACGGCTTAACCGTCCTACCGAAGAACGGAAGAGCTCGAGATCACAAAGTTTGGTCACCCATCTACGGCCTGCCCACGGGGAAGGTAGCTTTGTTTTATATCGAAAGCCAAAGAGTACTAACTACTTCGCCTCCGAGCTCCTCCTATATAATTTGTCCCAATATCATTTAAATTAAAATGAAATAATAATAGACCAAGGACGTAGCCCAAAAAATTACGAACCTTAGGTTTCATGCAACGCTATTGGTTAATCGAGATATCGGAGCAGCAAAACGGAAGTTTGAATAATGCTATTGGTTAATTTTGACATAGCTCAAGCTTCGTTTCTCCTCTCCGCTCCAGTAGACAGGCCGCCTTAAGTAGGCCGGTCACATTTCTCATAAAACTGACGGCTTCTTTAGTAGACGGAAAGGTTCTTTAGTAGCGAGCACATAATGGGAGGCGCATCTCGTGGAGGACCACAGTGGAACGATAATCTGCCAAATGTTGCCGGAAGTCGCTGGATGCGCCGGCGCTACGACGGGTCATTGTGGAGATCATTAGGCCTATGTCCAGCAGAAGACGTCTTCAGGCTGATGCATTTTGCATTGAAAAATAAGCACTCTCTTAAACTTTGGAAGCCTTATTGAGATTATCAGGAAGTTGTAGTTCTTGTGCACTGTACTCTAAATACACTTATTAACTTTTAAATACACTATTAAATTTTGACGACTTAGAATAGAAATAATTGCACGAGCAATTTACTGAAATGGAGATTTTATAGCTTCATTGTTTCCGATTTTTCTGATTGTTCCTGATTTAATAACTTTTAATAACTAATGGTTAATGAGCAACAAAAAATATTTGTTCATACATACATACATATAATCACGACTATTATCCCCTAAGGGTTAGTCAGAGAGTTGACAAAAGCACCGCAAAAACAGTCCATTGCCTTAGTCCGCGCTTCACAAAGCAATGACTGCACTCAGCGTGACAGGTGGTGAGCCTGTCACTGCTTACGATTGGATGGTTGTGCAGTTCTAAATCCATTAGTCGCCTTTTACGACCCAAGGGAAGAGATGGGTTGGAAGTATTCTTTTGCTTCTTTTGCTTCTTGGGACCATTCCTATATAATAAGGTAAATGAAGCGTTGGTCATTTATCCACTTACTAAAGCTGAATGCAAACGGAAACTGACTTCTTTCCTTCTTGATTTGTCATATAATGATACAGAAGAGCTACTACTTACGTTTAAATAAAAACATTTTTCGATCACTGTTGCACACATATACTCGTACTTATACACAAACACACGCACTAAAATAAATATGCATCTAGGCAATGATACGCATGTTGGATGGAGACATATAATGAATCATCTTTAAGCATACTGATTAAAATAAGTATTTGTAAATAATTAAGCTTACTCTGTGTTTGGATTAAACTACCTATGTGAATATGTAAAATTATGATATGGTGAGAGCCTGGTCGCCTGTAACACAGGGTTTCCTAGTACGGGGCACCAGTCTCTCACAATATGGTCATTACAGATGTTTCTTTTTATTTTATTTTGCTTGTTAGAGAATAAGCATTGTAGTTGTAATTACTATATTGTGAAAGAGAAATAATAAACATTATTATATTATTATTATATTATTATTTTAATGAGCCGCTACCACGCGACAAAATTATTTGTATCTTGTTTATTACTTCATGTTTTTATTATTCTTCATCATTCTCAACTTTATTGACGTAAATAAATGGTAATTTGGTTCAACCTCATGAGTATCTAACATACAGCAACAGAGTGTAAGCAAACACTTTTGTGTATCTTGCCAAACTTGGTGAACTTTGTTTGTCTTTTTGGTATTGTTTGTCACATAGTTCAAATGCTTGTGTATGTTGCTTCGTATTGGCATGAGTAGAATAAAAGGTTTTACATTAATTTTTATTGCGATTTAAAACAGTTGAGTGCATATGAAATGTTAATTTATCGTGGATGATATCATTTAGAGGATTTTCTACATTACCTATTTGAGATAAGTCACACTTAAACTATATGGTCACCCCTTTACATCTGCTTTTGATGTAGTAGCTGAATAGCTGCAGAAAGACGACGCTGTGCTTTCGCTAACATCTGCAAATGGTGGATTACAGGGAACTACGTTTTGGCTACATCTGCACTTGAACTTGGTCGTATAAGCCACATCTAGAAGTCTCTTAACTAGAAGCTTCCTATGCCGGACGTCTTCTTCATCACCTGGAGACATCTACTCTGCATACTACTACTCCGAACCACTACCTTCACCTTCCCGCCGCATCGAGCAGTCAACAAAGGGAAGTGCCGTGCAAAGTACGAATTGGGCGGGTATAACCCATGACCTATTCTGAACCTTTAAAAAAAATATACAACTTGAATTGTACTCGTGACCGTTTCCTTCATCTCTTTTTCCCGACCCGCGACAGTGCAAGCAACATTTGTTACTGTGGTGAAATATGAAAAATGTGAACTTTAAACACCTCTGCCTACCTTTGCGGGGAACGGGCGTGATGTATTACGACATGTTATCAATATTTGATAGTGATAGTTTTTTCTCGTTATTGTTGCTAGAGATAGAAGTTATTAAAAAATAAAAAGCAATAACATTTTCACTCGATGCATATCTGTCATAATTTGACAGCAGTTTAAAAAACAATCGTTTCTGCCAAGCTAGAGTGCAAACGAGCAAACGGTCCATCTGATGGGAACTGCTGCCCTACTCTCTACCCAAATTTCAGTGGATATGAATTGGATTTCTTTCATTTCAAACAAATTTTTGAAATTATCAAAGGACATGACATTTGACGTTGCATTCAATCAATAATGATTTGTCAACATTACAGAGTAGGGCAGCTAGTAACTGCCACCCATGCATACCTGCAACATCAGAGGAATCACACGTGACTTTGACTGTTTGACAGTCTTTGTTACAGTTTTAAGTAATAAATGTATACATTTCCCGTAATTAACATATATTATCATATACGAGTATTTAACATCAGTTTCAAAAAACAATAATTATGTTAGGTATACTACTACGGCTTACTATTTTATTTGTTAGATTACATAGTGGTGTTTTTCTTTAAACCGACAAATATACAAAAGAATCTCATTTTGGTGGAATAAATAAGGCAAATTTAAAAATAAATGGATCCTCCCATCTTACTGTCCACCGGAATAAATCCCAATGGGCATGTATCCTTAAGCTCGACGAATCAAAAAATTGTCTTCTGTTCTGTTTGTTCAAAGAAAAGAAATGGTGTGCTATTCTCAGAAATGTCAAACATAATTGAACAGTAGTGACAATATTACTGAACAAACCCCTTGTTTTTATTGTCAGGACTGTCTCTGTCTCATTATTGTATGTTAACAATGGTAGATGTCTACTGATACTGTTTAAAATCATTTATAAATATGGATTTTCCTGAAAAAGATATTGGAAAAATAAATAATATTACAAAATATCTTCTAACATTTTCATCTATCAACTAGCCCCATTTTAAGCAACTAATGCTGCTTGTGTTACGGACACTAGATCACGGATAAATATATTTCATAGCTAAACACATATTAATATCCTGAAAATTTATCCTAAATATATATATATATATATATACATCCAAGACTGGAGAACAAAAGCCTGAAAATTCATCACCCAAAAATTTGCGCCCACTGGGGATCGAACCCAGAACCTCTCGAGATGGCGACGCTTCGACCACGGAGGTCGTCACAAAATGTTGATCTTGTTCTTGTGACATTGCCGGTATATTTTATTTGTTTCTGATATATACTTTTAGAATTCCTACTAAGAAAGACTTAAATCCGAAGTTTCTTAAATAATTTAACTGGATGATCATTGAGCTCATTATGAATTAAATCTTGCAAGATTCTTATGCTATCTTAACTAGCTAAATAATTTATTTAAGTAAGGGAACGTCATATGCTTACTTTGTAATTACTGCGAAAATATTTTTATTCCTAAATGTCGCTTGTCGTTCAGCAGCTTCAACAAAAAATAGGTATAACGTCAGTTGTGTATTATATATGTTAAAGATAACGTTATGAAAAAACATTCTACACTAAATCCGTCTTTAGGCCGTCATAAATTCCGTAGGTACATAAAATATGTACTTATTGTTAACCTCTCAATGAAGCACTAAACGACACACAATAAAAACACAATTATATTGTTCGCATGTTTTTACTCATATTTTTGTTTTATCAACCGATAGTAAATACTTAATTTCGCAGAAAGTCTTTTGGCTGGGTTTTTGTTATCCTAACCCGCTCGTCGCTTCGCTTCTCGCTATCTTAGCTTTCGTATAATGTTGTTTGATAAACAACATTATACAAAATTGTAATTCTGCCAATGGTAATTATACCATCTAAAATTCTGCTATATCTAAAGTATGCCATTATTTTGTTAAATATTTTTTATGCCTTACTAATATTCGTTTATGTAAATTCTGTCAAGTATGCTAGGAATGAATGAATTTCGACTTTTGACGCATTAAAATTCTGCCAGATAGATGGAATCCTCGCGTCGTAAGTTATATTATTTTTGGCCCAAAATACTGTGCTTTCATGTATTTAAATAAATTATATAAATTGTATGACGTATTAAACTTCCAAATAAATAAATAAAATAAGCTTTTGTGCAGTTAAGCAATGTTTGAAAGTAAAATCCTTTGAATCTTTTTTGAAGCTCTAATAAACGGCGAAGAAGTTTTATGATCTATTTACGCTACGCTATAATTTCTACGACACAGTTATGAAAATAAGCAGACAGTAATGTCATGTTAAAGTAAGCTATGTTTTACACGTATTATTTGAGAAACAAAAACGGGATCAAGCTTGCCTAAAAACAGTAGTAATTAGTCAAAAGCAATTAATTATTACCCACATGGAGAAGAGTTTCGCGGGGCGGTCAACAATTTACGCAATCCGAGGGTTCGCGTCCGTCGGACGTGAGCTCGAATACGTAATGACGTCCAATGGGCACATTTGTAATTTTATTACCAACACGCCATTCTTGTTATGGTAATGTTAATGACACGAGTTTGTTTAGCACAGAACTACGCATTCCAAATTGGCAGTACACTAGGATCATAATTGTTTACTATTTATTTAGAAAGCAACCTTTGAATTAAAAGGCTTTAAAGCAGTCAAATATAAGCTCTATTTCTTTAATGAATAAGCTGAATGTTGCTTACTTGTATGTAAAGCAGCACAGGGTATCACGTTTTTCACGCAGTATTTTCTCTTTATACAAAATTCAAAAGCACATACCAAGCTAGTTTCTTGCTTGGTCAAAATTTCTCTCCTTTACATAGTAAATTCATGTCGCTAAGGTCTATTTTGACCAGAGCGGCTAATTTATTTTCCGAGTCACGAATGAATTGGAGATCAAAGCAGCTGCTCAGTCATGTACACCTCAGTCCCAATGAAATTTGATTTTTGTAATAAAACCTTTGAAGGATTTTAGATAGTAGTTAAGTGATGAGACTTGTGACTTACTTTAGTTTATCGTTGAGTCAGCACAGTCCTTAACAATGACAGCATAGGTATTAGGCACAGTTTTTTTTTATTGAATTTTAATAATATCAATGTCAGATGATGTCAACCTGGACGAGAAAAGTATGAGTTTAAGATAAACAAAGCGCCAGCCAAATAATATTATTAAGACAGCAGGCAGCAGAGACTGAGAGCGGGTGGATGACTCCTGGAGAGAAAATGCATAAAAATGTTATGGGGGCATGATGATTTCTTAAAAAAGTGATATAACCCTATTAAACTACTAGTACATGAATCACATCAAAATTCTTAAAATATTGCAAATTACACTCAAATCTTTCTTCCTTTTAAACGTTACATAATGATCATCTTAAAACCTAAAAATTCTTGTCATTAATGTCCTAGAGAGCCTATCCTAGAGATTATCAGCGTATAATTGTATAATAACTAGCTGTGCCCGCGACGTCGTTCGCGTGGCTATTGATTTAACGCTAATAAAAGTTTCCAAACATGTTTGTGTGTTTGTTAACACTACATTGATTTTTACAAAGTGTTTTTTTAAAAGTACTTAACATTACATTCCTACCTCTTATTAGCAAAATGTTGATTGTTTAAAGTTGAACTAAAACCTCTAATTATTAAAATAATGAATGTAACATTTCTTGTCAGTCTCATCTGATTAATTGTTGTCATGGTGATAAATCTCTGTTGTCGTGTCATTATATTACAATGCCAAAAAATTTTAAAATTCGAAATGAAATTACATTTTGACGGAATATGTCACATTATACTCGGTCAAGATATTTATAACCACGGTCACATCGGTTACGCGCGGTTCCCGTTCCCATGGGAATATAAAAAATAGCCTAGGTATGTCCTTTCTCAGTTTCTAGACTATCTGTGTACCAAATTTCAGTTGAATCAGTTCAGAAGTTGACGTGAAAGCAAGACAGACAGCCAGAGTTACTTTCGCATTTATAATATTAGTATGCATACTATCACAGCCCCTAAGACTTAATGGTGTATTATTTCACCCTGCTAACGTGAAAACATTACAACCTTCTTAAGCGTTTTTAAATGATCTTTATTGACTATATTATGAATTCGAACCCTCAATGTCCCTTAAACATGATCATTAGCGATTCAGAAAGAGATTTGAACTGGAACCTAATGAGGTTAAAATATTTTGTTATTCACAAGGGATCTGTAAGAAGAAAACTTCCCAAAATTATTTGCATCTGAAAGAGGGTAGTGGAGAGTAGTTTGGTGAGGACACTCGGGGAGTTTGCGAAAACAATCTGAAACATATTTGAATGCAGATTTATACAGCGAAAAACATTGTTTGTAACGAATACTGCAGACACCTTTGTTTACAGTAACTATGAACACGAACGGAATTTGTGACTTCATCTTTAACTTGAGTTTGATCGAATTCTTGGTTGAAGGTAAATGATAAAAACTAGAGGAGGAGTTCAGTGGTGGAGTGGTTAGTAAGCCTTGGCTTTCGATGTTGAAAACAAAACTATCTTCACCATGGTCAGGCTTTGGATGGGTGACCAAAACTTTGTGATCTCGAACTCATCCGTGCTTGCCGTTTGCCATTGCAACCGTTTCTACCTAACAATCCACATTGGGCCAGCGTGGTTGTGTTACGGCCCATACCCCTAATGTGTTTCTCCATGAGAAAGGCCTGTGCCCAGCAGTGGGATGCATAAAAGCTGAGGACGGCAAAATACAAAATGCTAGTGCGATTCGTTCTTCTGGAGCAACTCTTGTAATATAAATTACAAAGTTAACCATTAAAATAGTGTCTTTATCTACCACTGGCAACAGTCACTTTCATGTAATATTGCAATAAAACGAGCCTTAATTTCAAAATGGCAAAAAGTAGTTATCTTTAAACTTCAGTTGATTATTATTAGCGACAAAATAGCGCGTTGCCAAATAGTATTTTTACAGTTACATAATATATTTGTTTCTTAGTAATCCTATAAGAATATTCTTATTGGCTCAGATCGCTTTTCACATAAGTTTGTACTCATACGTTTGGTCGTAGCTCCTTGCAACATACCCTTTGTGAGAATTTCGTAGAGCCCTTCATAGTGAACCATATTAATAAAGCTACAAACGTGGACTAAGTAAAAATGTCTAAAATTACTTTTATCAGTTTGTTGTGAATATCGCTTGCCACACACTGCCCGGTGCATGCCAACAGGCTCGCTCCCTATTATATGGAGACTTAATCATATCTACATTGATGGAATCGCCTTAACCATATCTACTTAATCATAGCCTTCTCTAAGCGGAGGTCTAAACACCTACATGTGTTTACCTTTCGCCTACCCTTTCGGTAATAGAGACGAGATGATATGGTTGTGTTTTTATTGTATAATCTATTTGGAACACGTATTGTAAGAACAAACTGGGACAAACACGAGGCGCAAGCAAATATCGTTTCTAATTTTGAATCAAAATAATGATTAGATTGTGTATGTGTAATTCTGGTCCTATTTAATTTCCAATTAACAAACCAAACACAGTTACATCAGAAGACTTGTTTATTTGCGAAATACAGAATCAGAGATTTGTTTTGACACCTTTTTAAAATATGGTTCGTATGCAAACTTGATTTTTTTCTATATTCGAGATGGGCTCCTGGCATGCGGCATCAAAGTTTATCAAACATAAGAAATAGGCCAGTTAACTCATATTAAAAGTGATGAAAATCATGTTTAATTCTCATATAACATAGTACAAGGGTCCGAAATATACCAAGTTCAATAAATTTAAACAAAGGGATTGCTGTAGAAATTCAATTTAAACATTTTTTATGTTTACTTTTTCTTTCATCTGCCAAAAACGCTATCCAACATGTTCGTGACATTAATTATGGAAAAAATCATGTAAACAATTACTACGGATGATCAAATTCTGTCACTCGCCAGGCGCGACCAATCAAGCATGTCTATCGGCTTTGTCAAACTGTATCACGCATGCGTTTTGAATTGTTTACAATAATCGTGACTGTACGACACAGATAATTCATAGACCATTATGACCGAAGCCGTTTTTGACAGTTATGCCAAAACGTAATTTATAATTTAAAATTTATTGTGATATAGGCTTCAAAAATAAATAAATTATTTTTTATGGCGATGGCTAACAGTAATGAATCATTTGGAGCCCAATAAAAAATAGGGTCAACTAGCCTATTGTGAATTATATTTACGTTAGAGTTAATGCGAAGAGGCTTATACTAATTGTTTATGACAAACATTGTACCAATTTACATTCGGTGAGCGTGTTTGCGGAGAGATTTAGCAAATCCCTTTGTGTTCATGTTCGCGGGCCCCGCCAATCCTGCATGTTTCATGACCCAAAGGTTCGCGCAAGTCAAATCAGGTATTATGGTAGTTAGTACCGTAGTAAAACTCGGAAAATAACAGTTAAAATCCATACAAATATTACAAATGAGAAAGTAGCTCTGTCTGTCTTGTTTTCACGCCAAAACTACTGAACCGATTTAATTGAAATTTGGTGCACAGATAGTCTAGAGTCTAAGAAAGGACAAAGACTACTTTTTATCCTGATATTCCCATGGGAATGCGTATCGTGCGGGTGTAACCGTAGTTATCAATATCTGCTCGACCGAGAATTATGTGACATATTTCATTTCGAATTTAAAAATTTCTCGGCATTGTAAAATAATGACACGACAACAGAGATTTATCACCATGTCAACAATTTCAGATGACATTGACAAGAAATGTTATTTTCATTATTTTAATAATTAGAGGTTTTAGTTCAACTATTATTATTAACAATCTACATTATGCTAAGTGGTAGGAATGCAATGTTGATCACTGTGTAAAAAAACAATGCAGTGTTAACAAACACACAAAAACTTGTTGTAAACTTTTATTGGCGTTAAAGCCACGCGAACGACGTCGCGGACATAGGTAGTTACTCATATGCAGTAAGTGAAGAAAAACAGAAATGTTAATGATTTTCTCTACAAAATGTAATGAAAATTTTTGAATCGCTGCTATTATTTTAGTAGCTTTTATTTTAATAAATAGAACAATCAGAGTCAAATGAAATATGTAATCTGAGCATTATCATTCTACGTTGTTTATTTTATTTTAAAGATAAAGCATAATTTTGTTATTTTTATTGCACATACATAATATTTTTAATCTAATTATAAAAATTATATCATCCGATATTCCAGCCTATATTAGTACACAGAATATATAAACACTACTATTATATTTCCTTCGCTTCATTCTTCAGATATATTATCACAATGTAGTTTCTTTTACTTTACTGGCAACTCGCACTTTTAGAGGGTAACCCTATATTTTATTTTTGTCTATCATTATTCATCTGCGCCTGCCATTCCTCATTCTTTTTCTTTGCGCAGCAACGAACGCACGCTGCAATCACAGTTAAGATAAACGGAATATTTTGCGGTTTAATTATGCCTAAACGTAAAAATATCGAATATTATGAAGAAAAAATTAGAAAATTAAAAGAAAAACCGAAAAAACGACGCCGACGCGTTTTTTATTCTTCTTGTTCAGATGTCGAACAAAATGAAGGTATGTAAATATAATTCCATACAATACGCTTACAAAATATAAAATCTAGTAACAAAAAATTAAAGCATCTCTAAGCTACTTATCATATCGGAGTAATCTAATAATTCTCCGCAAAATATCCCATGTTATGGGGGTAGCATGATGTTAAAAAATAGCCCGTAAGTTTGACAAAAGTCACTCAGGTGGGCATAAAAAATTATAAGTGACCGCTGGTTTCCTTTAAATAAAACGGTTCTTCATAAGAGTGTTTTTTTTACATAGATGTCGAAATTAACGAAGAATGCATCGCTTCGATAAAGCCTCAGCCCGAAACAACCGAAGCCGAACGCCCGGCGATGGTAGTGGCACCAGGCCCCTCTATGGAGCAGGGCCCTATACCAGAACAAATGCCAACACCACCAGAGGGCCAGGACCTCGATCCTGAACTCTTATCAGCGTTGGGCGACACCACGGAAGACACCCCAAATATTGGTGAAAACATTCATATTACACTTACACAGCGGTGGCTCCCAATTTTAAAAAAAGGTTTATTAAAAGATAGTAAAACAAAACTTTTAAATGATTATCCAATACCAGAAAATTGTAAGTTGCTTAAAGCACCCACTTTAAATTTTGAAATATCTGCAGCGGTGCTCGAGATAGTACGAAACCGGGATAAAAGCATACAAACAAAACAGGATCAGTTGGGTCACGGTATCGCTGCTATTAGTAAAGCTATAACATTATTACTGCAAAGTGATGACAAAATTAACGCCATTAAAATTCTTTCTGACGGTTGTAGAATTTTAGCGGATTTGCATTACACTGAAACAGAACTTAGAAGTAAACTTATAACACCTTGCCTCCAAAAATCTTTTATATCTATAATCGAAAAACAAGATAGGGATGAAACCCTTTTTGGCACAAATTTATCTGAAAAGATTAAGTCTTCTGAAACAATAGAACGACAAGGTCACCAAATAAAGAAATCTGCTTGGTCTAATAAGACACCTACGCAGGCGCCAACTTCATCCACGATGAGAACCAGGTACTTGGAAAACTGGCAGGGCCCTCCTCGTTACCCTCAGTCGAGCAGGGGGGGGGCGAGGGGGGCTGCGCCGGGTTGCGCACACACAGTACCGGCGAGCGGCCGCCAGCGCGGCGCCGGCTCCGCCGCCGACGACGGCGACACGACCGTCGACGTCCTACCCAGTGAAACGTGCCCCGCGACAGTAATACAGGTACATGCAGGTAGACTGAAATATTTTTATAAGTGTTGGACCGCAATCACTACTAATAAAGTGGTTTTGAATTGGGTTCGGTATGGCTATAGTATCCAACTATGTAATCGCATCATTCAGCGCACTGTACCCTCAAATTCTTTATTTTCTCCGAAGCAGTTAAATGACATGTCAATTGAGATAAAAAAATTGTTACAGTTAGGCGCGATTTCAGAATGCCAACCCCGACCAGACCAATTTATATCAAAAATATTTTTAACCATGAAATCTAACGGAACTAATAGATTTATCTTAAATTTAAAACCATTCAATAAGTTTGTTGTTCACGAACATTTTAAAATGGAAGATTACAGAACCGTCTCAAGGATTATTCAATCACATATGTATATGGCATCCATAGACTTAAAAGAATCGTACCTGTTGATACCGATTAAGAGCAGTCAAAAAAAGTTATTAAGGTTTACATTTCAAGGTAAAACGTATGAATTTAACGCAATCCCGTACGGTCTTTCCTCTGCCCCAAGAACATTCACAAAAATCATGAAAGAAGTGATGACGCATCTTCGCAGTAGAGGTTTTCTGTCTGTCATATATTTGGACGATATTTTATGCCTAGGATCTTCTTATCAGGAGTGTTCGCGGAACGTCAAAGAGACTTTAAAGTTATTGAAATGCTTGGGGTTCGTAGTGAATTTTGAAAAAAGTTTATTGAATCCGGTTCAAAAAAGTAAATTCCTAGGTTATGTTTTTGATTCTATGAACATGACGATTGCTTTGCCTTTAGAAAAACGTATACATATAGCATCCTTAGCTAAGAAGTACTACAACCTTCCATCTATTACAGTTCGTGACTTTTCTCATTTCTTGGGAGTTTTAACAGCAGCATGCCCGGCTGTACGATATGGGTGGTTATACACAAAAATACTTGAACGGGAGAAGTATCTAGCACTGAAAAAATTACGTAGTTATGATGTAAAATTTGTTCCATCAAAGGCAATTTTGCCTGATTTGACCTGGTGGATCAAAAACATTAATAAAACAGTTATGCCCCTCAATCCAGAAATTATTAAATTAGAAATATTCACGGACGCGTCTAGGTCTGGCTGGGGTGCAGTATGCAACGACAAACGTGCAAACGGGAAATGGAACGATAGTGAGGATTTACAACATATCAATTACTTGGAGCTCCTAGCCGTTTTTTTCGTTTTGCTCGCGATCATAATAACATAAGTATATTATTGAGGATTGATAATACAACAGCTTTAAGCTACATAAATCGAATGGGAGGTATTCAATACCCCCATCTGAATGGTCTAGCACGCGAAATTTGGCAATGGTGCGAAACGCGCAATATATGGCTTATTGGTTCATACATTAATACTAAAGATAATAAAGATGCAGACGAGGAATCAAGAAAAAATAATCCCGACATAGAATGGTCCTTAAGCAGTAATGCCTTTCAAATTATTGTAGATTTATTTGGAATGCCCGACATAGACTTATTCGCATCCCGTACTAATGCCAAATGTCGGAAATATATCTCATGGAAGCCTGACCCAAACGCATTGACTGTAGTCGCTTTTACCATTACTTGGAAAGATGCATTTTATGCATTTCCACCGGTAACATTAATTCTTCGGTGCTTTCAAAAAATTATCAGAGATCAAGTTGAAGGTATTTTAGTATTCCCACATTGGCTCCTAAAAACCATGTTAATATCTGAAGTATTGATTCTAGACGGCACTAAGGACATGTCCTTGTCTCTTTCCAGGAGTCGCTGTTACAAAGACCTTACCCTGGGTGTGGCGAAGCTCTCCGGGAAGCTTTCGCCAAACGCAACGTCCCGGCTACCTCACTAGACATAATGATAGCTTCACTAGCCAAAAATACCTTGACCCAATATAATGTAACTTATAAGCTCTGGTGGACGTACTGCAACAATAGTTATATTGATCCATACTTACATTCTGTGTCAAATGTTATGTTATTCTTAACCGAACAATTTAACCGCGGAGCCGCCTACGGCAGCCTGAATAGTCACCGTGCTGCACTTTCTATCCTGTTAGGCAATAGCTTAGGCTCCGAGGAACAAATAAAAAGATTATTGAAGGGTGCCTTTAGGTTAAGACCGTCTTTACCTAAATATGTCACCACTTGGGACCCAAAAATTGTGTTGAACTTTATTTCAGAATGGTATCCTAATGAAAGTTTAAGTCTTGATAAAATCACTAAGCTTCTCGCACTTCTCGCTTTGTGTACTGCTCATAGAGCTCAGACATTATCCGTAATTAAAATAGATAATATTAAATTAAACGATAATGGTATTGAAATCATGATTAAATATTTAATTAAAACTTCTTCAATTAATCGAGACCAGCCTATATTGTCTCTACCTTATTTTACCCAAAATAAAACTATTTGTCCAGCTACTACCATAAGAGCTTATATGACACTCACAAAATCTATTAGGCCTCAGACAATCCAAAATTTAATTATTACAATTAAAAAACCTTACCGTGCAGCAAGCGCCCAAACCATTAGCCGGTGGATCAAACAAGTTTTGGCGGAGAGCGGCATAGACGTGAAACAGTTCAGCGCGCACAGCACGCGACACGCCGCCGCGTCTGCGGCGCATTTCGCTGGCGTGTCGCTAGACGTCATTCGTAAAACAGCTGGTTGGACACCAAATTCAGAGACCTTTGCTAAATTTTATAATCGGCCTATAATTCATGAAAATAACTTCGCCACCGCTGTATGTATTCCAAATTCAAAACATTAAAATATAATAATAATAATTTACTGATTCATTGATTATATTAAAATTAAAGTTCGAAAAACAAATATGTTAAGCTAATTACTTAGTACTTCGTGTTTATGCAAATAAAGATTAAATTAAACAGAATTATTTTCTTTTGAATTAATTTAAATGCCTTACCTTCTTTCGAACCTTTAACAAAATTTTTATTTTTTTTCTCTAAATATCTACATTGTGATAATATATCTGAAGAATGAAGCGAAGGAAATATAATAGATGATCAAACGAACTTCTATGTGAAGTTCGATCACTATTATATGAGTTCGCTTCATTCGAAGATATAAGACCCGCCCTGCCCAAGACCCTAAAAAAAAAAAAAAAAAAAAATTGTTAAACGACTCTAAAAAATGAGGAATGGCAGGCGCAGATGAATAATGATAGACAAAAATAAAATATAGGGTTACCCTCTAAAAGTGCGAGTTGCCAGTAAAGTAAAAGAAACTACATTGTGATAATATATCTTCGAATGAAGCGAACTCATATAATAGTGATCGAACTTCACATAGAAGTTCGTTTGATCATCTATTATAACAGATTTATTTACAGTTTATAAACAAAAAATCTCTTATATTTTACAAGCTAAAAGTAAGTGTACAGAGGCACAAGCTTATACCTGACGTGATGACCTTATAACGAGGCGCTATATATATATCAGTATAATAGCGACTCTTTGCTGTTATTGCGCTCTTCTCTGGCCATTTCCTCTTTGTTTCTGTTTTTTTTTTTTCAAACTAAACATCTGTCCGTTTTGTCATTGTTTAGGTCTTCAATTTTTCATTACTAATTGTTAATACGTAAAATATATCATATATAAATTTTTGTAATTAAGCCTAAAGGAATTTGTGGAGTATCGTACAATACATTTTAAAGTACTTTGTCAAGGCACTATTTGTGCCTTTGTTTTTAATTACTAAATAAACAAAGAAATAGTGACGAAAAAGAGGATCTTTTATTTAACCTCCGGCATCCACCGATCATAACCTTGCTTATTCCAAACATGGGAACCGAATGCGCAGCTAGAACGTAATTTTTTGTATCATTTATTATGGACGCTTCACTACGCCTAATTTCCCCAAGCTCATATTTACACCGTCTCTGTGGTGCAAGTGATGGTGGCATAGACAGCTGTGTGTAATGGCGTTCTTTCCCAGAGGGCGAGATCACATGGCTAACGTCACTGCAAGGTGCGTGGCAAATCGAGAATTATGCTCAAGGTAAAAAATCTACTTCCTCACAATAGTATCACCTTTTTAAAGAATTTTTTAATCGATTAAAATAACATTTTTTCAAAATTTGATTTAGGGTAATTGCTTTTTGTAGATATTAAGTTACATAAATCTTATCAAATTATTAAATCGTCTAGTAAATCTTTTATTGACTATCAAAATCTGTTTATTAATGTAACAGATTATGTTTGAGAGGCTATATTAGGATAAAATTTATAATTACAATGTAGGTATCGTATATCATAAAGTTTTTGCAGTATGATAACATAAGTGTAACAGTAAGACATTCATACAAAAAGTCAGCTTCCAGTCCTTGGGGATACATTGAGACGATTCCAATTTGTAATAAAGTTGATCGTAACAAATCTGGAATATTAGAACGCATTGAAAATTGGATCACGTTTTATGCCTTAAAAAGAATGTTTCGGGATTTACGTTCCATTACTTTATAACTCGGCATGAACGAAATTAAAATTTCTGGAGCTTTATTACTTAGCCTATTACGTCGTAAGTCGTTAAGTACCTTATAAAGGCTAAAAGTTAGTACAAAACATCAATAGTTGTCTGTTTACT
This sequence comes from Parapoynx stratiotata, assembly GCA_910589355.1. Classification (NCBI taxonomy): domain Eukaryota; kingdom Metazoa; phylum Arthropoda; class Insecta; order Lepidoptera; family Crambidae; genus Parapoynx; species Parapoynx stratiotata. The sequence continues at coordinate 7,376,433 of OU342466.1, forward strand.
AAAGACTGACAGAACATCTAATCGACTCGGTGCTGTGAGAATCTTAATAGCTTTTCATGATGATAAAATTCTTATCCTATTGTTAATCCAATTCATAGATACACAGCACAGACTACAGTTACAATCGAAATTCCCAGAAAAAAGATCACTTGGAACCCAAACAAATTCTGATGCGACTTTACGGGTCTTGGAACGACGATCTCTATCGACTTATTATACAAATAGCCTATATCTGGCCAAGAGTAACAATATCTTACCATGAAAGATTACGGCCCAACAGTGCTGCGGCTTCTTTTGGCTATGGTTTGCTATAAAATCGGAGACTCATAGAGTATATTTGTTATTTCTGGTCTGGTTCACGTAAACTAACTTAAGAGGATAACATTTTCCAACAAATAATTTCTATTTTCCACAGGAAGTTATCAACTAGGCCCCAAGTCCATTATTTTGATTAGAGAGCTGTGCGTAGTTTAAATCGCTTTTCATATCAGAAATAGGGCAACCCTTTTGCCGTAACTGACTTGAAACCAATCTACGTAAAAAGCGTTTCAAAGAGATCTATTCAGGGCTCTACTTATCAATTAATAGCGTAACGAAAGCGATGACTGAGCATAGCTTAATCTCCTTTTGCCGTTTCACTGGTTGGCTATTAGCCTAATGGAGCGAGCCACCAACCAAATCAATACACTTACTAACTTCTTTAAGTATTTAAACAAAAAAATTGTAAAACATTTTATTAAAGCCTTTTTTTTATTTAATCACTTAATTTCGGTTTGTTTTTGCGAAAAAGCCGTTAACATAATTTTATTGTTAGTGGTGTGCTTACTGAAACGTTTTTCAGTGAAATACTGAAATGCTTGAACTATTCACAAAGGTTAATTATTTTGAGTGCTTTTGCAGAGTAACTCGACGAAATAGCTTAATATTGCTTCATAGTTCAATGATTACTGTAATTAGTTTCATAATAAGAGCGAATTTTTAATAGATACCTTAATAAAACTGATTTAAATTTAAGTAAATTAAAGCTATGAAACTATTTTTTCGACACTATAAGTGCAATGATTGTAGTTGATACATAATACAATTTAAAGTACTTTAAGCAACTCATTTAAATCTCATCATTCATAACATACCAAAGCAAATAACCATTACACATTTATTCCCGTTCACTAATCTTTCCAAAAACAAATGAAAATCAATTATTTTTCTACGGCACAAGCAACAACGTAGAGAAGATTGATTGGCTATTAGTTATTGTTCCAGTAGTTATATAGATGTGGGAAGTTTATTTATTCAACGTATCTCTTACAAAAGAACCTTCGGATGTATCCCATACATCATCGTACACTTAGTTGATTGATGTGTTGTGAATTGTCTCGTCATTGTTTGTTCTGTAATCACTTTTCGAATATTCTCAAACTTATCGATATTACACTTGTCCAACATCAAAACGATATTTATAATGTTTTTCCCCCTTTGTATTTTTGTGTAAAGAAATTCTAACCTATATTTACATGTTATATATTTTTATTTAAAAACTATTTTTACAAAAACACAATTAATAAATGGTAGGTCACTAAAACACTGCATAACTATAAAACTACTACTTAAATAACATTTATAACTGCTAATAATTAATGTATTTAATCTAACATATTATGTTTGTTAAGCAACATGGCTTACTTTAAAGATCCCTTTTTTTAATTCATTGTATAAACGAAATATTAAGAACTTTAAATGTATAAATAAGTAATCAAATATTAAAGAGCTTGTACTATTTGATAGTAATTTCTCACAAATCATGAAATATTACGGTTTGTAACTGAAGGAGGAATGTTATCGTTCGCTAAAACGGCAAATAATCAAATACGTAAATTAAAATCAGAATTTAATAAATATTTATGAGTACAGAGATGACTGTAACCACATAATTGTTCAATCTGCTAATTTGCCAACATGTTAAAAAAAATTTTAGGTGTAACACTTGCAAGACAAAGAAGGTTTCAGGTAATAAAAATCAGGTCTGGATAAATCTCTTAAAGCTTTAAAAAATACATTCTCTGTTCAGTCCTTTGGGAGTTCCACGAGAAAGCTCATTCCAATACTGCATACCTACGGTGTAAAAAGAGGTAAGTTTTAAATCCGCCTCCCATGGGCTTTGTGAGTTTCACAGTAAATTAATTTTCTTGTTATAGTTTTGGGAATTACATCCTGAAACTGTATTACATTAAGGACTTAAAGTATCATTATACTCACGTGCAATGTTCGTTACACTTAATTATGGTTGCTCACTGCGAAACCAAATTCGTGGAAGCCCCCGGGGTCTACACGAGGTGACTTTTGACGGCAACCATTATTGTTTTTTTTTGAAAAAATTGTCACAGCATATAATTTTTTTATCAAATTACTACCACGGTTATTAATACTAAGGTACTACTACTACTAAGGTAAGCCTTCGCTTTACGACGGACGAAGTGTAACGGATTTAGCGTACGATCATAGCAGTCAAACACAATTATGGTTGTATTTTTTTCATTCATTGATAAAGATTTTTAAAAGAACAGTTTTCTACAAAGACAAGTATAAATTGACATTTTATTTTACTTTAAGTCCTATCGGACTAGCTTTCGTCGTTACTAGCCTGTATATGTCCCACTGCTGGGCATATGCTTTCCTATATTGAGAAATACATCAGGAGAGAAACATGTTCCTCGATCTTCAATCTTTTCTCATCATATTATTTTGAAGTCATTTACGTTATTTTTACATACCATACAGATATGACATAGGCAAAGAGGACAATAACAAGCGACACATTGCAAAATGACATAAAAACGGTATTTACCGCCTCTCTTGTCTAGTGGTTAACACCATCGGGTGTTGCTCGGGAGGTCCGGGATTCGATTCCCTGCGGGGGCAGGAGTTTTTCTGCTCAGTTACTTATGAGCCCGCTTGGCTAGCTACCACCGTCATACCTAAATATGTCGCCATAATAACAATTTAAATAGCAATTTCATCAGTGCTTGAGGATTACAGCTCGCTTCCACCTTGGGCCTTATCGTCACTTACATCATACTACATCAGGTGAGATGCAGGCGTAGAGCTTGCCTGTCATATGTTAAAAAAAAATTTAATCAAACATATTGCGCCCTGGTTGATCAGATATTCGTATCAGTACAAAGTTAACATCTGTATTGTATTGTGTATTCATCCACTGCATCGCTATTGGTATGAAGTTGTAACGCATTCGCTTAGCGATTGGAGCGTTTTTTTATATCACAGATATACTCGTAATTGCGTACTCTTGAACTCCAAAGTCGAATATTTACATATAGCAAATAATGTGAAAACTTAAAAATTCTAGTCACTTACAAATATTATCAGTGATATATCTAATACAAATAAGCTTTAAGCTAAATATAAAAAAAATATAAAGTTTACAAGAGATTCTATCAACAACATTTCGAATACAAAGAGAACTTTTTTTTCGATAAACTTTTTTCTAGTAATTGTTCGACCGATAAGGGGGAAAAATGGTAATTGTAAATTAAAGTTTTATATATAGAATAAGGGTCAAATTTACGCACGTAAAAATTTTTTATGTTTCTCTTATAATAGTTTACTTGATTAAGGTACTTTCTGGTTCCCGTCAACCGGAAATTTCATTATTTGTCAACTATTTAGTTAAAAATTTTATGACTAATACAAGGACAAAATACGGTGTGCTTAGAGAAACAACGCAGTAAAAGAATTGATTGTTTAAGTTTATACAAAGTTAAGTTATATACAACGTGTTACAAAACATTGCCAGTTTTACCATTTAGACCATTTCTACTTCTAAAGGTTTCTGTATCGTTTATATTAAAGTATACAGAATAATCTTAAAGTTCCAAAATACGCCTTCCTATTAGTAAGCAAAGATAAAGTACAGCTAAAACGTGCAGTAATTGTTTGAGTAACCACCAGAAGAAACGCTTTTTTACAAGAAAACTTCGCTTTCTATCTTGTTGACCCAGATAGTATTAACTTCAACCAGTCGCTGTTACACGACAAATTTACGATTATGACTATACAGTAGAAGACTCTCCATTTACGCCGACGTACTGAACATGGCTGGATTAGAGCTAGATTTAGGAACCCGATGTGCTCGAATAGTATTTCGGTATCTTTATAGTAAATTCTCTGATAATCCTCAAAATCGTCAGTTATAGTTAGACTATGTGGTTTCTTGTAATTTAATATTTAATAGTTAGTTTTTTTTATTTATACCTAATTTAATTTGTGTTATGTCTATAAAAAATAATTCAATGCGTTATAATATTTTATATCTATAGGTGTACTTGTAAGTCGGTACCAGGAAATAGAGCTAGTAAACTACACATTTGTCCCAAATAGCCTTCCTCAATAAATGGGCTAATCTAATCTAACACTGAAATAATTTTTCATATCGAACCACATACCTAATATGCAATGTTATATATTTGTTTTATCTTGGTGCTTCTTTTTTGTACCCTAGTCCGTGAGAAACCGTTCACAATTTCACAATATGAAATATCGAGACATAGAGTCAATAAATAATTTATAAAGCCGTTTCTCAACAAAAGAACCAATGCCGCTGTATCCAATAATTAGCTTCAACAAAATACGTCCACAATGACCTCTTTTAATCTCACAGCTAAGCTTCGGAGATGGTCGCGTGTGGGATTAAAGCCGGCGAACTAGCCGGCCAGTTTACGTTTATGTCTAACCCGCATGGAACTCAGCTGCACACCGGCCTCTCTTACTTGGTTGGTTTATAGCCATGATTAGGCAGAGCCACTTTACTCCCGCTGATAATGCAAAACTTAAACAAACATCAGTCCCAGCTACAATTTAACTTGTTTCATTTCAAATAAAACTTCGATAGTATGTTATTGTAATCGTAGCATAGGCTAGATTGTATTTTGAGGAGACAGACGCTCAGTTGCACAAAGATTTTTTAAAGACGACATTTAGTAATGAGACATTAAAACTTTAAAGTTCATTAAATTTAAAATTGGAACACAAAATAGTTCTAGCTAATGTCTCTTTAGCATTGACAGGGTGCTAATGTCGTTTTGTGCAACGTAAAAACTACGCTAAGGTGTTCTTTTGACACTTCAATCAATAAATTTAATGGAGCATTAGGGATAATGCCGACATTAAATTTTAAAGTTCGTTTCTGCAACTGGGTGAGAGTCTTATTCTGGTACTTTAAATTATTTTTCGTATTAAAATAGGAATAAACGTTTATTATTTAAACTATTTTTTACTATTTATCAATTATCTAGTAATAATAAAATTTATCTTTCCGTCATTGTGAGCAAAAATACGAAACGTCCAATTTAACATGCGCAATGTTTTTGCAAATAATAAACAAGTCTGAGGGTGGTTTCGGAGCCACACGCCCACGCTTGCACGTCAAAGTACATGGAAGTCTCGGCGCATGTGGCCGAAGCTGGCCAACGGCGTCGGGGGCCAGCGCCGGCCACACGCGCACGCTTACAGCACTTCAAAATGTATGGAAATGTGGTGTGTAATCGGCCGCCGCGTAGATTCTCTGGAACGACCCTTAAGGTGGTTTCGGATCTACACTCTAATTACAATTGATTTGTGCACCAAAATAGTATTGGGGAAGGGTAAAATATCTACATTTCAACTAGGTACAGTCGAGTACAAAAATAGGTATACACATTTTAGAGGTAACAATCCTTATTCCTTCTCATTACTGTCAAAAGCGGTTACAAATTTCTGGAGACGACTGTACCTTTTATACAAAACAAAATAAATTACAAACAAAATAGTAATCTAATTCCTGACGTTACTTAACCCTTTATTATTATTTATCTAAAATCCTGGTCACGCTAAAACCTTGTAACTGAATTTAGGCCTCACAAATACCAATTTCCATTTAGATAGATTCTGCAAATAATGTCAAAAATAAATGGAATCCTCTGTTACCGCCTACATTTGTCACCACCTAAATACTAAAAGTCGGTTTTACTCCATTTAGTCAGAATTGCGATACTAACAAAGTTAAGACCTTTCTAAAGGTTAGTTTACTCGTTTCTACGGATGTTAAAATTTCATGTAGATATTTCATAACGTGTTCGCTCATCCAAAAGAATAATGACATAATTACCAAAAAGTCGAAAAAGAGTTTTTGATGCCATAACTTCATGTTTTACACGTTTTATCCATGGTAAAAACGACAGAATTGTTGTTCCATTAGTTTCCGACAGAAAGAGTCACTGCAGTCATGGTTTTGACCTATACTTCGTAAAGATACGCGGAAACATCGACTAAGTTTATGAAATGTAGACAAATTTTTAAAAATAAAACTAAAATTGAGTATAATGTTGATTAAATTCATGATTTATTCCCATATCCAAACCTAGTTTAATGTCATAATTGTATTATTTAATTTATAAAATGTCATAAATGAACGTCTGGTTTGTTTTATTTGTTTTTTTTTAATAGTTATCTTGAGTTTTCTCGCAAACTTTTTATATAATATTATTGGTAGTAAAGTAACACAACATAACTATTAAAATATATCAATAGAATAATTCGAAATATACAATATTTACGATGTCAAACTTTTAAAACGCTCTCCTGAAAAATCGCAAAAACGCAATTACGTCAATATTCTTTTGGATGAGCGTGTTGATTTCTAGAATTAAAACCAAATTAGAAATTGTATGTATCGTTTTGCTGCACTGTAACGTAATGTTGACAAATCGATATTGATTTAGTGCAACGTCAAACGTCATGTCCTTTGATGATTTCAATAAATCAATCAATCATTCATTTCAATAAATGTGTTCGAAATAACAGAAATCCAATTCATATGTTTGGTTGGAGATTAGGACAGCAGACTTGTCTATTTTCCAATTATTCAATATTCGTATAAATATTGCAATTCACGAAGGCGAAATCATTCAACTTAAGACTCTATTTTAAGGCGTTACGAGCGAAGCTACTTGCCGTCATAAAATGTAACAACTATATAAGAATATGATACTAAAAACAATAGTAGTCGTACATAAATCAGGAGACGCTCGTTGAGATGCCTAGAACGCTTAGCTCGGCAAATCACTCATTTCCACCTCGTGGTCTGTATAGAAACCAACTAAGGCATCTTTCGGTTCGGGGATTGAAAACAATTTATTTATTTATTTATTAAGGAAACATACAGCTTTTTTATTTTACATATAAACAATTCATTAAGAAAAGTACGATAGCAGTATGTCTAAAGTCTCCACTGCTAACTTATACAAAACAATAGTTGATAAAGACAACATTGTGATCAGAACAACCTTGCACATTTGTTCAATGTGCAATATAAAAATTCATAACAATATAAAATAAATTTGTGCAGAGGAACCATAAAAGAAAATTTCGAATTTTAGATACTCGTATTTGTGGCTTTAACATTCTTTGTGGCCTTTAAAAGGCTACGAAAATGTGAAATATTTTCATAAAACAATTATTGAATTATTGTATTCATTAACGACTCTTATAATACAATATAACTATTACGTCTGTAATTTATCTTGCAAATGGCACGGAAAAAATGGCAATGAAAAAATTACAAATAGAATAAATTAAATTTAAAAATTTCCGAGGCGAAATGCATTTAATCTACACCACCATCGTATACCTACGCCATCATACAAATAGCCAACACTGACCAGACTAGACGACCAAGCGAATTAGTAAATAAATAATATTTTTGATACACTAAAAACCAAGCTATCATTCGCAGCATATAATAATAATAAATGTTTATTTCATTCATAATAAGGTTTAAAAGTTAGTTGTTGACTTCCACTATTAAGTGCCGACGCAGTTGTATTAGATGAAGCCACTCTTCCTTAGCTATGTTATCTTATCTAGTTTCGTTATAGCGATACATAATATTTTAATAAAATATAAATTGTAGCGACGAACAATGCAAAAGTCTATTACAGTTGCTTCTATACTTAAGCGCAAAAAGACTAGAAATTCCAACATAAAATATCTGTTGAACTTCGAAATAATCCTGACAATAAATCAAACTTGTCTTTTTTCTATTGTTCGTACCTCAGCAATGAATTCGTGAATGTTTTATACGACGCGATATTTTCACATCACATCATTTGTCGCGAATCCCCGACAAAATTGCTTCGTCTATGGGATTCGTGTGATTCAACGCAAGCTCTCACATCTGGAGTCGCAATTATATTGACTGAGGGGAACTATTCCCTGGTAAAATGACTATTGAATCAAAATCGGCTTCTTTGCTTACTAATGGTATTCAAACGCATCATTAGTGTTTGTTGTTCATGCTCTAGAATATTCAAAATTATGATTTAAGTAATCCCTATGACTAAGACTTTTTATACTCATACCAGGCTAACGAGGAAAAGCTCCGAGTCACATACGAAACCTCAAAATTAGGTCTATGTGAAAGAAATTTTTGATTTAGTACTCTTTCATAAATTCAAATTCTCGCAAGAAACTTTTAATTTAAAATCGAAATTTCTAATTACTTGGAACTTTAGCTAACCACTGTATATTCTGTGTAGACGTGCATATAAAAGTTGAGAGTTGCAAATCATCATAAATATGTATTGATTTTTATGTTCTCTGAAATATTTGATGTCCTAAGAAAGATATGAGATATGTGCACCTGAATATTCGTTTTGAGAACATTATAATGAAGTAGTCTCCGGGTTGGACGGGTATTTTGCATCGGTAGGAGCAAATACTCCCATTTAAATCTATGGATGTATTCCATACTAATATTATAAATGCGAAAGTAACTGTCCGACTATCTGTCTGTTGGTCTTGCTTTCACGTCAAAACTACTGAACCAATTTAATTGAAATTGAGTACACAGATAGTCTAGAGCCTGAGAAAGAGCCTGAGAAAGGACATAGGCTACTTTTTATCCCCATATTCCCATGGCAATGGGTACCGCTCGGGTGAAGCCGCGGGAAGCCATTATATTTTATAATATTTTAGAGCACACAATCGTAATAACTTTTGGAAAACTAAATAAAATATATTAGATCACGCCTTTTTCCCGTTAGGGCAGAAATGATTTCTTTTTATCTGCTACGATGCTTACATATTTCTGTTTCTTCATCAATCATTATCACATTCCTTATACTCGTACATGCTTGACGATTTCGAACAAACTACAAACTAAATAATATGATGGAAAAGGGGCCAAGGAATAAAAAGATCTGAATCTTTTTATTTTTTAGACAAATTAGCCTATGAATTTTTGCTACAGTGTGGATTTTTAATCTTATTTTTCATTGTTTTTTTATTTATTTACTTACATTAGCTTTACCGAAGCACATAATGTCAGATGCACGATGAATAAATTTTAGTTTTGATTGCATAAACAAGTTCTCCATAAAATTTGTGAAATGAAAATCTTACTCAAGGGAACTAGTGGTAACAGGCTATATGGAGCGAGAGAATGGATCCACAGAGTAAAGTATGGCGGAAACGTTTCTCTCTGTACTCTACTGCCTTTTATCTTGCAGTTTCAAGCCTTGTTGCAATATCTCAGTGCGCTGCGGAATAACCAATGCATGTAAAATGATTCACGCTCTAGTATTCAGCCTTTCTCATTCGACTTAGCACATTAATAACAGGGAACAATTTATTACCCTTATTTTTTGCTGTGGCTATCAGTTTCGTTCCGTTGTTTTACTCTTTCCATATACTGCTTCATGGAATTGCCCCTTTGACTGTTTGCGTAATAATTCATGCGTCCGCTTCTGATATTCAATCTAATTATGCATAGTTCAATAAACTCTATCGATTTGCGGTTCTTCTATTCAAATGTGAATTGTGGACTCATTATGAAAAGCCTAATTGTGTACTGTTACAATGAAAAATAATACAAATTTTAATAATACATTTTGAGCTCTCGTTTATATTTAACGCCGAACTTGCTTGCCTGTTGATAATAACAATTATTGTCCAACCAGAATACTCATTGTAAAAAACAATGCTGATTGCATTAATTTTAATAGGAACCTATTGCTATGAAAATTAGTCATTTATACTTTCACATAAAAGTCAGTACATAAAAATGTGTGAATCTGAAACAATTTTCATGACTTTTTCGAATATTATGTTTCTATAGAATATATACACCATTTCTATTAACGCGTGTGTATTTTGTATATTTCAAATAACAAGTATGGACTAAAACAATCATCCAAGAACGAATGTTTATAAAATAGCAAAGTTGATCGATAGATATTGAACAAGCGAAAGAAATATGCAAGGATCGTAGCAAGTGGAAGGATGTAATCTCTGCCTACCCCTATGGGAAAAAGGCGTGACTTATGTTTGTGTATTATGTATGTATATTGAACAAATAATTGCGTTTTAAGAAGTAGTTCAATTATATCAATATGTCACAGCTCAAAATTTACTAAAATTATTGACACGGATTGTCCTGAAATGAGGGGAAAACCGAGGAAGGGGTATGATAAAAGTATGAAAATACTGAAACTAAGTAAATGATTTGAGTTTAATTTTTTTGAGTTCGAGAAAGAAGTGGATGCTCAGCTAAGGAGTGACAAAGTAGAATGGAAGAGAAAAAATGTTGTACCCCCATTTTTAAGTGGCACTGAAGGACAAGAAGCAGGAGAGATGATCAAGAGATCATTCTTGTCCCTAAGCAATAATTTGAGGTAGTAGAACTTTCTGCAATCATTTTCTATTTATTAAAACCAACTTTGCCTTTATTATCCTCTTGGTGGGCATCGTGAACACCGGTGTTCGCAATCAATAGACTAGCGAAGTCAAGAAATTTTTTATCCAATTCTGTTACTAATCATCCTTTCATACAAAAATGTTTCTCTTTGACATCAATTCCTCTCGAATTCAGACCAAAACATTACAAATACTACCAGGTACCAATATTCCAAATGCGACGTACTCCGGCATTCTATGTCAGTAACGTACTGCTTCCAGTCCGATAGGTTTCAAAGGCGAACAGATTACAGAACTTCATAAACACACAACACTTTTTCTTATTTAAATTTACTTGCGTTCCTGACAAAATATCCATGCTATGAAGCGACGGGGCGGGGTTAGTTATGAGTTATTAATATAAAGGTAGGTGAGAAACCACCACCTGATGTTAAGCAGTAGATAAGTCCGTTTGCGAAGGATGCTAGGGCAGCACCAAAGGAGGTAGGCCTAGCGACCTCCATTATTATTTACGAGTGTTTTTGGACATACCATGGTGGAAGTTGCTTTGTTATCAATACCGAAACCAAAGTACGAGTATAAGGATCACTATATAAAAAAGTTTCTCATTCTACTCAATGTAAATGTACTTCACAAAACACGCGTAGAATTATTTCGAAGATTTTTATGCGTGTGAACAAGTTGCTAAATGTACTGAGGAAATACGTTGGGCGGAGGGACGTTGACTGATGTGATGAGGTTAGCGGGCTCGTTTAGAATATGTCTCGGTCGACAAAATCATACACTGGTATCCCGAGACGTAATAGAGGAGATTATGGCTTTACTGGGAACCTAGCTAGGATAAATTGGATTTTTTCTGTTTATTACTTTTCTTATGTTATAACGTCGTCTGTCAGAATCCCAAATTGCGGTCTTATTAGCTGGGCTACATAAAGCTTACAAATTAATTATTACTTACATAACAAAAACATCTAGAAATTAATTTATATTTTATAAATAAATTTCTAGAATTTTTGACAATAATCATTAACCCGAAGGAGTAGATATAACATATCATCACGCCTCTTTCCTCGAAGTGGTAGGCAGAGGTATTAACAAAACGTACCCAATCAATAATATTATTGTAATGAAGACAAAAACAGTCTTCACTAAGCAAATGTTACATCGACATCGACTTAAAACGAAACATTTCACAGAACTGCACGAGTGAGGGCTACTCTGAAGAATTTTAAAGTGCTTACGGATTGATTTCGTGGATGGAAAGGGCGAATAGAATGAATGATTAAACATGAATGATCTTCACAGATAAACTATTTCTTTTTCGTTAGGAATAACCCGTAAGTTCCGAATTAAATTATGATGTGTAATGTAATTTGACATAACCAGTAACTTTCGAAGTAAAAAATTATGGATCTAACAGTTGTTTAGACAGGATCATAAGGCATCTTCATAGCGTAAATGTTAGTAGTGACTATTTTGAATTTTGAATGGGTGACCAAAATTTTAAGCCCACCGTCATGTTTGGTGTTCTGTCGTGTCCTGATGTTTATTTATAATTTATCATTTAAATATGTTTTCATTATAATATTTAACACCAATCCTTTATTTAGATGTCCTATATTTAACCTGTTAGTACAAATCCTAATATTTTGCAGCTCACTGACAGATTCAGTAACGTCATAAAATATATCTCTATCTAGTTACAGAGGTTCGATCCGGGATAATAATGTATTATCAAAAGTTCGTTCATTCATATGACAAAGATTATCGTATACGCAATCACGTATACGGAATCACTTTTTACATTTTCGGAGTTCCTGTAGTTTTACTTTTACCCTTCAAGTGTTTCTGTCGGAGTACAAATAACCAATGCATATAGAATGATTCACGCTGCTGACATGAATTGGCTTTCATAGTGTTGCCTAGCAAGGCACAATAATTGCAAAATGTTTGGCGTGTACACTTTGAAATAGAAATTACAACAGCCGGAAAACAAAATAGCACGGTGTAATAGAAAACACGTGCTATCCCTTGAAAATATTCTGGAGGAGTGAAGCAGTCTGCAAACCTTAAAATGTAAGGCGTCCTAAAACTACATCCATTTAACTGAAAATACAATACTGACTTGTTGGCCGCTTGAAGTGGCCTGGTAATTTCACTACTTGCGTCTAGGTGTTCAAAAAACAAAAGCAGAAAGGGGGTTGTAGGGTCCCTTATAAAACTCATTGCCAAAATATGAGGATTGTAGCTTGATATTTTTAATAGCCGAAAAATTTACTATTTTTGACAAAAATCTAAAACTATGGACATTAAAACGCAACTCAATTAAAGGTTCAGTTAAGTTCATCAGTAGAAATTACTTCCTACATTTTCAACTCTGTTCCTACTCCTTGTAGCTAGTACTAGGCGGTACATAAAATTGATTTTTAGGGGTGAGTTTTGAAATTCCTTAGCCCACGCAATGTTAATCTTATTCCTATTCACTGATAGTTTATTTTAACAAAAATATATTACCTTTTCTGTTTTTCAAGAAGACCTAACAAATGATAATATATATAATGACCCCGTCTCATCTGCTTTTAATTAAGAGGCGTCCGTCCGGCAAAAAAGTGTATCCCTTGTTTCATAAAATGGCCAGTTAAATATATTAGGTCCTTACCTATGAAATTGGTGTTTTGTATGGAGATATTGGGGAATTCTGCATTTTCCATACTAACATTTTATCAGTTTTCTTCACAACGACAAATCCAGAGATATTAATATTTGGCATGTATCATTAGACAAGCTTTAGTAATATGTGTAATATCACACTTCATAAAAATTATTTATCGTTTTTAAGTGAATGCAAATAAAATTATGTATTCGGGAGGCACTTAAAAAGAGTTGTCTCCGTGTCCAATTTTAACACAATTAAAATTACAACAAATTATCAAAACAAATCAAAAGAGCTCAAAAATATAGTCTATTTTTAGACGAGGTAATTATTTTTTAGGAATACTCTGAATCTAAATAGTTATAGACAAAATACTAAGATAGAATAAAAACACCAATTTCATAGGTAAGGACCCAATATATTAGATGAAATAAAACCCAGATATTAAAGTTCGCGTAAAATATTATTAAAATTTACCTTATCGTATTTCCATAATCATACAGAATTTTGAAACTCTGTTTTCAAAGTAGTATGGTGTAAAAGTAACAAAGAACAACCCAGATTTATGCTAACATTAATTAAGCCTTATCATTATAAATTTTATCAAGTTATCGTTTAAAGCCTCAAATACATATATTTAATTATTTCATAATGAACATAGAATATTGTACATACCAAATGTTGTTTTTACATAATTTGATCAAACAATTTTGAGGGTCACTTTTCTAATCAATATTCATATTATTAATTGTTTCTTGTAGCTTTTTTCCATAAAAAGAAGTGCACATTTACAGTGCACTATTAATAATATCCTGGGACAAAATCATATTAACGCACTAAAAACTCCAAGCAAAATCGACATCAGACAGGATTAACTACTCTGCAATTTTGAACAGTTTTAAGCAAACTCCGATGAAAAATACCAGGAATAAATCGTCAAAGCCAGCTCAAGTCGCATGATATCAACATTAGGTTTTGTTATTAATGCGCTTGGCTGAGCGTGGATATGCAAACGATGCACATTGAGAGCGTGAATCATTCTATATGCATTGGATGTTTCGGCTTCGCTTGAGTCTAGTGAAACCTGCGAATGGCATTTAAGAATACGATTCTGGATATGTGTGAATGTATCTGCACGTTTTACTTTAGAAATAAAATATTCTCTAACTTGCTGTTCTCGCGACGTGGCTATTGAATTAACGCCGTTAAAGTTTACAATTTTTTTTTGTGAGTTTGTTAAAACTGATTGTTAATAGTTGATCTAAAACCGCTGATTATTAAAATAATGAAAATAGCATTGCTTGTCAGTGTCATTTGATTAATCGATGTCATGGTGATAAATCTATGTTGTCGTGTCATTATTTTACAACGCCGAATTATTTTAAAATTCGAAAATAAATTATATTTTGACGGAATACGAGTATGTCACATAATACTCCGTCGAGTAGATATTGTCCTTTCTCAGGCTCTACACTATCTGTGTATCAAATTTTAATTAAATCGGTTCAGTTGTTTTGACGTGAAAGCAAGACAGACAGACAGGGTTACTTTCGCATTTATAATATTAGTATGGATTTTTTCCTTTACCTATCTTTTCTCTCCATAAGTGTTTTCCTAAGAATCACCTTACGAGGCAGTGGACAAGTCTAGTGAACTCAATACTAGTGATTCAAATGTAGATGTATGCGTATCTATTGAACCCCGCCTATTCATCTTTTCAAGGAACGAAATACAGAATGATTACTATTCACTTTCTTGAATAGATAAATGCCTATAGGCGGCTGATAGAAATCGTAGTAAAACATTTTAAACAAGAGTAATGCTGAATACTCGTAATCAGTCTCTCCTTTTACCTTTAATATGTAGTGAACAGTGTACCAACTAAAAGACATACATATAACTTCGCCTATGATAAATAAAATGTATATGTTACAGATGAAAACATATCCTGTATGTGATTCAAGGTTATAGCTACTACGGTTCTCCTATTTAGAACAATTCAGCTGCCCTGATCTCTAATTAAATTTCATTGGATAAGAATTGGATTTCTGTCATTGCGAACTCTCTTTTGAGATAATCAAAGGACATGACATTTGACATGACTTCAAATCAATATTGATTTGCAATATCACATTACAGAGTACGCCAGCTGTTTGACATACCAAACCATTGATGTATATAACACTAGATCTGTAGTAACCGCGTTAAAGCGTAGCCACTCGGCATATGGCCACAGCCATATACGAGGCTTATGTCAGTTAGTGCTCTGTAAGACGTCAACCAAGTGAAGCGGAACGAAAAAAAATTAATTATGGGTAAATGTGCAGTCAAAAAGTGCAAATCCAGGTCCCAAAAATATAATAAAACCATGGGTGTTACTTTCCACACGTGAGTTTGTTTTTTTATGCTCACATTTACGTAAAAACTAATTAAATTGTGAAATGTTTTCAAATTGTTTCAGTGCTGCCATTAAAAACTCATTTTTGGTTTCCCATATTTATGGAAAAATGTTTTAATTTATGAAATCAGTGATTTTGTGTAGGTTTTTAAATAGTAACAATGTTGCACATTGCCTAAAAATGCAGCAAGCCGGGATAGGTGGATTAAAAATATCAGATTGCTGCGCAATGAGACAAACTGGCTTCCAACAAAATCGACAATCATTATGTTCGAAGCACTTTCCTGATGAAGACAAAATATGCCGCCAAAGTGGTAGTGTTTATTTGTCTCACGAGGCAATTACAATCGTTATTGTAAGTGATGCTTTTATTTAGACTTAACAAAGGTAATTTGCGATCTTACGAGTTTATGACGTTGCAGGGAATAATCTCTGGATCTACCGACTCGGTTTTAAAAATTATTTTACAAAGAGAAAGCTAGGTTATCTGTTCATATTATCAACAGTTTTGAATTCTTATTTTTACATTTTACAGTACATCAAGTTATTAAAGTATATTACGACGTATTTACTGGTATGGTCACCGATGCATGGCAACAGACTCGTCACCTGTACTTTTGCATAATAAATAATAATAATACGAAAATCTTTTTTATTTTATTACAAAACATTAGTAACATTTAATTTTGCTTAATGAATTATTTATAAAAATCGACACGTTTTACAATCACGACACTTTTTTGTAATACTTTTTTACTGCATTTTTAAATAAGTACATGCATTGTTCTCCAGCCCAAAATACCTTATTACCAAAACACGATATCTTTAAGCTTGATCAAATACATCCAATAAGAAATAAAAATATTAATGTAATTATTTAAAAATAATATACAATTATAAAACAATAAAAATGGGGTAAAATTTCACGAGCAGGGAACACTTCCACCATAGAATAGATGAGAGTAATTAGAAATCGTAAGTGGGCGTGTCTCCGCGCGCCACTCATATGATATAGGATCATATCCGTCGGTTTCACGATTTGACACTTTTCAGTCATTCTCGAACCATCAAGCTGTTATTTTGCGGATTATTTACGTGAATATGCCTTCTTGTGCTGTTTTGACCTGTAGGAAATAAAGCAAAACATTTAATTTAACAAATATAAATATTTATTTTCATCGGTAAGTTCGTATTTATCTGTTTATTTAGTAAAAACTGAAAAATATCAAATGTCAATATAAAAATATACATTGCTTGTTAAAAACATGGTCAATGTAAATTAAATCGTTTTCAGGAAGCAATGTACATTGTTTTGTGCAATTGTGCAGATGAAAAACACCTATAGTGCAGTGCATGATTTCATCGAACCAACATTTTATCGATAGTCTTCTAGATTCTGGTAATAATTGATAGAGGAACATTGACTATTAATTATGTTTTTGTTTTCCCTCGGAAATTAATAAAAAATTTAAATGGATCTCTGGGACAGGGCCGACGGATTGGGTTCCTACCAAATTGAGCACGATTTGTTCATAACAATTCTCAGATGATGTATTCGAAATAAAAAAAATCTGAATGACGTACCTAAAATTTGATGCAGTACCATTCAAAGAAATTGTTAAATTGTATTCTGTACCTTTAGAAGTGCCCATTTGTATAAAAAAATATTGCTAAGTTTTTTTTACTTTGGTTAGTTATTATTTAACTCTTATTTTCAGGCATTACAATCAAAACGATCGACATCACCTACAAGTCCAACTACACGAAAAAGGCGAAGAATGGCAAGTTAGGATAATAATATGTTGCGCAGTCAGTAATAGCCATGAGTATGGAACTACTCACAATAATAAATAAAATGTTACTGATTTAATCAATTTCTTTGATTGCCGAATTCATGATTTTTTTATGCAGTCATTGAAATTCATTATCTTATAAAATAATTTATCATAATATTTTATTACTTCATAATAGAGGTTATACGAGTTTCACACATAATTCTAAGTGAAGTCTATGTCATTTCAGTCAACAGATTCATATTACCCGGTCAATTCGAATCAAGAATTTTGTACTTTATGATGGATGCAAAACTCCCATACAATAGCATGAGGCAATGTTTTGTCTCGATCAGTAGGTGTTCCTTCTCATTATATCACTTTAATGAATGAGTTTGACATTTCGTAGTAAAGCTTTCTATTACAACTAATGACGTCCCACAAAAATACACACAAATTTCTACAATAAATACTCTCATTTGATATGTGATTATTGACTCACCTGTGAAATGATAAGGTACATCCAGGATACCACTTACTTACACAACATAAAACAACGCACGTCATCACAAGTTTTATAATTTTTTATTTAAAATATTAAATTACAATTTTTTTTTAACAATTTTCAGTCTAGGCGTCAAAATGGCGTATATATGACCGGTGAGACAGAAACTATGGATAGAAAGAGAGGAAGAGGATTTCCCACGGATAGCCTTCATTCATAAATAGTGATAGAATGAGAGGGAACACCTACTGATCGAGACAGAACATTGCCTCATGTTACTGTATGGGAGTTTGGCATCCATCTTATAGTACATAATTCTTGATTCGAATACATCAACACCAAGAAAAAGAAAAATTACAAGTATTATTTCAAACAAAGATAATATAATCAAGCAACAAAGATCACAGATAAAAAATACAAGTTTAAAATCGTAGATTAAAAAAGAAAATAATTAAAATGCAGGAACTCTTTGACGAGCTCAAAAACAACTTTATGATGCGTACCGAAGATGTGCACACTCTAGAAAATATAAATTTACCGGTATGTTATGTATGATTGTCACCATTTTTTTTGCATTTTCCTGTTTTGTCAACTATCTAAGGCGTCTGATCAAAAATCATAGTTTTAATCAACACAGCGTATAGATTGTTTGTATTTCAACAGTCGGCGTTAAATAACCATGTTCAATTTAAAAAAAAGTTGCATTTCACGTTAAACAAAATAAAAAAATTAATATTTTTTTGCAGATTCATTAGCTAGTAACACGTGTTATAAAACAAGAATATCCACCAGCGCTCAGAAGTTTTGCGCTTACTCTTTACTATTATTCGCCAAAAGCATACAATTATGTTCGAGAAACGTTTTACACATGCTCACCTCATCCTCAGACTATTAAAAAATGGTATCAGAGCACATCAGTGGTGATCCAGGTTTCACCAAAGAATCGGTCATTCTGTGGGTAGATGTCGTTGAGTAAGGTCGGGTGGCATCATGCTGCTCGTCGTCAAGCTAGTTCTGTTCAGCTGTAACTGATTATCTAGTATCCGTTTGTGTAGTGGCAGTGTTTATAGGCTAAGTGAGGCGTTGGTAGTTTAGTGTGTTCGTAGATGATTATAGTGATTGTGTGTTTGGTGACGAATCAGTGACTGTGTGTGTGAAGTGTACAGCTTGGATTAACGAGTGTGATCCAAGTTGAAGGTTCATCAGAGTAAGATAGGTAGGGCAACAAGGAACCTCCGGTGGTTTGGAGGGAGGGAGTGTTTTTTATAGTTAAACGGGATAAGGCACTCATTCAAGGTGAGCGTGTTTACATTTTTATTGACGTAACTTATACTTTTGTGGCCTAGATCCTGACAAGTGATAGGCGTCGTTATTCTAGTGTGATGTTATTCTGTTGCGTTAGTATTCTAGTTAGAATAACTATTCGAATTGTAACAAGCTCAGCCGCCCTGTCCCACACTTACTGCGTCATATATTTTTTTAAATAAATAAATAAATGCTATCTACTACTAATACACTATTCCACGCAGACGAAGTCGCGGGCAATAGCTAGTTCCTAATAAATCGAGCACAATCTTTTCAAAACAGGTGATTATTATTTTACTAGATGTCAGTGTAACCTTTCATAATTATCGATCATTGTCACATCACTAATACTGCACAATTTAAATGTTACCAGTACCGGCGCTATAAAATGTTATTAGTTAATAATTAACTATTAGTTAATTTGTTAACTAATACTTATTTTGATTATTTTATTGAAAAACTTGAAAAACTGCTATAACGCAACATACGAGCATTTTAAACCATGTCAGATATTATAATGATGATTACTTTTGAGATAATTTTTTTTTTTTTACTTACAGACCCATTTAGTTTTCATCATCATCATCTTCAGCCTACTCCTGTCCACTGCTGGACATAGGCCTCCCCTAATGCACGCCACCGCTCGCGATTTTCGGCCATTCTCATGCAGCCCACTCCAGCCAGCCGACGAATATCGTCATCCCATCTGGTCGCAGGGCGTCCTACATTTACCGAGATGCGGTCTCCACTCGAGAACTTTACGGCCCCAACGGCCGTCAGTTCTACGGCTAATATGACCAGCCCACTGCCACTTCAGTTTGCTAATCCGTGAGCTATGTCGGTGACTTTAGTTCTCTGTCGGATCACATCATTCCTGATGCGGATGCGGGAGAATTCCGAAGGCGTGGCATGGAAGCTTAGTCGTACTGTTCTTCAAGAAAGGCGACAAGACTTTGTTGAAGAACTATCGACCGATTTCACTTCTAAGCCATGTCTATAAGTTGTTCTCAAGAGTCATCTCGAATCTTCTTACAGGAAGACTTGACGAAGCTCAACCTCCGGAGCAGGCCGGGTTCTGACGGAGTTATAGCACCATAGACCACATTCACACGGTAAGGCAGGTTATACAGAAGACAAGTGAGTATAACCAGCCACTGTGCATGGCGTTTGTGGACTATGAGAAAGCTTTTGATTCTGACGAGAACTGGTCTATTCTAGAGTCCTTGCAGAGGTGCCAAGTTGATTGGCGATACATCGAAGTGTTGAGATGTCTGTACGAATCTGCCAATATGTCTATCGAAATCCAGAATGGGCGGACTGACCCTATCCTCCTGCGCCGTGGTGTAAGACAAGGGGATGTCATATCCCCAAAACTCTTCTCTGCGGCGCTGCAGGATATGTTCGGTACGTTGGACTGGACAAGACGCGGCATTAATATAAATGGCGAGTACATCTCACACTTGCGATTCGCAGACGACATCGTCATCATGGCTGAAACCCTGCAGGACTTAAAGGAGATGGTGCACGGAATGGAGTATCTCTCGAGGTTGTACAAGAATATGTTTACATGGGGCAAATGTTCCAATTAGGCAGAAACAACTTCGAGAGAGAAGCCAATAGAGGAATTCAGCTGGGCTGGGCAGCATTTCATAAGCTTCGTGAAGTTTTCTCGTCACCCATCCCTCAATGTCTTAAGTCGAAAGTCTTCGACCAGTGCGTCCTTCCTGTCATGACCTACGGTGCTGAGACGTGGACACTCACGGCTCGACTAGTCCACCAGTTTAAAGTCACTCAGCGATTTAGTTTTATTTTTCAATAATATGGTTCCTACATATTATAGAAAAAAGGCAAGAAAAGTGCATTTTACTGAAGGGTTCTTCTACCGGTATCTTTATTAGGTAGTAGGAACACAAAGCATTTTTTAAACGCACTTTAGTCAGAATTAATAAAGATTTTAAAACGGATTTTGTATTTTTAGTAATAAATTTTATTTTTACATTTTTATGTAATTTTTTATTCAAAAGTTTAAGTAAATTTTGATTATTTTAATTTTAAAATTTTTGTTTATCTGACAACACTGTGCAAATATTCTGCACAACATTGTCAAATCGTAACGGCAAAATATCTACGTGCTATGTAAATATTGACGGGTAAAGTGAACTAATGCTTAATATCAAACAATAAAGCATATATTTCAATGTAAAGTTTTTTACTTAGATCTTTCTTTTCTATGTCGACATATTGTATTGAACTACGTATCACATACCAGCGTTATATGTGGTGACAATGAGAGCATACGCTTATTTGTGTGCGAGAGGCGACACTGGTTACCGTACTAAATTGTTCATATTATCAATCTATTAAGAAGCGAAGCGGCTGTCAGTGATCTGTGACTTCCACCATTGTACTTTGACATTGCGATATGTCTAATCCAGTCTAATCTGAGCAAGACGGTACAGTCACTGCGCAGTAGCGCAGTAGTAAGTGGGATAGATATATGTTTATCTTTTCAATATTTAGTGGTTTCAAAGCTACGTCGTTGAGTTTCGGAAAGGGTTACGCTTTTTTTGACGCAATTTGCAAATCTAGTGTTATATACATCAATGTGCATTTACATCACAACTACTGAACCAATTCAATTGAAATTTGATACGCAGATAGTTTAGAGCCTAAGAATGGACATAATCTAATTTTTCCTGATATTCCTATGGGAACGGGTACCGCGCGGGTGTTACCGTGGCTATCAATATCTATCAATTTCATTTCGAATTTTATAATTTCTCGGCATTGTAAAATAAGGTCACGACAACAGAGATTTATCACCATGACAACAATTAATCAGATGACACTGACAAGAAATGTTATTTTCATTATTTTAATAATTAGAGGTGTTCGTTCAACTATAAACAATCAACATTTTGCTGGTATGAGGCAGGATTGTAATGTTGAGCACTTTGTAAAAAATCAATGCAGTATTAACAAACACACAAAAACTTATTGTAAACTTTTATCGGTGTTAAATCAATAGCCACGCGACGACGTCGCGGGTACAGCTAGTTCTTTCATAATATCCAGAATTAGGAATAACACCTATTGTTTTTTTTATGAAACTATTATATTTCCTGCATAACTCATTCTCATTTTTACAGTCAATTAAGCTAAAATCCACCCAGTGCTCAGAATATTCCAGAATTAAAATACAGCTTCTAAAATTTTTTTCTAAATACAAAAATATGAAACGAAAAATCTCAAATAACTATTGCCAGCTCAGTGCCTCGCAATATTCCATTTATCTACTTACTTTGAAACAGTCTCGCAAAAGAAATATTCGTGATCCTGTTATTTTCAATACAATACTTCATTTATTTCGCGTAATGGACCTAGACATTTTCTTGGTCATATATCGGAATATATTCTCATATCCTTGCAGCAGTAAAAAATCACGAGCCACACATTCGCCTATAAAAATGAACAGGCCCAATTTTCCTCGTATGCGTTCCAAATAAAAACGTTTCTGATCGGGGAACCGTGTAATTTTGCTATTGATGCGTTCCAATGGGAGATTGCGCCGTAATGTAAAACAAATGGCCGCATATTAAATGATGGTTTTTAAAAATCCTCGGACAGCGAACAGAACAGAAATATAAAGTAGGTGTGTTATTTTTTGCTAGAGAAAAATAAGTATTAAAATATAGCAATAGGCTAGTTGACCCTTTTCTTTAATGGCCCAAAATGATTATTATTAGCCATCACAATAAATTTTTAATTTTTAATTACGTTTTTGCATAACTGTCAAAAAGCCTTCGGCCATGATGGTCTGTGAATTATCTGTGCCGTAAGGTCAAGATTTTGGTAAGCATAAATTCAATACGCACGCGTGACCCAGCCGACAGACATGCTTGATTGGTTGCAACCACGTTGCAACTGAGATTTTACAGACATGACGCGTTACTTCACAAATTTCACGAACATGCGTTTTGGTAGCGTTTAGAGCAAATGAAAAAAAATTTTTAATAACACAACTTTAAGTTGAATTTCTACAGCAATCCCTTATTTAAATTTATTGAACTTGGTATATTTCGGACCTTGTACTAATTAATAAAATACTTTGTGAATCAAACATTATTTTCATTAATTTTGTTATGAGTCGACTAGCCTATTATACATAATAAAGGAACCTATTAAATGTCACCTCCAATTACATTGAAATCTATCAATTTGAAGATTGATTAAATAATTCCGATACCTAAAGTAGAGTCAGCAACATGAAGAAGAAAGAAAAGTTGGCTATTTTATAAAACATACATTCGAATGAAACCATTGCAGTGTTAAGTTGGTAGAGATGCTTCAATATTGTTTTATTTATTTTTGTTTTTTCTTAAGTGATATAATTTTTAATAATATTATATTAATCTATTGATGCTGCTAACTGTACCTAAATCCCGTATAAGTAAATGTAGGTAATTACAAACATACACAATGTATGATTGTCATTCCGCGTGTCGCACGAACCAATTTCATTAAAACCAAATCGATTTACGGCAAATTGAAATTTGATTGAATCGACGAACGTAATAGAATATGTGATATAGCAAAAATCTAGTGACCATTGAATTAAAATTTAATGAAATATTTTCTCTTAGGAATACAGGAACAACGAAAAATTTAAACAATTATTTTTTCTTTGATCAATGTACTTGTAAGTGTAGTTGCATCACAATAATTAATTTGTCTAGTGTTATAATATTTTAGCAAAAAAATAAAATATTTTCGTAATTTATAACCCTCATGTCATCTTAACAACAAATAACATATCATCACTCCTTTTTCCCCAAGGGGTAGGCAAAGGTACTAAACATCCACATTTCGTCAGATGTTTGGTTCCCTTGTAGCAGGTGGCGAGCCTGTTGCCATGCACCGGGCACAATAATGTGAGGCAAGCGATATTCACAATAAACTGAATTTAAGTTTATTCAAACTCAGTGGTACAGGCGGTGGGATCGATCCCGCGTTTCCGTCTACCGCTGCCTTTTTCATCATGTCATCATCATGACTAATATACCAGGGTTATGTATACTACAATATAAAGTGATCACTTCCACCCATAATCATCTGAAACACCAGAGGAATCGCTAAGCTTTTAAGAAAAGAGTATGATATTTTCTTGAAGATCTGTACGCCGTTAAAGTCCGGAAATACTGCTGGCAACAACTGGTTTCACAATTTTCAGTAAGAGAACTTGTGCTATCTGAATACATAACATGTAACTAGATACTTGCAATGAACTTTGATTGATCCTGAAACAAAATTTCAGTGCTACATAAATTCATTTTAAGTTTCAAATAACCGTCAAAACCAAATGCTTTGAAGCAGACATGATGAGTTAATTCGGCGGGCATATTGATCCCAGGGTCAATCTTATTTCCGGATGACCCTAAAAAGTCAACGTGGCCGCAACCCAAACGTTTTCTGCATTGCGTGTTAAGCCTCAACCCCTACCCAGCACGGTAGTGTCTAGTAGAAGATTTAGGAATCTAAAAATGGTTATGTTAGCGACAAGCAGTGGTACGGCCTCTTTCCTTTTGGCTTAACAAAACCTCCAAATTCCTGTGACATCTTCTTACTTTTTTATATTAAAATACATGTACTTCTTACATGCCATTTACGTCATTTATAATTGTATTTACGCACATCAATAAAAGATAGTTACCCAAGCAAGTCTTTTTCGACGTCAACAAAGAAGCTCCGTGATTTGAACAAAGAATATGCAAGCCTAACAAATACAACTTATAAATGAAAATATTGCGTCATAGCGAAGGCGGTCGCACAGTGACTGTACAGAAACTCGTTTCTTTTTATTTTACTAAATGTTTCTGCTATTACTAAAAACAATTGATTAGGCAGCGGTAGCCGAGTGGGGACGGACGGGGCACTACTCCCCCGGGGAAATCGCGGGTTCGATCCCACCGCTTGTACCAATGAGTTTGAATAAAACTTATGTATTGTGCAGTTCATTTGAATATCGCTTGCCTCACATTGTGCCCGGTGCATCGCAACAAGCTCGCCACCTCTAACATGGGGACCTAACATATCTGGCGAAAAGTGGGTGTTTATCACCTCTGCCTACCCCTTCGGGGAAAGAGACGTGATGATGATATGTCATATGATTGATGTTTATGTTTTTTCTTGTAAATGAAAAGAATGCTTCTATTAAATTATAATGTGTTAAATTACACCTTTTTTCCTATTTTTCCACGAGTTACAAAGAAAATCCCATCACCGCCATGCCGTTATGAAAAGTTACGACTTTGAAAGTCATAAATATTTATACAATGGAATGATCCACCTAACTATGTAATAACTGAATAATGTTACAAGCCAAACATATTCTGCATAGTAATGTAGTCAAAACAATGCCTATATTTTTTATCCCAAGCCAATATTTATCTAATGGGTTATCTTATCTGCAGTCCAATGATTCACGGCATACGTCCCAACAAATAGTCTACCGCAAATGTAAATAAAACGTAATTTATCTAAGAAGAAATATAGGTGGCTCGTAGAAGAATTCTTGCGAAAAATAACACACTTGACCCCACTCAACGGAATGGCTGCCATTGAATACCGCTCTCGCGACGGTCTCTATAAATAAATAAGTGTCCAACGCATGAACACTCAAATACCAAAACATACATTATAGTTAAGGGACAATTTATTAACCCTGGGGGAATGATAAGACCCCGTTGTTCCTATCACAGTGTTACATCTAGGATTCCCGCCCTAGTTTCTAGATGCAGCTTGATTTAATACTCTTGTTTGCTTTCGAGTTAGTATTTCTGAGCCGATCGATACGCGAAGACGCGAAGAATTAGCGAGTTCAGTATTATTAGTTCTCATCGTTCACAGCACCGACTCACATCTTGCATAGCGAAGGATAAAACCTTCCTAGTTTAGTAAAATTTTAACTCATTTCTCAACATAGAACTAACAATCAGGCTTTTGGCCCAGTAGGTTAGGCAGAGATTACAGATCCCCACTTGCTATGATCCTGACACATATATTTCGCTTTTTCTACTCTTATTACTAACTTCATACATACCTAATTATTTTACTAGGTAATAGCTTTTGCCCGCGACTTTGTCGGCGTAGAATAGTTACTTTGATATGGTGTGATGGTACGTAGTCGTCCTCAACAAATAAGCTATTCAACACTGAAAGATTTTTTCAAATTTGAACAGTAGCCTCAATTGGTGGAACTGAAAATTTACTCCTACTCTGTTATTAGAAGCAAAGTTCACAGTGGCGTAAATTTATCCTTTATTTTTCTGGGAGTTGTTATTAAATTTTTTTAACATTCAGCCGCATGGCCCCCTTATCAAGGGAATATCGGGACAAAAGGTAGCATATGCCCTTTCTCAGGCTCTAGACTATCTGTGTACTAAATTTCTGTTAAATTGGTTCAGTACTTTTGACGTGAATGCGAGACAGACAGAGTAACTTTCGCATTTAAAATATTGGTATGGATTTGAAAATAAATTACTGCTTGATTACAGGCAAGCCTATACCAAGGACTTCCATAAACCGGGCCCAATACTGCACGAGACAAGAAAATTTATATTTCCACTTATAATATAAAGATCATTTCCATAGACTGTTAGAACAAGTCATCTTGTTCGCCGGCCTTCTCCCATAGCAATCAGTCGAGCACTATTTCCAATACGCTTCTTTACTTTGTGAAAATTTCCACCTATAATATTGAACATTTCCAAAGTTGCCAATATGAGCAAACTTGTCCAAGATTCGCTGCCGCTTGACGTGCAGATAGAACACTCAGTGGATAGTCCACAAAGTTTAACGCGTGACCGGCATTTTCCCTCAACTCTGCACTCGCATGTCTGGCGACTTGGACGCTTAACTTCGAATCAAACAAAGTTGCATCCTAAGCACCCTTCGGCTCAGTTCGAGATCAGATAAAATTGTGCATCGTGTTTGATGTCGCTTGAAAACTGTAATACATATATTATATCGATCGCAGGCATTTCCATAAATCTCATTTAAGGGCAGTCTGAGTGTTCCACCTAAACAAAAGAACTTTTTAATGGCACTGGACTTGAAGTTATGAAGTGGATGTAAGTATCTAATAAATACTACTTATGAAATAGACGTTATATTATTGCATAGACATAGAACACATTAAATGAAATCCTGTTTAAATAAATTAAAAAAACTCTACTTTATGTTTTTCTACAAAGTAAATTTGAGGATTTAACGACTGTCTTATAGCTGAACACACCCCGAAAAATAAGATTTCAACTAAATTTCCTTTCAACATTAATTCATTTCAATTACACAGGTAGCGTCTAAATTAGCGACAGAACCAAGTTCAATTTCGTTAGAATAGAGTAGTAAATTTAAAAGTTTAACCAACGTAATATACTCCATGGCACATTTTATTCCTTCCATTTTAGACATGCGTACCTTAAACAATATAATGAAAATAACAAAGTGTTACGTAGAGGATTATTCCACGTGCAAACTTTCGCCACATCAAAGTTTTAACGTTGAGATACAACGTTGCCAATTAGGTATACACTCTCCCCCTTGATCAATAAACACGTGAAAACAAACTAAACAAAGTTAATCAACGTAAATATTAATTAGTCTCATATATTACCTTTTTATTTACTTTGTAACGTAATTATTGTCATCCCCTTTAATCCAGGATTGACAACTACAGCAAAAGTTATTCCTTTGTTGATAATATAAAAGTAGAATTTTAAGTATATATACCGTGACATTATAAAAGTGGATTATATAGTAGGGGAATAAAGCGTAGCCTTATGTCAAATGCGAAATATTGAATCCTTAAGGGTGCCTTACCACCAGAGCTATGCTGTGTGCGAAAATAGACAAATAAGATGGCACCATTTTGAGAGTGTCGTGAAACGATGTAATCCCTGAGGGATTTACAGAATTCTTAAAGAATCGAAGGATTCAAGCCGCCCGAGATTAAGACACTTTTATCCCCGAAAAGTATACTCTACTTCATACACGTACTGTAACAAGTAACGTAACATTACATATCATTACGCGTATTTCCCCGAAGGGGTAGGCAGAGGTTTAAACACTCACATTTCGATATATAATATTAGGTCCGAGCCTGTTGCCATGCACCGGGCACAATGTGAGGCTAGCAATATCCACAATGAACTGTACATTTTTTTTTCAAACACAGTGGAAGTCGAACCCGTATATCCCGCGGCCTCTCGAACGAGTATTGCCCCGTCCGTCCAACTCGGCTACCGCTGCCTATAACAAGTAAAAAGTAGAAAATAGAAGAGGATTGATAATGATAATAATCAGATCGGTCGTGCTCGAGTCATTGAATCGCGTTGGCCATGAATTGTTTTTGTTTTGTCAAAAGAATTTATGATACTCGTATTAATTTGGATAAATTTAATATTAGTAACTTCGCTAAACGTAGCGTTTACGTGTTTGGGGGAAGGAGTAATTGTAAATGAGAATATGTGTATCACATAAACTGAACCCTACGCTTAGTTAACAAGAGATATTTGTAAGGTTAGAAATGTTAAAACCCATGAACTTAAATTGAGTTAAAGTGTGTGGTAAATAAGACACTTAAGATTAAGAAAAGTTATTACGAAAGTCTCATTATTTAAAGTTTAGATTTAAAGGATGGTTTTACTTTACCTACTAATAAACAAATATGAAAAATAAATTTATTTTTAAAGTTCGCATTACTTATTTTACCAATTCGACCTACTGCTCATTTTGGATGAGTAAAAATCAAAATATTGTTTTAGAACTCCTTTGATATTACTGTGTTTTGACGACCTCCGTGGTCGAGTGGTCTGTACGCCGGTCTCAAGGCGTCGCCATCTCGAGAGGTCCTGGGTTCGATCCCCAGTGGAGGAAAGTGTTTGGGTGATGAATTTTCAGACATTTGTTCTCCAGTCTTGGATGTTCATTATATATGTATTATATTATGCATATTCTGAATTATATGTATTTATCTATTAAATATATTTGTCCGTCATCTAGTATCCGTAACACAAGCAGCATTTAGTTCCTTAAAATGGAACTAGTTGATAGGTGTGAATGTCTTAGGATATTTATTAATTTATGGATAATTAATCAAGATATATATATTAATCAAGATATATAATTAAATAAGATTTATTAATTTAATTTATTAATTAAGGATATTTATTTATTTATGTAGACTGTAAAAAAAGTAAAATAACTTTACCTTCAAAACGTCATAAAATGAAAAAATATATAAATAATTATTTAAAAAACAATTCGATCATAATAAACAAGTAGGTTTGGGATATTTAAGATTACTAATGGTTGCTTTTACCTAATATGTGTTCCCGACCAAGCTAGCGGAACGACCCATAAAAACTGTGTTTAAGAACAAAGTAAAGGAAAACTAACTAAACTAATAATTTGATATAAAATGATGGATGTGTATTACCGTTACACTTTATTATAGAAATAGATAAAGTAGAATGATACATCGCAAGGATATTATGAAACTCTTATTTTCTTGAGATTGAAATATCGTCTGCAAAATAACATTCGCTATAATGATAAAAGGAATATGAAGATTATTATTTTTGTGTGTGTAGATATTTATTTTCCTTGGTTTCGACTATAAAATATTACATTAACATAATTTTATTTTTAATTTGCCTGTTTATTATTGTAATAAAAACCTAACAACAGTTTTTGGTTTGATTATATTGCATTAATTATTATCAATATCGACGCTTTAAATAGGGTCTAGCAAAAAGGTTGTATTTAGTCGGTAGGAGCCCGATATAAGCTGTGCGGCCGGCCGCTCAGTTATCCAATGCAGGATTTGCCACCACCTTCCCCCACGTATGGAAGGTTGCCGACTTGTTGGTTGAAGGTTGCCTTCACAGGGTTGTTAAAACAATTTTTTTTAACGTTAAGCAATCATTACTTAATTGTTATGATATTTTCTCACCCTATGTATAGGTATGTCAGATAAATTACGACTTTATGTCGTTCAATACTTCAATAAATAAATCTATGGGTATACTATGGGTATTTAACGCTGCGTATACAGTCTACAATCCTTTAAAAAATACTTCAAAAGCTTAAAAGTTTGGTGCTACCAAAGCAACCCTAATTGTCTTTGACGCTTTTCAAAAGTGTAAATATAAACTCAAATAAAACCCTAAGCTTTGTCGAGCCGTTTTTCCGTGAAAGTTTTAAAATAGCTTAGACCAGAGCATTTGAAGCTAACGATTCGTGATAATATTGAAGTGCTTAAACTGTTAGAGGTATCAAAGTTCCATCACCATCACGTGCGTTAAAAACATATAGGTAGTTTTATAAATAAAACCAGGATTTGGTATGATTACCTACCATTCACAAGACTATCTAATAATATTAAAACTGTTTTGAACTTTTATGAAATAAATTTTGGGTAAAAGTAACTGATAAAATTATTAATTTTCTTATTGCCGTAAATCAAAATATGACAGCAATAAGAAAACTAAGATAAAAGATCATTATTGCAATTTACTTGTATGTTGTTAGCCTTATAAATATCACAATTGCCAAATTGGTGTTGTTTTAAACGTAATTGTTTTCACAGTCTCGATATCATCACGCTTGTATCGCCAACGGGGTAAGCAATGGTGTTAAAACAGGTATTTTAACACGCAACATTTCGCTCAGATATATTTAGCTACTTCTGTAAGCGGAGCCTGTCATCGTGCACTGAGAACTCTTTTACGCTTATATTTAGGGTAGACTGTACTTGATAATTTTAATTTACTGTTCATTGCATGGACCTCTTGCATTAGATGTGCCGTTTTTCCGAATCAGATATCGCTATATTTGAAATCATGCTTGCATGCATGCACCTGATTGAATTGCTGTAGGTGTAAGAGCGAGAAATAAAGTATTTTTGTGGGGAGCTATAAAACTAAGAACTTCAAGTTTTCCTTTAAATAAAACTGAGTGAAAGAGCGTCGTACGTGTGTGCTCAAGTTAAGACTTAAGACTGACTCCGAATAATTTATAGCAGCGTTGTTAGATAACTGAGAAAATAAGGGTTAATTTACAGACGTTCAAACTTTTTTTGATTAATTAGTATATATTCACTTTCACAAACGTGACCCCTTGTTTATAGTTCGGAATTTTTTGTTTATTCTTAAATCTACAAATCTCAATACAGTGCGACCAGTAATTAAATTGTTTTGGGGTGTTATTTAAACGGTTAGCAAAATATTCGAATTTTGGTCAGCAAAACAATACATTTGATCAGCTAATATAACTAATTGGTCTGCAAGTTATGGGCAAAAAATATTGCTAAATTGGTAAACAAAATAACTAATTGGACAACAACTTATGGGCAGGAGATATTTCTTATTTGTCAGAAAAATAAGTAACTAGAGTAGAGCAACTCAAATGTTTCCTCTGCTGCCAAATTGTTTAATATGTATATGTTTTGATGACACAAATATGTTTTAGGGTCATAAAAAATTACCTTAACCTAATATCTATCAGAATGCATTTCGTAGGAATTGATTCTTGATCCTACATTGATCCTTTTCCTAGATTTTATACATTTCCGGTAACATATACTTATATTACTGCCCAAATAATGAAATGGCTGCCCAATTAACTACTTCCCATTGTTTTGATAGTATAACATATAATTTTAATTTACGAAGTAATTAACGTTTCGTCATATTCGGTGATGATATTACGCTCTTTATGTGTTTCTCCACGTAAGAGCTTCTGTGCAAAGCATTGGGTATGTATTATGGTTTATATAAGTATGGTGAAGCGGAATATTTTTTATGCTATGCTATTTTATATGCACCACGATTCTTCTAGCCCAGGAACCTTACTGATTAATAATTAATTGTATTCATCATAAAAAAAATTCCGCAAACAGCCTCCACTGAAGTCAGAATTAAAAACACGTAGTATATAAAACTGTTCAATATTTAAAAAAAGGGCTCAGATTTTTCTACAGACATTAATGAGGTCACTCTTTTTGAGGTGATACATGGCATGTTTACAAAACATCGAAATAAACCTTTATTGTTTTGGAAGTTCCGCTCAGTGTCCCAAAGCAAAAACAGTAACAAAATAAACTAACTTCCACATGTGCCCACATTTAACGTTTATTTATGCGCGTTTCCAAGCTTGATGGACTGTATCGAAATACATTGCCATTGGGTCTTGACACTTTTCCGACGTATTTCTTGTTATCTACACAAATATTTGTGTCCCAATTCTGAACGAATACACTATACAGGAAGCCGGGGTAGTGAGGGCTGAATTGTCATTTTATATAGTCTACAAATGTCTACATGACTAACTAAACTAAACGGGGTAAACAAATATACTATATAATAATATACAAAACATAGCATTGTTTTGGCAACATATTTCCCAACTTAACATTGTAAGTATTATTAACGATCGAAGCTGTGTCTTATTCCTTATCCCAAGTAATTTTTTGTAATAAGAATATGGGATATAAGAGTGTTTCAGTGGAGTTTCTAAAACTTATGTTTAAATAGAAGCGCTAACAATTAGTGTTATAGCGTGCTATAACTTCCATAAAACCCTCATTTAAAATATAGAACAAAATTATAGAACTTCTTCTTCGTGCATAGAACTTATAGTCATATAACCGCTGTGTAACAGTTGCATTTGAGTGATAGTTCAGAGTTAGAATAGTGCCTTTGGAGCGGTCATTACTACTTTTAAGAGCAATTGAGAGGTTATAACCAAAACCCAAACTGGCATATAAGTATTGAAATCCACTCTCATTACCCTTTCAGCAATAAAAGTATTTAATGGAAGATAATAAAAAGTAAGTAATAATATATTTTGTTTTAACGATTATTTTGTTAGAATTGATGTGAAATCTTACTGCGGTGTTCAGTTTTCCGTAAAAATATATACCTATAACTTTTCATCCCAATTTTGATGCGCCTTTGTCAAAATAATCTACTTTTGACGAAATTATGTCGATAATTTAAATTGCCTTATTTGCTTCAGTCATGGAAATTAATAGTTTCTGGTAGTGTCCACACGTTCTGGAATCAATAGTAATTTTTTATAGGTATTTTTATAGGTTATCTTTATTTTAATGGTGGATCATTTTGCAGTTAGCACTATTATGCGGCATTATAGTGCTAACTGCAAAATGATTCGATACTCGGCATAATTTATGCCACTTGTAGTTCAACAACATTGTTTTAAAATGCACCAAGCGACAAGCTTATAGCTTGAATTTACCTAAAGGCCCATGTAGAGCAACAAGCTGATAAATTATTAGGGTAATATTATTATTGTTTGAAAACACGCATTTTTTAATTTCAGTTCCAAAAAACTCGCTGACGAGGAATCAGATGGAAAAAAGAAGAAAATGAAATAGAACAAAACAAATCTGTACAAAATTGTTAAAACTACTGTTGTTGTTAAAAGAAAGTTAAGTTTAGTTAAGTTAAGTTTTTAGCAGTAATTAAAAAAACAATAGTAATTTTAAAACGTGTAATGTAAAGGCCATTTATGAAGGACAATTTTTTTTTAATTTCTAAAATTTTAAAAACATTTTAATAGGTAACAAGAAGATAAGAATTAAAAAGCTGCTAAAAACAGCTTCCTGAAAGGTTTTGGTAAGGGAGCCGCCTTAACATAAATTCAGAAGAACGATGTCAAAACTTTATGGAAAACACACTTTTAACATTCCCTTTATTCATATTAATTCTGTCGTTTTAAGCCGTATACCGTAACGTCTTTTCGGCAAACATCTAAAACTTTTGAGAATTCCAACAATGCTTTGCTTTGTGTTGCTTCGTTGGTATTTCTGACTATTTTCGCGCACCTTTGATGTGAGATTTCACTTTCAGAAGTAATACATCAAAGGTACATAATAGCGAGAAGGGGTGGAATGTTTTTGATAATCCAGTTGTTAATTAATAATTATGGTGAATGTAAGCAAAATTTTGCTGTCAAATTAATTCGTTTTGATTTTCATGAGAGAACAAATCTTCATATCAGGAGATGCATCTATTATTGTTTCATGGTAGTAAATAATGTTACTCAAAGCACAATATTGCTCGTGAATATCACCATACTATTGTCAATATCTCAAATCATTCTAAAAACTCTAAAGTGGTAGTAACACTGAATTAACAAACACAGACTTATAGCTAACTATTAATTTTATGATAAGAAAATAAATAGGTTTTACCTCATATCAAGTACATAAGATAAATTATTGACTCAGGTCCTGGAAATTTGCGTTTACACCAGTTTACACTTATCACGTATCATTATAGCAGAATTGATTATGGCCTCAAAAAATTAATGTAATCTATAACAATCTGTGAGTGATAATCATGTGGATATTACATGCTCTGACATTGTCATAACATTATGACGATCTCAACCCAAATTAGGTATTCCAGTACCTGTTTTATCTTTAAATTTTATTATCTTTACCCTAACGAACATTTAGAGAGATTAAATGGCGTAAATGCAATAAAATCTCTGTGAGGGTGACACCAAGTACTATATTTGGGAATGCCATGAGCGTCTCATTCCCCAAGAAGCCATAAAGTGACACGCAGTCACATTTGAATTAACGTTTCTGGATTACGAGTTCGGGTCGAGGTGGACTCGTAAATCTGATGAATAAGCAAGCTAGTAATAACAATGGAGCTGAATATCACAGGTTACGAATATTGTGTTTATCAAAATCTGATATTTACAAATACTAAGCGTTTTTGCATATTTCAATATTTATTTTCAGCCTTTTATCGACAGCATAACAACAACATTGCATTGTACTGTAATTTTATATTATTCTATCGAACATGCTTTGTTCTCTGTAAATTGTATATTCGAATACGCTTAATTGATTAAGTGGTTGGATTTACAATTAATGATACCGAACTCTGGATTCTGAAAAATACTTTATTCCACTTACATAAAATACTGATCTAAATACAGCATTTACAAATACGTATAAAGTATTGCTATAAATTGGCAATGGTACAGTCTTTAGTCGCCATTTTAATAATACCAGCGTATTTAATCACAATATAGTAAGTGATCGTAGGCAGTATGAGAGGCTGGATAGCAACGTAGTAACGAATGAGCCGCAATGCGGAAGTGACCCGATCGAAGTAAGCCAAGCTTTATATGAAGGGAAGAGTCGATATTACCCAATACGATGCATAGTCAAACAGTTCGAATCCAGGCGTCCTAAGGTAAATGCAAGTATTACCACGTTAGTCAAAAATCTGCAGGTATTACCGAGGTAAGTAATACTATTGCAGTTTTAAGCAACTACAGGCAACTTCAGGCACCAAATTTTATGAAAAGGTATATTAATCGATGTTTCATAAAAGTTTTACTGATTAAGTAAAACATTTCTATAATTTCACGAAACTGCAATAATTACTTGCCTTGGCAATACCTGCAGAATTTTATCTACAGCGGTAATACCTGCGGTTACCTTATATCTGTAAACATTTAACGTAAACTGACTCTTGAATGCTCAACCCCTTGAGGGCTGAGTGAACGCCGGCATTCGCGATTCGCATTCTATTGTGTCTCGTTTCGTGGCTGTTGCGAGGTTAAAAACTCGTCTAACTGTCATCAGTGGAACCACTAGACTGGACTAATATTTTATTCCTGCGGTGAGAGACAATTCTCGAACTTCGCTTGGACTTTTAAAAGTGTCTGAACAATACAATATTATATTTTTCCCTTGCGATTCAAATAACTACTTACTATATAATCAGATATAGTGCTTAATTGCTTGACTATAAATTAAAAACGATAAAAAAATACTGTTGTAAAGTAACAGCTACTTCAAATTAATAAAAGATTTAATTTGTGCAAACCCGTAAGTTAATGCTGGAATTGATGACGACGATGAAAACATTATATTTATATACCAATTATTATATGTATTATGAACGAACATAGAAATATCACTGATTCCGTGTGAACAACATTCCATTCTATTTGTACTCGTACCAGTTGCTGTCTGTTAAAAATCCAAGCCAATTACAAAATTTTCATTCAATTCGCGTTATTCTCTAGAAAAATGCGCTTTCGACTTTAAATGTCAAAGTTAAAGAATTTTTAGAGACAACAACTTCAAAAACAGATATGCAAATATAAAAGTGGATTTAAACCAAAAGAAAAAAGAAAGTCTTTTAATGAGTAACTGCCAAAAGCTGCGAGTCGAGAGCAGCTTAAATAATTTGGAGAAAAATAACATGATTTCAATTTCAGGATTTCCAAACCAAACTCCGTTCCATTTAATTACGTGACAATCTTTAATTTTCCCCAGGAAGGTGGTAAAATGAGTGAATTTCCCGCCGGCTGCCAACTTAGAATGAATCTCGCGTGTTCAAGTAATAATTTTATGAAAAGAAACAAACATTACACTGCTATTACTTACCTCACGAAGTATGCGTGCCAGTGATTACGATATTGTGCCCTCAAAAATTGTTTGAGAGAGTCTTTGTAGGGATATATTGGGTCCTTACCTATGAAATTGGTGTTTTTATTCTGTCTTAGTATTTTGTCTGTAACTATTAAGATTCAGAGTATTCCTAAAAAATAATTACTTCGTCTAAAAATAGACCATATTTTTGAGCTCTTTTGATTTGGTTTTGATAATTTGTTGTAAGTTTAATTGTGTTAAAATTGGACACGGAGACAACTATTTTTAAGTGCCTCCCGAATACATCATTTTATTTGCATTCACTTAAAAACGATAAATAATTTTTATGATGTGTGATATTACACATATTACTAAAGCTTGTCTAATTTGTCGTTGTGAAGAAAACTGATAAAATGTTAGTATGGAAAATGTAGAATTCCCCAAAATCTCCATACAAAACACCAATTTCATAGGTAAGGACCTAATATTATGATATTAGCTGTGTTTTAAATTGTAATCGCTGCAACTACCCATGATGTGTTTAGCTAAATAGCTGAATTTACATTATAATTAAATTTTGAACATTTTACTACGGTAGCATGTGATTAAGTTATAAACTATTACATTTATTACCTGCAGCTTTCAATACCGTTTATAACAGTAAAAAAACATTTATGGTCTCAGCCAGTACTTAACACAGGCCATTCATAAAACTCTTAAGGTACATTTGTGTGTGTGATAATACAAAAATTTGCTTAAAGACACATTACTACAACCTAAACAAAGGAAAAGCGGCTCACTCGCTGGCCCTTGTTGAAAATAATAGAGAGGTCAAAGTAATACAGAGATAACAGCGCACAATGATACTATATATACAGCCATTTCATGGCTACGAAGCCAAACAACTATAATGAAACCCTCAGCTTCATAATTAGTGACCCTAAAGAGAGGCACAATATAAGTTCTGTGTTGCTGCTTATCGTATACGGCTCTATTGCTCGGAGAATTGAATATGCTTTGATGTGTATTTAAGTTCTAAGTTAATACTTATTTACACAACAAGATATAATTAACATAAACACTACTAATTAATCTGATTTCTTGGTCTCTATTTATTTGTTTTCCCGCTGCTTTTATTATGATCAGTAAGCACTTCGTCGAAATAATATGTGGCGTTATTTTGAATATGAAAATCTTACTAAACATAACAGTCACACGCTAGAAAACTGTGATTGTACGTACAGGAAAAAAATATAAGAATCGTATTCGTAAATTTTCAAAGATCTTATCTGTCTAGATACGGATCTATGAGCTCTTCTTGAAATCACGAGCCACAAACAGCGGCAACAGGCACTACGGAAAGAAATTATAAAACAAACAGCGTTAATCTCGCCTTTTGTTTTGGAGGTATTGTTTAAGCCCATCGTTGACCTGTTCCATTTTTCCTTTCAAAGCGCAACTTTTAATTAACGTAGGTATAACATTTCTTACTTTACGGGCTCTGATTCTTATCTACCGTCTGCTAAGAATCCTTGGATAAAATAGAACATGAATAACTCTTGTCACTTGTTAACAATACAGTCACAAATCACCCGTTTTCTGCCAAAATTAGCCAATAAGGTGATCGAAGTTTAAAGAATTGATGAAGTTTAATATTAGTAAATGGTAAAATCGAAAAATTCCGTCACCGGTCCATCTGTTACCTATAAAGTTACATCGGTATGCAATACCAGAATCAACTTCAATCCAATACGTTCTCAATACAATTATCTAGCTCGCTCAACTAATGGAGTCATAACCAATAGATTCGTCCTCTTTGATCCCACGACGATGGATTCAGGTCTCATTCCTATTATAATAATAATCCTTTCTTTTCCATTTCCATTAGAACTGATCCGTTTAAGGCTCTTTCTACAGCATCTCTACCCAAAGGCTATTAAAGTTGAAAATAAAAAGAATCTACAATGTTTCTTTGGAATACACAGGATACCTTAAGAATGGCTGCTGCAATAACCTTAGCAGAATTAAGGTTAGTTTTTGTTACGGCTTCACTCTCAAACCAAAGCTGTCAAAAATTCTCATAGAAGCAAGATTCCGTTAACACGTAACTTTTTTAATACCATCGTGAACACTATTATAAAAGAACGCAGTTAAATGAATACCAAGTGTTCCTGGAGACTGGATGTGGTAACAATGGAGGGTATTTCAATGAAATTTGCATTAAAATGCGTAAAACTCTCGCGTTGCTAAATTCTGTAAGAATTTCCTTAAAAAGTGAATATGAAACCTTTACGACTCTAAATGGCTACATAAATTTCTCATTTATTTTGTTCCTGCGCAAATTACTTCTTGACTAATCAAATAGAATGTTTGGCAAATATAGGAATAGAAGGCGTGAAATAAATCAAACAGATAATTTTACAGCAATAGCGGTGTGCTAAAAATTATAAACACCAATATCAACCTCTTCCTCAAAAGCTGCTTTCGTAGATCTTAGTGGACATATGTAACTCACTTCTTTACCTGGATAAAGGAAAGATATAAGTGTCCAAAACTTTTAAAAACTATCTAATACTCCCATAGAAATGTTTAAGCAACTCGTAAATTACAGTTGAAATTTAGCAAAGAGAAATTGCAGACAGAATTAAATATTTTAAGCTGACCACAAACCTCGAATCATGGTAAGGCATGAAATTTTTCCTCTTTCGTGTGTACTCAAAACTCAAGGGCTCTTCTCTGTATCCACTATCGTGCGGAGGGGGGGTGCATCAACGAATTTTTGTCAATGTAAAATCAGCCTCAGTACAAAATCAAATTCATTCAAAAGTAGACTTTATCTCGAACACCTCACAGTAGAGTATTGAGTGAGCTGGTTGAGATCGTAGGGTAAATTTTGTAATAACCGTACATTTCTGAAGTCAAGTTGCATGTGATAAGTGGAGTCGTGCTTCGTTATCCGACTGCCGTTGGAAGACCATGCTAATTGTATACTCAACTGTTGTATTAACGAGAGCGACACGTTTTTATGAAACAAGTCGTCTTGGTTAGGGTTTTATTATTTGCTTAAATTAGCTCTTTATTACTTGGTTTTGCAGTGTAATATTATTAATATATTTTCAAATTTCCATTTGACAGTAAAGTTCGGTCTAAGTTTTTTATACTGTTGGCTAGTGCACTTTATTTATGTTTTATTGGGCAGATTTTTATAATTTAAAAAAGCCCAAAACAAACACAAGAATCTCGACACAATCTCTGTAATGAAAGTTAAAGTGTAAATAAAAAATAAAACTACGCGCTGTAGAAGAATGCAATATCCAGTGCCAACATTTCAACGTCCACTAGACAATAAGTCAGTAAGCGAACAACGTACACGTTTCAAAAGAAAGCAAACAGAAACGACGCAAATGGAGGCGGACTGAGGCGGACCAGCAGCCCTGCCGCGCTAATATTGACTGTGCGGAACATCTTGCGATTAATCTTGTGAAATTGTTTACACGCGCTTCTACATTGCAAACATTTACAGCAAAACGAACAATACTTCAAAAAGGTTGAGCAAAGCCGAAAAATGTCATAAGTTAAATCAATTTTTATTTCGTCTGAAAGTAACATTATTTTCCAAGCCATTGTTTTAATGAGATTCAAAGAAAATATACATTTCAAATGATTTCAAAGATAAAAAGAAACAGCGCAAATATGGCGCAAATAAAGGAAAGTGTTGTTGTGTGCCGAACGAATAGCGTGTCTCTTGATATCTATATCATATTATTTACACATACATATTTTTGATTAAGATAAATATCAGAAAGAGAAGAAGGAATCACACTAACTATTGATTCTCATATACTACTGAGATATGAAAAGAATGTTTAGGTGAATTAATTATGGTTAGATTGTTTTGAGTTAACATAATGCAAAGCTTGCCACTTTAACATCAACATACAAGCCTCCTTCAATAATGAAAGAAAGTGAGAAATAAAACAGAGTAACAGTTAGGACATAGATACGGAAATACTATAGACGTCTATGGGACGAACTCCGCTCGGCTGAGTCAATATTGACGCCAAGGAGCATCTTGCGACTAATCTTATAGAAACTGTTTGCGTTCGCGATTGAAGGTTCACCGCTCTTGTGGAAACTTTCCGCATTCCAAATAGAATTTGCATATAGGCTACGTGGCAATATTTCCGCTGTGGACCGCATTTGAATATTGCCGAGGAAAAGAAAAAACCTGACTCAACTAGATTGATTCTACGTATTTCAGAATGGGCAAGGTTTTCCTGGAAATATTTTGTTACACGGCCCGACGTGAAAAAGTCACCGCACAATTATATTGATACTAGTTGAATATACAAGGAAACAGTCGCATGTGTTTGTTGTTGCTGGCTTTTGTTGTATATAGTTTGTATTGGTGAAAAAAACTTTTTCACCAATACAATGTGAGTCATAAATAACAAAGAACAAATAAAAAATGAAAATCCTGTCTAAATAATTTAAAAAATCTCAAAATTTTTTGATTTTTTTAACAAAGAAAAACTTTCAAAATTGTATCATATTCCATGACGCATAGGTTAATTGTCTTAGGTATAATATTAAAATACGTCAGGGGCCGCTGCCTTCAGCACACCCTCCCCCAACTTCTAAAAGCTATCTACGCCCTAGGAGAATGGTTTCATCGATGGCTTATAGAGGTGACCGCGGAAAAAAGCTCCGCTTTTTG
The DNA here is from genome assembly GCA_910589355.1 of Parapoynx stratiotata. Classification (NCBI taxonomy): domain Eukaryota; kingdom Metazoa; phylum Arthropoda; class Insecta; order Lepidoptera; family Crambidae; genus Parapoynx; species Parapoynx stratiotata. The sequence continues at coordinate 7,418,017 of OU342466.1, forward strand.
TTTTAACGTGAAACACCGTACCAAAACCATCCCTCATAGCACCCTCCCCCTTTGCCTACAGGGCAAAGCCATTCCATGGAAGCGCTCGGCAAAATACCTTGGTGTGACTCTCGAAAGAAAACTCGATTTCCGAGAACGAGTCAAAAGAATCACTCGCAAAGTCCTCTTATATATGTTTCGCCTTAACGGTATCTTAGGCTTGTCTAACAAACTGTCCCTCCGTAACAAACGAACTCTATAAAGTTTGTATATGACCAGTAATGACCTACGCAAGCCCAGTCCTTGCCCACACAGACCCCTCCATTCCCCACAAGTGGTACAAAGCAACTTCTGCCGCAGGGCTGCTAACACCCCATGGTATGTAAGGAATGCTGATCTCCATAGGGACTTCGACCTCTCCACAATGCAGCAACATCTCAAATCATGCTCTGAGCGGTTCCCCTTATTCAAAGCGCAGCGGACTACGAACCCTGCACTCCCAACCCGTGGCACAGATACCGTAGACCCAAACACGTCTTCACTGCGGCATCCGCACCGTAGCCGGATCCACCCAATCATTCCCCCCTGCTCTCACGTACTGACTATGCGATATACGATCAGCCCACTATGTTTCCGAATCGTATACCTGGCGCACATGCACTAGTAAGTAGCTAATGCAGCTACGCACCTCTCCCATTCCTGAGGGAGAGGGCGCACTCGGGTTATGCTTTACTAAGGTCCTAAAGGTTTACTTTAACAACACCTTTGTTTAGTCGGTAAGAGTCCGACATAACTCCAGGCCGGCCGACGGGTATCACCACCTCCTCCCCCCACATGTAAAGATCCTCCTTCTGAAGTTCGAAAAAAAAAACAAAATTAAAATCTTTCACATCTGTGTACGACTGTGTAGCGCAAATGTTTTCACGTGCTTCATGCACCCGAGCCCCTGCAAGGTGCCTTTAAGTAAATTACTACATTCAAACGAAAAAATGTATAGAATTTGATGTAATTAAGTATTAGCTTGCAATGTAAGGACTTGTGCACTTCGACGACACAGTGCTGATAACGAGCGGTCAATCTAGTCGCTGTAAGTTAGTGCGGCCGCTGGCTGAGATATCGCGATTTCTGCCGCATTTATTTAATAAAATATACCCTCAGTAATTTTATGTTAGTTTTAATAATATTTAGTTTTCTTATAAAGCTCACAAAGTGACAGCCTTGTTTGGAATAAATTGATGACTATAAATTGATGACACTATACTCTTAGTAATGTGACCAGTCTCTCAAGTTGACTGTAACGTAGTAGGTATTCGACATCGTTTATTATAATAAGCGATATTTTATATGCGTACGGTATTTTTTATATGAGAGAAATAATTCAAAAATTGTTACCATCGTTAAAATAATGTGCCATTCATTAAGTGTAATTTGAGCATATATCTCCGTAGCACTCTGAAATGCATCTCATTATATCGAGTCTACGTCACCGATCGTGCTCTATAAAAGTCATAGCTCATCAGAGTAAGCCCGAGGGAGAGGCGCTCCGGAGGTGATGTAGTGAGCGTATCGTATAGTAATCCATACAAAGAATACTAACCACTCGAGGCGAAGCGGCGTTTATACAAATTCATGTAGCTAATGCTGGCACTTCACTTGGCGTATCGTGTTCGCATATTTGCTATATTTGTCCGTAAACGGCCATGTGTGGACTGCCTATTTGAGTGTTTGCACGAATGGAGCAAACAAGGCAAATAGTGAATATGCGTTTCCGTCCACTTGTCGGTTTTTGATCACACATCAAAGGATTGTTTGTGTAACAATCCTTTGATGTGCGATAACAGTCCATGTGAATTGGGTTATTTGGAATGATTTTATTATTTGAACAAAGTCGGGCAAACACAACGATAACGTGACGCGAATGCGCTTAGCCAACTGTAGTGCCGCCATAAAGTAATTTGCATTAATAATAAACTGTCGTTTTAAACCGCTATCCTTGCGTCCGTACGTTTATTTTACATTGAAATTTTTGAAATTAAAACTGGTCACATAAATTCAAATTTAACTGCGAGTGCATACCGTGCTATCTGTATCGAACAACTTTTGTAGTAATTTCAAGTACGCTTGTAATTCACGAGTGGAAAAGTTCTCGTTATTTATTTACATTACTAACTGTCCGAATTAATGAATCTATTTACTCCAGCGGAGCATTTAAGCTCAAACCTTAAAAAATAGCCGCTAGTATAATTTAATCAGAATAGACTCCCAGACGAACATCGACGCACTAGACAATTTTATTTGACATTTTGTTTTAAAAGTCTGTTGAGTTCTTTATTAATTAGATATGTTACAAAACAGTCGTAATATATTATTGAAAACAGAAAACACCTTAGTTTAAGTAAAATATTGTTTTTCCTGTTATAATTTTTTTTAATCATAATGATGCTTGCAATTTCATGCTAAACATTATAAGAGGACATTAAAGACGCAAACGTTGTCATTTATAACATTTTCAGCGTTCTACACATTTCGAGCATTATCTTTGGATTAAGAAATTGATGAGAAATAAGTAATAGAACGGTTCGCTGATCTCTTTGTTAGAACATGTTCATTAATTTCTCAAACCCTCAGGCTGTTTTGTCTAAGCCGCTCCCTGTAGATGAAATACGAATTTATAATTGCCAAGATGTAATGAAACGAATGGAGCATTGAACTCCATTTTCCTGATAAGCTTATATAAAATTTAACTCATAATTTCGTTTTAATTGTGCCTATTATTTTGTGCTATTCTTACTTTAAAAGCACTAAGTAAATACTGTTTAAATGAGTTTAATCTTCAAAGGTTTTATTCAAGATTCTGCCGCTCCAATAAGCCTGACTGTGACAATTGCTAGAAATACACAATTTTAAGTGATTTATTATTCATGAAATTATATTGGCTATAAGTATGCATATTCAGGAGTTGATTATTTTCATTGTATTCATACTTAATGCAAGGACACGTTTTGATGACAAAGGATATTTTGACTCATTCCTTATTCATCGCTTACCTCACACTATTATGCCATGCACCGGGTGCATGGCATAATATGCTCGTCCCTGTCACTGAGACTAAACGTATCGGGCGAAATGGGGGTATAAATACCGCTGCCTGTCTGCCCTTTCACAAATAAAGCCGTGATTACTATGTCATATTATTCCTTGCGTTCAAATGTCCAAAATTATAATTAAAAATTAATTTTGCTACAGCTTTTTAGCTTTACTGCTTAGTAACATTCTTTAAGAAAAAGAATTTACCAACTGTTTTTCTTGCCTAGCATGTCGTAAAGGCGACTAAGGGCGAATTGGATATTGGGTCTGTGATTGTGTGGTGATGAGCTAGCCACTTGTCACTATTCTTCCACGATTTTTCATCTGACAAAACCCAATTTTTGTATGGCTAAATGTGATCTCAATGAACACAGTGCTCCTTGGAGTCTGCCTACCCCTTCGGGGTTTGATTGTATGTATGTACGTAAAAGAAATATTAAAATAACGTGACCAAAAGCATCGTAAATAAGACACTCAATGCTCAGTCCGACCGATCCGACTAATTGGATTCCCACCGTAAACAATGTTATAAGTTTTCTGTTACGCAAGCTTAGCCACTTATTAGAACAATCTCGGCGCTCGTAAACAGTTTAGAACTTATTTAGTATTAGTACAGTAAATATGAAAGCTGCGGCATATTGTAGCAAACATTATTATTGTAAGTTTATTCTGAATTGATTAACGTAAAGATACGCATGCCACCAGCCAAATTTCTAGTTAACTATACATAGAGAAAAACAAAGAGTTCGTGTCAAGTCTTATCTTTACTGAAAAGAGTCCTCAATCTATATAGGTCCAACTGCTGGGCACAGACTTTCCCCGAGGTAACAAACACATGAGGAGTATGGGCCGTAACACCACCACACTGGCGCAATGCGAGTTGGTGTGTAACAACAATGACCAACAGCGTAGCGTGTCTTCCAAAGGATGGAGGAATTCGAGATCACAATGTTTTGGTCACCCATCCACGACCTGACCATGGCGAAGGTAGCTTTGTTTTTGATATCAAAGAAAAAGCGTACGTATGACTATGCCACCGAGCGAGTCGTATCATGAAAATCTAAGTTCACACGGAGGTAGTACTACTAAATAGTGTACTTCAGATACTATTAGGTCCTTACCTATGAAATTGGTGTTTTGTATGGAGATTTTGGGGAATTCTGCATTTTCCATACTAACATTTTATCAGTTTTCTTCACAACGACAAATCCAAAGATAATAATATTTAGCATGTATCATTAGACAATCTTTAGGAATATGTGTAATATCACACTTGATAAAAATTATTTATCGTTTTTAAGTGAATGCAAATAAAATGATGTATTCGGGAGGCACTTAAAAAGAGTTGTCTCCGTGTCCAATTTTAAAACAATTAAACTTACAACAAATTATCAAAACAAATCAAAAGAGCTCAAAAATATAGTTTTTTATTAGACGAGCTAATTATTTTTTAGGAATTCTCTGAATCTTAATAGTTACAGACAAAATACTAAGACAGAATAAAATCACCAATTTCATAGGTAATGTTGCGTAGCAAATGAAAACTTATTTTTATATTATTCTTTCTCTTTTTTGCGTCACCTTGTGGCATGTAAATATTAAGGAAAAAAATAAATAGTTGTTGTGTCAAAGCCTCTGTCTCAATTACCTTCCCAAATTCTAATAAATTCCACTCTATAGCTATCGATAACAGGTAAGGACCCAATATTTAGAAAATAAATCATTTAAATAAAAATTATAGTAAAGTTAGATAAGTATAAATTAAGTAATCATGTATCATATTTATGATTATTTTTCCTTTGACATAGTTTTAACTACTTATATAGGGACAAATCCTGTATAACGACATATCAACACAGGCATTAATAGAGAGACTGTTTAATGAACCATTATTTATGTTCTCGATTGAAAATCGCCAGTAAAACGGGCATTACGATGATACTGGGTGCTCAGTGTCCATAAAATTCATGGAAATAGAATATGTCGGGCATCAAATTTAGTTGTAAAGCTAACTTAAATCTCGACTTAAATCTCGACCCGGCTGCAGCCTTGTTTGAGTAGTTACTTCACTGTCCAAGTTGCCTAAAACAAACAGCAAACTGTTAAACTTCAAGTTCCCTCGATAGACCGACGGAGACCCACACCAAGGACATTATCTTAATTAAGGCTTCGCTCTGAAGTTCGACGTATTTATTAAAACTATCTCGAGTCTAATAAAGGACTGGTACTGAAAATTATAGTTCGTTTTAAGAACTTGTCTAAACATATCTAAATGAACTAAATCATAAATATGGTTTGCCGTATGTCTTAGAGTAAGATCATGAAGTCTTATATAAGTACTTTTTTCTTGAAAACTGACCTTCTTATTTTTTTTTTCATGACCGTGTAAATACCAAAACCGGTGATCTACTACCAAAAATAAACGTAATGGAATTTCGCCAATGCGAATAAATGATACCAATAGGCATCTAATTCTTATTATATTCTTCTTGATTCTAATATATTATTCTTCTGTCCTTCTTAAAATATAAGAAATGTATCGTTTCTATAAAAATCAAAATCAAAAATAATTTTATTTCATAGGCCAAGTTCGGCACATAAAATCGTCAACATTTTACAATATTATGCATGCATTTTACAATAGTTTATTATAAATTATTTTAAAATTACAGTATTAAATTAAACCAGTGTATTAAACTTCATTACCGCGAGCGCTTGTAACAAGTACATCCACAGGACAGTACAGGTACTTCGTTGACTGTGGTTGTAATCGATACAAGCGGCCGGATTTATGAAGTGAATTTATGAAGCTATGAAGTGCTCAACAGATAATTCACCGCAGTCTGAGGGTGAACAGTAGATAAGTGTGTACGCGGAAATCTACAGTTTCAAATCTAAATTAGGCAAATACTGACCTAACCACTCCTACGACATTGTTACCTTATCATAGTACAATAAATTTTTCGATAACACATCAACAAAGTCGTTTGCTAAAGCCATAATTTCAGATTGAAATCTTATCATGCAAGTCACGATAAAAACATTTATTTCATATTAAGTATGAGATACGTTTAACGCTCTGAGTGCGATCTATGAGAATCTCCGACCAATATGAATGGTGACCATAAATTCTTCTTTGCATCGACGACAACGCAAATATGATTGGTGAGCAGCTGGCGGCAAATTTCTATTTCTTTGTGAGATATGAAAATATGCTGAGCTTTTATTAAATAATGTTAGTAGAAATCGAATAAATCTAATCAGATTTTGCTGCTCAGTTCTCAATCCTAAATTAAAGTCAATCACATCTTAATGAACATTGGTTTTTAGTTGGCAAACAACAACAAAAAACTGAAATGTAGAAGATTTTTGATTTTTGTATATACAGTCATAAGATATTCAGCAGCAATGTATTCTTTAATCAGAGGATTCAATTCCATAACGTTTTCACGGACCTTGTTTTGAATTGTAAGTAATCTCAATCAAGTTGGCAATGTTATAACATAGTTTCTATCGGCGCAGTTGAACAATGCCTGGGTGTGTTTGACGCTGAATTCATTATCTTGCAGTATTGTCTCTCTAGAACTGATAGTTTAGTTGTTACCAACTTTCGGGGTTACATTTTCCAACTTCGCCTTACATAATGTATCCACATCTACTTGAAATCTATACCATTTCTTCGGGAAACTTTTCGGAACTTCGCTTTCGAATCAGATCGATTCAAGTTCTGCGAATCCATTGGGGAGGTATGTTAATCTTAAGTTCAGAATTTCATAAATATGCAAAAATAATATCGCGAATAACTGACGTGCAAATATTGAGATTCTACGAGTTCTTAGTCAGTTTAATTGATTTCAAAAAATATTTCGTCTGCCTTTAGCGATATAATCTCACTGAAAATCAAGGCACTCTGTGTCATGTTCCGATGACATGAAATTTCTCTAAAGTTCTTTTCTTTGTGATTACCGGGTTTGGTTCTTTGCATTGTGATTACCGATTAGTCAATCAGTCTTGCTTTACTGTCAAGGGCATTTTTTCAGCCTTATTAGAATTGTCAAAAAAATTTTAATCGAGATTTAAAACTAGATTTAGTAATTTTTTTACATTTCTAATATGGCTGAAATTGCAAAAAATCACTAAATCTAGTTTTAAATCTCGATTTAAATATCCTGCAAGTGGCCCTAACTAGTAAAATCTAGTTTTAAATCTTGATTTAAATTTTCTGCACGACGCCCTAATCAATAAACTAATAATATTGTTTGCCATCGTTTTATATTATCTTGTCATTATATTTTCTCATGATAACCTCTTCCCAATAGAGAAATGGTCACAAAAAAAGTAATGTTAATAATATTATTATCGCCTATTTCAAGGATTTTAATGCTAGGCGTTCTTGCTTAAGGGTGTAATTGCTGCAGCCCAAAATGAATTTGAATTTTTTAGCAAACCGATTAAATTAAAATTTTAATCATATTGCTATCAACAACGTCGATTGCCACTGTACTGCTATCAGATGTTTCCGTCGCCGGTGCCGAAGAATCGTTTCCGACGCAACCGAACGCGGAAGGGTAGGTTTAAACTCTGTTTCCATTGGAACAGCTAAGTTGCTGCTGAGCATGGCTTTAGATGAATTATTGCATAAAGTTTGTGCAACAGGGAAACAATTCCAATTAGCGTGGACGGTAGCACCATGGACTTAGTGTCTGCTCTCAGAGATGTAAAGCAACGCGACGATTGTTCGTAATTGAACAGTACCCCTATGAGCTTGCATAGTATTTTATCTCGACAATCGTAAACTTCTTTCTCCAACTTCAGTTCTATATAATTTCCGATGGGGGCACTAGTGGTAAATGTATGACGATTTTACGTTGACGTTGATCGAATCGAGTCATGAAAATATTATTATGCTCATGAATCGAGTGAGTGACACACATTCATGTCAAAACTGTTCATCAGGAAGTTAACTATATATTAGGTCCTTACCTATGAAATTGGTGTTTTGTATGGAGATTTTGGGAATGTCTGCATTTTACATACTAACATTTTATCAGTTTTCTTCACAAAGGCAAATCCAGAGATTATAATATTTGTATCATTAGACAAGCTTTAGCAATATGTGTGTGAACACGCTTGCTAAAAATTATTCATCGTTTTTATGTTAATGCAAATCAAATGATGTATTCGGGAGACAGTTAAAAATAATTGTCTTTGTGGCTAATTTTGACACAATTAAACTTAAAAAAAATTATCAAATTAAATAATACGAGCTCAAATATATTATATGGTCTATTTTTAGAAGAGGCAATTATTTTATAAGAATGTTCTGAAACTTAATAGTTGCTAAGACAGAATAAAAACACCAATTTCATAGGTAAGGACCCAATAATTATTGTGATGACTTTATATTTATATTTGACAGTGTTGCAAATTAAGTAAGAGGATTCGATAACTAAATACCCATTTCTTATTACTGTTTTGTCCTCAGCCTATTTACGCCCCACTGCTGAACACACGCCTTCCTCATGGAGAAACATATAAGAAATATGGACTGTAACACCACCACAATGCGGGTTGGTGGGTAGAAACAGCTCGGAGGAGTTCGAAATCACAATGTTTTGGTCATCCATCCAAGGCTTGACCATGGTAAAGATAGCTTTGTTTTCGATATCGAAAGCCAAATAGTACTATCCACCACGCCACACCGAGGTCCTGAACAACCACTACGTCATCGAGTTCCTCGGGACCTTATTGCGTTTGGGATGGTCTTATATTAATGCTTCAGGTAGTTTTAAAAAGTGCTGTTTTAAGATTGTGTCAATCGTCATCAACCAATATACGTCCCTCTGCTAGGAAAGGCCTACCTCATGGAGAAACACATAAGGAGTATGGGCCGTAACACCACCACGCTGGCCCAATGCGGGTTGGTGGGTAGAAACGGTCACAAATGCGACCGGGACCAACGGCTTAACGTACCTTCCAAAGGACGGAGGAGCTCGAGATCACAAAGCCTTGGTCGCCCATCCACGGTCTGACCATGGCGAAGGTAGCTTTGTTTTCGATCGAAGCCAAATCGCAATGACCACTACGCCACCAAGCTACTCTTTTTTGTGTCAATATTACAATGTAACTATATGTATTTTATTTATTATTATTTATTTTATTTTATTTGGGGGGCTTACAGCTTACATAAGAAAAAATATATATGTACAAACATCAAACAGCCAATAACAAGCCTCCGCAGGTAACACTAATGTACTTAATATTGAAATTCTTACATTACAAGTAATCCTCTGACATGATTGTATTCACAGAATTATTGCTACTGCAAAATAGATCAATGCTGTTAACACAACCAGGCCTACAAACTTCATTAAACATATTACAGACACGAATTAAGTAGGAATTTCTGTGATACACTGTACGCGAAAATGGAACGTGAAGTAGACACCTCAACACCTTTTCTCACCTTTTCTCAATGTAACTTTGCTTATAGTATTATTCATTCGTTTACTTTAAAAGTTGATATAGTAATACTAATAACTAAAACTAGAGGAAGACCTTGAACTCTATGAATGGAATATGTGGTCTATGAGAATAAACGAAATGGACGCTGAACTTAGTGACACAGAAAGGGTGGAAAAGGTGTGTAGTAAAATTAATTCATTGTTAAAATTGGTCGTTGTGGAGATCATTGGGGGAGATCAAGTCCAGCAGTGGACGTCTATAGGCTGATGGATGGATGGATTGTTAAAAAAAATTTTGTCTTCATTGTTTTTCTAAATATACAGTAAATTTATTGTTTTTGTGCTTTTATTGCGGCACTAGACACTATTGATGTCAAAATGACAAGATACTATATTATATATCAAGTCGTATCTTTTTGCTGGTTAGTTGGGTATTTGTGTCTGAGTGTTAGTTTAAGTGCTTAATTTTGATATACAACAAACTATAATACAAGAGTTGTAAATAAACATTATGATTCATAGCATTAAGCTTTGACATTAAATAATTGACATAACCATAAGTGGCCCTTTTGTTATCGTTTAAACTCCTCAATATTTTTCGAAGCCTCGGTCAGTTTATCTTTCCAATTCTTCATTTTAAGTGCTAGAAACTCAAGGCACTAATAACATTATCAGCACCGACGTTATACAATGGAAACAACGTATCTAGACGAACAGGGGGCAAGGATGGGTGCAGTATTCAGAGGGGGAACATTAAGCGGATTCCAAACAATAGCACTATGAAACGTTTCCGCGTTTCCCAAGTAATTATTTAAGTTCGACTTCAATGCGGTTTGCACTAACCTTCTTACCGTAAAAACAGTTATGATTATGATTGCATTACTTAGAAATTCTTGGTGAAATTGCTGGGAAATTCTGAGTTTATAGTTAGGGCGTAGTATTAATAGATCCAGTAGAGCAACTTTTTTGTTTTACCTGCTGTAAGCAAAAAAAATTTGGGGGCACAGTAGTGCGCCCGCCAAATCGAGCATTTGATTATTTACAAAATATTTTATTTTGTTGTTAGTTTCAATATTTTCTTATGTAATCCAGCTATCGCTATCATCATTATTAGGAATACTTTCAACATTCATTCATTTATTATTATAAACAGCAAAACATATTTTGTCATGATTTTTGATATTTCAGTGATCACTTGTTTTATTTAACGAAACATAGTTTTTTTTGCTATGCTTGAAATGTTATTTAATCTTTTTTAATCTTCATTAAAATGTCGATTTTAATGGATCTCTAATGACTTATCAAGGTTTGTACTGATAACAGCTAATTACCTAAAATATATTTCGTGTGACACAATACAATCAAATTGTTTCGTTATCTTTGAGATACTATTCTTATTATTGGCCTCAAAAGGATGTAAAGATGCATAATATTCATCGCTTGTGATATTTACTCGATTTACATAAAGAAAAAAAAAGTGTATAAAGCACAGCCTCTGCGAATGAGACAGAGCGCGCTTCTATGGTCAGCTTTCGTAGTCATAGTCGGGGTCTTGGGTTATCAGGATGTAGCCCTGCGACTCAATTATACAGTCCTAGGTCCTAGGGAGCTGGGAGCTGAGAGCAACGCGAAGCCCGTATTGATAGTTCCACGTGTGGAGCGATTTACGGCGGACAGAGTGCATGCCGCTGGACCTTTAGTGGGTAGGATTGTTCCAAGAACTGTTGAACAGAGGAGCTACATAACCCTAGAGCGGCTGCTGCGGTTGCTCATCCGGCTAGGGTATGCGTAAATTCATTATACCAGCTAAAATAAAGGCAGTAAAAATCAATTCTTAAATAGGGATGTTGATGATGATAAATTATTTTATTAAATACCTCTCTACCCGACAGAAGCCAGGGCGGAACGTTAGTTAGAAATAAAAAGACCTCATGAAAACTACCTACCTAAAAATAAAAAAAAATCCCTGCCAGTTTATACTTCCGCATAATTCTAGTTCGCCTTCTATTCAATCAAATAAACATAAAATACGGAAATAAGTCTTACCCATTCTGTTAATTAATAATAAACATTCTATTATTTGTAGATAGTTCTGCAAGTCAGCTTTGGGTGAGTTTTTTGATCCATAGTAATAGTTACCTAAATAGTTAAAATGTAGACCAATAGCGTCAATGGAAATGTCAAAATATATGACGTCAACTTGACAAATTGTTAAATTTGCTATGAAAATTCGAAGCAATATACATGAGCTGTGCCGCCAGCCGCCATTTTACTAATCCCAGCATCGTGTTGTGGTTAAATAGTGTATGATTATTTAACATTAGTTATATTAGAAAATTTGACTTTTGGACAACCTGTCATATCATATGACATCATACGTTTTCGCTGGTCCATATTTTAACCTACTGTTCAACCTGACCACGGATCAAAAACCTGACCCTTAGTGTAACGAGAAATGCAACTAATAAGATAACAATAAACTTTGTTGATAGAGCTGCGAAGTACAAACAACAATTAATAGGAGCTGCAAGTTAATCCGAGAGCTAAGTAACACACCAAGCGATGAAGGACGTATTTAATTAGAAACCTAGTTGAACTCGCGGTTCTGTGTTCTAGTTTATAGAATAAAAAAGTCAGTAGACTTAATATATCATATTAAATGATTCTCCATTGAATAACGTTGTTGAGGTCTAGTAATTTGTAATTTAGGATAATTTGTTAAGCTGGGCGTAGACCCTCATACATTAAGCAATACGTGAGGAGTATAAGCTGTAAAACCAGCACGTTGGACCAATGTGGATCGTTACGGGCGACCAGAGCATACATAACATACATAAAATCATACCTGTAATCCCCGAAGGGGTAGGCAGAGTCCAAGGAGCACTGTGTTCCATAAGACCACACTTAGCCATATAAAAATTGGGTTTGGTCACATCATTAAAGAGTAGTAACAAGTGGCTAGCTCATCGCCTACACAATCACAGACCCAGTACCTAACACGCCCTTAGTCGCCTTTTACGACATGCTAGGCAAGTAAAGCAGTTAGTACATTCTTTTGTGTCCCGGACCAGAACGGGACCAATGCCTTAAGCACAAAGAAACTCGAGATCACAAGGTTTTCACCGATTTAAGAACTGGTTGTGTTTTGATAGAGTTTGAAATTAGGTATGGGATTTAAAAGAGAATTCATTTAGCTACAGAAAAAAATTATATTTTTTTGCTTATCCATCCATCTATCTATTTCAGGCCACATTAATCCACTACTGGCCATATACGGATACTCAAAAACCACTAATATTATAATGAATATTTAATTTAAACGATTATTTTCGATTCTAAATTTCACGCCTTGACAAAGTCCAAAGAAAATTTAAAAAAATGCGATACTGTAATGTCAACATTTATCAACTGCGGCAAAAGTTTCATGCACCAAGTCTTGCGAACTAGCAAAGTACCTTTAGCAAATATTAATTGGGGATAAGTTTAAAGCAGTATGTTCCCTAACTTCGTTCAAAGACAAATACCCTCTTACCAGATGACTTGTAGTTTGAGTTTCAGCGAATGTTAGAATTAGAAGCCCGACATACTAAGCTCGGCTATCGTTAGAACATACTTATATTAAGCTTGAATCTTAAAAGTATTTTCAATGCAGATTAACATTAAGATTTATTTCTAATAAATAATTATTTTTTACATTATGTACAATAATATTCCACAATAGCAATAAAAACTATCTATCTAATGCTATAAAAACATTATCAGTAATAAAAAAACAACCACATTACATAATTGAGTTACTTAATAACAAACACATTTATCTATTTGTTTATATCCATAAGGCATCAAAAACCAATTTTATTGTCATCGTGCTATAATTTGAGCCTAAAGTTGAGATAAATTAGTTGACAAGCATCAGTTTCTTACAACTGTAACCAATCGCACTTTCCAATCTAACACAACATCAAATAAGTTTTGAATAGTTCTTGATTACGCTGTGTACGCACTCCGCGGTCCCATACCAATAACTCAACGGTTTTTTTTTGTTAGTTTATCAAAATATACCGTTTATGTTTCTTCGATCTTATCTTTTGGTTTTATAAGATCGTATAATACTGGCCGATAAGAAATTGTAACATCTATTTTTACACTTCAATCACGAAGACTTAAATTTATCTTCCATGAATTATGATGGAATCACAATGGGCTTAGACTTAATACTTAATCTTTCCTTGATTGAAACTGTAATCCCAAGAAACACAAACATTCCATTCCAAATTATTAGAGATTCACCGAAAGTATATTGTGTAAGTATTTGTTCAACATTTTCCGAGGCAGGGTGCAATCAAGAACTCGGTTCGATCGCAACAAGTCCCAACTTTTCTGTCCGAGTCCAACTTGTGACCCGTAGAGAGGTTTTATCTTCATTTCGAGACTGTGATGAAATTTTGAAACTTTCAAGACGATTGAATTCGTTACTAACTACCTAGACGTGAATTTAATAGAAACGTATAAAGTTCAGAAGCAAATTAATATGGAGCAGAAAATTTACAGTAACAAAGAAATTTCATTTAAACCTCTATAAGCTACTCAAAGCACAGTAATCTTTGTTTTGTGGTTTTCCCAACAGAACACTTTCTGACGCGTTCTGACGTGTGCAGCAGATTAAACACGATAAAAGCAATGTACAAATATAGTAAGGTATATATGATTTGATGTAAGTTCTCTGAATTTTTATCTCCGTGTATTGAAAGTGGCGAAGACACTGAGTTACCATAAGCTAAAATGGTAACTCAATGATAAGAGGGACACAAAAAAATTATACATTAAAAAACAAGCTTGGTCTGTGATTATGTCTAATTATAGTTACATATAATATTATCAGTATACATATTAAATTTAGTTGGTGTGGAAGGTCTAGCTAACATAAAGTTCGTATCAAAAACTCATAATAATATGACTTTTACAATTTGTGAAAATTTTCTTATTCCTTATTTCTTTATTTAGTAAGGTTGAAAATCTATTACGGAGTGTATACGGAGAGTAATATTTTATTTTGGTTTGCCTAACACATTAGACAAACAAAAACAAAATATTTCCACACCAGGTAACAAAATTATTAATAAAAAAAGAAAATAGTACCGATTTGCTACAAATTTTAAAGTATATTCAATTAGCCTAGATTAAATAAATGGTTTGATAGTAAAGCGATAGCAAGAATTAGTAAATCTTGTATTCGATAGTTCATGGAAATTATAAAGAAAATTGTTATCGTAATATTGATAATTTCAATAAAATTTGAAGAGTGCTTTATAATAGTTGTTACTTATAGTAATTTATTACAGCTAAAATTATTTTAATAAATAATATTGATAGAAAATACGTTATATTAAAATGTAATATCATTGTTGTTAATGAAATTTTGTAAAACGATCGCATGTTACATGGGCACTCAAGATAACCAAAATATAAGAGTTTAACACTTCTGCCTACCTCTTTGGGGATAGAAACATATTTATACGAGTACATTATGACCACAACTAGGTATATCTCGTAACTATCTGAACTATGCGAAAAATGAGCAAAAATTATTTTGTTTGTCATGGCTCTAAGGAGTCTATTAAGTGATTCTAGTAAATAGAATGAAATAAGGAATAGTCTACAGAAGCGCCCTTCCATTTTCCAATGAAAGGCGAAAAACTGAAGCATCGTCAGGTGCAACCGACTTAACACAATTGAGTTCGTTATTCTGAGCGCATTGTTCGCGCAATGGAGACTTACGGCGTCGATTCGCGATCGTGCCCAGATTAAAGAGCTTAGAACTATCCTACATGCCTGAAATATAAATTAAATTTTACAAGTAAAAACCCAAAAAAAATTGCTTAGCACTGATTCTAAGAGGCATTGCAATTTTTTTTAAAAGTAAGTAATCTTGATGCCACCATAAAGTGGTTCTTATCAACCATATAATACTTTAAATATTCAAGGCGATTAACCTGTTAAGCAAGAGTGGACTCCAGATGCAAGGATAGCTTTAAAATATTATTTATTTCTAGTAAAATTGTACATACACTTTAGGGTTAGGGTTTTGCACATCAATGACAAAATTTAAAAAAGTTTTCGGTGTACTGGTATTTTCTTACCTCCTTATTATATTTTCTGTAACACATCCGAACTTTGAAATAATTTTCATGAAAAAAATCTTATTAAATAAAGCAGTCGAAATGAATTATTAAGGCGAAGGGATAGGCAAATGTTCATAATGAGGTGTTTTTGGTACAGTCGTCTGGCAAAAATACAGCACATGGGATGATCAGATTATTTGATGTTATGACATATATCATAAACTTGTTCGTGACGGTCCAAAATACTAGTAATTATTTATAGCAACATATGGAGAACATTCAATTTATCATAATTTATTGAAATTTCTTTTACACTTTTTTCTTTTAACGACTTTTCTGTTTATTATCAAACTCAGTTTACATATCCGTTACATTAATACCTAGTCTCCGACGGTGAGTTTTTTTAGAAATGACCACGAATTTATTAATTGCAATGATTTTCCTAGTAGCGCCTACTAAAATATTATAGTTGCATAATTGTACATTTGCTGGCAAAATTTCGTAGGCGCTTTTGCAAAGAAATGACATCGTTGCTAAGCAACGGTTAATTATTAAACATTCTACATAATTATTATTTGTCTAGAACAAAATATTGATAATACACTAGAGTAAGTACCACCCTCTTTAATTACCTTGCCTATCCTCGTCATAATGTAGATAATTGTACCTACAGATCTGTGTGCAACAACAATCGGGCTACCAAAAATTACTTCTCACTACTAAAATGCACAGAGTAGTGGCCGATACAGAGTCTACGCAGGGAAGATTGTATTGTTAATAGAAATTGGTTTCTCTAATATTTTCTTTAGACGTAAGCTCTCTAATCACTGGCTGATAGTGAAATTGTCACATAATTTAGTGTTTATAACAAACGAAGAATTATGATACACTTTTACTACGTTTTTCTTAGCTTGCCTTCTTGTCTGTGGAGATCATATCTGGCGATCGATTTTCGACCACTTCCCGACATCCGATTGAGTTGAATTTTTACATACAGGCTTGCTCCCAGTGACAATACTTATTAAATAAAAATATATAAAAATAAAAAAAAGGGTTACATAAATACTGTATTAAACGTTTTACTACTGGCCTAAAAAGGGGAAAATAAATATTTTGGTTAAAAGAATTTTCGAAAATTTAACTTAATATGATAAATAATTATATCACTAGGCAAATCACTGATTCGCACCACGTTTAAATTTTCTAACATCATTTTACGATAAAAATTTTATTTTATGAAATAATCGCTCCGAAAGTTAAAAAAAAGTTCCACCCCCCCCCCCCCCCCCTTTAACTTTTGAACCATAAGTTCAAAAAATAAAAAAAAGTTCTAAAAGGTAAAACTTTATAAGTACTTTCTATGAAAATTATTTTGAACTTTATAGGTTGAACAGTTTTTGATAAATTTTACAAAATAATTTTTGAACTACATTTGTGACTTACGATATATGCAAGCGTTTTTTATATCTCATTTTACATATTTTATGATAAAGAACATATCGTCTTTCAAATAAAAAAAGAATTATTAAAATTGGTTCATGCAATCAAAATTGTGACGGATGGAAAAATACGGAACCCTATATTGAGCGTGGCCCAACACGTTTGGTGGGATTTTATTATAAAATTGTTAACATTCTCCCATAAATGCACAGCAAGTTCATTTTTGCTTCTAGTATTTTATTTATGGCATTCATTGTTTATCTTAAATGTGTGGTTATGTTTATAAACATATAAAATATTTTCACAGATGTATTCGGCTACAGTTAATATATCAATTTCCCTGAATAACTCTCTGAGTGAGTCTCGTGGTTTAAGCTTGTAAATGGCTCATACAGCTTGTTTTTGTAAAATAAAAATATTCCCAATATCAGCTGCTGACTCCCATAGCAACAAGCCATACGACATCACACTATGAAAATAACTAAAGTAGACAAGTCTTGCCATTTCAACGTGAGATAATAGTCTGATTTTCTTTATTGCAAAGGCAGGCATTTTTTTTTTGCAATTAGATTTACATGAAATACTTGCAGGTCAATATTTTTTTCCTACTAGCACTTCGACGTGAATGGCCTGTTGAGAAGAAGTGCCGCAAGAAACTCAACAGTTAGCCTTTTTTATACAGCCATAATATCAAAAGGAATTTAGAACATTTCAAATATTGAGACGCCACAGTTAATATATCAATTTCCTTAAATAATTCCTTGAGCGAGTCACGTGGTCTAAGATTGTAAATGGCACGAATGGCTCTCGTTTGCAGTACAAAGATAGTCTGAATGTCAGCAGCGGAGCCCCACAACAGTAGACTATACGACATTACGCTGTGAAAATAGCAAAATGAAACAAATTTCGCCGTTTCAACATCAGTGGGTCGCCATATTAGATCGATAAAGTCATCCGTTCTTTTCACTCTTAAGAGTTATCTGTCAAATTTACCGAATTTTTCGACAATATTGTCAATCATAGTCGTCAAATTTGGCTTATCAAAAGTTTTATGCTCGTAGCGAAGGTCAATATGTGTGGATTCCACTGTAGGCGTGAATATATCGTAATGCCTAGAAATAATAATCATTTACGTTAATTAGTTTAGCCACAGTGACTGTTATTCAATTTAATTAAAATTTCGTTACAAAATGCTCTTTATTTCCTTATTGGTATTAATCCTTATCAAAATAAAGAACTTTATGTTCAAGACTGGTTCGATACCTTTATATTACTTTTGAATCATTTAATGACAGTCCGTTCGATAGTTCTCGCGATTTTAAAAATGTATACCTACGTCCCAACCGGCCTGCGTGTATATGATGACGTCATACGATGTTTCATGCTTGGAAGCGGAACTAAGACTTTTAGATAAGTCTAAAATCAAAAATACTGATTCGTTTTGAATGAAACAAAAACTAGTGTAGGCTTGTATTCATACAACCTATACTGTAAAAAAATTGAATCGTAACATTTTCCATTATTAAATGTATTTACTTGAGACGTCATATTATTTTACGATTTTTATCAGTAAATATTATGTTTCTATTGACAAAAAATAAAAAAAATCGGACAAAACTATATAATGTAATTTTTTCAGTTCTGATCCTAGTTGCACAAACAATTACAGTAATGATGATACAAAAAAAGAGACACTAAAATTCTTTAAAAAGAAAACACATTTCAGAGACAGATCAGCAAGATACAGTACCTAAAAGACAAAAAAGAATTGTACATGTTCTTCTGGTTCTGGCTGTATAATCAAATTTTTGTGCGGATAAGAGCACATCAGACTGCCACAAAATAATTTATCGATAGATAATGAACTCAATTCTTACACAAAACATTGAGTTGGAAATCAATTGAGAAAACTTGATTTAATTTTGGATCGTCTGACATGCTGGAAACTGGATACATGAACTGAGGCGATCTCATCACTATCAGGTTATTTCATTTACGAACTATCAATTGTACATTTTAATTTTTTTAGAAACCCTTAATTTTCTCTGTCGATGAAATTACTCTGTGATAAACACTAGCCGTCATAGCTATCAAAACATGGCGCTACGGTGCAATGTGCTTTGTGACGCACCTCAAGTTTTCAATAGATGTCGCTGTCGCTCAATTTCGATTACGCCAAACGCTGAAAGTCATTTGCCTTACCTTTCGCCTTAAGGGGAGACTACGCAAACACATAGTAAATTTACGTAGAATTCAAATTTAATTAAAACTATCTCGGTTGAACGGCGAAAATCAGTGCTGCCATATAAATCTTGCTAGTTCCCACCCACGGAAGAAATATTGCTTCATCGCTGCTTAAGCGCGTATATAACCGCGTTTTGTTTTTATTTTCAATTTCATGTAAAGCGATTCTATAAATTTTAAAATCGCTGCCCAGACGGGAAGTCAGATCGAAATCGTGGCTGTGCAGAGGAAATTGCTCATTCTCACGCCACCAACCGCCTTCCTTCACTCCGGGGAATCCGTTCTAATGGAAAAAGTTAAAAAAATATACAAAACTTTTTTATTACAAGAGCCTCGTTCGGATTTGTCGCGGACGCAGTGTAATATTGCCATTACTGCACCGTTGAAAACTTCATAATTTCAATCTAAGTTTTATTTGTTTCTTATTGCCAGTTGAGACTTACTTTACAAAATTATTACGTATATAAAATATTTTTTCTACGACCATATTTTGTTCGGCAAAAGAGACACGGATTTTAATATAGGTAACACATGGTGCACCATTATGCAAATTTGTTCAATATTGTTTGAATTACTATTTCATAAGCATAATAAAAGCTGTTCAAATAGTCAATGTTACTACCAAATATTTCACTTAATATTTAGTTACATCGCATAACTGCATTCATTAAACTTTACAAATTATGTTACCTATTAATTGATGTGACAAAGCCTCAGAGTAAACAGAACTGGAGTAGCCATTAGTCAATTTCTCAAACATTTTTTTCTGCCATTTCTTGCGGGGGATGAGGTTACCACTACACTCAAAGCCAGCCGTTTTTACAAATGCACACATGCATAATTCGACACACAAATTTAAATTTCACGCACACACACGCTTAAAATAGTCACGTGGGGTGTGCGTTTTGACAACGTCACAGCCGCACTCCCCACGAGACTAGCGTTCGAAATTTGAAATCGTAGAATTCTAAAACATGAAATAATGAAGTAAATAATCATGAAATCTTAAAAATTATAATTACAAATAAAAGGTGACACCATCTTTTGGCATACTCGATGTTTTCTATTTATTTTTACAACAAAAAACAGCACATGCAGGCATTTTTGCGGGAGCTCTGTTCGCCGCAACGTTTACAATTTTATGGCTGTCAAAATGTCGGCGCAACTAGTTTTATTAAACGTGCAAGCATCCGATGCTTGTGCATTTGGCAGAGGGGAATGTTAGACAAAGGCTACTCCAGTTCTTTTTACTCTGAGGACAAAGCACGTTCTAAATCTAGAGGTTTGTACCTATATTTAACATTGTAATATAACATTGTAATTGATCGAAATTTGATTAATAAAGATTTAAAAATAACTCTTCATTAACTGAAGCCCAAACAACGGTTTTGAGAATTCTGTCTGTATGCATAACACGCATCACGAAAAACTACTATTATATTATGACTAATTTAATACAGGCTCCAGCGATCTTGCTTGAGGCCTAACGGGCATATTTTGCTACAGATAGAGAAGCGCCCTCGTGAATTGTAATATCCGTACCAGAATCTGAATTATTTGCTTAAGAAGTTGCGAGGGAAAAAAATATCAGTAAAATTCTAACTACATCAGAAGTATTTCCGACAGATTTTGGCATGCAGGGGTAATATTCTTCAAGAGAAACCTAATTGCATAGAAAATTCAACTACAAATTATTTATTGTAAATTATTGTATGATTATATACTGGACAAAAATGACTTCAAGTTGTCTCTATCTAACAAAACATGTAAAATATTATAATGTAGATATGAATAAGTTCCATCTGAATGCATTTTTATATTTATTCAGTCAGTTCAGTCTCTTTATCTTAAAAATATAATATGATAGGGAAGTTATTAATTGTGCAGCCATTTAATTATTTGGTCAGCAACAAAAAGGGGAGCCATTAACACATTTGAGCAGCAAACAAATATTTTGCCAGCAATATAACTATTTGGGCAGCAAAATAATTAATTGAGCTTGAAAATAATTATTTGGGAACCAATTTACATGTTACCGGAAATGTATAAAATCTAGGAAAAGGATTAATTCCTAGGAAATGTATTCTAACAGATATTAAGATAAGGTTTTTTTTTAGAGCCTTTTAAACAGTATTTTATCATCTAAACATATAATAAACCTTTTGGCAGCAAAGAAAAGAAAAAATTGAGATGCTGCCCAATTAGTTGTTTTACTGATAAATTAGAAATATCTGCTACCCATAAGTTGCGGACCAATTAGTTACTTTAGCTGACCAATTGTATATTCTTGCTGACCAAAATTCTAATATTTTGCTAACTGTTTAAATAACACTCACTATGATATTGCTAAATGATATGTCTTTACCTATGAAATTGGTGTTTTGTATGGAGATTTATGGTAACTCTGCATTTTCCATACTAACATTTTTTCAGATTTCTTCACAACAACAAATCCAGAGATAATAGATAATAGTACCATTAGACAAGCTTTTGCAATAAGTTTGATATCACTCTTCATAAAAACTATTTATCGTTAGTAAGTGAATGCAAATCAAATGGTGTATTCGGAAGGCACTTAAAAAGAGTTTTCGTCGTTTCTAATTTTAACACAATTAAAATTACAACAAATTATCAAAACAAATCAAAAGAGCTCAATCAAAAGAGGTGTATTTTTAAAGGAGGTAATTCTTTTTTAAGAATATTCTGAAACTTAATACTTACAGACAAAATACTAAGAGACAAAAAAGGCAATTTTATGGGTAAAGACCTATTATTTGGAATATTATTTCATAGACTTTCGCGGAATGGTATATGAAAATTGTGACTCCAAGTCGATACCCACACGTAGGCAGTGATTGTATCAAATTATCAACGATAACAAAAGATAACGCCGAATAGCTTATCTACTCTAAATAAGATACAGTTACATTGACGCAACATTCACAGCCTAGTGTCTGTCCATTGTGTTTGAAAAAACTCAATTTTGTGAACGTTTAACACGGATAGCAAAAAACTAGCAAAATGTGGTATGTACCTATTTAATTAATTTTTAATCCCAGATTCGGTTTGTTCAAATCTTTTATAAATAAAAATTTTTAATTTGGCCGATAATGTAAATTTACAGTGTTTCCTGGTTGTTTTAGCAAGGAATGTTTTTTTATGTAGTGTTTTAATAGTTGTATTTATTTTTGGTTGCATGTAAATCATTACCTCTTTCCATAAGACTGATGTGTCTACATGTAGGATTTCAACCTAGTACATATATATATCTATAATTTTAGTTGATATTATTATATTGGTTAGTATCTGTTTTGTGGACCATATAAATAAATAAATAAATCAATTATTGGGTGTGTATCTACCAACTTAAAAAGCAGACAAAAAAAGTGAAAAAAGTTATGGTTTATTAGTGATATTTACCATTTTTGAGTTAAAATTTAAAAATAAACAAAACTTTTTTATTATCAATATTTATTTTTTTCGAGTTAGGGCCCGTCGACATTACCTACATTTTTAAATATGACAAGTTTCAGTCAACATTATATTGTTATACAAACACAAAAGGCACAAAACTGAATTGGATACGTATTATTTGTAACGAGATAGAACAAAGTAGTGCGAAATATCATTTTCAATTTATTTTCCGTGTACGAGTTTGCATCAACTGCGTTCAAAAAATTTGTGAAAAATTAGGGTTTTCTTCGCTGCTGTAAAAGTCGAAAAGGAACAAAACATCATTAAAAATAACATAGTCAAACTGTACAGTCAAGTGCAAGGATATGTTTACTATTTTATCAATAAATGACTCTCAATAGTAAAGAATAAAGACTGTCACTCACTTGTCATGGTGTAAAACTATTATTATTATAATATAAAATACTATTATTAATATACATACTCACTAACAATAACCGTGGGGCCTAATAGTATATCGCATTCTTTAAATTTAATCGTGTTAATATTTAATATTATATAAATTTGTTACAGTTAAAACTAGTTTTTAGATTGAACGCGTTTCCCTAGGTACTCTCCATAAGGTACGACGACGAGTGAAGCGAGAGGGAGTGTTAGGTAGTACTACGACCTTAACCGCGCTGGATCCAAAAGAGCGAAGCGGTAATATTTTAAAAATAACTGGTTAGATTTTGTTGTGCAGATCACCTTATGTTAACTCAAACTGAAAATATCTACGGAAAGTTAAACCATTTTCATCTAGTCTCTCTGAACCCTCCCGAAACCAATAAGGGTTTTGATTTAAAGCATAATTACTGCAGGTAAAATAAGAACTGTTATGATTCTCTGCAACAAAAAGAGAAAATATACGATCGTAATTCAAAATAGAAAAGGCATAGTAAGGTTTTTCGAAGGGGTATTGTTAAGAATATAATAGCGCCTATAAATTTAATTTAGTAACATAATATGGGATAAAATGTCGTACTTCACAGTACAGCAGTGCGAGCATAGAACTTGTCGATCGACAAACGCATGTAATTTATCGAATCGAGTCGATAACCGCTAGCATAGAAGTCGGATCGACAAAGCATTGATAATTTTATCGACTCGATAACAAGTGTCAAATTATGTCGATCATTCGTTCTTCATTCATTCTTATTTTCTTAAATATGACATATTAAAAATAAAAACTTGGGGAAAGGGATGTTGAATATAAAGATTGTTAAATTTTATAAAATTTATTACTCGTATTTTTAAAATTCTTTATGAAATCCAGTAAAAACATGAGAGTTGAGATAGCTAAATATAGTAAATAATGTCAATAAACATTTAACAATGCAGTGAACGTGTGTTGGTAAAAAAGATGTTGGCATGAAAAATTTGTTTTCCTTTTCCCATGTATTCCTAATATTTAAGCTCGACTAGATCTTCTTTTTTATTTATTTTACCTCTGTTGAAAATGGCGAATGCTAATTTAAATTGAAATAAGTAGAAAAGTAACAAATCAAGCGAACAATTTCAAAAGCGAAATTAATAATAAAACACCAAAAAAATTACATCATCATTAGAATTTTTAAATTCCAAAATCAACAATAACATAATGTAAAGCCAAGAACAGCAAATAAAAGGTTTACAAAATCTTTACGTAATTATAGTAAGTAGTAAATATTTATTTCATAACCTAAGATACCCTCTTAGTAAAATAAATACATAATACAAACAATACTCCCATCTAAAATAATTAAAAAAGCCGAAATTCATCATAATAATCAATAAAATTTGTCGACATAACTTTATCGAGGTCGATTGAAGAAACAATAAAAATTCGACAAATTAAACGATATTTTATCTATTCAATATGTCAAAAAAAAGATTCATGCTAAGTTTTGTCGACCTATCTCGATAAATTCGGTATCTTTGTCGATCCTTATCTACAGATCGATAAATCAAGGTCTGTAGCACAGACCTTGATTGAACGAACGTTTGTCGAACGAACGTTTGTCGATTTTCACTATCAAATTTAGCTTGTCGATAGTTCTATGCTTGCACTGCAGTGTAGTTATAATAGAAAGATATTACAAATACAAGTTAACAAAAGAAACAGTTTACACGGTCACTAAAATTAAGAGTTACATAACATTAATAATCTTAGCGGATTTGTTGATCAAAAGTTATATTCATATTGTACATTTTCTACAGTAAAAATATACTGTATTTCCTAAGTACTAAACATTAATTCTGTAACTATAGTGTGACGGCAAAAAGAACAAGGTACAATTTATTGTTAGAGATTATCAACTAAAGCCAATATACATATTAAATTTAATGTTACTCGTAGCTAGAGGTAGGTAATATGATCTACCAGATTTACACTTTCTAACTGCACCCCTAGTGCAAGTTATATGTAATAAACTTAAATTTTTTTAGTTGCATTTTAAATTTTTATGGGAAACATGACTTTTGATACTGATACTTTCCGCTAGAGGCGGTTTTCACGTTTCCTATAGACTCTTGGATTTTTAACAAATTTTCCATACATATGTATATCAAAACTTATTAGTAGTCAATCCACCTCATAAAGCGACCAATTCTCATGCACTTCTCATGTTATTAAAAAAAATATTGGTATTTTTTTTTAATAAAAAATCAACAAATGACTCCACACTACCTGATGATAAGCAGTAGAGGAGTCCAAATGTGAAGATAGCTAGAGCAGCATACTGATAGTATGTACTAGCACTAGCCACCCTCACCTTGCCGGCCCAAAAAATGCTTTTTCACGCCTCTTTTGAAGGAACCCATATTGTAAGAAGGAGGGAATACGTGTGCCGGTAAGGCAAACTAAACAAAATCTGAATCTGAATCTATGATCAATCAATTCTGTGATGTCTTCCTTGCTACCATCGTGGCTTCAATGTCTGAAAGCAATTACGATAGGTTTTTAGGGTGGCAAACATTTTCAGACCGCGACTGTAGGAAGAGGACAAATCAGCATGACACAAAGAATTAAATAAATTCGTATTTAATAATTTAATCCTCTTAACAAAACGATTCATTGTAGATTTTATTATATGTAATTACCTATGAATAATAGGTATACGAACGGCAAAGATATTTTTAATCTTATCCGTTTATCAGGTATTCACAAAAATATAACAATGCATTACGTCATTCAAATGTTATGAATAATAATATTTTAGTATATTTTGGTGGCGTTTTATGAAGCCCAGTTGTTCCACTACTCCGTCAGTAGGTACAATGCGTATTACACAAGGAGTAATGTTGTCAAATTGAGCAACAAGCACCTAATAGGCCTGCGATGTCAAAGTTGGTTAGCTGCTGCTCCCTATGGCTCTAGCTTCGACCGCAAACGGACTCTCCTAATTACCATCAGGTGGATAAAACATACTTACAAAATATAATCA
Source organism: Parapoynx stratiotata (assembly GCA_910589355.1). Lineage (NCBI taxonomy): Eukaryota > Metazoa > Arthropoda > Insecta > Lepidoptera > Crambidae > Parapoynx > Parapoynx stratiotata. Next base: position 7,444,231 of record OU342466.1, read on the forward strand.
CGACTATTTAATTATGGGAAATAATAAAGTAGGCAGCCATTTAATTATTTGGTCAGCAACACAAAGGTAATCCGAAAAAACATTTGGGCAGCAAACAAATATGTTATCAGCAATATAATTATTTGGGCGGCAAAATAATTATTAAGTCAGCAGAATAACTAATTGGGAAGCAACTTATAGTTAACCACTAAAGTGTATAAATGGCTACACAGTACGCGCTACTACAAGTATTCTAATCTCGAAGACGAAGCAAAAGTATAATTACAAATGAATAAACACTAGTCTGTGAGGTGGCCGAAATCAGTCAAGACACAATCAGTTTGTGTCTACAAACGTCACAGACACGAGTTATATTAATCACCAGTAAATGGATATATACAATATATTGCCGTCGATTCGAAGGATACGTTCACAAGCCTACATGTGTACCATTTTTGTATACACGAGCATCCTTACATGAACAAGCACATGGAAGAGTGAGGGCCGTACACCAATACTCGGGTATTGATGTTACGAACGTGCCAATGCAGATCGGTGGGTTAAAGCAGTTAAAATAAGAACCAGGACCAACGGCTTGATGTGATTTCGGAAGCAAGGAAGATAAAAAAGTCCGACAAAAGTGCTTTACTTTCCATACAAACCCTACTCGTCCGCTTTTGTAGTCTTAACATATTTTACGGCGACATATTGAATTGCTGAAATATTTTAAACAATCGATTTGAAATCAAATTTTAATTCTGTAGAGTTAGTGTGTGAGGTCTTGTAAACATATAGGAATGAAACTAGCACAATAGTATTGTTCGTGAAATTTATTTAATCGATATTTATAGATACGTACGTATTTAAAACAAAACAAACTTAAAATTGTACGTAGCAGCGTCCTCGCCAATAAATAATAACTCTTAACAAAGCTAAGTGATACAAAGTGAAATTTTCTTAATTTTATCAAAAACGTTGCGAAAACGAAAATGCCTTTAAATTACCAAAATTCTTCTTTACGTACTGCCTGCCTTTGATGTGACTTGAGGGCACTCGGGTACGGAAAAACAAAAAAGGTCTGTATCAAAGAAGATTAGATTATCTATCTGGGTCCATAGCGAGTACAAAGGCTGTTTGATACGGTAGGTGTGTCGATCAAACAAGAATAATACCCAAGCAAGAAAAGGGCCTCCACTAGACGTGATCCACTTTACTATAAAATGTTCAGCTATGTTAAATAAACACAGACATATTTAGAACGACTTTAATCATGTAATAAATTACTAACAAAAACCTCTCTCTATTCGAAAACAGTTAAAATATACAATTGCGGCAGCATACATTTTTACCCTATTCAGTATTTTTTGCAGCGGTAGCCGAGTTGGGACGGACAGGCACTACTCGTTCGAGAGGCCGCAGGAATCGCGCATTCGTTCCTACCACGGAACAGATAAAGAAGGCTGGAAGGGAAATAGTTAAGAAATTAAGGCGCGTAATTAAGGCGCAGCACTGTATTTTCAATCAATTTGGCGATATTATGTGATGTCCTAATATCGCCAAATTGATGTCCTAATACGACTAAGCCAACAAAAGCGACAGTTAGTTCTAGTATGATGGTCTAATCATACTTGTGGCACGCGCGCCCGCCCACATTTCCATTCCAACCTTCTTTATCTATTCCGTGGTTTCTACCGCTTGTACCACAGACTTTGAATAAAACTTATGTATAGTTTATTGTGAATATCGCTTGCATCACATTGTACCCGGTGCATGGCAACAGGCTCGCCACCTGTTACATGGGGACTTGTATCTGGCGAAATATGGGTGTTAATACCTCTGCCTACCTCTTCGGGGAAAAAGGCGTGATGATATGTTTTGTTTTAATATTTTTTGTAAATTTTATGACCTTATTTTTTTTTTATTGTTTCCCTTCATTTTGCCCTGTATTTACAATCTCAGTATACATTTGATTGTAATAAAATTATATAAAATTGTCATTACCCAATGTAAGACAAGTAGACACAATTATAAAAATTAATAATCAAGTGTTAGAATGTGTTGAATCCACATTATTTCTAGGAATTACGATAGACTCACGCCAACAGTGGAATCCAAACATACTGTCTTTATCAGACATACTTAGCTCCGCTGCCTTTGCAGTAGAAAAAATCAGACACTTGTCTGACGTTGAAACGGCAAGAGTTGTCTACTTTAGTTATTTTCATAGTGATATGTCTATATTTTTATTTTACAAACACGAGCTGTACATACGAGGCATGTACAAACTTTAGCTACGAGAGTTATTCAAGGAAACGGTTGCCTCCCAATACATCTATGAAAATATTATATATTTTATAATCATAACCACTCATATAAGAAAAATAATGAATGCCATAATTAATGAATGAATAAATAATGAAGCAAAAATGAACTTGCTGTGCCTGTCTTCAGACTGCGTAAAACAAATCGATCATTTATACAAAATTTTTGAAAGTTATTGAAGAATCCCACCAAATATAACAGAACTGCCTTTTCACTAGTATAAGTCTTATATTAAACAAATCGTAATGAAAAAAGGCAAATAAAAAATCTAAGACTATCTGGAGGATAAAATGGTGTGGATATAGTTAGATAGAAATATTTAATACTGACAATAATTATATGATTGGCGATTTTAAAAATAAAAGGCAGTTTCTTGCCGGATTCTTCTCATGAAAAGCCTTACTTTCAGAATCTGGCCGCTTGTATCGATTACAACCACAGTCTAAGCTCTGTGGTTGTACATACTTGCTACAAGCGCTCGCGTTAATGAACTATAATATATAATATACTTTTTTTTATTAAATTAATTGTTGAAATTAAATATTGACGTTTTAAGTGCCAGGTTTGGCCTATGAAATAAAGTTTTTTTTGTTTGTTTGAAATAATGATTTTTCTCTTACAGTTGCGTGTGCAGTCTTCTGTCGAAGATCATTAGTGGTATATTTTCGCTACTCTTCCTGATAGCGATTATCCTTCTTATCCTGTGGGCCACTGGAATCCTTTTCGTATCATAATAAGGCACTATAATTAGCTTTGTAAATAACTTTTTTACAGATATATGACTGTAGTTTTTTTTTATTTATTTTAATTTAATATCAAATGTGACATTATGTAATCTATGTAATAATGCGTGCAGTTAGCTATGGCAATAACATGCACAAGTATTTGCATAGACTTATTAGAGACGTACACCTATCGATTACGATGCGTCTAGTGGCAAAATGAAATCGATAACACGTAAACTGACATAGTGTAATGTTATAATTGATTAACTAACACAGCCAAGAACATATGAAGATAGTCCTCTGTGGATTAACATTATTTTGATGAGACACAGAAATTCAAACAACCAAAAAATGTTTTTTCTCATTGTTATTTAATTTTATTTGTCTTAATACCAAGTACGTTAATGTAATGATCTAAAGCTATGGAAGAGCGAACCTGTCACAAGCATTTTTATGCTTAAAAGGTGGCTTCGATCACTAACTAACTAGGTAACATGTCTTTTACTAAAAAAATATTATTTTATATTATAATTATGTAACTAATGCGTTAGCTTACTCTGTTTTAAGAAATATCAGATGTAATTCTAACTATATATTTGACAAACTTTAACTGATAACGTGAAAACAAATCAAGCATAGCCTATTTTCAATACATGTAAAGATTTATTATTGTTTTTAAATATACATGTGTTAATTTATTCAAGTGATGTGATTTACGTTCTTTACGTTACGTTAAAGAAATTTAATCATTGATCTTAATGTAAGTGATTTAAACATTTATTTATTTTTTACACTTTTATGATATGTGCGATTAAATAGTTATACTTAAGGCATAATATAGCCAATGGCACTATCAAAGTAAAGAAGTGATCTAAAAATGAATTTTAATTTACCTACATATCCTCTATTTGATAGTAATTACCACAGTCGATCCGAATATACGCCCTCACTTCTATTTTATCTACCTACAGAAAATATAATGTTTGTGACCAAAGCTTGACGACCTCCGTGGTCGAGTGGTCTGTATGCCGGTCTCAAGGCGTCGCCATCTCGAGAGGTTCTGGGTTCGATCCCCAGTGGGGGCAAATGTTTGGGTGATGAATTTTCAGGCATTTGTTCTCCGGTCTTGGATGTTTATATATATTTCTATATATTCTGGTTATTTATATGTATTTATCTATTAAATATATTTATCCGTCATCTAGTGTCCGTAACACAAGCAGCATTAGTTGCTTAAAATGGGGCTAGTTGATAGGTGTGAATGTCTGAGGATATTATTATTAAAAAAAAGCTAATGTGGTATGAGTATGTAGCAAATATTTAAGATAAAATAAATGTAAATATTGTTTGATGCCACAAAAGTAGAAAAATAATATTTTTTTTACATAAGACAGGCCAGGTATTGGCTTTCATCTCACCTGATCGTAAGTGACGATAAGGCCAGAGGTGGAAGCTAGCTTCACCTGTAATCCTCAACAACTGAAGAACTGGCTATCTTACCTCTAATTGCCGGAACACAACAATGTTTTGTAACATAGTTATTATGACGACAAATTTAGAAAACGGTGGTAACTTGCCAGGCGGGCTAGCCCTACCACCATACAAAACTAAGCAGAAAAACCTCTGCCCCCCTGGGGAATCGAACCCCGGAACTCCCAATTAAGGAGGTGTCAACCACTAGACCAGAGAAGCGGTTAAAAATTACGAGAAAGAAATAAAAAAAAGATTTGGTGAAATATGACGTTTGATAAAGGACTTCACACACGCGCTATGCCCAATAGGCTAGTTGACTCGTGGTTGACTCATATCAAAAGTAATGAATATAATGTGTCATTCACATAGTATTTAGTACAAGGGTCCGAAATATACCAAGTTCGATAAGTATAAATAAGGGATTGCTGAAATTCAATTTAAATATTTTGTATTTTTTCGTCTGCCAAAAACGCTATCCACCATGTTCATGAAATTTGTTGAGTAACGTTTCATGTAAACAATTACTACGCATGGTCAAAATCCATCAAACGTCAGTCGCAACCAATCAAGCATAGCTGTCAGCTATGTCACGCATGCGTATTGAGTTGTTTACAATAATCGTGACGCTACTGCACAGATAACTCATAGACCATTAGGACCGAAGGTGTTTTTGACATATAAGCAAAAACGTAATTTATAATTTAAAATTTATTGTGTAATAGGCTTTAAAAAAATTGTATTATTTTTTATGGTGATGGCTATCAATAATTAATCATTTGGGGCCCAATAAAAAAAGGGTCAACTAGCCTATTCATCTCATTACATCTTTCCACAGAAATCACCAGAAGGTCGAGAGCAGGATTCTATATTTTTAAATTTTTATATCTTAAAGATGCTAAGGATTAATAAAAGTAGACTCAGGCAAGTATTTAAGGAATACCTTTATGTGTGATACATTGACAAAGCTTAAAGCCATACATCCGAAGATGTAATTACGTCAATTAAAATTAAAGCTGCCGTGTGTGAAATCCATAATAATGAATTCTAAGATAAAGATCCTTTAATGTGGAGCCAAACGTGGCTACTATTTTGTTCATCATTCCCAGCACAATTCTACACACAGAAATACCCGACCCGATTATATTGAGCACCAAGTAGCTACAGACATTGGAAGAGAAATAACGTATATATACACGTGTATGAAAAAAACAGCGTATGATTTGATTAATACCCACTTTTGAAGAAGTTTATTTATGGTAATAAAACTCTTCTGCTCTCTAGGCTATGCTCTTGACAAAACATGATTGCAAAGATGTCAATGTCAATCTGTGGATTATAATTACACATTGGTATTCTGTTATTCTAAGAAGTTGATTACTCGTTTCCTAAACAATTAAAATAGATAAGATTGGGAACGAACAAGGTAAAAGGTACTCAAACCCTACCGGGGGTTTTATTCAAACCGGTAAACTACTTCAAGAATCGTGCCATTTTTCTGAACTGAATACAATATTTCGACAAATACAGTAGTTTATATAAGTAATGCTAACTTATGGCTATCCTTAGCACAAATCCACTCACTTCTACAAGTTTTTTGTAAATAAACACTTCTTAGGTTCTTGTTGGTTTTCGGTTATTCCAAAAATTAAATTAGCTGTTTGAATTGACTTTTAGCAATCTAATTTACTCTTTCGTTATAGGTTGCCCCTGGGGGTATTTATTTTGTTGGATAACTTTCGTTTACTCGCCAGGTGGTTAAATTAGAAAGTTTTACCTGGTATATACTAAATAAACGTAAACGAAATAAAATGTGGTAAATATAATTATATGCATTATGTACGAAACTTAACAAACTTTAAGAGCAATAGGCAGCAGTAGACGAGTTGGGACTGACGGGGCACTACTCGTTTGAGAGCCCGCGGGACTCGCGGGAACCCCTCCCATCGTCTGTACCACTGAGTTTGAATAAAACTTATGTACAGTTCATTGTGAATATCGCTTGCCTCACATTGTGCCCGGTGCATGACAACAGGCTCGCCATCTGTTACATGAGGACTCAAAATATTTGGCGAAATGTGGGTGTAAACACCTCTGCCTACCCCTTCGGGGACAGGCGATGATATGTTACGTTATATTTATTTTCTCCGCTTCCAGTTGTCTTTTTGGCGTGGCCTGTCAAATATTTCATGTGCTCTTATTAGTGTTTGCTGGAGCTGTTTTCATTTCGATCTTAGTGTGGGCGATCAATTTCATGAACGAAAACGTTAATTATTAGGTGAGCATTAAGGACTAATTTGCAAGTAGTTTTGTGAATAACAATTACATACATATAATCATGACTATTTTCCCCTAAGGGTTAGTCAGAGACTAAGCAAAAACACGGCAAAAGCACTCCAGTGCCATAGTCCGCGCTTCACCAAGCAGTGACTGCACATGCACTCTGCGTGACAAGAGGTAAGCCCGTCGCCGCTATAAGCTATTGGATAGTAGTACAATTCTAAACATTTGATATAATATTTTTAATTGTCTTTGAATTATAATAGAAAAATGAGTATTTTATCCACAGTGGCTTGTTAGTAAAGAACTTGTTTTAAAATTTAAGAAAAAAATATAAATATTGAACCAGCGATATACCGGCCTATAAATTAACAAAAAAATAGAACAGATTAGGTCGCATTGGTTCTATTGTAAAAAAGCGTAGCCGTGTTAGCATAGAATAACAGACCTTTCACCAAATGCTTACGGTATTTGTTTAAAAGAGCTCTCATGAAATATAATAAATATGCAAGATCCTGCAAGCTACGGGATCGCAATCCCTTCCAACACAAAATCTGCAACACTATAGAAGAACACTATAGATGATACCTATATTGAGAAGTGTTAGCTAGGTGAGGATGGACTAGTCACATTAGCCGTAGAACTGACTACCGTGGAGCCATAAAGTTTTTGAATAGAGACCGCAACTCGAAAAGAATAGTGTGAGACGCCCTAAGACAAGAAGATAACGATATTTGTAGGTCGGGAGTGGGCTACATGAATTGGCAAGAGCTATTAGGTCCTTACCTATGAAATTGGTGTTTTGTATGGAGATTTTGGGGATGTCTGCATTTTACATACTAACATTTTATCAGTTTTCTTCACAATGACAAATCCAGAGATAATAATATTTGTATCATTAGACAAGCTTTAGCAATATGTGTGTGAACACGCTTGATAAAAATTATTCATCGTTTTTATTTTAATGCAAATCAAATGATGTATTCGGGAGGCAGTTAAAAATAATTGTCTTTGTGTCTAATTTTAACACAATTAAACTTACAAAAAATTATCAAACTCAATAATACGAGCTCAAATATATTATGGTCTAATTTTAGAAGAGGCAATTATTTTATAAGAATGTTCTGAAACTTAATAGTTACGGACAAATTGCTAAGACAGAATAAAAACACCAATTTCATAGGTAAGGACCCAATATATTCAGCAGAAGACTAGTTGTCCACTGCTGAATATAGGCCTTATATCAAATTTTTTGGTGATGAAGATAACATTCGTGAGGAGCTCGGTGGCGTAGTGATTAGTACGTTTTGGCTTTCGATATCGAGAACAAAGCTACCTTCGCCATGTTGGGACCTTGGGTGGGTGACCAAAACTTTGTGAGCCGTTGGTCCCGGTGTCTATTGATTCTACCCCCCAACCCACCATTGGCAAGCGTGATGGTGTTACGGTCCATACTCTTCATGTATTTCTCCATGAGGAAGGCATATGCTTTTTTTTTTCTTTTTTTTCGAGCCTCTGATGGACTCTTTACCTTCCCATGCGGGAGAAGGAGGTGGTGAATGCCTCATTGGATACCCACCGGCCGGCCGGGGGTTATGTCGCCGGCAGTGGGACTTATATAGACTGAGGACTAAGATAACAGACATTTTGATTTATATTTTGCCCCATTTCCAGCTGTTTTTGTGGTGTGGCCTGCCAAATATTTTTTGTGCTCTTACTAGTATTTGCTGGAGTTGCTATCGTATCACTCTTAATAGCGCTGATCAAATTCATGGAGGCAACGGACGAGAACAAAAACATTAAGTTTTAGGTGAGCGTTCAGATATAGGAAGTCGTTTTGTGAAAAACTTTTATACACCGCAATTCGTTTTTAATCCTTTGGATTACAATACTTAAATAAGTGTTTTATCCATGGTAGCTTTTTTGTAGAACACTTGTTTTATAAGAGTAAGATATAGGTAAATTAACCCCGCCCATCAACTGACCAAAAGTCGTTATGTTGCTTGTGGTTTTATAAAATTATATCCGAAATTGAAAAAGATTTGTAGTGCCTGTAAAGTTTTTTAAAAAGTCGTATTATTTTCAGGACATTCTTAGAGAGTTTTTTCTTCCATTTTACAAAAACAAACAGTTATCACACGAATGAAATAATTGCACAGGAAATTAACCTAAAATGTGGTAAGTATTGTATTGCATCGCGTATAATAACTTTAAGCTTAATAATAATGAATGAGAAAGGCAGTTGCTGGATGCCACGAGCCGAAGACAGGGTGAAATGGCGCATATCAGAGTACATAAGTGGACTTGTGTATGATGGAAGGTGGATCCACACAGCACCTGGCGGCAGTGTCGGCCGGCGGGCGGCTTCAGTAGAGTCACAAATACTATTGAATACTAGCAATGCCGATGGCATTAGAGGATGATAATGAAAAACGACCGATATATCCACATACATTTCTATACAAAGATAATATCCTTATACCCCATATAGCCTTTACCTATGAAATTGCCGTTTTTTTCTCTCTTAGAATTTTGTCTGTATCTATCAAGTTTCAGAGTATTCTTAAAAAATAATTACCTTCTCTTAAAAAAGACCATATTTTCGAGCTCTTTTGATTTATTTTGATAAATTGTTGTAAATTTAATTGTGTTAAAATTGGACATGGAGACAACTCTTTTTAAGTGCCTCCCGAATACATCATTTGATTTGCATTCACTTAAAAACGATAAATAATTTTTATGAAGTTTGATATCACACATATCGCTTAAGGTTGTCTTATGATACACGCCAAATATTATTATCTTTGGATTTGTCGTTGTGAAGAAAACTGAAAAAATGTTAGTATGGAAAATGCAGAATTCCCTAAAATCTCCATACAAAACGGCAATTTCATAGGTAAAGACCTATTATTTTAGTGCCGTTAACAAGCCAAGCAAGCATTGTCATAGGTATTCGTCATCAGCCTATATACGTCCCACTACTGGGGCAGGCCTTCCTCATGGAGAAATACATGAGGAGTATGGGCCGTAACACCACCACGCTGGCCCAATGCGGGTTGGTGGGCAAAAAGGTCACAAATGCGACCGAGACCAACGGCTTAACGTGCCTTTCGAAGCACGGAGGAGCTCGAGATCACAAAGTCTTGGTCACCACGGCCTGACCATGGCGAAGGTAGCTTTGTTTTCGACCGAAGCCAAAGCGCACTGACCACTACGCCACCGACCTCCTCATAGGTAATAGGTATTCTCTTGTGTGTAAAGTGATTATTTACTGTTGATTATTTTTTTACTCGTGCAATTTTTTGTTCTAATCTAACAGTTGCCTGTGTGGTATAGTCTGTCAAATATTACACATAGCCATTGCAATGGGACTTCTTATATTCCTTGTGCTCGTTTCAATCTGGGCATTCAAAGTTTTCAAGGATAGCTTCGCCAAGTAAAAGTAAGTTTGATATTTTAATTCAGTGTAAAACATACATTTATTCATATTGTCGTTTTTGTGAAATCTATACACATTTGTACAGTATGAGCGGAAGTCTGGAGGAATCGATAGCTGGGTACGCGGACGGATATATGTCCAGGACATAATATTGCATTGTCGATACTAACACCACAAACATAAAATATCTCAAACCTCCGCGCGAGTTTAAATTATGAAATCAGTATATTTTAATAGGGTATTGTGTACAGTACAAGCATGAACATGTATACACTTTTGAACGAATACCGACTTTATTCCCTTGACATAGAAGCCACTGTGAAAATTGCCTATACATGTTCAATTGCTCGTAAACGTAAATACTAGAAATAATATACGCGCCTGTATACACCGAACTCTCGGAGCTCAGACTTTACTATATTACGGTAGGATTCCTTTATATATAGTTAAATCAGAAGGTGCTGTGTTTATTATAGAAATCTGTAAGGATATAATTAATTCGTCATATATCATCAATTCATCACTAACACAATAGTAAAAGAAAATATTCAAGAACGTAACGTAATAAACTCTAGGTTACTTATGACACTTATGACACATGCGAGAATTGAACTGGAAACCTCTTGCACTGGAGAGTCGTTTTCTTATTTCGACTAACACTGCTTATTCTGCCTAGTCTTTCTGCCAAAAATGTTGTGTTATGTATAGATGTAATAGTAGTGTATTGTAGTTGTGTATAGAAGTTTTCGACAAGCATCACATTAGAAGAATACATAATCTTCGGAATATTAATTATAATTTATAGTGTGAGGAGCATCTTAATAATTTTAAAATAATTCGTCTACCAGTATATCCGATGGTGACTTTACAAATTTAATAACAATAATAGTCATGATAGGCTGGTTGGTCCACAATTGATTCATTACTGTTAACCACCACCATAACCGCCCCCGCGTGGAGACCGCGACTCGGCAAACACAGTGTGGGACGCCCTGTAACAAGATGGGATGACGATATTCGTTGGCTGGCTGGAGTGGGCTGGATGAGAACGGCCGAAGATTGAGAGCGGTGGTGTGCATTAGGGGAGACCTATGTCCAGCAGTGGACGAGCAGAGGTTGTTGATTAACCACCACCATAAAAAAGTAATATATATTTTTTTAGGCCTATATCACAATAAATTTTAAATTACGTTTTTGCCTGACACTCAAAAACGTCTCCGCTCATGATAGTCTACGAATAGGCTAGTTGACCCTATTTTTTATTAGGCCCCAAATGATTCATTGCTGTTAGCCATCGCCATAAAAAATAATTTAATTTTTTTTTGAAGCCTATATCACAATACATTTTAAATTATAAATTACGTTTTGGCTTAACTGTCAAAAACGCCTCAGTCATGATGGTCTATGAATTATCTGTGTCGTACAGTCACGATTATTGTAAACAATTCAAAATGCATGCGTGATACAGTTTGACAAAGCCGATAGACATGCTTGATTGGTTGCGCCTGGCGTGTGACGGAATTTAATCATGCGTAGTAATTGTTTACATGAATTGTTACATAACTAATGTCACGAACATGCTGGATAGCGTTTATGGCAGATGAAAGAAAAAGTAAAAATAAAACATATTTAAATTGAATTTCTACAGCAATCCTTTATTAAAATTTATTATATTTCGGACCCTTGTACTATGTTATATGTGAATTAAACATTATTTTCATTACTTTTGATATGAGTCAACGACTTTGGTAAATAATTCAATACAGAGGCTGACACAGCCGACAGACATGCCCAATTGATTGTGCTTGCCACTGGCGTTTGACGTATTATTACTTCACCAATTTCAGAAACATGGCGGATAAAAAAGTAAAAATAAAACATGTTTAAATTGAGTTTCTAAAGCAATCCCTTAATAATATTTAATGAACTTGGTTTATTCCTTGTACCAAATGTGAATTGAACATAATTTTCATAGCTATTGATATGAGTAAACTAGCCTATTTATATGCCGCAAAAAACTATTTTTAATATCTTCAGAGTTCTTATTTCTTTAGCTATGGCCTTTGGAGAAAAAAAGTGTAATAAAAATGTCACTGTCATTTTCCATAACATTGGACAACTCATTATTTATTCTTTGTTGACCTATGAGTGGATTTAGAAATTAAGTTGAAATCTAAGAGGATAAACGTTAGATATTTCTCTTTTGGCGATTTTGACCCAAAATATAATCTACATACATAAGTACATTTACGCCTATTTCCCTGAAGGGGGAGGCAGAAGTGCATCACATTCACGCAATGAGACGTGCTATAGTATGGTGATGATAAACTAACAAGCAAATAAGTGAATATCAGTGGGTTGCTGTAAGAGCCATCGCCCAATATCTATTGTGAATTATCAGTCATTTGTTTATTATATTTATTGAATTTTTACGAGTACGGCCAGTTTTCTCACACTGCTATTCTACCGAGTCGTGTGGTAGCGGCTCATTTAAAGAATACTACCAACTCTCTTCACTTGGGTGTAGTAAAAGGCGACTAGTGCTCTTAGAACTTTATAACCATCCAATAGCTTATAGCAGTGACGGGCTCACCACCTTTCACGCAAAGCACATTAGCAGTCACTGCTTGGTGAAGCGCAGACTATGGCAGTGGGCTGCTTTAACCTTCAGGGGATAATAGTCCTTATTATATATGTAAGTATTCTATCTCCACGACTGATTAAAACGACTTTTTCTTTGATTGCAGATAGCTACAACTCTATTTGCCCATTTTTTGTTGTACGTATAAAGTACTTCATATAATCACCGGGTGGTCTGATATGAAAGTGGCTAACTTTAATTTTATTATGCTAAGTAGCCCTAAGTGAATGACCTAAAATGTGGTATGTATCAACCCTTATAAAATTATAGAAGCAGGATGTAAGTGTATGTTAAATCAAGGTAGTAACAATGTAAATAAATAACATATATCATAAAAAAGACAAAATATATAAAATAAAATAAAATTTTTGAAACTATAAATGACAGAATTAACTTTATTACTTTTAAAAATAATATTCCCTATTCTCAATTTTCGGAAAACTGAATGTCTATACCTGTCTCTATTTATTGCGATGAATCAAAGCGTGACAGCTAGAAAATTTGAACCAAGCCCGTGGGCTAATACTTGAGGGTAACTATCTCGATTTTCGACTGCACAAGGGAATCTCAGAAATTAGTCATTAAAAATAAAATCAGGACATGTTTTAATGAAAGTATTGAATCTTAAATCCTATTAAATCCAAAGCCAAATATATAATTCATATTATGTAAATTAATCATAGCAGTTTAACTGCTTAAAAATATTTATTTATACTTTTTTGTCTGCAGCTGTCTTTTTGGTGTGATATGCCAAGTAATTCATTTACTGTTGATAGCAGTCACAATAATAATCTTAGTAATATTCATAATATGGGCCGTCGATTACACGAAGAAAAACATTCGGACTTAGGCAATGGTAAGAACCCTTATTTTACTTACATATTTTTATTGCTTACACGTTAAAATCAAAATGAGATTATACTACACTAATAATACTTAATTATTCCATTGATAATAAGACTTACCGGTACCGTAGAAGATAAGTAAAACGAAATAAAACCATAAATTTTAATTGATAGTGTTCGAACCGAAATTGCCTTTACTTTATTCTTTATTTTTTCATGTTACGCGCTGATTGATATGGAAAAACCGTGTTCAATATAAATTTATTGCTTTCATAGACAAATTAAGCGTACATTACACTATTATAAACCGCAGTATGACTCCTGAAACCACAGCGAAAATACATACTTTTTAATTCAGAAATGAATCAACTAAATATAACATTCGGTGAACAGTACAATCATTCGTTTTCTATTACTTTAAATGAAAATAAACAATCAAATTCTAGTACACATCGATTTTCAACGGCCAATGCTGTTAAACCATTAACGTACTTTGGATCACTCTTCGGTCTCCAGTTAATAAGATACTCTAATAATAATATATTTGAAGTAAATCATTTTGGAAAGCTTTTCAGCTTGATGATTGTGGTAACTCTTATATGTGCTATACTTTCATTTAAACCTCAAAGTTGGAAGTATACTGTAGCCGATGTTCCGCTGAACATTTTAACCAAAGGATATGGAACGCTTCATACGATTGAAATTATATATGCCGTATTTGTTACATGTTTTTTAAACAGCCATAATTACGTTCAATTATTCAAACATCTCCATTGCGTTGAATCTCATTTTGGAACGGTGGTAAAAATGTTTCGTGTGAAAAGAATACTTAGTATTGTCTTGTTAGTAATACCCATTATACAACTATCGTACACTTTTCTTCTAGTCAAATTTAATGTTAACAACTTGATGGTTCACTTTACGTTCTTTTTAACCATGCTGCAAGGATCTATGATAGTTCTTTTTTCGTTAAATATTTATTTAAAACAAATTACATTGAATAAACTGCTCATTTTTAAAACTTTAAACACCATACCTGATCATAAATTTTACATTTACAAGGACTCGATGTTTAATTTCCTCATCTGTGTAAGTATAAGATTATTTTTTGTCCCTTTCTTTATGCATGATGTTTCATCTGAATTTTCTTTCAGCGTGTGCTGCGTGAGCCTCTTTACATAGGGAAGAACCTTCGACGGTATAGCTGGTTAGAGCTAATGCAGATATATGATAAAGTTTCTGACTGTGTCTACGTATTCAATAAAATATATTCTGCTCAGGTAACTATCTAGTTTATGGAAATAATTTTCATATGCTTATTTTAACAAAAACTAAAATTTTACCAAAAAGGATGTGTTTTTCAGGTGTTTATCATGTTCGTATCCTGGCTACAGGTTACATTATTAACTGTGTGTAGAACCCTATCACCAACGATCAAGGTAATATATTAAACTAAAATAACTATTATTATTAATATAACATGCCCCAGTGGGCCCCAGGGTGGGTCGGAAACACAGGTATACATTTACATAGATGACACAAATGCATATACTGCGCATGTTCGAAAACCCCGATAAAACGTCGGGGTTGGCCGCTGATAACTAGTCTGCGCGATTCTGAATATCTGCAAGAACTAAAATATGTCTCTTTGAGTGAAAATTCGCGGAGAGGCATCGGTGACATCAGTATTTTTCAATAAGTTTGGACCCCCGTGTCAAAATTACGGCTGTGACGTAACAATAGACGTTAAAAGGTTAACACCAAAAATGTTGTACTCTATATGGATGCCAAACTTCCATACAATAGCATGAGGCAATGTTCTGTCTCGATCAGTAGGTGTTCCTTCTCATTCTATCACTATTTATGAATGAAGGCTATCTGTGGGATATCCTCTTCCTCTCTTTCTATCCATAGTTTCTGTCTCACCTGTCATATTTACGCCATTTTGACACCTAGACTGAAAATTGTTAAAAAAAATTGTAATTCAATATTTGAAATAAAAAAATATAAAACTGGCGATGATGTGCGTTGTTTTATGTTGTGTAAGAAAGTGATATCCTGGATGTACCTTATCATTTCACAGGTGAGTCAAAAATCACATATTTAATGAGAGTATTTGTATGAGAAATTTGTGTATTTTTTGTGTGACGTAATAGAAAGCTTTACTACGAAATGACAAACTCATTCATTTAAGTGATAGAATGAGAGGGAACACCTACTGATCGAGACAGAACATTGGCTCATGCTATTGTATGGGAGTTTGGCATCCATCATACAGTACAAAATTCTTGGTTAACACACTTTGTTTCAATACAGATTGTTACACTTACGTTATCTATGTAAATAAATATCTGCGGTCGGAAAGGTTCTCAAGTGATAGTCATTGGGAGGTATGGAAAACTGTAGATCCTAATTGGAGTTCTATGGAGCCTGATTCATAAACTGTCTAAGGTGTTGTGCGCAGTCTGTGGAACAATTATAGGGGTTTTAATGCATTTTCCCTTCTGCTAAGGGGATGCATAATCAAAAACGCATTTTCCTTTTACAATAAAAATGAAGGACTATGCAGAGCATCTCTCTTCTGAGCAAATGATAATGATTCAATCCAGTTTTTTTAAGTATTTCATCTTAAATATTTTTTTTTGTTCATAGCATTCAGAGGTGATCGTAAATGATGTGTTGATGTATTCATCAATAAACATGCGCCCATTGTTTCTCACCAAAATCTGTGAATCCTTCATGGCAGAACGAAAAAAAACTTTGTCAATTCTTCTGAATAACCTCATTCGCGGGGACCTAGGTAAAATTAAATGTTCGCTGTATTTTAAAACAATAATTAAAATAATATTAATATTCTATGGAATTATGCTTTGAATGTGACGTCCATTCAACTCTATATTACTTTGATAACAATATAAAATACTTTTTCCCTTATTCTTCTTCAAAGTAATATTACAATCCGTAATAAAATTTATGAGGGCTTGTAATATTTAATATGTGTTATTAAAACCGATTTTCAGATGTAGAATACAGTGAACAAGTGCAAACAATGATAGAATTGGTGGAGACTAGAAAACTGGAAATAACAGGGAACGTTTTCACAGTAGACGCACCAACTGTGTTGAATTTCTCTGGACGTGCCGTGTCTTATGCCGTTCTAATGATACAATACTTCTACATTCACATGAAGTGAAAAATATAGTTAATAAAAGCGTGTCAAAAAGCATCCCATGTTGTCTAAAAATTAGATAATAGACAGCGATTTAACAATCAAAATAGATAAAAAAATTAATTGTTAAATAATTTGATTCCTTTTTAGATACGTATTTTCCGCGTTGGAATTAAATTATATTTTACATTTCAAATACCATTCAATGCAAATTACCGGTTCAATAAATAATCCATTTCATGAACAAACATCAGGAAAATTTATCGTTTAAGTATTATTTGCCCATCACTTTATTTGTTAAATAACTTATGACATCGTAATTGATAAGTAGTAATGTGTTCTAAAGTTATTTACAGAATTACAAAAAAAACGTCATGTTTCTCAGCGGAACCACGTTTACTTTTGAGTGATGGGTTACTTTAGTTAACAAAGTATAACATGCATTCTTATTATTTGGGGTTATCTCTATGATATATATATAATTTATTATGTATTACAATAAGTACGTTAAAATGGTTAAATATCAGATACCTAGTAACTTTTTAATAGAAACTCATTTGAATCGGAACACAATAAATGTAAAATTTTTAGTTCCTATGTTTTTCGAGAAGAGATGTAAATAGATATTTTTTTAAATACCAGTAGGTATATCGATTCTTAATTTCTGAAAATATAATATGTGTCTGGCATGAGAAAGAATATAATTTTATATGTTGTTAAAAATACATGAATGTGTAATTTCAAAATAGTTTTCTAGGGCGCGTTTCTGCATGTTTACTGCTGTCCACGACTATTTTTGGCTCGCGAGAGACGGTAGTCCTACACCAAATAATTATTCATTATTATGACATAGTGGGAAGGCGCCCTTAATTATTGTTCATAGCTTCGAATGAACATTGTACAAATTTTGCTTAATCATAACCACGTATAAGTTCGATAATGTGTTATAGATTTATGTTATAAAAGTATCTTATTTAGTATAAGGTAATTTTTAAAATCAAATAATTTTATGTAGCATTATAATAAATATATCTTAACACTTCTTTTTGCGTTTTTTTGCAGACTATGCTCTTAAATTGCCAAAGCTTCATAATGCCAATGTATTGATTAGTGTCATGGGTAAAATCCTAATTAAAAAAGTTCAAATTCAAAAGTAAAATGATATATTCAGATTAGGGATTTCATTCAAAAGAGAGGAGATGTATTTGCATTTTATTTATCTGTTGATCAGCGGCGGTTCGTTTTGCACCTGACTATACGTACGGCGGGCGGCTGACTGTACGGCGATACCCGCCGTAGGTAAGCAAATCAAATGCAGCCGATGAGCCGCATTTGATTTGCTTACTTACATACAGAGAGAGAGAGAGAGAGTGCTGTCATTTATTTAATGCAGTGTAAAATCAGGAATATTTTGACTAATAAATTTTAATTTACTATAGGTAGAAAAAAAGATATACATTGTTTTCTAAAAAAGTTTTCTAAAAATTATCACGTTGCATAAAAATAAATTGAAAAATAGCCTTTACACTTTTAACTAGAACAAAAGAATAATTTACAACTGATTTTAATCCACTCTGCTTTCGCTCTAAGCTCAGTCGCAGTCATTTCCCCTGGGTCCAATGAAAACCAGTGCAAAAATATGAAGTCGCATATATAAATGCAACATTGTGTAACACAGCATGTCCAGATTGCTTTTTTATTATTTCATAGGTGTTATTTTGTCAGTGCTCAGACGGAGTTACTTCATGAAACTAAGATCTACGACTATTGTTTGGGTATGAAACATTGTAAGTCCTGATAATTCTTTCCTTTGAAGTGGCTCAGTGTAATTGTGTGAGAAAGTTTTGAGTTTCGAACCTCATTGCCTACTTACCAGGGAAAAAAATTGCAAGTACGATAGTAGGTACTCGTAACAATTAATCTCTAAAAGCAATACCTGTAATTATAAAAATAAAAATAAAACATTTACACTATAACATTAGTTAGAGCTTAGAGCTAACCATAGTAACCATAGTGTTTCTCCAAGAAGAACGTCGGTACTAGAGGTCGAATACCGGTATTTTTATTGACGTTTTCGGCTTACATGCCAAAAGAACTTTGTTTCGTTTATGTTGGAACGGGACGTTATAAAAAACATTTATGAAGAGCAAAATATGTTCTTAGGTGAGAAATAACGATGTAAATATCCTTATCGCATGTAAATAATAATAATATCGCATAAAAAGATTTAAATCGATGTAAAAAGTCAATAATAAAATATGAGAAATATTATACACTATTATCATTAGTGTAATCCTTATTTTTGAGTATTATTATAGATTGGTAGCAATATTGTAATCTTCCCTTACCTTACCTTAAATTAATCTATTTATATCTCTCTAATTTCTATTAAAAATAAAAAAGGTTTCTACATACTAGTTTTCAGAACAAATTTTATCTTCACTTCGTTGTAATACGAGCCTATTTTATTGTATATTTTATTACTGTAAATGACTCCTATAATTACACTATTTCCATTTTCTCTCGATGACAACTCCCGTAGAATATAACTGCGCACATTACGAAAAAATTTACTTTTAAATGCGAGATATAAAAAATACAAAAACTGACAAACTTTGTTCCTTTATCCCATATAATAATCATCTAAGACAAATCGAGTTGATACTTATACAGCATTATTTTTTAAAGTACGTTAAAACATTATAATAAAGTTACATTCTATTTCAATATGAATAGTTATGTTATGATTGAAATATCTTATTGTATCGATATTGTATGTAAATAAAAGTTTTAACTGAAGGTTCAGACTGTATATTTTGAACTTAAAAATGTTATAGATCTCAAAATTTTTATACAATATTGATACTTTTTTATCATCTTTTATGTATAGCGATATTTTGATTCTTTACCACTGGCACCATGCATAACTGTTGTTAAATAAGTAGGTATAGGTGGGTACTTATTCGAGAATGAAACTAAATAATTATAAGGATGGTTTTTGTCTAGACTACAGGGGATAATAGTCGTGATTATAATTATGTATGTAATTTTATTACCTTTTCTTTGCGTCCCCTTGTGCGCTCCCTCGCAACTCCTCCACGACACGGCACGCCTGAGCTAAGGTCAAAGCCTTTAGAGGCACCCTCAGGCCCTGGAGGCTTTAGAGAAACCCTCCAATGGTGGTTTCACTACAAGCAAGATCCCACCAAAGTTCTCGCTTTCTTTAAAACAATGCGGTGATAGCTGAGAAGCCGTCAGAGGCATCAGTTTAGGGCAACTCAAAAAAAAAGGTCGATAATCAAAAACAGATTCACGTTTTAAATAACATTCATGGGTTGACTGGAAGAGATAAGTCCTGTATTTTAAACATAAGTTTTAATGTATTTTCAAGTGCAATAATGAGTATTATTGATGATTTTAATTGTAAAATATTATGGTTTTAACTTAATATTCAAAAACAAATTAAAATGTTACAATATATATAATCACGACTATTATCCCCTAAGGGTTAGTCAGACACTAGGCAAAAGCACCGTAAAAGCAGCCCACTGCCATAGTATCTAGTCCACTCTTCACCAAGCAGGGACTGCAAATGAGCCCAGCGTGACAGGTGGTGAGCCCGTCGCCGCTATAAGCTATTCGATGATTGTGCAGTTCTAAGTCCATTACTCGCCTTTTACGACACCCAATGGAAGAGATGGGTTGGTAGTTTGTAGTATTCATTTAATAGCCACACGTACTATATACTCCAATAATAAAAATTTTATTACTATTAGGTCCTTACCTATGAAATTGGTGTTTTGTATGGAGATTTTGGGGAATTCTGCATTTTCCATACTAACATTTTTTCAGTTTTCTTCACAACGACAAATCCAAAGCTACTAATATTTGGCATCTATCATTAGACAAGCTTTAGTAATATGTGTAATATCACACTTTATAAAAATTATTTATCGTTTTTAAGTGAATGCAAATAAAATGATGTATTCGGGAGGCACTTAAAAAGAGTTGTCTCCGTATCCAATTTTAACACAATTAAACTTACAACAAATTATCAAAACAAATCAAAAGAGCTCAAAAATATAGTCTATTTTTAGGCGAGGTAATTATTTTTTAGGAATACTCTGAATTTTAAAAGTTACAGACAAAATACTAAGAGAGAGAAAAAACACCAATTTCATAGGTAAGGACCCAATATTATTCGTGTTAAAAGTGCCATCTCCTAAGTTGTATTTGAATAATATCACAAGTGCTCACCTTGCTTTTGCGATGCTAATATAACTACAGCATGCATTAGTACTGCGTGGTTTGTGTTAGTTTTCATAGATGGCGCTTTAAGCAAGAAAGGTTTTTTTTACTATTGAATCGATTGAAAGTATTTATTTATTGCAACACAATTACATATTTTAAATTATTAGTAGAACCTTTAATTTCATAGATCTCTCCTTCCTGACCTTAACATTTATTTAATTCAAGTGTAAGTGGAATGTAATTGGAATGACCTAATTGGTTTATTCTTGTTCATGCAGCATAAGCTACGATTTATTATGCTCCAACATTTTACGAAAGAAATAAATATTTTATTAGATACGTATATGAAAAAACTATAGGTAAGTACGAGTAGGTATTGGGTGAACAGAAATTATTTACAAGCAATTGCCTTAGCAAAATGCTTATTGACTGTGCAGTGCTATCTGAAAGGTAATTAAAAGTGATAAATTAAATCTTAAAGAGCGAGAAAATGTTGACATTTTAAACAGTTCCGAATCAGGTATTTGGTCACGTTATTCCTTACAATGTATGATGGAAAATATGTACTTTGTCATTCTAAGGTTTCAGTAAAATATTATGCTGTTGCGGCACTTCAAGGCACAGTGCTGTCAAAACGACAAAAATCTAAAAAGGTGACATATTTTTGCTCGTGATTGTACTGACACAATTAGGTTCTACTGCGAGCGGCTGAACAAACTTTGCCATGACTCAATTATTTGTCACGTTATATGTTATTTATTTAGTGATCGTCATTAGCAGGTACCTACCTACTTGCTATCCGTTTTGCCTTCTCGTACAATCTCTAAATATTAAGTCTTTTTGTTTATACATAATACATTCTATAATTAATACTTCAGTTCGAGGTGGTGTCCCTAGATGAGGGATAGCGGTTATTAAAATTTTAATATAAAAAGATACTAATTTTTCTTGTTAAGCGCTATCCCTTAATAAAAATATGGGAATTGACATAAGTTTCTACTTGACTACTGTTTACGGTCAAGCTAAAAAAATATTTTCATTACATAATATATTAGTAAAACTTGTTAGGAGCGAAACAATATATTTACGACGAAAAACGAGGCTTTGATGCTTTGATTGGTATAGGAGCACCATTATTATTTAAAGCCTTATCTACATCTAGTAGTGAAAAAGTAAGAGAACCATCAAAATAAGACATCCATCTTTATCCCAAATACACGCATATATTTTAAAACTAAAGAAACGATAACATACTAATAACATAGATTCCTTGTGTTCTTACCTTATGGGAGGAGGTGGAGGTTAACTGTAATCAAATTTACCCTACTCCCTTGATAGTGAATATCTGCAATTTCCTTACTAGTTGGACTCTTAGCTACTCTGCAACCTGTAGGTTCAATTAACTAAGTCATTCATAGCCGACTGATAACAGTTGGGGTAGACGTGTTCTTGAGAGGAACCGCGACTTGGCAAACGTAGTGCGGCACGCCCTTCGGTAACCAGCCCTCTTAGCATGAACACTGCATTATGATGTACATGGCCAATTTATCACGTTCAGCTGTCAAAGCACTATGGAATTTGAGAACCGGGCGTGACAAAAACGTGATAATTATCATATCGCGCTGCTCATGCTACTTAGGCTGGCGTGATTTGCAAAACCACGCTAGCAGATGCTGGATGCGGCAGGCCGAAGACCTATGTCCAGCTGTGGACTAATATAGTGATAATGTTCGATCATTGAGGAAAGACAAATGCTCCAATGAAATAAAGAGAAATCTAACATTTAAATTAAACGAATTATTGCATCATTAACTGCCTTGGTCAAAGGATGTCTACGTCATAAACTACCTAGTGACGTGGCTTCACAACGAGAATCCACGTCGTGCAAGACTTTCACAATACAAGGGACCCTGACTCACTAATACTTATGACGTAAAATCTGACCATAGATTATTTGTAAATAAAGGTAAGTATTACGTAAAATTAAGATTTGGACCCTATAGACAAGCGTTCCGTCCACCAGGATCATCTAGCTTGATCACTAGCGATGTAAACTGAATTTGATCCACATTTGACCTTAGGATTTCACGTAAGTTTATGAATATGTAAGTATGTGCAGACTTGTTTCTTGGAAAAATTTCTTCAAAGCAATTGAACTCAAATAAGCTCTAAATAATAATCACAATCATTAAAAATAATTTGTTATAATATTTCTTGTATTCCTTCTCAATAACGAAGACTGCGCTTCGGCATTGAGGTTTTGGGATGTTGTATGTATGTCGAAGTCAAGTCAGCCGAAGCGGAGACGCCACGTCATTCTTTGCACTGTGTTGCAGTCATTTATGAATAACCGGTTTTTCACAAAGTTGTTGTAGGTACTCTCTCTCTCTCTCTGTTTTAATAGTCATCTGTTTGATCTATTTTATTACTATAAATAGGATTTTTTTTTTAAATCATATTATTATAATTGAGGCTTAATTATATGTACTTATTTGGTTATGTCGTCTAGTCGTCTATTTTTAAGAACAGTCTTTTTATTGTAAAAGAATGTACCTACAAGTATTTACTTGTCGAGGGGCACAACATAACAGAAACATCTATCGTTGGCGAGCACCGGTATTCGCGGTGCCCTTCAAGGGGTTAACAAAAATTATTACTAGATATCATTAAGTAATTTAATTTAAGTGTAATTTTGCTATACATTTTCTTAAAATACAAGTTTTGTAAAGACCAATTATTTGTATCAACTTACGAATTTATACACAACATTATTATAGTCGTTTTCACAACTGTTCACGGCAATAGAATAAAATTCCACTAATTTTCAAACAACAACAACAACAAAAACATGTTTTCCCAACATGTTTCTTATTATAAATTCTAAACGGGACCAGAACTTTTAATAAAAGACCGGTTTCATTAAACACGACTCGCAACTGGCGACGCTATGACGACGATAGAGCGTCATCCACAGACTAAAATTATGTTGTGCGGGCCGGCACGGCAGACCGACTGTTTTCACGCCACAGTCAGTCTAGTATCGTGCGCTAACGCAAATTCACGTCCGGATTACACTCAGTGCGATCACAAAAATGTCTGGCTGTAAGTATTAATAAATCACATTACATTTCACGTTTGTTTTATAGAATATAAAGTATCTATTGCAAAGCTATTTTTATATGCGGCGATCGAATTGTTCCACTTCGGAAGCCAAACTAATGTGTGTCTGGCTAACAACTTATGGGCCTCAACTATCTGTTGTTTGATATTATTTAGCTATAACTATACATCACTAGTAGTCACTACTAAAAATATTTGATTCGATTCTAAATGCTATACGACTTTGAGGTACGAATGCATCTCTGTTATGTAAGCTTTGATATTTACTTGCTAATGTTTACTTGGATACGAGTATTTGTGTTCATTATCTTTATCTAAGCACTGAGTCGAGACGAATGAACGGTAAAAACACAGGTAAAAAGGTAACTCACTGACAAGGACAAGTGATTATTACATTGTTTTACCGGTAACTGTTTTAAAACAACACGAGGCGCTTAGTACCCTAAACCACAAAATTATCTTAGAACAAAACAAAAATATGATTTGAACTTATAAGAACTGATAGACATCATTTGTTTTCGTTATAAATATTGTGTAGTAAACGACCAATAGCCAAAAAAAAATCACATATCGGCGTAACTTTCGTGAAGAAATACATCAGCTTTTTTGTCAATAATAGCATGTAGTGTAATTTATTGTGTCACTTCAACTACATATACTACATTAGATATCATTAAGAGATTGAATGCGATCTATTTTAGAAGAATCAATAAATTTATCTCTTTACTTAATTTAAAGACTGAGTTTCTTTTCATAATCCGGTTGCTAGAGATGAGTCCTTATCAGCGTTTATGATCCGGTAACTACAAGTATTAATTTAAATATTTTAATTAATTATTTGAAATTGTCTATATTACAGATCCATACAACACGACCCCGCCACAATACCCGCCACCACAAGTGTATCCCCAGGGTTATCCTCCGCAGCAACCCGGCCAAAACCAGATCTACCCACAAGTTCCATATGGACAACCCGGATTCACCTATGGACAACCCCCAAATATGGGCGCAGGTCATGTGCCTACTGCCCCCCCTGCGTCGCTTTCGTACGGTCAGCCGAACGTCACACCCACACCGGTTTATCCAGGAGGATATGGCGGACGTAAGCTATTTTTTTAACATGACTGGCAAAGAGAGAATGAGAGTAAATGATATACCTAAAGAAGGCATGACCGTCAAACTCTTGACCTTCATCTTAATCGATGAATGCCGAAGTTGGAAGCGAGCTTCACCTGTAGCAACAATTGAGGAACTGATTATCTTAACTTTATTGTAGGAACGCATTAGTAAGAAGGAAATGGATTGCATTTTTATGTTTTGTGGTTGCATAACCCGAAATCGTGTATTGTAGAAACCTTTAAATAGAAACAAAACGTGACGTAAGTTTTATACAAAGATTTATCAATGCTAAAAGTGATCACAAAAATATTGATAAACACTAAACTATATTAAGTTTCAAAAGCAATTTTTGTCCCGTTAAAATATAAACCATTTCTTTGATAGATTTTAAATCTTAACTAGCTGGACACAAAGTATAAAATAATTATAAACAAACTTTGACAAATAGTCTGTCGAGTTGTGGTTGTACTACCAAGGCCATTTTCTTTTAGTCGTAATAAGTTACCAGATGTTATACAGAAAATAATGTTATTTTTAATTATTAATACAAACCGATTGGCATTTTGAATCCATAACATATTAATGATAATGTTATGATTAATTATGAATCAATCGTTTTAACTTGAACATTGAATGACTCAGGATAGCATTTCATTACAATAGAAAGGCTTACATAATAATAAATTATGCGCATTCGTACTTCCATGTAAGAATTAAAATTTATTAACAATAAATACCTTTAACAACATACATTAAAGTTATTATCTTCATGAAAGTATTTCATGCGTTCAAATGTTACACAGGACAGTAATAGAACACTAAAAGATTTGCAAACTAAAATAATGGCGTTTTTATTGTAAACTTTTGGAGACCTTCATATTATGTGCCTTCATGCCGAAGATTTGTATCCATCAATGATTTTTCATACCTAATAATGTCGCGATTTGTAAAAAGTTGTTAAGTATTAATTCTTATTGTTCGTTTTAATAGGAGTAGGTAAATGTCACCTTGATTCCCTGAAATAATAACAAAAAAATAATAATAATAGATTAAAAATCTAAAAATACCACGTTTTTAATAATAGCAATAAATGAACATGCGGGGCCGTAAGAGAGGTCACTCAAAACGTGGGGAGGTATTTTTGCAACTTACACTTATTTACGATCTATGCATGCATTATATTACAGGGATTTTAATGGAATAGACATGGCATGCATAAATTGTAAGTGTTGGTTACATATATATTAGGTCCTTACCTATGAAATTGGTGTTTTGTATGGAGATTTTGGGGATGTCTGCATTTTACATACTAACATTTTATGAGTTTTCTTCACAACGACAAATCCAGAGATAGTAATATTTGGCATGTATCATTAGACAAGCTTTAGCAATATGTGTGTGAACACGCTTGATAAAAATTATTCATCGTTTTTATGTTAATGCAAATCAAATGATGTATTCGGGAGGCAGTTAAAAATAATTGTCCTAATAATTGTCCTTGTGTCTAATTTTAACACAATTAAACTTACAAAAAATTATCAAATTAAATAATACGATTTCAAATATATGGTCTATTTATAGAAGAGGCAATTATTTTATAAGAATGTTCTGAAACTTAATAGTTACGGACAAATTGCTAAGACAGAATAAAAACACCAATTTCATAAGTATGGACCCAATAGATGCGCCCCCACGTTTTAAGTCCTCATTCGGCCCCGCATGTTTGTTTATTATTATTGTGCTCTTTTTAAAAAAGTGGTATTTTTATATTTTTTATCTAATATTATTATTTTATCCTTTTTTACAACGCACAGCGTAATCTATTAATTGGTGGTTTAACACCAATCAATAGATGGCGCTGTGCGTAGTGTCCATACAAAACTTAAAAGTTGAAATTACGATCTGAAAGTGCTCGTAGAAAGTTGAAAGTAGTTGCAAGTTGCATTGTCACCGGGTTCTGAACTATTCTCAAAGTTTCAAACCGCCAGGTAAGGCCTCAAAATTGAGTTACAAAAATCCTACCGGACAAACAAAAAGACAAACAAGGAAGTGAAAGTGAAAGTTAGTAAAAACGTGGTAAAATATAGCTGAGCACTCACTCACTGAACAAAGATCAGTGAAATCTTTTTTCCCTGCCAGTAAAACTAAGATATTTTTGTTTTTTACGTGCACTTAAACATGGAAAGCATTCACAGCGAGTAAATTTCGTCCGCTTACTATCCGGTTAATAAGGTTTTTAACTATCACACGGGAACCCTTAAATTTTCCGGAATAAAAAGTATCTAAGATTCCACGCAAAATTGCATTGAAATCGGTCCAGCCATTTCGGAGATTAGCCCGTACAAACGGATAAACAGACAGAATCAAAAAATAAGAAATAATTTTTTTTTATCTTTTAACACCCTCTTTTTACATCCCCCTTTTTAGGCAATTTTTTCTATGTACAGCACAGACATTCGACTTCTACAGTTTTATTATGTATAGATTTTTTATGCGCATAAAAGACTTTAATTAACATTAATTTATTTACTTACAAAATAAATCAAGATTTGCAATGAATTGGCGAAGTTTAACTTGTAGAAGTATTGTTGTCACCCAAAATTATGTGACATTACGGAAGCCCATACTATAATTCGATTTTTTTTATTTAAAAAAGACTGCGTTCACTAGTGGATGTGTCAAGGGTGGAGATGTTGATAACTTTTTTTATCTATACCCTCAAAATAACCTTTTTTCCGCAGAGGTAGTGGAATGGGTGCCAGCTACTTACGCCACTGTGAGTGCGCTTGCACAGAGAGCAGTTGTGGCTGGATACGAAGGATACGATGGTAGTCCTCTATGGGTGATCCGCGCGGCTTACGAAGGTGACATCATTCCTGGCAAGCTGGCTGTCAAGCACAACAGTGCCTACGTACCATGGGGAGGCAAAGAGAACCATTTGACCCAATTTGAGGTTTGCACACAATTTTAAACCCTAGTTATCCAGACGTAAGATTTATAACAGAATCAATAAAAAAAGCAGGGGGCGCCTGTTGCCATGCACCGGGCACAGTAGGCAAGCTATATTCACAACGAACTGTCGTCCTCAGCCTATATACGTGCCACTGCTGAGCACAGGCACAGCCACACTGGCCCAATGCGGGTTGGAGTTCCATCCGTCCCAACTCGGGTATCACAACCTGCTCTCAAAAAATATTTGATGAACTCCACGGTCGAGTGGTTTGCACGCCGGTATCAAGGCGCTGCCCTCTCGAGATGTTCCACGTGAATATCGGGATCAAAAGCAGCCTATGTCCTTTCTCAGGCTCCAGCTAGACTATCTGTGTACTCCAGACAACCAGTTCAGTAGCTTTGAAATGACAGCGATATAGTCAGACAGAGTTATTTTCACATTTATAATATTAGCATTGGATTATCATGTTTATAACTCGCCGCCTGTTTTATGGGGACTTAACATATATCAAGGTTATGTGGGTGTTTAACACCTCTGATAGATGAGATCATAGAGGCGTGACGACATGTTCATGTTGTGTCATCTAGAGGTTATATCCCCAACACAAGCGGCAAATTACGTTGCTCAATTTGGACTAATTGATAGGTGTGAATATTTGAAGATATTTAGGCCCACTTGCAGAAAATTTAAATCTAGATTTAAAACTCGATTTTGTAATTTTTTTACATTTCAGCCATAATAAAAATTTGTCAAAAACTTGCTAAATCTAGTTTTAATTCTCGATTTAAATTTCCTGCAAGACGCCCTTAGAAATAAAGGCCGCCATTGTACGTCATGCAATAAATAAATAATTATTGCTACGCAATTTCAGGTATGCTGTGCTCCCCCAGACCGCGTGAGGTGGATTGAGAGCGGAAACGGAATTGTTCCGCCGAATGCCGTCCCTGGAGGACGAACGTCCACTGGCGAAACCCTTTATATTGGCAGGGCCAAGGAACAAGGGTCGTTAACACCGGGCAAGGTAAGAGAAGTTAATAAAGTTATGGAACCTTTTTATACTTCAAAGTTTGCATTCTGAGCGGATTAGCAACGTCGCATTTTTTGTCGTTTTTTAGACTCATCGTCTATTGACGAAATAAACAGGTTAGTACCAACCCGGCCCTAGGACTGGGGCTACCACGATTCTACACTGCGTGTGACTTTTCTAAACCTGTTTATAGAGGATGGAAAATTTAAATATTTAAAATTGCTTAATTTACAGGAAACTAACTTTTTTTTAAATAAACAGAACTGCATTCTTTGTTTGTTTTAGGAACCTTATCATGTAAATTACGGGCCAACGGCGGCGTATTATTATCGTCGTCGTCGTCGTCCTCAGCCTTTATACGTCTGCTGGACACAAATACAAATAGTATGGGCCGTAACACCACCACGCTAGCCCAATGCGGGTTGGTGGGTAGAAACTGTTGCAATAGAGACGGCTTAACTTGCCTTCCGAAACACGGAGCAGATCGAGATCACAAAGTTTTGGTCACCCATCCACGGCCTGACCGTGGCAGAGGTAGCTATCTTTTCGATCGAAAGTCGAAGCATAATAACCACTACGCCACTGAACTCCTTTTGTTAAGCATGGACGAACTCGAAATCATAAATCGTATCGGCTGCGTTCGTATCGGCTCCGTACTAATAAAATCATTAAAAATATATTACGTGAAAGTTCAAACAAGTTGCAGTTGAATAGTCCGCAATTAAATCACAAAAATCAAATTATGATATAAGTAAAGACAAACATAATAATTTAACGTGAAATAAGCAAAAAAAAAACCTTTTCCAAAAAAAAAACCCAGTGCAAACCAAAAAAAAAAACTGACAACAATAAAACAAGTGCTGAAGAAATATAATTTGTTATAAGGTGAACATTTTTAAATAACATACAATAAAGAAATTAAATGGAAAAAAAAAAACTTTTTTTTTAATAAAGTGGGTGTTTGATTTAAAAGTGCGTTAGTGAAATTCAAACTGATTCATACTTTAACGACTTTATTGACATAGTCAGGGGCTGTGAGATATGTACCGTAATTTCACACATTTATAATAGTCGACGCTAGCCGAGTTGGAAAGCGGATGACCTTAAGCTTTGTATCAACCAGTAAACTGTGGTTCAAACCCAGGCTGTGAGTGACTTTTTGTACGAAAAATTTGTTTATAATTTGAGACCACACTACAAGCAACTGTCGCTTAGAGGAACAAAATTAGATAATTGAGTTAGAAATAAGCCATACTCGTCAACAATTTACTATGGCTAGTTCAAGTAGTACAAACAAGGTCCGGAAGATGTCGCTGATAGTAACTTGCCAGAAATGTAAAAAATCTGTTGATGTAAATAACACTATAGGATGCTCAATATGTAAGAAATACTATGAATTCGATTGTATTGGATATTCGGAGAAATTGTTTAATCTAAAAGATCTCGAAACACGGAAGAAATGGAAGTGTAAAGCTTGTGAAACGAAGTCAAAAAATACGAATCCATCCAACTTATCGAATGTAATAACAAGAAAAAAACAATCAAGG
Organism: Parapoynx stratiotata; assembly: GCA_910589355.1. Taxonomy (NCBI): domain Eukaryota; kingdom Metazoa; phylum Arthropoda; class Insecta; order Lepidoptera; family Crambidae; genus Parapoynx; species Parapoynx stratiotata. The sequence goes on from OU342466.1 coordinate 7,475,118, forward strand.
CTTAATAACGACGAGGTTACACCCTTGGCTCCAACAACAGTACAGTCTGAATCAATTACACCAGTAATTATTACCCCCTTGGCTCCAACAACAGTACAGTCTGAATCAATTACACCAGTAATTATGGGAGAATGTTCACAGATCTGTGACTCTCATTTGCTTACCATGAACCAAACATTTGATGACTCATTTGAAACACCCGAAGCACTCCATTCAAGAAGCATTGACCACACTATAACTGACGCGGTATCGATCCAAGAAATGAAAGAAACTATTATAGGACTTCAAACTGATCTAGCTAGTTGCCAGAATGAGCTGGAAAATACAATATTAGAGAATAACGAACTTCGCAGACAAATATTGAAATTAAATAAAGATAATAATCTGCTTAGGAGTTTATGCCAATCGCCGTCAAACAAAAGCATAACAAATAGCAGCACCAAGAAGAAATTGCGAAAATCAACCCAATTTGTAAGAGAAAATGAAAATACTACACCATCTAGACCAATTCCCACTACCGCGCCGACTGCACACAACGAGCTACTTGCGACACTAGAGCGCAAAGTTATTGACTTGGAAAGAAACCTGCAAGAACTCAAACTAGAGTTACAACGAAACTCCACACATATACAAGAAGATGCCCAATGCTGTACTCGAAATAATTCTGTGTATGATCCAACATCAGGTACAAGTTTACCTAATGGACAAAATAAACAAACTGAAGTGCCGAGAATATTTATATTTGGCACTCAAAGATGTACAGGTCTTGCAGCAGCTTTAATAAATTCGCGTGAAAATAGCACATATGTAAAATATACTATAGCTTCACACATACAGCCATATGCACTTACGACAGATATCATAAGAAATTGCCACAATGTAAATTTAAATTCAGACGACAAAATCATCCTATGTGTAGGTGAAAATGATTACGATTTGAAAATATTGACAGCACAATTGCGCAGATTTCTTGATGTATTTAAAAATAATCATGTAATAATGTTGAACCCAATTGAAAATATGTATTTAAATTTAAATGAACTTGATAATTGCATTTATAATATTTGCAACATGTATAAACATTGCCACTATGTAACTTACAACTACAAGAACTTGTTCAATTTATGTAAACAAATTAACCATAACATAGACTGTATTGATTACACCAACAAGTATCTGAATGTAAAAGAACTAAAAAAAATTGTATTTCGTAGTAATACAAGAACGATTCAATGTAGTAACAAAAATGAGAGTAGCATTCACTGGAAGGGCACAATACCCTATTACTTTGCCAAAAAGAACCCAAGTGCCCTCGACTCGTGCGGCTCCTGTACTATAGAATGTCGCCCTACAGATAAAGGTACTATTCCACATTATTTTCCCGTTATTAACAAAAATAAGCCCTTTCGCCAAAAAAAATTGTAATAAAAATTGTCTAACTTTCAAAATTATGCATCAAAATATTGCCAGTATTTTTTCAAAACAAGATCTGTTTGAATACACCTTGGAAGAACTACGAGAGGAAGGTAACGAACCAGACCTTATATGCCTTTCAGAAACCTTCTTACGAAAAGGTCATGAGAAATTTTGTCGAAAATCGAAAATCGAAAGCCAAAGCGTGCGAATCACTGCACCAACGACCTCATTTTTAGATTATTTTGTTGATTTTAAATAAATAAATTTTACTCTATATTGTTATGTCCGTGCTTTTTCTTAGTCAGATATTTAAAAATTTATGTAAAAAAAGTCTGAACTGTTTTGGAAATGTATTTTACAAATGAAAAATCTGTGATACCATAAACAATGTGAATTTTTCTCTCTGCTGCGAATGCTAAACAAAGCTTTGTCAACCCGTTTAGAATGCACACTCTTTACTTCTTAAGTAGGATGTGTTATTGCCTCAGAGTAAACAGAACTGGAGTAGCCTTTGTCTAACATTCCCCTCTGCCAAATGCACAAGCATCGGATGCTTGCACGTTTAATAAAAGTAGTTGAGCCGCCATTTTGACAGCCATAACATTGTGAACGTTGCGGCGAACAGAGCTCCCGCAAAAATGCCTGCCTGTGCTGTTTTTTGTTGTACAAATAAATAGAAAACATCGAGTATGCTAAAAGATGGTGTCACCTTTTATTTGTAATTACAATTTTTAAGATTTCATGATTATTTACTTCATTATTTCATGTTTTAGAATTCTACGATTTCAAATTTCGAACGCTAGTCTTGTGGGGAGTGCGGCTGTGACGTTGTCAAAACGCACACCCCACGTGACTATTTTAAGCGTGTGTGTGCGTGAAATTTAAATTTGTGTGTCGAATTATGCATGTGTGCATTTGTAAAAACGGTAAAAGTTATTGTTTATGTGCTTTGAGTGTAGTGGTAACCTCACCCCCCGCAAGAAATGGCAGAAAAAAATGTTTGAGAAATTGACTAATGGCTACTCCAGTTCTGTTTACTCTGAGGTTATTGCTCATAACTGTAATATTGTGCGTTATATAATAATTCAAATATTTTTTTCCTATTTTCAGATCCATCCCAGCCACAAAACGTTGTACATGTCATTTGGTGGCAACGAAATACCCCATTCGGTATACGAAGTATTGTGTACAGTTTGAAACCACTTGCAATATCCAAATGTAACTTCGATTTGTAATCTCAATTCGTACAGTTAACGCGCACAAACTCGTTTAAACTGTACTTATTACTACTAGAATTTCTAAGAGAATCTGTTGTTTATTTATAATTTCGTAAGTTTCTTATGATATACTAATACGGCTAGTATTATACCTCATAATTACATTAACGTCAAGATAATTATATATTATTTTTGTAAAACGTATAAAATTTTACATAATAAAGTTGCGGACGTTTATAGTCCATAGTTATAATAACATCTTTTATTTACAGTTAACAAAGTAGTTAACTTTTGTACTGACGTATCGCCAATGAGAAAGACGGAATACGACTGGAAAGCCAATCGGCGGCCGCCGATTACGGATGAGATGAGATGCTAAGCGCCGATTGGCTAATGGTCAACACCAAAGTTATATGCCGCTAATTATAAGAGACTAACACCCAGTTGCAGAAACGAACTTTAAAATTTAATGTCGGCATTATCCCTAATGCTCCATTAAATTTATTGATTGAAGTGTCAAAAGAACACCTTAGCGTAGTTTTTACGTTGCACAAAACGACATTAGCACCCTATCAATGCTAAAGAGACATTAGCTAGAACTATTTTGTGTTCCAATTTTAAATTTAATGAACTTTAAAGTTTTAATGTCCCATTACTAAATGTCGTCTTTAAAAAATCTTTGTGCAACTGAGCGTTAGCCTATAAATTCACAGGAGTTCAAGAAAACAACAGAAAAATATTTTGTTCTTTATTAATATTTTTATCAAACGCCTAAGTACTTTCACAAATAATTTGCTAACAAACAATAACGCTAATGTAATTGTATTTCTTAAGTACTAATTAACTTACATATCAGTATTACGTAAAAACTTCCTCAGGAACAATAATATCCAAACAGTTGGAATACAAGTTAATGGTTTATAAGTTAGGAATATCACAGCTTTAGATTCTACCATTTTAAATTAAGAATAATTTCAGAAAACCAGAAATACTTAAAAGATTTGTTTTAAGTTGCGCCTTCTGGTACAATTTGGTAAACGAGTCATTCCATCCGCGACTCCGACGCGGCTGTGCCCAAAAAACGTAGTGCATCCAAAATAAACTTTTTATATAAAATTTTAGTATAGTAATTTGAATGCGTTGCAAAAATACAGATAAACATAATCTCTATAATCAATCGTTATACAAGTACAACAACCAAGAGATTAATCTTTTGAATCTTACTTTAAAATATTCATTTATTTCTCGATATTTATTAATTTGATTAAGTTGTAAGATTACTAACTCATATAATCTTATAACTTACTCGTGGCCAACATACTTTCAGTAAACCCCATTTCTATTTGTGATTGGTTGATGTTGTCTGAATGCAATGGATCTGGGTTCATGGCTTGTGGACTTTTGGGAATTTCCACAGATTTCTTCTCATCTGTTTCAAATGCTTTGTTGTCAACACCAACTCGATCTAATTTGTTTTCAATAGCTTTTACTTCTTTATTGACGTTTTCTGTAGAGATGTGCTTCTTGTTAGCTAGATACAACCACCTGGAAATTCGGACATTGATAATATTATAATTGTAAGCCTATTATAGAGCAGAGACTCATATAACTCTAAATGAAGCCTTTTTATTGATACGTCTTCACCTTCTTTGCATATTCTATGTAGGGTTGAGGCTGCCACTCCAATATCTTTATTTTTCCATCGTACACACTAAATCCACCGCATTCTTGGTCTTCCTCTCATTTCATGTCCATCCACATCTTTACTAAGAATTCTTCTAGTTATTTTACATTCATCCATCCGCATCACATGTCCATACCACGCTAACCTAAAATACGTCAATATTCTTGTATGCAATTTTAGGGTTATCTATGAAGTTAAAACATTCTACATTGCCAAAAATATTTTTTTTCTTAAAATTTAAATTTTCTTTTGTTACCTAGCATACTCTAGGTGATGATGATGATATCAACATTAACTTACAAAAATATTACGACTGCTGGGACTGTGAGTCCTCCTCCAAGCAGAAAGAATGCACCAGGGAATGTCTTTATAGTGGCTGTGTACACAGACGTGTACATCGGAGCATACACCAGAGGCATCATAGCTTCGGCTACGCCGAAGAAGGAATTCACTTTACCTGCAAAGCGGGAAACATATTTATTGATTATTACAAAAAAATCCCTTCGGGAATACAGACATGACAATAATTAGGGCTATGAACACCATATAAATATTGTATGTGATATGAAGGTATGAAGCTCCATGAGAGATGGCCTTTGTCCAACAGTGAGCGTTTCGAAGCTGAATAATGATGATCATATTATTCTAATAGTATAATGTGTGTATTGTACAAACAAGTGATAATTTTTCAACATACAAAAATAATAGAAACTCATATCCTGATAAAGTAATCGATAAATTGATTTAGAACTTCTATGAATTTGCATTTTCATACATAACTGCCCGAACATCTGAATTATATCTTCTATTACATAAGGGGTAATCATGTAATAGTATAATGTCACTGTTTATCCTTCACAGTTATTTATTTATAATTGGAAACAATTACTGCATTTGGTATAGAAATGTGACAATTAGTAAGTTGATATTAAAGGTATGCGACCATTCCTAATATTATCAAACAGTTTTTATAATATTAAGTCCTCACCTATGAAATTGGTGTTTTGTATGGAGATTTTGGGGAATTCTGCATTTTCCATACAATTTTTTTTTCAGTTTTCTTCACAATGACAAATCCAAAGATAATATTTGGCATCTATCATTAGACAAGCTTTAGTAATATGTGTAATATCACTCTTCATACAAATTATTTATCGTTTTTAAGTGAATGCAAATAAAATGATGTATTTGGGAGACACTTAAAAAGAGTTGTCTCCGTGTCCAATTTTAACACTATTAAACTTACAACAAATTATCAAAACAAATCAAAAGAGCTCAAAAATATAGTCTATTTTTAGACGAGGTAATTATTTTTTAGGAATACTCTGAATCTTAATAGTTACAGACAAAATACTAAGAGAGAAAAAAAACACCAATTACATAGGTAAGGACCCAATATCACAATTTTTTTTTATTAAATGTTATGCACATTGTATAATAGTCCTTTCTTTCTTACCTAATTCATCCTTATCTACTAGTTTTGAAACCATAGATCTCATTGCAATAAACGATGTGCCATTGAATATCTCTATCAACGGGGCTGAAACATAAAAAATAACCCGAAACTTCAACCACATTACAGAAAAAATATTATTATATTTATGTAGCTCGGATAGCGAAGTGGGTCTACCGATAAGCTTCGACATTGAAAGCAAAGCCACTTTCATCGTGGTTGCACTATGGATGGGTGAACAATTTGTGGTCTCAAGTTCCGCAGTATCCCAGAAGCACGCATGATTGAAGAAATAATACAATACTAAAAAAGAGCCCATTTTTTCTATTGAAGAAAACACGTATTCTTTTTAAGTACATTGTGATATTTATTTGTTATTATGAAGAAGACATTTGCCGATTATGTATGCAAGAGAATCTGGAAAATTATCCCCGTGACTCTGATGAGACGTCATTATTCTTTTCATAAAAATACGTGTTGTTTTCATCAAACCCACATTAAAAAATGTGATCTTCCTGTAGTGCTAAATAAAATGTGATGATAAACGTTTATTGTAACTCGACATATATTGGATAATATTAATCTTGAGTTGGTTTATAAATTATTTAAATAATAATATAAATATAATAATATAAATATCGTTAGTCACCTATATACATCTGCCATGTTTTGGTAGCAAACGCGTACATGAAACCGGCCAAGATTTTACTCGTACAAGATATCACTCCAATAATGGCGTCATCGAATTTCAGAAGATGACTGAACACTCCCACAGAGAATAAAGTACCTGGAAAAAAAAGAAACTGGACTTGAAGGAAAGCAACGATGTGGTATAATGGTGGCACCTTTGATTATAAGGGTGGCACGCAAACCCAAATAATGCCTGTTCATTCTTACCATAAAAACCTCCAAATTATAAGAAACATCTAAAGTAGTGAAAATTATCTCATGCCCGCTACTTCATAAATAAGTATGCTATCAAAGTAATCATATTGTTTAATTTTATATGTGCTATGAAGATATTCATATTATATATGCATACAACAATTCACTGGTATCATTTTTTTTATTGGGTCCCAAATGATTCATTACTGTTAGCCTTCACCAGAAAAAATAATATTTTTTTGAGGCCTTTATGACAATCTTTCACTTTTTAACTACTGTCAAAAACGCCTTCGGTCATGATGGGGTTGTGTGCCGTAAAGTCAAGATTTTTGTAAACAATTCAATACGCATGCATGACAGAGGTTGACACAGCCGACAGATATACTTAATTGGTTGCGACTGGCGATTGACGGATTTTGACCATGCGTAGTAATTGTTTACATGATGCGTTACTTCACATATTTCACGAACATGGTGGATAGGATTTTTGGCAGATGAAGAAAAAAGTAAAAATATAACATGTCTACAGCAATCCCTTATTTATATTTATTGAACTTGGTATATTTTGGACTCTTGTACTAAATACTATGAGAATTAAACATTATTATCATAATTTTTGATATGAGTCAACTAGCTTGTCACAACAATTAATATTTCCTATTTAAATCTATTTCTTACCGATTTATTACTTTGTTGTGAAGTAGATAAGATTGACATTTACCAAGGCACCAATGAATTACTTATTTGTTTACATACATACTTATTGAACAGGGTGCTCAATAATAATATACGTAAACGAATACGACGAACAGCTTACAGAATATAGACAGGTGCTTTGTTTAGATGATTTTGACCAATTTTGACCACTTCGAATGCATCGAACGAAATGGTTACATGTATAGCTTACCTACTTATTTATGAAATGAGATGCGCACATGAGATAATTTTGATTACACTAGATGCTTCAATCATTTTGGCGCTGACTGTTAAGGGCTCTGCCGGAGCATACCATAACCGGTGGTACCGGTGCATGCAAATATATTATTTACTAGCTTTTGCCCGCGACTTCGTCCGCGTGGAATAGTTACTTTGGGATAGCATGATGTAATTAGTTTTGATGTTGAAAACATAAAATTTTGCCGCAGTTGGAACTAAGATGGATGACTGAAAATATTTTAATTATAGTGCCTCCGTTTTTTAGTTTGTTATTGCTTTTGCAATCGTTTTTATCACTACTCATTTGTTTCTCCAAGTGGAATGGCTTTCCAATATCCAGCATTAACATAGCACCACTAGTTATGTTGAATCATAAAATTGAATATGTGGCAATAGGATAGGAAAATGCCTATTAATTCCAGACACATAAAAAAATAAAAGAATTACCTACTAATGAAGTACACATCGCGTAAGTAGAGAACATACTGAAATCCACTTCGTTCCAATTGAAACGGTATCTCGTGAACAGATACATCACAGACATTTCACCTGAAAAAAGATAAAAGAAACTGTTAGATTGTGCTCATACACTATGTTTCCTGCTAAGGTTACATAGTCATAATTTTGGTAAACCCCGACCTGATGTCTGACAAGGTCGGCAGTCCCTGGGAACGGCTCGGAGAATTGTTTCGACAGACCTCGGGTCGCTCCCAGTTACGGGTAGGAATGGGTATATTGGGGAATTTTAGTGGGTAGAGTCTACACACATCTACTATGTCGCCAGCGGTAGGTACGATCTGTATATGGTTTCCTCCATGTCAGAAATGAAAAGGGAAACCGCCAACAGACTTACATAGTCTATTGCAAGTATGTATACCGTACAGTTCAGAAAATTTGCGGTCTTTCAGTAGATTTTTACTTATAATTTCATTGCATTTATTTAAATGAAAAAAAAATATTTTTCCTTACCATAAATAGGTCCAATGACTACACACAGGACTACGACCAGCATGATGACCCTCAGACGCCTGTTGTTCGGCCCTCGCTTGAATGCCACCATCAGAGTCTCCTTAACGTACCGAGTATCGAAGAACGTTCGAAGCCATTCACAGCAATTCTTTGATGGTTTCTGAAAATTTTAATTGAACATTAACTAAATGTCCGCGTAGAAGCCTGAAAGTAGTAACAATTGTAGAGAAGTTGAGAGAAAGGCGATTATCTTGGTCAATCTCCTAATGAGAAGATGGAATGGGCATATGACTAGGCAAGTAGAAAAAATCAATACACTCATATTCATAGAGAGTGTATTGATTTTGTAAACGATGACGTTACTAGGAAAGGAGTGAGTGTTGATATTGCGAGTTATAGAAGAGAATGGTAGCAGTAGATATAATGCCTGGACCTCAAATAAAATTGGGAACACGACATTATTATTAACTAAACACCCTTTCTAGAAGGCCTTCCTATATGAAACACTTAAGGAGTATGGACTGGTTGCAATAACTACATGATATCATATTATTATCATACATTATCATCACACCGCTATCCTCACCTCTGTCCTTTGAACTTCAGTCATAAAATTATTAATAAATATAGTCGATCCTATCGATCCTATTTTGTGAAGGGCTTAAAAGTTTATGTGGGCTTAATTCAAGTAACTTTTACTTGACTAGCAGAAATCTATTAACGGACCCTAGCTATAGCAACACCTCAAGTTCCATTCAAATCCGTGAGAACGATTCGTATTCTTCCTAAGTGATTCTCCGAGCCGTTCTCAATGGCGTCCCGGCATAGTTAGGCACTATATTCTGGAATACGCAACACACTCACCTATCAATGACGTCAGAGATTCCAATCCTAGACTTCACCATTTCTGGTTCTAACAATTAAGGTTATGCTATATACAAGCGATACTAATACGGAGTACAGTGCAATACGGACTAAAATTGAATCGCAAAGGTCCTTCCTCTCAACCGAGTATGACATCGATCTAGGTCAAGTTGATGGCCTTTTTTTACTGTAACGCTCAAATAATTGCCATCGAAAATTTTATTCATTGAACTTGAGGCCTATCTATTACATAACTAAAGAAGTTTAGCGTCGCGCTTCATTTGACACAGGAAAACAGTATCTTCTGCTGGGATTTTTATTACCCAGTTTTTGACGTCGGTGCATTTTTAAATATAATAAATGTTTTTAACTATATGCCTAAAGTAAACGATTGAGTAAGCCCTGATAATTTATTTCATTTAAGCAAATACTTTAAAATTATAAATGTATTTCCTCGCATGCTTCTTACGATCGAAGGACTTAATCAGTCCCGGGACTGAGTTTGGCTGAATATAAGTCTTTGGACTAAATAAGTCAAGTAGTAAGTGTCACCCGAGAGAAATACTGTGCTTTTCATTACGAGGAAATTAAAAAAAATGAATACGAGAAAAATTATACACAGCCAGAGAAAAATTGGTCTCTTTGAGAGATTTTTTTTATTTGATTTACAATACTTTTTACAATGGTCTCCTTGGTTTAGTGGCGCCATCAAGTTACATGTGGACAACACAAAAGTGTACAATTTTCCCATTGGTAAAACAGAGCAATGCTGGCCTCATTGCCTCCATAGTTCTCCTCATAGATTTTGTACAAACTAAGTAAACTCTGTTCATTTTTACTTGTCCTATTTGAAAACAATTTTGGCACTTCTTTTTAATGAAAAAGCCTTTGTTAGTATATAAACCTCATAGGTATAAACTCAAAACATATTGGCATAAGACATCACTTCACCAGAGAATTGTTGGATAACAATACTGTTATTGTCAGGCACCTACCCTCTGATCAGATGATTGCGGACTTTTTGACAAAGCCTGTAGCTACATCTATATATAAGAAGTATAACGTTAGTGGCATAGGATTAAGGGTGTAGGTTCTGTACAGTATTTTTTTATATGTTTATTACTTTGCTAAACTATTGTGTTTAAGGCGGCGTGTTAGTGTATAAACTCAAAAGCTTGTATCATAGAAGAAGCTGTAAGCGTTGATGGGAAAAAGTTATAAACGTCAGTCCGTTTTTGTTTAACACTATCCAGGCCTTTTATTTTCTCTTACAATTTAAACAATTTTTAACTACAAATCGTTTCTACAGACTAAAACCTTTTGAATATAGCTATCAGTAAATTTTATAATGTGCTATTTCAATAAAAAGTAGTGTCAAGATTGTAGGACACCAAAGACACGTTAGAATTATCTGACTTTATATGGACCCAGTATATGGACCTCCTTGGCTTAGAGGCGCTATCTAGTTACGTGTGGACAAAACAGAACTGTACGCTGACCTCCTTGGGCTTCCTCATAGATTTTGCATGGACATCCTTAGTTTAGTGGCGCCATCTAATTGCTGGTTAAATGTCGATAAAACTTATTATAAAAGCCAGCTAGCCGTCTGTTACTTTTCATCACTAGGCACGAAAAGTACTATACTTTCGTCCCGGTTTTTGGGTATTGCCGATCTACTTTCCGACCATGACCTGAGTGATAAAAATAAAAAATCACATCTATTCGTTACTTAATATAACTTTCTAACTTATTAAACCAATCACAGCCATATGTATTATGAACTATATATTCACATTTTTCATTATAACAATAATATACTTAATTATTGTTTTATTTACATCTTCATATCAATATCTACATACATACAGTAAAAAAAAAATTAAATTGTATGCCTACTTGTAGTATTGATAATTGTATTATTAAATACGAAAGATACCTACTTAACATTAATGTTTACAAATAAAAAAGTTATTACATTTTCATACAACAACAACAATTATCGTCACTTCTCTTTCCCCAAAGGGATAGGCAGAGGTGTTAAACACCCACATTTCGCCAGATAATATGTTAAACTCCATGTAAGATGTCTTTCACATCTATTTGTAACATACCAAAAATAGTTTCACTTCATAATCTACGATTCAAAACTACAATATCACAGTGAAAAGTATATTTAAACGAAATACCTCTTAGCTATAAGAATACTGTATAAATTAAATGCAATTTTTATATTTATTAATAAATTAAGCGAGAATCGATAAAAACATAAAACAAATAGGCAAAGAAGCGGAGACTAATCCCTCCCGGTAGTGAACAGGAAGAAAAAATTTTAGAGGTAAACAAGTAGAAGTATATAATATGTTTGTTTGTTTGTTTGTTTTAACTTTCATTGTTTTTGACGCGTCATAAATGAAACTGCTTGTTACCTAAATGATTAAATAAAGAATTTCGTTTCATTACAAATATTTTTCCTCTACAGCATTCAACGAACACCGATTTCCATTCCGTTCCATTTTCTATTGAAATAGTAAGTAATCGCAACTTGGTTCGACATTTTAACAAATCTGATACAGACATGGTGAGTGCCTTAGAATTCATAATATTATTTTTATCTGAATGGCGGCCAGTTGTCCTTACGAATTCTAGGTATCGTTTCACACACACGCGGCCTGCAGCGCGGCTACATGGCAGCCGGCCGCGCGGCCACATCCTTTAGACATCCATCTGTCATAATATACTGTTACTTTCTACTTTTCGTTCAGTCCAACGCTCGATGATCGCGCTATGGTTATCAATTTTTAGCCAGGTATAAAAACTATTTTTTAGAATGAAACAGCAAGAATTTTTCAATATTATTAGTAAAAAAGTAGGTTTGTTTTCAATATGGAAAGCCAAAGCGTACAAAACACTACTCCATCGCCACCGAGCTCCAGTGCCAATTCAATTTGATTTTGTTCAATTTGATATGGAATACTTTATAAAATGAAAGTTCCCTGAAAATGTTTGTTTTTAAACGATCCTGTACTTTTCTCCATGAATTTTTAAATAACTCTAAAAGGAACATATAAATTTTGGTAATATATAAATCAATTTTGATTAGTGTCCGTCACTCTTCACAAAGCGGGTCAGGTACGCCCAATGACCTTTCTTCCGATAATTCGAAATTTATGCAATCACCTTTGCGATTTGGGAATTTTGCAGCTAAAAATGTAATGTCTTTGTGATACTATTTTTTAACTGTCTTTATACTTAAAAATCTTATAATCTCGTACAAATGTATACGAGAATTTGGTTCATCTTGAATTTCGTACAGAAACTGAAAATCTGTTACAAGCGCTCGCGGCAGTGAATTTTACTAGTCTTTTTTGTCAATTTTATTATTAAAATTTACTTAAAGTATAATAAATGTGACTATGTGTAATGTTGACGATTTTAAGGGCTAAGTTTAACCAATGAAATATAATTATTTTTGATTTTGATTTCTCGTATATGTACCAGATTCTTGTACGTTTGGCAACACTGCAGGCGCTAGGCCGCGCGGCTTTATCGAGCCTATGTGAAATAAGTGGCGGCCGGTGCTGCGACCCGCTGTATACTGTCACTGGCCGCCAGCGCAGGCCGCGTCTGTCTGGTATTAATAGGCCTAAAGGATGTCATTTTTGATTGGCTTCTATCATAATACATACATACATATATATAGCGACTTGATATCACGCCTGCAATCCCCGAAGGGGTAGGCAGAGACCAAGAAGCACTGTACTCCTTGAGACCACATTTAGCCATACAAAAATTGGGTATGTTCAGATGGAAAATCGTGAAAGAGTAGTGACAAGTGGCTAGCTCATCGCCTATACAATCACAGACCTAGTACCCAACACGCCCTTAGTCGCGAGGCATGAAAAGCAGTTGGTATATTCTTTTTACATCTCGGACCAAACCGGGATGCGTCCCGGACCAACATGGGATCTATCATAATAATGGGGTCCTAAACCTAATCGTTACTGATCGTATCCCTCGGAACACAAGGGACTACGCTTGGCTGCCGTCCATCGGCTCCTCTCGGCTACGGCTCGATTGGATGAAAAAAGGGTGTGAACAGTAAGCAACTTTGCTAATAAAACTACCAACCATTCCATCATTTTAAAATAAAATTATGTCCGCATAAAATTATGTCAGTTGTTAACTAGACTGACTGCAGTGTCCCGTCTGCGCCAACTCGAGAGGTTCTGGGTTCGATCCCCGGTGGGGGCAAATGTTTGGGTGATGAATTTTCAGGCATTTGTTCTCCACTCTTGGATGTTTATATATTTAAGATATTTATACGTATTTATCTATTAAAATATATTATCCGTCATCTAGTGTCCCTAACACAAGCATGAGTTGCTTAAAATAGGGCTAGTTGATAGGTGTAAATGTTTGAAGATATTTATTTATTTTTATTATACATTCGTTTTGTTCACCGATCCCAGGACTGACCATGGCGAAAGTAGCTTTGTTTTCGATATCCAAAGTCAAAGAAAACGAACTACTAAGCCACCGACCTCCTGCTATAAAAATGTTACTGTGTTTTTTGCTTTATTTACTTATTTTAACTACTTTCACTTAAAACTAAAAATATAGGTACCCTTTACTAACTCAACTGTTATTTGGTCAATGTTTTGCCTATTTAATTTTTAAAGTAGAATTTTTAAATATATCTTAAGAGTGAGTTCCATACCTTTTTTTAAACAAAACTCTTCAAAATTATAACACTACTAGAAATTTCTTTCATTCTTACCATTGTTATGCAGCTTTGTTTAAGCTGTTAATAGTAGGTTTAGTGTTTGATGAAAATTTTTTTTTATTGATTTCTTTTGCATGAATACGAGTAGGTACAATATGGTGTTACATTCATTTTTTTAAGTTCTAAACATATTCACCCATACAGGCGTGCAAAAAATCAAATTCAACCAATTGGAATATATAAACATGTCAACATATTATTAAATCTAATCAAAAAACAAATTCTTTAAATGTCAAAATCGTACTTTTTGGTCAATAATTAATCTAGTTGGGTTAAAAAAACATATCAACTTATGTTCAAATGAGGAATAAAGAAAAATAAAACATTTAAATTAATTACAGTTTGTCAGTTAGAAATTCCTTAACAGAATAATATGCCTTGCCAATTAAAAATCTCTTCAAATGCCTGTTGAAATTATTTTGTGTCATCATTTTTAAGTTTAGGGGAAGATTATTATAAATGTATATTGACATACAGAAGACACTATTGTTCATCGCAGTGGTTCTATACCGTAATGATTTTAATACCACATTATGTCTCTTACTATTAATTACTATTAATTGGTATTGTCTACTAACAAGACATATTAAAAAACCGACCCTAAGGGCTTAAATTCTAAAAGAAAAGCCAAACAATGTAAGATTTAAAAAAACTTTGAAACTCATTATCTTTTCAACGGTAAGGTTTAGGACACCATTATGATAAGAGCAAATCTATCAGAATTGATCTGAAAAATAACATCGTTTAATATGTATGTATGATTTTCCCAGTACCATGTATAATACATGTCAACATTACAATGGGTTGAAGGAAACAAATAATTGTTGATACATAAATAAACAGTAATGTGACATTAAAATGTAAAAAAAATACGAAACATTCGTCATAATAAAGTAAATAAATAAAAGTTGATGTGCTGATTCTAAAACCAATAAACTCTAATTTTATCTTCAAGCTAAGCGATCTTCTCGAAATGAACAATAGAGATTTTTTTTTTAAAAACGACCTTTTGCAAAATCTTATAATTATTTAATGTCATTCCATCATACGTTTTAACCTCTCCTTTCGTGACATCATCTGCCAAAGCTAAATTAAATTGTTCGTCGTTCAACTAACTACTATAGTCTGTACATTACACGTGTATTAGTGATCATTTTATATTGTTCTTAAATTAGACGCTGTATCATATTTAATTAGATGCAAGGTTTGAATTAGACCGTAACTGTCATCTTATCGATCCAATAATCTCTTTAAAGACAGATGGACTGTTATTTAGTTCAATGAACCGTTTAAATGTCGCCTTCTTGCCAAGGTGTCACGATTATAATTATAATTAGTTATAAATAAAAACACATAATATTATCCTTATGAATCATTAGGTAACTATATATAAATAACGTGACAACCTTTATGTCGGCCTCACTTACCGTATTTAAATCAGGTCGCTTGACTTCCTTGATCCTATAGAATCCGTAGAAGAAGCTCAGTATGTACAGAGATGCACTCAAGGAGAATACACCGTATAAACCAATCTTTCGCACAAGAATGCCGCTTAACGCAGCACCAACAGGCACACCAAGTGAATAAAAGAGATTCACAACACCAATTCTTAACGTCCTTTGCTCTTCAGTGGTAACGTCAGCTATATAACTAAATACACCCATGAACATAGTAAACCATCCTCCAGTCAAAGCAGGAAATATAGCCTCCGTAACAGCTGCAACTTCTACTGGCAATTGATGAAAAAAATACGTATTAGCAATTAAACCTATACTCGTCAAGAACTCCCCAACTATAGGTAAGAGCATACAAAATTTCCTTTGTCCAATTCTATCACTGTATGCTCCCAAAAATATGAGTATACCACAAGGTAAAAAAGATTGCAATACTGTCTTCCAACCTGCTACTGAAGCAACAAGTTTCTGAACAGCTTCTTCCTCCAAAGTAAAATTTGCTGTTTCTCGTCTCGTAAGAGCATCACATACATGATGATCAAATCCTAAATTTACGCGACAAGCTTTCTCTAAGTATAGATTTTGTGTTGCTAAAGCAGCAAGGACAGAGGGCATAACATAACATGCCAGTATAGGCTCTACGGTTATCATTGAAATCATTCGCCTTGTTTTTTGGCAAAAATTCATCGATTCCCAGTTATCATCTTCTATTTTTTCCTTTTTTTCTTGTATTTGATTTAATTTTTCATTTTTGAGGCTATTTTTAATAACATTCATTCCATTTAAGTCATTGCCATTAACATTTTTATCCACTTGTTTGTTATTCTCTAATTTCTTAACGTCAGCAGTCATGGTTACTTCCACATCAATATCTGAAACAAAACGAAAAATATTATTAGCGTTATCAAAAATTTTCGAATCGACTTGATATTTCCGCATGTCAACTGTTTTCGAATTGATATTTAGCTCATTGTGCTTTTGTACCTTTGATTAGTAAATGCACTATACACCGGACGCTGTAATCATTCCATGATTGCCTACGTAGGTACTTAAGAGTAATCGTCGCTGTCGGCTGTACGGAATTAACTTTACCTAGTCACAATAGTTCAACGCGTTAAACCATCGTCGTCTCTTACACAGTCACGAACTTTAGATGTATCCTTTGATAATTAACCTAAAAAATTCAATCTGGAATATATCCTTAACCTGCGTCTAGCTAGATTCAGATACAATTCAAATGCAACTGTATATAGAAAATACAAAAATATATTAGTTTTATTGAAAGGTAACATGCACTAAATAAGCTAGTTTAATTTAACGTTTTGGTCCATTGATTGCGGAAATTACTCGCTAACAATAGAATTAGAGTACCTATACAAACTACTTAATGAGTATTATACGATAGAGTTTAAGCAGCTTAGCTATGTAGAACTTCACTTTCCTAATCTCTTGAATACTGTACCGTATATAATTAGTGTGTAGTCAGTCAACAAAAGGTTTTCATAAATTCGGTATACTACAAAGATTGCCTAACCGATGTTTAGTGCAAAGGTTCAACCGTTTTCAATACCGAAATGGCTAATTTTCATGTGTTTAATATGACATTAACTTCGCAATGATCTGCTGATTCCGGTCTGCGCTGCGTACTGAACATACGTGAAGTGACGTCGCTGCTTTGTGAGCACAATGTGTACAATACGACTAATACTGAAAAATAACGCAGTGTCATCAGAATAGATTGACCTTGCTTTGATTCCGCATCAGACAACAAGGCTGATACACGGGCTACAAAAAATTGGTAAACAAATGAGAGAGATAGAATTATTTCAAGCTATGTGCATAAATCTCCTGTTGAACGTATATGGTCAATATACCTAACTATTTAATGTATAAATACTGGAATAATACAAGCCATTATTATTATTTGATCTTAAATAAACATCAGGAAATATCAATATTCTTTACACAAAAAAATGTAAAAATGCGCCTCGACGAATCCTTTGCTCTGTAACGTGCTTAATACATTACAAAATATAAGAATAATGTTTCAATGATAATAACGCAAACTAGAACCACTTAGCGCTTGCATGTTTGTCTGTCATTATTACACAAAAACCCATCAAACGAGTGGCAGCCCACGCGCAAGTCACATTTCCTTGAACAATAAAGTCATAATTACTCTAAAATAATAAAAAACTAAATAAATGTCCTAGTTGCTTAAACAAAATAGTACAGACTGGTACGCCCGCAGCCTACAAGCATTGCGTTATTTCCAATTTATTCAATTTTATTATTATTTGTTTAATCATTTTCTTTTTTTTTTATATTTTATTTGTAGTAGCCAGTGACTAACAGCTAACTTCGGCCATATTTATTTATTGAAGTATTATTTTATTTTGCTCATTAACACCATCCTCTACATAAAATTAAATTTTATCAATGTTGATCAAGATTTAAAGTTCTTACGAGTATTTGTCCCTAAGTAACAGAGAACGATATATTGACCGTTGCCGTGCGCCGGACACTGTTTGATTGTTTATTGTATAAAAAAACAAAATTGTGCGTTTAGCGTCAACTCTATACGCGCACATTATGACCGCTTAGATTTACCTTCGTTCATTAAATGTCGAATATGTTTTAAACCAATTATATTACACGCTGTCCAATTACATACATTTTCTTTTCAATTGTCTCTGTTGAAAAGTATACCATTTTTATAATTATATTAAGTTCACTATGGTTCTAATTAAAACATAAGTATCTAGATTTAAAAATACGACATACACTGTACATTTTTAAATCAAAGAATGGGCTAGTTGACTGATATCAAAAGTTATGAAAATTTTGTTTAATTTTCATAGTATTAACCAGCAGTGCCCCGAAGGCCGTACTGGCAGGTGCTACTTTGATGGGTGATGTGGTGCTTATTTCAAAGATCATCCATATTGCACATCATCACAGACACTAATTGCACAAAACTACTCTGATTTTACGTAATAATATCCATTCCGAAACAATTTTATATATCGAAATAAAAATCACGTCCGCCATAATCAAATGCCGCCAAAAACTCCGTTAAACAACAGAAAATTTTCAACATCGCGGCACAGGTAATTTACAGACCGTCATGGCTGAAGACATTTTGATTGTCAAGCAAAAACGTAATTCAAATTTTTTTGTGCATATAGGCCTCAAACAAAATTATATTACTTTTTATGTTGGTGGTTATCAGTAATTAATCATTTAGGGCCCAATAAAAAAAAAGGGTAAACTAGCCTATTGTTAGGAAAACATACTGGCCAGCACGCAGCGCTTCGTACGCAGGACTACAACTTCTTTGCCGACAACCTTTGCGCGCGGATTTTTTCATAGACGTACGTCAGTATATTTTATCTATGGATTTTTTATATCAGTTTTTGTTCTTCAAATAGTAAATAAATTGTGGCAGTAACTCGACGAAAATCTCTAAGCTGCAGATCAGCTCAAGGTTCACGTATGTGAGTTGGAGCTGTGAGCCGGCTCACAGTTCAGGTCACAATGAACTTCTGATCTACTTCAGGCGCGAAGTGCAGTTTTGTTTTGACCTTTTCTACATAGTTAGTAAATTAGTTTACGTAGACTTCAACAAATGGCGCAAACATTCATTTATTGCAATTTATGAATTGACTCACTTAGAAAACGATTAAAATAAAAAGTTTACATAATAGTTTATATAAATTGTTTACATAAAACTATCTAGTCCGATTAATACCGAGTACTCCCGACCGACTCCGAACCGGCCGGCCGGGGCCGGAAATAAGTCGGAGCCACAGAACCGCAGAATCATCGCAGAACGAATGAGCCCGGCCCCGAACATCCCCGACGAGCCGTGCCAGCGACCGGTGCCGCAAGCCGTTTGTTTTCACGTTGAGTCGCAGCTCAAACAGATCAAGCATAGTGATCTGATTCTTTGAACCGGTTCAGATCTGAGTTACTCATGTCTGTCTTCAAAATTGTAACAATAAATAAGACCTTTGTTTCGTAAGCACGAATTTTATTTTTTTGTAATAATACACGAATACAATTAACAACATATCTTTGCCTTGCGAACCGGATAGTTTCCTAGTGATTATAAAACAAGAAGAGTTTAAGTAAATAAAAACAAGAATTATTAATTGTACGGGACACCCGGCGCAAGAAGCAATGATTTTAGCGAAGAAAAACGATAACAATTATTAGAAGCAAGAAATTGAGTAAGTCTTACCTAGAGATATATACTGATACTGGGAAACCGGTTGCCTCTAAAAGGATCTATCAGTCTGGTCTGGCCCCACAAGCTTTGGTTGGTGCCTATTTTGTGGCTAACTAAGTATGGTGCAAATTGTGAAATTTTCTCTAGGCAAATAACTCTCTGCTAACAACGATTACTAAGATACGAACATCACAAGATGGTATGCTTAGCCAAAAAAGTGGTGATCCACCTTAAAGTTCGACATCATTCTCGCGTCATCAAACTTTAAGATTTATTTTCCCTTGCAAAAAATTACTGATGACTGACAGCTCTATTTAATTTTCTTTAATTATTTTTTTGTAAAATTTTCCCTATTACATGCCTATTTCGGTTATTTTATTACATAAATTCTCCTCTACGTGAAAGGTAACTTAAAGTACAGCCATGTCTTCATTAATTTGTGGTATATATTTGCATTGAAATTAATGTAAGTTTAATATATTTTAAAGCATCTCAAAAATTTTATAAATATATTCAACCCCTTGAGATGATGTTTCTATTGAGTTCCTGATTTCTAATTTTCTGACCACTGACAGGTTATAGTATTCTTTGAAGAATAGGATTGATTAAATTAAAGCACAATAAGAATAGCATTCTCTTTTAAATAAAACATTACCTACCACAAAAAAAAAAAATCTCTGATATAAACGAGCAAATTTATGAGATAATTTTGTGATTGGTTTAAATTAAATTGAAAGCAAGAAAAACTAAAAATCTATTTAAATAATTTTATCAAATTGTTCACAAATAGTTCAGCAAAAGGTTTAAATTATATTTTTCTTCGAAAGCGCATTCACCAACCACCTAATTTCCAAATGGACATCAATAAGATATAACAGTATGGGTCTGTAAAGGTCTGTAACGGAAAATGATACATGAAACGCCAGCTTTTGTTTACTTTAATCTCACTCTGCTTGAGGACTAATCTAGTCTAAATGCTTTGAACAAATGAGTGTACTCTTATCTTTCTCATAAGCCCTATAGTTGAGTCTTTTCAAATTCTAACCTTAATTCACTCCATATTCCGTAGACTTCTAAGAAACAAATGGATATGGCATGCACATGTTGTGATTTTTTTTTATGAAGTTTGTACACTTCTGAAGCTGTTAACACTTAAAATAATTGAAAAAATCGTCCATAGCGTATATACGTCCCACTGCTGCGCACAGGCCTTCCTTTTGGAGAAACACACCAGGAGGATTGAAAATATGTATTGTCAATTATGTTTCAAAAAAAGCTTCACAACTCAACAAACTGACTTAACGAATAAAATGAACTACAAACCCCTTCACTTACGACGTCTTATAAAAGAACGACCTTGTCACTAATATCTGCTATAGCTTAGCCAAGATTATATGTAGATAAAGACTTCATATAATAATAAGTGTAGGTAGACTTATTTAACCCCTTGAGGTCACCGCGATCACCGGTGTTCGCAAACGATGATTCTATTGTGTTTTTCTGAAAACTGATAGGCTATAAAAAATACAACAAACAAATATTATGACCATCATTCGAACCTAAAAATGCCACTGCCACGTCATTATCGTCAGTCTTCGTCAGCGCATACTCCTCCTTAATATTGGGTCCTTACCTATGAAATTGGTGTTTTTTTTCTCTCTTAGTATTTTGTCTGTAACTATTAAGATTCAGAGTATTCCTAAAAAATAATTAACTCGTCTAAAAATAGACTATATTTTTGAGCTCTTTTGATTTGTTTTGATAATTTGTTGTAAGTTTAATTGTGTTAAAATTGGACAGTGAGACAACTCTTTTTAAGTGCCTCCCGAATACATCATTTTATTTGCATTCACTTAAAAACGATAAATAATTTTTATGAAGTGTGATATTACACATATTACTAAAGCTTGTCTAATGATAATTGCCAAATATTATTATCTTTGGATTTGTCGTTGTGAAGAAAACTGAAAAAATTTTAGTATGAAAAATGCAGAATTCCCCAAAATCTCCATACAAAACACCAATTTCATAGGTAAGGACCTAATATTAATTCATATAAGTAAGAGTTCATAGTTATTAAGAGAAGTTATAATATTTATGTTTCATGTACTTAATTTAAATTTGTTTTTAGTCATAGAGGTTATTAAATTTATTTTTTATTTATTCTTATGTACATCAAGAGATGCCAATCCCTGGCCTTGTTACAGGGAAAACATGTGACTTTTTACAAATTACTTTGTTATAGCAACCGTACAAATATACCTAATATACGTATACTTAAGTTTTTGTAACTAACTAATAAGAAACTTGACCTCAAATGTCACGGGTGCAGTAATTCAATGTACCTAGATAATATGAACTAGATTGGACTATTGGCTACAGCTTTGTAGGACCTTTATAATCTTGGCCCTGTCTATAGATCCTTTCAAATACTTCTAAGTCCAAGATCCTTCAGGGATTGGAGAATGTTCTGCACTTGGAGTAATGTTATGGCTTCAGGCTTAGGCGTCATGTTTGCTTATGCGACAACTTGCTCAGAGTATAAGTCTTCGACACTATGCTTAAGCTAAGATATCACTTCAGAATCTTAAGCCGAACCTCCTCTCACCATAGAACTTCGTAACATTATAGAGATTTATTTTTTTGAACGAAAAAATATTAACATCGTAATTTAAATTACAAAGCACTAAAGCGACACAGCTTTTGTTCAATCTTTTTAGCTCCTTCCTTAATACTGAAATGAGTAGCGGAATGTTTAAAATATTCCCGTTGTGATAATGTCAAGTAAACTTTGGCATACATATAACTAGCATAGGTAAGGGTTGACAATTATTTTGATTCCGTTTAAAGGTCAAAACAAAAATTTTAAAACAATGAAATAATATAGATAGATAGATAGATAGATAAAATTATTTATTGCAACAAATGACAACACAGAAATATAGTAATGAGAAAAATACAATGCAACACAGGCGGCCTTATAGCTATTTTTAATATACTATTTTTAAGGACGATAATACATAGATAAATGTAATTTTTATACATTTATAAATTAAACTGCCAGTACTTAGATATTCATTACACAAACACAAGACTTGAACCCGGAACTGCAGAGATGACAACACCTTGAAAACCAGCAACCAAACTATTTGGACACCCGGTGGTGTAAATCTCAAGACAATGGGCATCTCTACTGTATCATGATTGTTCCGGATCTGAATGGTTTATCATTATGTTAGACACGTACTTAATATCTTACTTCCATCTCATGCAAATCATATTAAGCTTCCTCGATGCTACGTCAATAATTTTCCTTTAGTTGTCATGAATAAAAAATAGGAAACAGTGGAGAGAAGATTTGGCCACCAGAAGCAAGAAAGTCCAACTTTGATTTGCGATCGCTTCTGATAGACAGCAGTTGCAATTCCAGGCGCGGACAAATTAAAATAAAGAAAAAATAACCATCACTACTAGAAGAAAGACGAAATAAATCTTCATTAAAACAAATTGCCACGAATAGTCACAATTTACATTCACTGTTGTCAATTGATAGGGGAAAACTTTTTGTATTGTTTCCATCAATGTCAGGACTGACAATAATAAAAAGTGTTTGTTGTGTTTCGGTCTGTAGATAGATGCGGCTGCATAGGCACGATTACGTGAGTCCTATCATCTCAGCCAGTTTTGCTAAAGATTATCTGCAAAGTTCCGTAAACGTGATGTACCTACTATAGGTCTTTATTATGTTACAGGTAAGTCAGTCTGTCTAATTTAAGACAAAATGCATATAAGCATCTTTTTCGCGAGGTCATCTCCGGTACGCTATACAGAAGCGACTCAGTCCTCCGGTGAATATACCTTCGCACTATTCACAACATGACAACATTTTAAACAACACCACATTTTAAGAACTTTCTGGAAGAACTGGTTACTGACACCAGACAAGAGAAAAACTTAAAGGTCACTGGCGCCCATGCCAAGGACCTCTCTAGCATCCTCCTAAGTTCATATGGTCCTCTGACCATATGAGGGCCTTTCTACCCGTCTACTCTTATAGTGGTGCGTCTGTTCCCTAATTTTATTTCCTTATAATGCAGCCTCTTGAATTTTTAAGGAAATTCTCAAAACCTGGTTTCTCGTTCCAACGAAAACATGAAAGATTTCTATATTGCTTTCTTTTTGACAATGAACTGTCTATGAATAGACATGATATGGTAATAGAATTAGAACATAATTAAAATTTGTAGACAACGATAACATAAATAACGAAACGCGTTTTGAATTACATTATGAATACTGTCATTTCTTTTTTTTTATAGTGCATTCAATAACCTGAATATGTTAAAGATTAATGTTGCGCAAAGATAACTACTTTTAGATTTAGTCTCGGATAAATGGGTAAAATTACACACACAGAACATTACAGGTCTTAGAGTCATGATTGAACACCATACAATGTCTTTATGACCTGCATCATAGGTTTATCTTCTATACATTTTGGGGCCTCTCCCTTAACAATGACATCTTAATTATTTTTGAAATGTTTTCTAATAACAATTTTAGTGTATCATATTTCGTTGATAATATTTTCTCTCAATACAACTGTTCATTAGAACCGAGGAGACAAAGAATAGTGATGTTATGAAAACATTCAACGCGAGTGCATTCAACTGTATTCAATATGTCGCCGGTTTATAATTTGTATGTGAAACTTCGAGTCTTAGACGATGTTTCGCTGAAATGAACTATGTATACTACAGACTTCCTATACGAAATTAGTTACTTAGATGAGAATGAACATAAAGAAAGAATGAAACTCCACAATTTCGTAAAACTTGAAAGACATAAGGTAAAACATATTAACCTACTAGCAGACAATAAGACATAATGATAATAACATGTTTATGCATAGAACCTTGCTAAAGTTACATTTTAAAATTATTCCCAGGGCCTTACCTACATATGTTTTTGAAAATATCATAAGGCTTGAACGGTGGTTACAATTTTATTTTAAAGATGTAGATACCAGACTCGTTTTAGGTGTATTATGAGGGTAATTAAATATTGTATAGTTACACACTTCTTCTATAATTAAGGACCATTTATTCAATAACGTTAACAGTGAAAATTTATATTAAATTATTTTCAAATAATGTATCAAATCGTAGACTGTTATTGAAGTGTTAGAGATTATTATTATTAGTACTTGACACCAATTTAAACATATGTCTATAATTCAAGTACTGGTTAATAATTAACCAGCACTTGAATTTGTTGTACGGCAATTTGTCAATGCCCGCATAGTTTCTTCCAACATACAAAAGAGAATGGTCATCTGTGACCTAGGTCCGATAAGTGTTACATGTATACGTAATTTTCATATACAATATTAGTGTATTTTGGAATGATGCCCCCGGTTAAAAGTTATCATCTGGTGCTCATATAACAGCGAATACACGAATTTTGTTGGTTGACCTGTAATATGAGTACTAGATGATAACTTTTAACCGGGGACATCATCCAAAAACACCCGCACTTGAGGCAATCTAGATGAATAGATTCCTCATATGTTTTTCATTATGCGCCTGAGAAAAAACAAAGTAACAAAATGTATTTTATGTTAGCCACTAATATTGTTAAAAATTACATATAGGTTCACATTTCTTGTCGGGCTTAGGTGAATTTTGTATGGGCCGTGACCATTCTCCTCTACGTTTTATCCACAACGGAACATATCATATTTTTATTTTACAAGACACAAATAAAAACATATCTACTCTTCATGCGTCTCGACTTTTCGTTTCATTGAGTAATTACTAAAGGTGACTAAGGGAGTATTGGGTACTGGGTCTGTGACTGTGTAGGCGATGAGCTAGCCACTTGTTACTACTCTTTCACGATTTTTCATCTGACCAAACCCAATTTTTTTGTATGGCTTAATGTGGTCTTAAGGAACACAGTGCTCCTTGGACTCTGCCTACCCCTTCGGGGATTGCAGGCGTGATTGTATGTATGTATGTATGTGAGTAATTACTAACGTTGATCAGTATTTCTGAGTACTATTCAATCTAGAAACGAATTCTTAGTATTTCCTCGCACGCCTGCATTATTACCGATATATAGACTACAATAGGGCTAGAAGTATGGAGATGCGTATAATAAACGCTTAGGACACAATGCGCTCAGCAATTACTTGATGGGTATGTAAAGTTGGGCAACAATAGAATGACAAGACCCGCAAGGTCGTTGAAGGACTATTAAACCGATAACATCTTCTCAATGGCGCGCCATGCCATACAATATCTAACGATACTTCTTATAAAGACATTATTACAATATTTGTATTAAATGCACGTTTAAAATTCATACTCCAAAATACTAATCCTTATTTTATACTAGCCACGTTATGTGAATAAACGGCTATTGATATTTTAGTACTTGAATTAATTTTTTTAAATCTTAAATTAGACACCTAGTTTGACGTCAGTTAATTGTAAAGAAAGTAAACGACCCAAGTATTTGTTACTAGTGGCTTCGCGGTTTCACCCGCGCGGTACTCGTTCCCATGGGAATATCGGGATAAAAAGTAGCCTACTTTTCTTTCTCAGGATCTAAACTATCTTTGTACCAAATATACAATAGATACATCTATTGATTTCGAACACCAGCGTTTGCGCTGTCAAGGTGTTAAATCGGTTCAGTAGTTTTTATGTGAAAGCGAGACCGACACACAGAGTTACATTCACATTTATAATTTTAGTAATTATATTTACATACGATTTCATACGAATATAGCACTGAAACCTTAACAAATGTAAAGATCATCTTTAGGTTATTGATTATTATGCCCTACAACAATAGAATCTGCGTGGTCAATGAATCTTTTGTGCTCTTTTCTTTCGTTATTATTTTTTTATAAGTTACATGTAGCGTACATAACAATCGTTGTATTCTATTAGCCAATCATTCGATTGCATATCCGAATAATCTTTAAAAGCAGTTGAACTGACCTACTAATTGAATGTATGCTTTAACATTTTTTGTACATATGTGACATACAGTTTTATTTAGGCGGGACATTTTTTAATATAATAATACAAACACATTCTCCTTCTTTCTATTTTAGTCTTTACATAATTTTTAATGGCTAATAATGTTTTTATTCGTCTCGTTAGTAATAACAAATGCCGGAACCCTATAGCTTTTCTTATGCTAATAATGCTTAATAGGTATTACGATAAAAAAACAAGACATAAACACCTCCATACTCGGGTAGGCAGAGGAATTAAAACCCACATTTCGCCTATATGTTAATGTTAATTCACAAATCTCCATCTTAAAGGCACAGTACACCCGTATGGTTATCATAAAAATTAAAAAATTGCATCGTTCAGAACTTCAGATGTCGACTAAATTCATTCATAAGCTCTACATTTTAATTTAAAGGTCAAAGTAATTTATATATATTTTTATTTTTAAGGAGTAAAACTACAAAGTGCAATTTAAAAAAATGAAACACTGTGATTAAAATGTAATACAACATTTTTATTACTAAGCAAATACGTTAAGGTTTAAACGAAGGCTTCTTCAATAAATGATTTTTAGAAACAAAAAGATAAAAATATATCTGCATAAACCTTCGGGGATAAAGGTGTGATGACAATAAGATGTAATGTGTTTTTGTATACAGACATAGCATATACATAGGTTTTTTATACATAGGTAGATTGTATAAAAAAAATTATTATCTTTGTAAAATATGTTTTAAAATTTTTTTCATTGATAGTCATAATCGTATTGACAAAATTCGGTATTTACACACTCATAAGCACATCAAGTTACTATTTGCTAAAAAGGCCAGGCAAAACATTCAGCAACTTTATTACTACCTTTAAAATGTTATTTATTTTTGTAATATCTTGAATTGCGATTTGTTTTAAGGAATAATAAAATTATTAAAAATAATAACATGAATGGTGACATTATGCCTACATAGAATTAAGCAGATTACGACATGTTTAATTACTCGTAGAAACCATATAGGATATTTATTATATATCTACAAAATCTTAAGATGGCTGCATCTGTGCAATTTATTAAATTACTAAATCTAAGAGCCTTCGGTTCAAGGCAAAGTTTATGCAGACCCGAGACCACAAACTGTAATTAACATTTAAGAGCTAATGTATGTATGTTATATGCATTAAAATATTTAATGCATACAATTGAAGTTCAGTAATTTTTTGCTTATATCCATCAGTTGGTGTAACAAGTTTAGGATGATTACCTATTAATTCCTAATAATACATAATTTTTCGTCTGGGTCAATAACAGCGCTGTTAGAAAAATATTATAAGAAGCTATTATAAGAAGTGTTACAAAAAACACACATACTTCAATACTTTCCACACTGAATGATAATATACATATTACTATGAAATGAAGTCTTTCGCCCATAGAGGTAGACAGAGATTTATTTCCTTACAGCATTAAAACGGTTTGTTTTGAACCAATTTTTTTTCTTTTTTTAAGGAGATAGTTTCTCCCCCAACAGAAGGTAAAAAAACACATATTACAAAAATAATGTAGAAATTTTTATACTCGTATGATAATAATTCTGAAAAAAATAATTCTAACCCTTTACTTAGACTCGCCAATCGAGAGCAGCAATGATAAGTTATGTTATGATGTTTACAAGTAATGATTTTTTCATTATTTTTAGATCTAAAAACTTGACCTTTGTCTATACAAGTATACAAAGATTTTTTCCGCCAATCATAACTAGTATTGAGCACCTAAATGTCAAGCTATAACGACTCCTATCAGGAAATACAATACCTATAAATTTAAGCCTAAGGATAAAAAGATTTCACTACTATGTCAAAGAAACGAAAAAAAGCTAAGGAGCTGCTTGTGAAGCAGTTTTATTACTTTTGTTTGTAATTATCTCAAAGGATGACTAACTGGTCACAAGTACAGTACAAGTGAAAATAATGTCTCTATTTTACCTGTGATTTTAATGTATCGTGTCGCAATATCAAATATTTTACTACCAATAAACCTTAGGATTTCATAGTACTGAAATAGCTACAAGAAGCTTGATCATAGATCGGTGGCCTATTGGCTGAATTTTGTAGTCAAAAAAGAAAAATGCAGTCTTTACCATGTTAGCACTAATAAATGATAAAACTTTGGGATCTCGAGTTTCTTTATTTTTTGTAAGGCACAAAGGAACATCTTCTTAATAAGTTTCTGGACAAGTGCATCGCAGGGAGCAGCTCAGCAGTGAGAACACCTTATAGGCTAATAATGATGACAATGAAAATAGGTACATCTTTTTACTTCTGACTGTACAAAAGCTGTAGTGGTTTGTCAACAAAATTATAGATCATAATTTTTTTCTTTAACCAAAGTTACTGGTTTTTACAGCGTCCTACTGGATAAAAATACAGTTAGAACTTTGACGAGGTTTTAAGCTTCTTGAAGCCATCTTGGAAACTTCTTTCTTTTCGTATTTTTGCTTACAAAGCGAATACGTAAAGCTCTACCATGGTCATTTTTGAACCTTTTTTCTTCACGGGGGCAAAATCCAGTTTACGATCTATACTTATCGCTAGCTAGTCGATAGGGGTGTGTGCGACTCCCTCAACTCACCGCCGAGAATACTCACTGAAACTTCTTGATATACCCATCCAACCTAAGCCTACCACGGAAATAGAACTGGAGGCGATTCTTCTAGTCGAATCCAAGGCCTCCCGACCTAGTTACACACTAGATTGGGGATGCTCTAAAGGGGAATCGGGATTCCCGGGTATATTCAAAATATCCCTAGACGTGGCATCCGGTGCAGTGCGTGCGTGGAAGCCACACGAATTTTTGAACCAATTCATGAATTTTTGAACCAATTCATGAATTTCTGACTGAACTTTTTATTTAATTCTTGTTTCAACCTTTTTTTACTATTTTCCCGTTGTACGTTTTAGGTGCAGCACAGACGACGGGCAATCCATGACAGACTTTTTGGTCTGTTAAAATAGAACATATTGAACTATATGCAATAACGCACATGACGCGCAAAAAGTCCGCCGCACAAAAAATCCGTAGAAATCTGACAGACTACGCCGCACCGCCTCTGTAACTAAATGGTAAGGCATACGACGTGCGAAAAATCTGCGAAAGATCTTTTGTGCGCTATACAGACATTTTGTGTGCCGCAGACTCGATCACAAACAACACAAAAAGTATGTCGTCTGCGTCGCACCTTACAATTACTTAAAAAAAGTTCAAGATAATTCACAAGCTACTATTTTAAAAAGAATGTACCAACTGCCTTTCTTGCCTATCATGTCGTAAAAGGCGACTAAGAGCTGGTTACTACTCTTTCACGATTTTTCATCTGACCAAACCCAATTTTTGTATGGCTAAATGTGGTCTTAAGGAACACAGTGTTCCTTGGACTCTGCCTACCTCTACGGGGATTGCAGGCGTGATTGTATGTATGTATGTACTATTTTAATAACTTAAAATATAGTCTCATGAACACCCTAGACTAATATAATATTTAATGGAGCTTGAACATTGTATGTATACAGGAAAGTGGAAGAAAAACAAAATCGTTTACTTTTTATCAGTTTCAAGAATAAGACGTCTCCATCAACATCGACCGTAGTACTAAACTCATTGTACTGAACTACAAAACATTGAACTACAAAAAACATCCGTTCACGATTTTGCTTTTTGTACATTTCGCACACTTATAGTTTGTGTCATTATTCTATGTGTGATTTTCCAGAGGTTAATCACAAATACCTATACACATTTTTTTAAGAATTTGATGACAATGCTGTTATTTACGCATTATGTATAATACTTCTCTGTGGACGTAATTGTAGTAATTATTAAAAATAGTTTATAAATCTGCAGTTTGGTAATCATGACACTGAAATAAATCTCTTAAGCTAGGCCATAAAATTTGAATTCCTTATTTTAGCATATTATAATTAATTGCGTAGCGTCACTAAACAGAAGAATGAAGTAGGAAAACATTAAAAACATTAACAGTTTTTACTCACACCTTTTTTCAATGAATCGCATTGGTGATTTTATGGGGACTTTACTATGTTTTTTGCTTATTTAAAAACTGTTTTCATTAGGCTCGTCATTCTTCACTCAATTCTGTCAAAATTAATAACTATGTTACTTTTTTCTTCTTTTCGAAGTGGTGGTCTTTAGTATCCAACATATAATTGTTATAAATGCTTTATATTAATAATATCTCACTTCTTCAGTTTCTAATTCACCTCTAATAGATCTCCGAGATTCTGTGTTTGACACCTAGGAGAATCAGTTGTCGCTCAATATACAAATAATATTTTTTGTCTGTAATGGTCTTAGTACGGTAATTAGCGGGCAAAAGCTAGTTTTACATAATTATATAGTAAATCATACATTATACTCCTTATTAAATGTCGAACTGTACTTTTACAGTAATTATACCGTTACTTATTGATACATTGACTTACGTGAGCAAATAGATGAAAAATAAATAATAGTGAACCAAAATTTATTAATTTCATTCTTTTTATTTACAAACTTTACAGACTGATATTTATGTTCGTCACCGCATTATAATAGTTTGCAGCATTTAATGATAACATTAATTTGTAGGATTATATCATCTTATTAACGATCGCTATTAGACTAGTGTTAATTTATCTACATACAAACACGTTTCATAGTACCAGAACACTGTCTAGTTTACGTTAATACTTAGGCCCGTATTACAGAACCAAACTCAAGCGTAGATCTTTGCTTGAGCGCAGTTAAAAAGGGATGGCGCTGTGTGGGATCAATAGCGCCATCCCTCTCTAACAGTGCTCAAGCAGAGATTTGGTTCTGTAATACGGGCCTTAGATTCATCGTCCATACAATAGCTGTATTGATTTATGCGAAAAATACTACACTGAGAATAATATTCTGTTATTATTAGTTTATGGTACTTGTGTAAGAGGTTACTGTTGGTTCAATCCCAGCCTATGACAATGAGTTTGAAAGAAGTACCTATTGTTTATTGTGGATAGTTTGCCTCACGCTTTGCGTAAAAATGAAATGAAAAGAAACGAAATGAAATAATGCATATGCCAAGAATACATTATTTTTTACAATATGTAGAGTCAGGATATTATAATTAAACCCCATTGTCACTGTATATAAGGGGTATATTCACAGATGAGAATGGGAAAGTTGGAGGTGGACGGCCTAGGCGAACGTCCTGTCCTCAGCATACATAAGGAGCATGGGCCGTAACACCACCACGCTGGCCCCATGCGGGTTGGTGGGTAGAAACAGTCGCAATAGCGACCGGGACCAACGGCTTAACGTGCCTTCCGAAGCACGGAGGAGCTCGAGATCACATGGCGAAGGTAGCTTTGATTTTAATCGAAAGCCAAAGCGTACTAACCACTACGCTACCGAGCTCTGCGGAACTCCTAGGCGAACGTTCCTTGACCAAATCGACGGCTTTCTGAAAAAGGGCTAAGTCAAATCCAACGCAAACGGGTATGTATGAAGCTAGTTATGAGAGTAGAGGAAGAAAAAGAAGTGTGCCAGGATCGTAGCAAGTGGAGATCTGTCATCTCTGCCTACTTCACTGGGAAAGGGGCGTGAATATATGTATATATGTCACTGCACTGTATTCAGTCCGCCCACTGCAGACGTGCAAATATTTGTACATTTACGTTGTACATTTTATTATATCAGAAACAGTTAAAATATAGAATAATTAAAAAAAAATTGTCAAAGATTATAACTGGGTAAACGGATGGTAATTTTATATAAATTACAATTAAAATTATTAAAACAAAAAAAATTTATCAAGGTAGTCAAAACTTTAAAAATTAAACCTACTTTAAATATGACTGACTGGCTCACTTTGCTTGCCAACAGGCTCACCCCCTTTTACAATCATCATCAACCTATGCTCGTCCACTGCTGGACATAGGTATCTCCTAATGCACGCCACCGCTCTCGATCTTGGGCCGTTCTCATCCAGCCCACTCCAGAAGGCCTAGCACGGCCCGGAGAGAAAAAGTCCCCAGAGACATAAATCGTCATTGCCTCTCGCTTCTTCGTTCGCGCGGAGGCGAGAGGCAATGAGTAATTTTGTCTCTGGGGACTTTTTCTCTCCGGCCCGTGCTAGGCCTACAGCCAACCTACGAATATCGTCATCCCATCTTGTCACAGGGCACACACACCGCATTACAATAGTGGATGATATAAATACCTTTGCCTATCTGTACGGTGAACGGGGATAATGTTATAGACAGTCACCGCCGTGGTCGAGTGGTCTGCACGCCGGTCTCAAGGCGCTGCCATCTCGAGAGGTCCTGGGTTCGATCCCCAGTGAAGGCAAGGGTTTGGGTGATGAATTTTCAGACATTTGTTCTCCAGTCTTGGATGTTCATTATATATGTATAATATATATATATTCTGAATAATTATGTGTATTTAAAATATATTTATAAATATATTCCGTCCGTCATCTAGTATCCGTAACACAAGCAGCATTTAGTAGCTTAAAATGGGACTACTTGATAGGTGAATGTCTGTGGATATTTTTTTTTATATATTTATATAGAATCAATAACATAGCCAATACGAATATTATTTTCAATATCGCTGGTCTCACATTTTGCCAGGTGCAATACAACAAGTTCACTCTCTGTTACAATTGGGACTTGAACATACCCAATGTTCAAGTCCCGTTACGAGGTATACCGACGATTTAGCGACGGTTGGAAGAAGTCGCTGGTTGCGGGCGGCGCAGGACCGGTCGTTATGGAGATCATCGTGGGAGGCAAATGTCCAGCAGTGTACGTCTATAGGCTGATGGATGGATGGATGTTAACATCCTTGCCTAACCCTTCGAGGAAAGTTTTATTTATACAAAATATTCTTTAAACATAATAAAGTGTATTTCATTCGTGCATTTTTATGCAGTTTTCACCAGTTAGATGACGAACAGTACTGGACATAGGCCTACCCCTAGGACTTCCTTATCAATTGGTTCTGCGCTGCCCGTATCAGCGGCTTTTCGCGGCCTTCAGCGGATCAAAAGGTATTAAATATACTCGTACTAAGTTGTGTTCTTTGAGTAATTTATAAACATCAGTAGTTAGTAACTCATCAATAGAAAACATTATATTATCTGTGTCGCACCTGTTTAAGCAATATTTATATTGTATTTAACTTTACTTTTATTCTAGGAATAAGTATTAACAGAATTTGTTTACAAAGTCGATAGGAATGCTATACATTATATATTATAATATTTGGTCTGTCCATAATATGCATTCTAAGATCGTCCGAAACATGTCATAAACTTTTATCTGTTCAGTCGGTAGTTAGAATTGATCCGTAGCCGATTTCAAGGTGTCGCTACCTCGCTAACTCAGACGTTATGGGCTCGTTTCGTTATACAAGTTGGAACATTTTCTGGGTCCTTTAAAATAAAAATATTTAAAATAGCTTAATTTACATAAAGAACTTCAATTTTTAAAAAGAAACATAACTGCATTCTCAGTTTTCTCAAAAATGATTACCCAAACCAGGAATCGAATAAGAATTAAATTTAAACTAATCGATTTTAAGTCATTGTTGAAAATAAAATTAATGAATATAATAATAAAAGTTGATTAATAAAACTTTAATTAAATTAAGCAATTTTAAATATAAGATACTTTCGCTCCTGGGCGCATGAAAATTTTACACCTGTATAACGTGATATTTTATATTGCAATAAATAATATATAATAAATAATATATATATATACCTGTGGAGCCAGTCCCAATAGTGGTTGGCTCCACAGGAGTGGTTGCCAAAAGTATCAAAAGATATATAGATAAATTAGACGCAAGTATAGATATCACCATCCTACAAAAACAAGCAGCCTTACACACAAGCATAATTATAAGTAAAGTTCTCGGAGACACGGTATTTGTGAACAACACGCATCAATCAGGCTCATCAGACACAAACATGCAAACCGTTCAAAATACACACACACCTCAAACACAACACACATCACAACAAACAAACACACAAACACCACAATCATAACCAAAGTGAAATATAGTTATAGGGGAATAAATATCTTTTTTCCTGAAGGAATCAGGACGGGATATTTATTAACACCGACAAAACGTCGAGAAACTCAAACGAGTAATAATAATATATATATATATATATATATATAATATAATATATTTCTTTTTAAAAATTACTAAAATTTTCGGATACAATTCAACGTCTTTCAGAACCCCTTTTTATATATAATATTTTAATCGAGTCTATTTTTATTTACTCAATTACCGATATAGTTTATGATATTTTTAGTTTGATGTATTTATAGACAGTAATATTATGTAAAGGCTATAAAATAACCAATAGTATCATTGCCTGCGTACAAAGCTAGAATTAGATATTGTCAATTAGGTAAGTACGGCCATAACGGTTCAGCTTTCACCTGTCGTAGTTTGTAATACCTTATAAGCATTGCTGCATTATGTATTCAAATATTTATATCGAAGTAAGTATCGTAGGATATATAAAATGCAAATAATAATACTTTATATTAATTATATTTGAAACTTATTTTAAGAAAATGAGATGGATAAGTATTGCTTCTGTATGTAACTTGCAATTATTAAGTTTCTTTACATATTTATTTTTTGACTTTTACAAACAGGGACGTAATATTTGTTTCTGCATATATTTTTCATATAACTACGATATTCAAAGTGTTTGTTAAATATGTCATAATAACCATGATTTTTTCTTAAAATGAACGTTGTTAGATTTGTTTATACAAAAATACTTACCCTTATATTTATTAAGAACTTATTCACAACCTAGGGTGCATCACTCACACAATTGTCGCAAACTCGCTATAACTTGTTCAAACTGTCATTCAAATTTGTATTTTGTAAGTTCCGCGGTATGCGCAGGAGTAGATGCGCGCGCGTTTAGCTAGGACGCTTGCGTGATTGTGGCTTTAGCCGCAATCGCTCCGTTCTTAACCAATTCGACAAGTCGCCGGATGCGTATAGCCGCGGACATTCTCAATGTAAATCCTTAGAGGTTTCTTGTAAAATTGTGTAAAAAATACTAAATTAAGGAAGCAAAATTTTACCTTTTCTTTACAATTTTGCAATCGTATAAATAATAGAGACCGATTTTAAATAATAATCATAATGTCTGGGTTAAGGCCTCGGATTAAGGAACCAAAGTTTATGCCCGATGAGCAACAAAACGAGCGACAAACGTAAAATAAAGTGGTATAACACACATACAATATACACAATATAGTCCTGTGGTAGCGGCTCATTAAAAGCAAACAACGCATCTCTTTCCTTGGGTGTCGTAAAAGGCGACTAATGGACTTAGAACTGCACAACCATCCAATAGCTTATAGCGGCTACAGGCTCCCACTGTCACGTTAAGTGCATTCACTGCTTGGTGAACCGCTGACTATGGCAATAGACCGCATTTGCGGTCATTTGCCTAGTCTCTGCTAACCCTAAGGGGATAATAGTCGTGATTATGTATGCATATTTGTACAATATACACACATATCTTCTTCTTTTTCCTGCCCTGTTCCCAATTCTATTTGGGGTCGGCGCAACATGTCTTCCTCTTCCGCTCTCCTCTATTACTCGTCAAGTCAACACTCACTCCCATCCTCATCAAATCATCATTCACACAATCCATCCATCTTTTCTTTGGTCTTCCTCTCCCCACACGCCCATCCACTTTCAAGCCCATAACTTTCCTGGTGACGGAATATTGGCGACTGGCCGCTTCACTCTACATCCTTTTGTCCATTTTTTACTTTTTAAAATGTACTGACAGGTTCCTCTGATGGGGCTGTCAGTCACTTAGTCTTATAGAGCAAGTCGTGTAATTTTATATCTCCGCTG
Organism: Parapoynx stratiotata; assembly: GCA_910589355.1. Taxonomy (NCBI): domain Eukaryota; kingdom Metazoa; phylum Arthropoda; class Insecta; order Lepidoptera; family Crambidae; genus Parapoynx; species Parapoynx stratiotata. Next base: position 7,511,987 of record OU342466.1, read on the forward strand.
TACATATACCTTTACCAATACAGAGCTATAGTTGTTACTTCGTGTTTCTATCAGTAGGTTATACAGTCCACCTCACTCGCTATCATGATGATCATTCTCCCTTCTCATTACATGCCCATACCAAGAAAGTCGTTTTTCTCTCAGTTTATCAGCAATCGGGGCAACAACCAGACTTCCCCTAATATATTCATTCCTCACTCTATCCATCCTCGTCACACCACACATCCACCTCAACATTCGCATTTCAGCTACATGCAATCTTTGTTCGTCCATCCGCTTAACAGGCCAACATTCCGATCCATACATGATGACAGGTCTTATTATAGATTTATAAATTTTTCCCTTCAGTCTTAGGGGAATACGGGGTCACACGCTGTTCCCGTAACCTGCCGGCATTTCATCCATCCTGAGCTAATCCTTGGCTTGACGTCTCGGTCAACATCTCCATCCTGCTGAAGTAGAGATACTATACACACATATACACACACACATATATTATTACGTCTTTACCCCCGAAAAGGTAGGAAGAGCCCAATCTTTTCCAAAAGTCATAATCAAAATTCAAACCAAAATTTTAACAACCAGGGACAAATGTGACATACCAAAAAAAAATATCTCTGCGACCCGATATATCCGAGCATTGTAACGTAACTGCACATGCGCATGCGCATGTTGTGTATCAATACCGAGATATTTACAGAAAACTTGGAAGGAACCTACGACTTTATTTAAAAAATATATTGTGCTTCTATTACCCAATACACTCTCAGTGCTGCTGTGAGAGTGTCAATCAAGCAATCAATCAATAAGTTTATTGCATAAACATAATGTACATAAGATGGTCAGGATTTAATACAAGATCATTATGGACCCCGCCGGAACTTACTATAGGAAAGAAAAGACGAGGACGCTTTTGTTGACATACATTTACTTAATGATGATCCAATGTGTTATAATTAAAAATTGTTTATTAAATATTATCATTTAGGTAATCGTTTGTCGTAATAGAATTTTTTATGTAAAATTTGTTTTAATAGATTAATAATTTTTTTTTTTTAATTAATATATCCGGTAATTTATTGCAAATTTTTAATTGAGGAATTAAATGAGAAGTCAGTTTAATCGGGAAACTGGTAGTATACATTTTTTTTTATTATTGTTTTTCTTTAGAATTCTTAAATTCATCTTTCGCTTTAGAATCTGGATAAAAAATATGTACATCTTGCTTTTATACTTTAATATCATAAAGTAGCCTATCATGTTGCATTTTGCTGAGTCAGAATGATTGCGTCGCAAATTTCAATACGGTGTTGTTTGTTACATAAATGGTTTTTAGATATTTTTTAGTCACTGATTTCTAAACAGACAAAAAGGCTATTTAATAATAGGTTGGGGAAAAAGTTTCTTCACATTTTTTAAGAAAATTCAAAACATTTTTTAATATAGTTTATTTACATTTAACTAAAGTATTTAGGTACCATTTTGTTCGATAACTTTTTGCCATCTTGTAGGTAGGGACATGATCCCATTGCTATAGAAATTTTGGGACTTCTGGTCAAAATACCGCGACAAGTGGTTTTGGCAGTCCTCTCGTGATGTTAACCTGACACTGCCTGTCAATTCCCAGTTCTTCAGCTACGTCGTAACTACTGACATGCCGATCTTGCTCCACTTTTTCAAAAATGGCATCCATTTTATCTGTAATAGGGCGACCAGAGCGACGTGCATCTTTGACATCAAAATTTCCGGATTGAAAACGCTTGAACCAAATTTGTGCTACTCTCACAGACACTGCACTATACATCATAAACATCACATATTTTTTTCGCGGCTTGCGTTGCATTTTTACCTTTTTTGTGGTAAAATTTTAAAATGTATCGAATTTCTTCATTAGATTCACTCATCTTGGCGGTACGAAAAACAAATGAAAATCACACATTTTCCTAATTTAAATTTGGAATTATGTTCTTTAAAATTTAAACTTTCAATGATACCAAAACCAGCCAGATACAAATAGTATAGCCAAAGAGATTTTATTACAAGTTTACATACTATAATGCGAAAAGACTTTTTCCCCAACCTAATATTTGTTGTCTACTATAAGACAGTTTCAAAATTGTTTTTATTGAAATTTATTCTTTTTACAAAGGAAAAACTATTTTAAGTTATACTATTGCCCACATAAACTCTTAAAAGCCATTGATTAAAATTACTTCGCACCTGTTTCTGCTCTGTTTATCGGTCCAACTAAGTCATGCAATCGTTTACTTTGACAACATCGACATTTATATATACATTTATTTTAAACTAGCTGTGCCCGCGACGTCATTCGCGTGGCGATTGATTTAACGTCGTTAAAAGTTTACAAAAAGTTTTTGTGTGTTTGTTATCACTGCATTGTTTTTTTACAAAGTGCTCAACATTACATTCCTACCCATTATTAGCAAAATGTCGATTGCTACGAGTAATAGTTGAACTAAAATCTCTAATTATTAAAATAATGAAAATAACATTTCTTGTCAGTGTCATGTGATTAATTGTTGTCATGACGATAAATCTCTGTGGTTGTGTTATTTTTTACAATGCAGAGAAATTTTAAAATTCGAAATGAAATAACATTTTGACGGAATATGTCACATAATACTCGGCCGAGCCGATATTGATAACCACGGTTACACCCGCGCGGTTTCCGTACCTATGGGAATATCGGGATTAAAAGTAGCCTATGTCCTTTCTCAGGCCCTAGACTATCTGCTTACCAAATTTCAATTGAATTAATTCAGTAGTTTTGGCGTGAAAGCAAGACAGACAGACTGAGTTACTTTCACATTTATAAAATTAGTATAGAAGTATGGATAATTCACGCGCAGCAAAGCCTTTCGCAATACTACGTGAATTATTTTTTTCACCTTTTTATTTATTTTTTGTCCAGATTGTAAGTGCAGTTTCCCGTGGCTTAAAACCTACTACTACTATTAAAGAGTCGTGTGGTAGCGGCTCATTAAAAGAATACTGAAGGTGCCAGCAAGGTGGAGGTCGCTAGGCCTGCATCAAACTCAAACTCAAACTCAAGGCATTTAATCAAATTGGTATCATCAAAAACACTTTTGACAAGTCAAAACAAACAAAATAAATTTAAGTATCCTAAAATTGACAATACCACTACTTTTTTTTCGGCCTGTTCACTACCGGGAGGCCTTGTCTAGAGAAGATACAGGCAAGAAACTCTGCAAGGGTTCCGTCCTCTTCCCTTGGATGTGGTCACGCCCCTTTCCAAGTGGGGTAGGCAGAGATTTTCACTTACTACGATCCTGGCATACTTCCTTCGCTTCTACTACCCTCATTACTTGCCTCATACATACTCTCATTGTCATCAGTTTGAGGTGAATTTGATGAACCACTTCTTTTACTGCAAAACCAAGGTGTGTTCTACTAGACCGGCCACCTGTGGTCCACCTGCAACTTTTCCATTCACATCCGCCTTTGATAACCGACTAGTAAGTCTAATTTCATTCATCTCCTCGACATGCCTATACTAAGCATTCCTTCCTCTATAAGACTACTACTTCTGTCTTATTTCAGTACGTCTAATCATCTTTCAAAGAGGCTCCGTGTAACTTACGGTGTCACTTAAATAAATAATATTTGAAGTAAATAGTAACATAGCATTCAGTACATTATTCAAACTAAGGGTAGACTTTTGAAAAATTTGTTGGTATCAGTTTCTTTATTTCCAAGGTACGGAGCTTCGTTCGCATTGCACACAATAATTGCAATCGTTCTAATTTTAAGTAGGTGAAGTCAAGAAGACGGCTTTTTATAATCAATCTAAAGGTTATTTTAATAGGTAATTGTAGTAATAAAATATAATGTAATGTTTATATGCGACGTCAAAACATTTGCCTACCTCTTTCGAAATACTAATGACTTAGGTACTTTGCAGATAGATGTAAGAAAACAAAACACAGTTTCATAATTTCTTTGCAGTTTTTCGTAATATTTGGCAATAAAACACAGTAAGGTGCTTGTTAAGAATATAAACAGTATATGAGGTGTATGGGTAACTTAAAGCCTCTAATAAATCGGGACCAATAGCCAAGAGGACTTCTGAGCACAAAAAAATACTACTTTAAAAAATAAACTGTTTGTGTTTTGGGGCTAGTTTGTTTCCTTGTCTGTTGATCGGATTCCTTCCCCCTTATTTTAAACTATATAGGTTCACGGATTCGATTCTGAAATTCACGTCCTGTCTCGCTCTATTTCTCCGCAATAAAAAGTGACAGCAATAGAGATTCCGTGAGTTCGTTTAGTTTCCGACAGTTTAGAATAGAGGGGCAGGAGCCTGGTGTCAAAAAATACCCATCTGTGTACACCATCTCTGGAGTCCAATGTGACAATCGGACTTTAGAAAACGCTCAGCCTGATTAAGAATCAGAATTAATTTTTCATTACAAGTCAGAACTGGACTAATAATTTTATTAATGATAACGTTTGTGACGATGCTTGTTCTATATATAAGCTTCCCTAAAAAACCTAAATATCGTAACACTAAAAACACGCGCAGTTAACGCGCGTGAAAAGAAGATCCAAGAAGGACCCGCCACATTTGAAGGGACAAAAGAAATTTATTAATTCAACTATTTGATTCTACTTTATTGTAGCTGCATAAAGGGAAAGTTATTAAAATAATGATAAATTATCTTCAAAATATACTTATTCGATCTTATTAAGTATTTAACTACAAACATTTATAGTTTCTATGGCTGTGTGTGATGATACAAGTATAAATGACATAGCTTATATAACTATTCAATTAAAAATAATTTGTAAAATGGAAAACAAAGAATTGCGTTCAATTTCACCCGTGAACTGGTATACAAAGTTTCTAAGCTACTGTAGCAATTAAATATTGTACCATGTTAGCACTTACAATTAAACAAAAAATCATGTCATGTTTAAAATTACTTAAAATTATTTCATTGGTACAGTAGTGTAATAATGTGTTTAAGGAGAACTTCATATGTTACGGTTATATTATATTTAAATGCTATTTGAAATCTGATACGAAATAACTACCTACTTTATATAAAGACATCTCTAAACTATTCTACTGGCACATTAGCTTATAATAATTTAGCTGTAAAATTAAATCTTTCTTTTTCATAAACTTATATAAAACTTATTAATAACTATATTATAAATTATTTAAACATTTAACCATCCTCTAGGATAACAACACACTACACACCAATCTAAACAGGCTAGGACTACAAGCGTCCGGTATCACCCAGAAACGAAACAAAATGACTTCGAAAAAGCTCATATCAAACCATCCACCAAGATAAAATTATTTTCATCATTGACTACATGGAAACAGGGATCATCCGATCATGAATTTATTCCGGAAATAACCGGACAATACTCTGGTTTTCTCCGTCCAGTGCCGGACGCCTATAATCCAAGCTTTATACTTTGTCTTCACAAATACCTCCAACTTCATTATTTTTTCTGGATGGTAATTCATTTGTAACTATGTCTAACGAACCATTTTTACTAAGTCCGCAAATAGAGAAAAGTTTACTCCCCATATTATGTTTCTTAACGCAGTAGAGTATAATTATCAATAAAGTAAGCAATACAACGACGACACCAACGATAATTGGTGCGTTCTGGTCCATATCACCCGTATCGGCTTTGGCCAGGTTAGCATTTTGCGTCTTCAGAAATTCTTCCAATGTAGAAAAGTATTCGAGAATACCTGCAGTGGACAGTTCGGTTTCCCCAGTTATGACTTCAAGCACTCTCCTCCAATTTTCACTAGCTCCCAAAGACATGCCTTCACTGTAAAAAAGTATACTTATACAGGTATTCTTTGGTTATTGAGCTTCAAACTAAGACTTAATTCAAATTGAAGAGTTCAGTTGGAAACAACCAATTATGTATTTAAAGCGACATGCATAATGTAATATGCCACCTCGTCCTATATATTGTCGACTGTAAGTGCTAAATGGATAATAAGGCATTGTCTTGATGCAAATTTTCCTGTAATTCAATCTTTCTATTCTATCTGCTTAACTAAGGTAAAATAACTCTAGATTGAGATATTTTACCAACTACCGGAGAGTAAATGAATTTCTTAACTTAACACGGGATATACACGTATATTTTTAACATAAAGATTTTCTACTGGTTTCAGAGCTAAATATTTAAAGGAACTTTAAATTTATATCGTTAATTATTATAATTTTTGAGAATTTTACCATTTCTGTGTGTTTTACTAAACTATTCCATGGAGGCTAAACGACAGGCTTGCGGCCTATTGAATAGTTTCAAATGAAGTTAACAAAAAATAATATTATTTTCGTAAGATCCTATTCATATGGAACTCGGTGGCGTAGTGGTTAGTACGCTTTGGCTTTCGATCGAAAACAAAGCTACCTTCGCCATGGCCAGGCCGTGGATGGCTGGTCAAAACTTTGTGATCTCGAGTTCCTCCGTGCTTCGGAAGGCACGTTAAGCCGCATTGGGCCAGCGTGGTGGTGTTACGGCCCATACTCCTCATGTGCTTCTCCATGAGAAAGGTCTGTCCCAGCTTGGGACGTTAAGCTGAGGACGACTATTCATATTACGAATAAAAAGTAAATAATTGTTACCTAAGCAGTTTTCCTGCTTCCTTCACACCGTGTAAAGAGCATTCGTGCAAAGGTCCCGTGTGGTTGGCACGCCTGCACAGCGACCTCAGAATTTGGAATTTCAGCACGTGCGATACTAAATACCTGTAAGACAGAGAAAACTGACATCATCATTACGATTTGAATACGCGTTGCTCCCCTAACGAGTAGACAGGTCATGCCATCCACTAGGCACAATATGAATATGCATTTAACTTTGGTGTTGACCGTTAGCCAATCGGCGCTCAGCATCAAATCTTATCCGTAATCGGTGGCTGCCGATTAGCTCTCCAGTCGCATTCCGTCTTCCTCATTGGTGCTACATCAGTACCCCATGCGCAGCTATTGGCAGCTATCACCTCCACGTAACGGTCACGCCCACTCAATACCAATGAATAATGCTGCTACTTATAATAATTTCATTTGTATTGTTGGGACACTGACGTCACATACCTGACGTCGCATCACGTCACATCGCGTGATATCTGCAGCAGCCAATGAGAGGTGTCCACGTTGAACCTCTTTCCACCAACCGGGGGCATTCGCATTCGATATTCGCACAATATACGTCAACTTATACGCATCTTATATTTTTTGTAATTGAAAATCGCAAGATATTTTCATTTATCACCATCGACGCGCACCTTTCTCAACTCCTATTTTGACTCGGAAATGAATCGCTTAAGCATTAGATGAGACTCGCTGACCTTGCGATAGAAACTTAGAAGACTATTGATTGATAGATGAGTTTTTGAATAGTAAATTAGGTGATGGCACGTCCGTCTCAACTCGGCTACCGCTACCTTTTAAGTAAATGCATACTTACGTTATATACTGTCCATGAGAAACGACGTGATATTTTGCGGCTGGATCCAAGTCACTCTCATTTCTTGGCATCGGAGCAGAAACACCTGTTTCTTTTACTCTGAAAGAGAGAACAGAAGACATTTCATGGCCATACTAATAGACCTCATGTTGTAATAGACCTTTGGTCTATTTTTTTTTTTTTATTATTATTATTTATGGCAACAAACAGTCGTACATGGAAAAAGTAGTACTATGGTTACAGAATATAATATTTTTCATTGACCTATAGTGCCAGTAATTTAAGTATTTTTTTTACAATTCATATTGAGAGGTTTTATGTAAAAACATGGTACAAACTTGTAAGGAGATTTGATTTGATAAGGAGACTTAAAAGTAATTTCATACGAAAACACAGCAGTTACAAGTTCATACGAAAACAATAAAAGTAAATAATTACAAGCTCATCCGAAAACAATAAAAATAAATAGTTACTTAAATAATAAATAATTACATGGTACATTTGAGTGCTAATAGTTTCTTTAGCTTGACAAGTGAAATATTAAAGATATCTATATCATTAAAGTCATTATTGTACATGTTGGTGGAACGATAAATAAAAGAATTTCTTGTGTATAATTTAGTAAGTGTTGATGGGACAAATAATAATCGCTTGCGAGAGGACCGCATCGGTAAGCGCGCACGGCCTACGAAATTAATTCTACCTAGAAGTACAGGATAATCAATTAAATTGTTGAGTATTTTATAAAGGAATATAATATCAAATATGTTTCGTCTATTTTTAAGGGTTAGTAGTTTATTTTCTTGTAGAGAGGATTCATATGTTTCATTAATTGAGTAAAAACGGTAATTTAATGACATTACAAACTTTTTTTGGACTTTTTCTAATCTATTTATATGGATTTGATAGTAAGGATTCCAGACAGTACTGCAGAAATCTAAAATAGATCGAACATAAGCGAAATATAATATTTTAAGCGTATTTGCATGTTTGAACGGTTTACTTATTCTAAGAATAAAACCAAGATTTCGAAACGCTCGGATGATGATATGGTCGATATGATTTGTAAAGGATAACTGTGAGTCCATAATCACACCCAAGTCTCTAATGGAGTTTACTAATTTAATAGGGCTGTTATTTAATCGGTATTCATATTTGATTACTTGCGATTTGCGGGTATAAGTCATAACGCTACATTTATCAATATTTAAAAATAACTGATTAATTTCGCAATATTTTTCTAATGATTTTAAGTCCTCCTGCAATTTTATGCAGTCTTCATGTGTCTTTATAATTCTAAAAAACTTTGAATCGTCTGCGTATAGTAGGTGATTGCTATGATTGAGGGAATTTCCAATATCATTAATATAAAAGGAGAATAACAAAGGTGCGATGTGTGATCCCTGAGGCGTACCAGAGGGCACTGGCAGGAATTGGGAGCGGTATCCCTTTACGCAGACAGCTTGACTTCTGTTTGTGATGTATGACTGGATCCATCTCAATAAACTGCCGTGTATGCCGGCTCCTCTCAACTTCCGTATCAGCAATATATGACTAATTTTATCAAAAGCTTTGGAGAAGTCGGTGTACACTACGTCTACCTGACAGTTGTCGTTGAGGGCCTGTGATAAGTGTTCCACAAAATTGATCATGTTAGTTTCTACGCTACGTTTTTTTAGAAAACCATGTTGTTGCTCAGTTATGAAATTTCTATAAGCAAGATATATCTGAGCCGTTACAATTTTCTCAAGAATTTTTCCTAAAACACAAAGCTTAGAGATGGGTCTATATTCAGTGATCTGGTTTCGTGTTTTATTTTTTGGAATTGGTGTAATCAAAGATTTCTTCCAGGCCATAGGGAAAATACCAGAAGCAAGAGAGGCTTCGAATATCATTGTAAGGGGCAATGCAAGCTCCTTGGCGCAGTTTGAAACAAGGAGAGGATGGATCCCATCATAACCGGCCCCTTTATGAATATTCACATTTTTGAGTTCCTTAAGAACCAAGTTATAATTTATATCTATGCAACTCATTTCCAAAGGGGACACAGAACTCTCAAACGACAACTCATTGCCTTCAATCGTACTAGGAATCACAAATACAGAACTAAAATACTCATTAAAGGCTTCACAAATGTCGTTTCCGTCCGATAAGGATGTGTCCTTATAAGTCATATATTCTGGAATATCGCTATTTGATTTTTTGGATTTGATATATGACCACAGAAATTTGGGGTTCTCACGTATTTTATTTTCAGAAAAGGAAATGTAATTTATGTAAGTCTTGCGTTCTAATTTCTTTAGTCTTCTTCGTAACATAGAAAAAGTGCGATAGTCCATATAATTACCATAACACTTCCATTTTCTGTGATATCTACATTTCTCATTTGATAATTTTATATGTGAACGAGTGTACCAGGGCGGATATTTTTGCTATTAGAACCCGAACTTAGCATGACGTTGGAATCCGCTTAACTACCATTGGGTAGTTCCGCGTATCTGACAGATCTGACAATTTAAGTTTTCACGTGCAATCCACGCTAAAAAGCAACTTATTAAGTTTTAACCTTCCCCTGATAAAATTGATTTATTGCAGATACGCCGACTTTACGTATGGTAGATTCACGGTTTTGCGCTCGTATACTATTTAATAATCTCTATTGCACCCATAAGAAAACTTAACAAAACAATAGTTGGTAAATATAAACAGGGCTATAAGCTTGCTGTATGTTACTGAAACAAACTAATTTTGCCAATTATCCAATCTACCTCAATTTAGGATTCCTACAGACAGTCAGTCATTAATGTTTACATAATTAGATAAAATGTTAGGGATGTCAAATCGTAGATATTACATATCAAAGTTAAGGAAAGTAATAAGCTTAATACAATAGAAACATCTATTGCTTGCGAACACCGGTGTTCGCAGTGACAACCAAGGGGTTAACAGGTAACTACAAAATACATGCATACAAACCATGGTGATTTACTGAGAAATCTAAAATAGGAAATAAATCCCTTAGGATATTAAATAACAAGAACATGATTCTCGCATGTAGTAGGTTTAATTATTATTTTTGATTATAATGATTTGCGTAGTGATTTAAAAATAATAATATTGCGGTAAAGAAAGTATCTATATTGCAAAGAAAGAAAGCAGAAAGCTTTAGTTTTGTTGTAATAATTAAGTGTTTAATTTTATAATAATGTTCCTCTTAGAAATTGCTGTGCTTAACAAGGTCGTTATTGATACTTTAAAAATATTGTCAGCTTTAATTTACATAAGGAATGCAATAAACGATTTGATTTGATTGGAAATCTTCCTTAGATTTGCAAGATATACCTACATACTAGGCCACAATTCTTAGCACGTCAGAGCTTGCCTGTCTTATATAAAAAAATATTCATCTTGTCCACCGTACGCTTAAGTTTCTTTCATATCCCATGTTTTACAAAAAAAATATCCTTTGGCTCCTAAAGCATATTCCTGTAAACACCAACAGAAATATTTATTACGCCCTAATTATTTTTATTGAAATAATGACAATTCTAAGGGATTTGTAGTTCCACTTCTGTTACTAATCACGCAACATAAACAACACCAATCACAAAGATAATCAGGATATAACCGATGAGTTCACAAGGTCTACCTCAAACTCCTAACCGGCCTGAAAGAGTTCAAGGTGGGAAGATCAAGGTGCTAATAATTTGGCGATAAGGTTTCCTACACTCAATAATGAAGTTTAAGGTTGGTATTAAAGTTGTCCGCTTAATTACTTTTTTATTAGAGTAACTATTCAAGGTTAATAAGAAGAGCATACTTGACGCAATTTTGCAAGCGAATAATATTCTATATGTCCGTTAACAACATTGAAATAGGAAATACTATTAAAGCATACACAATATTTTTATGTATTTTTGATATATCTATGTGGCCTTAAATAGATACCTACGTCCGACTTCCAATGCATTAATTGCTTCCATCATCTTACATCATAGGTAATACTAATTCATAATGTAGAGCGTTCACAATTAATAGTTTATTTTAAATAAACAAACCAGCGATAGAGAAAAACATTTCATTTTCACTTGAATATAACCTTGGCAGCCTTTATTTTCTTGGGCATAACATATTTTATGACGTCTTAGAAGTCCTAATGAATAGCCCTTTAAATGTTATTTAAGAGGCGGCTGCCAAAAAAGAGGCGATTTTTAAATCTATTTTCTCAAGTTCATGTACAACCTGCACATATAAATTGTTTAGTATATGAATCTTCATACTTTTATCTCGGTCGGGGTAGAAAAATATATATTAAAAACAAACTTTTGTTAGACTTTTGTTCTTCATGTGCAAGCAAGCTGCATCGAAGTTCTCAAAATGAGTAATATTTATTTATTTCTTTAATATATCCGAATACTTACTAGATTCTTTTTTAATAATTACTAGATACTTCGAAATAAATACCTAATAACGTATTCTTGCTTACACTTGGCATTATTGTGTGTAATAATGGGGATCCTTTTTTTGCAACTTCATGCCTGAGTCTTATGATTGTATAAGTTACAAAGATGTGCCTCCACGTTTTGAGTGACCCTTCATTTGGCCCCGCATTTTTGGTTTATTATTATTTTGCTCTTTATAGAAACGTGGGCATTTTTTATTTTTAATGTAATGTTCTATCTATTTTATTGTTTTTAACTACGCACAGCGACATCTATTGGTTGGCGGTTTAACACAATAGATAGATGGCGCTGCACGTATAGTCTCCATTCAAAACCTGAAAGTTGTTGAAATTTGGTCCTGAAAGTGCTCGTAGAAAATTGAAAGTAGTTGCAAGTTGCATTGTCGCCAGGTTCTAAACTATTCACAATGTTTCAGCTCGATAGCCAGTCCGGACGTGCCACAAAATTGAGTTACAATCCAACCGGACAAACAAAGAGACAAAAAGACAAACAAGAAAGTAAGTTAATAAAAACGTGGTAAATTACTTCGCGAGGGGAATTAGATAACTACGAGTATCAAAGTTGTTCCAAAGAAACAACATTGTTATGAACAAGTGTAAAGCGAAGGCCCTAAAGGTACTTTGCTATCTAAATAATACTCATAAATTACCTGAGTTATTTTGACATTCTCACCTTAAATCCCACCAATTTTGATTCCATTTTTCCAGACTGCTGTTGCCAAATACATCCCACCTCCACTTATCAAGAACATACGCGTAAGCCATCATAGGGAACTTCTCTAACGCCACCCAAAGTAGATGATTCAAACTAACTTCGGGTCCTACTGTGTTTTTCACAAGGTTCAAATTCTTCAAATAGTCCGGTGAAGTTATCTGGATGGCTACGATGTCCGATATCGCATCATGGAAAGCTAAAAATAAGATAGTATATATATAGTTGTTTTTATTATTAATTATCGAAAAAAAAGGTTGAAAATTATAATAAACGCCCATTGGTTGGCTTTATCATATCGGTATAAAAGTGGATGCGGAGAATGATATCTAATCCCGTGGGTTACTATGGAACAAAATTTAAAAAGATTTTTCACTTTTTGATTTTAAATAGTAAAAAGGGAATCATAAACATTTTCAGTCAACTTTAAAAATTGTAATTAACAATATGATCGATTGATCCTCTTATTATTTTCAATTTGCGCATTTTCTCACGCTATGCTTTTTATTTTGCTACAGCTGGCGGAATTATGCAGTATAAGTATAACAGTAAACAATACAATATTAAATTGTTAAGGAATTTTATCATATATTATGGTCACTATCATAATAAAGTACTAGATTGTTATTTATAGTTTTTTTTTCTAGGGTGCTTTTATTTTGCGTTTTAACACCTCCGCATTTGTTTTTATTTTCTCTCTTACCCGGATTAGGTCCATCTCTGTATAGCAGAGGTAATCCTCTGTATTGTTTGAAGTACTGAACATGTCCAAGTAGACGTGCTGCTCTTGATAGACCCAAAACCACGTCTGTCACATTTTCTCCGCACCATTTTATTCTAAAATTTAAAAAAGTTTTTTTAAAGATCCACGTTAATATAAATATGAGAAAGATCTCCGAGATTTTCTGCTCAATTTGCGATTTACACTGCAAATTCATTGTGGTCTTATGACCTTAAATACACATAGCATGACCTATACGAGCTCAAGAGGTTGCGAATTCAATCCACGTCCCTACCACTAACTCATATAACATAGGTAAGGGTACATTAAAAACTTTTTTATACTCGTAGTTACAGTTAGATTTATCGATTGACTGTCACCGTGCCCAGTGCAAACTCGCCCTTTACTACAATGAGACCTGAATATATGGTGAAATATTTTGGGTATACTTCAATATACTTCAACCTCACAGGAAAGGCGCAGGCGAATTATAATTATTTCTCTTTTTGATGAAGTAGGTCTAACATAAAATATCTCAGCTCATATTTTTCCTGACAATAAAATAAGGAACCGTAGACATCATACTTACTTATAATGTATTCCATCACACATGTCATGACTAGATGGTAAACAATTTGCAGTCGCCATTGTTTCATTGATATTTTCAAAAGAATCTTTAGCACTCTCGAATCCTAGAGACATGAGGAACTCATCAACAGCATTAAAAAGTTGTTTTGAATGTATAGTTTCATTACTTAGGGGTCTAGGATGAATGTACTGAGGGTATGCAGCTACTGTTGGATATATAGATTGCCACTCTTGCGCCCACAGGTTACCTAAAAGTAGCAATATTTTTCATTAGTAACGAGTTGCTAATAAAATCATTTAGGAGCTTTATGAAGAAACATTTGTTTCTCAAAACGTACACATCGTATTGCCGAATGATAAGTATTCTTATACGCGATTTGAATATAATTATTATTCATTTTATACTTAATAACAAATGTAATATTGGTTGTGAACAGAATCACTTGTACGTGGAATACAATACGAGTACGAGTTTTTAGATCTTAATAGTTGACATAAAATTTTGATAATAAAAAAAATTTAATTATCACTTTACCTAAAATATGTGCTGGTATCAGATTACCGTTTCCTTCTAACTCTTCTTTATATACACTTTTTAGTTTGTTTCTTACGTAATTATGCAGTAAATCGTAAAGTGGTTTGATTTCATGCCAAATCCTGTCCACCGTTTGTGTAAAGTTGTTATCTTCAAAGGCATACCGCCACATATCTCCTGCGTCAGTGAAGTTCTCAGATTGTGCCACTCGGTTCATCCTTACCACGTAATCCTTGAAAATCGGGCGAATTTTCCTCCCGGTCGCATCTCTATAAGCCTTCCAATAGTATGCTAATTCTTTTGAGTCATTACTTGTTCTAAATATTGATATAACATCTGAAAAAATATTTCATCATATTTTAAATTGATATTAGAGTACACGGTGAAAGAGCAAGCAATATTTCAGAAAACCATCGAGAAAAGTGGTTATAAAAAACAATATAGCCCGGTTTCTCACAGGCATAGATCTAGTAACGGGTAAATTTATTAGACTATATAAAAAATTTCAGAAGGTTTTCGTAAAATCTTATTCCATACGAAGTATTATCCAACCAACAGGTTCAATGGTCTAACATACGGGGTGTACGAGACATTTTATGACATGCAAGCTCATAGCTTTTAGCCTCGGCATATTGTTAAATGAACTTCTTTGATGAAATAATTTATTTATTTAGTGCATTTAAAATATCAATATTTCTTGACACAGAGATTCTAATGAAATCATAGAAATGTTTTAATGTGTTTTTTTTCTCTAAACTGTTATCTATACCTACTATACAACAAGTAAATAGACCTAGACACGGAACACTAATAACTTTTTCGTTTGTTGCTCATAAAACAATCATCATATTTGGTTTTGTTATTAGGGTTAACTTTTACAGCTTAACAAATGACTTTATAATTACCACAACAATGCATTCTAAATATACATAATTTAGAGTACGCTGGTAGCATATAAATAGGTTCGATAAGGAATACCTGGCTAAGACTCTTGGGAGTTTTTATTTTGATTTTGTTATCTGTATAATTGTGTAATCTGTATAATTGTGGATATTAACACGTGATGACTATCAAGTCCATTGACTATCAACCATAGAATATCGAATGAATAACATAAATATTAAGTCAAATCTCCGTTTCAAGATTGAAAAAATAAATTTTATGTCACTTGTCTTACACGGTTCCTGGTCTATGGCCGCAGGTTCATCCGTAGTTAGACCTAAACATATCAGGCAAAATGTCTTTGCAAATACAGGTCTCAATGATATTGCAAAGTTATGTGTATTTTAACTAGCTTTTGCCCGACACTTCGTCCGCGTGGAATAGTTACTTTGGGATAGAGTGATATTATATAGCCTATTTCAATAAATGGGCTATCCAAGACTTTATAATATAAGTATAGATTATCTTTCTCGTCGAGTCGTGTGGTAGCGACTACGAGAACTACTACTACGATTACGACGAGAATAGAAAGATAATACATACATACATATAATCACAACTATTACCCCCTAAGGGTTAGTCTAGGCAAAAGCACCGCAAAAGCAGTCAATTGCCATAGTCCGCGCTTCACCAAGCAGTGACTGCACTCAGCGTGACAGGCGGTGAGCCCGTCGGCGCTACAAGCTATTGGATGGTTGTCACCTTTCACGACACCCAAGCGAAGAGACGGGTTGGTAGTATTATAAGAACACTACACCACGCACGTACTATTTATCGCCATCAGCCTATATACGTCCCACTGCTGGGACAGGCCTTCCCCATGGAGAAACACATGAGGAGTACTATTTATAATGTAGAGATATCGGTCAATACAATTTTTGTTTATATACTTTTATACAAAACTACCTACTTAAATAGAAAGGAAATATCCCCTTGCAACCTAAGAAATTATTGCTCTGTAATTTCGTGCCTAAACAAAAAAAATATTGATTTTGTACCGATTATTGTCCTTGTCTCTTCTCCTATACAGCTTGTTGTGTTATATGCACACAATGTTACTCTGCTCCAAATACGCTGCATGGTATCAATTTCTTCTCTTTGCTTGAACAGAATAAGAAAAAAGATTTTTCAAGCGAACATGAACTAGAACAGAAATATTAATCACAAGTTCTGTGCTTCATTATTTAGGTTATTCAGCCCAAGATATTTTTACTTCTAAGTCCTTTATGTAGTCTTGAACATGAACATATGTACACTTTTGACAGTAAATGACTTCTATTACAACAAAATTAGGGCCTTCATTGCTCAAAGTATATACATGTTCACAGTCCTGACAGGACGTACACACAGAACAAATAAACGTTGTATTTATTACCTTGCTTTGCGGCATTTGTACGTTTGTACCCCGCTCCTTTATAATTCTAAGTTTCCTAACCATCTTGGGATCATGTTCTATTTGCTGGTCATTAAAATATTTATTTTTCAATATATTCCAATACTGTATTTTTATTTCATCTTCTTCTGCGGCAACTCTTATCTAGTCGAAAGCCAATAAAAATTCTGGTTAGCTAATAGATGTTCACAATTTTATGACATAAAAACGGATTTTCTACCAATAATAAAATTGAGGATAAATGTCAGCATCATTATTGCGAACCTGAAAAATTATAATTTATATTGGGTCCTTACCTATGAAATTGGTGTTTTTATTATGTCTTAGCAATTTGTCCGTAACTATTAAGTTTCAGAAAATTCTTATAAAATAATTGCCTCTTCCAGAAATAGACCATATATTTGAGCTCGTATTATTTAATTTGATAATTTTTTGCAAGTTTAATTGTGTTAAAATTAGACACAAAGACAATCATTTTTAACTGCCTCCCGAATACATTATTTGATTTGAATTAACGTAAAAACGATGAATAATTGTTATCAAGCGTGTTCACACACATATTGCTAAAGCTTGTCTAATGATACATGCCAAATATTATTATCTCTGGATTTGTCGTTGTGAAGAAAACTGATAAAATGTTAGTATGTAAAATGCAGACATCCAAAATCTCCATACAAAACACCAATTTTATAGGTAAGGACCTAATATAATAAGGATTAACTGCTAACAACCTACACTAGAAACCGTCCAGAAACAACGTAAAAGTTTACAAGATAGGTCATACATCCTTGTAAATTCTTACACTGTGCTTAAGTTAAGACACGTTAAGTTGTTGGTTCTCGCTACTACTAATACTGTTTCTACAAAACCACATTTGGTCAACGTAGTGATGTTAACCCGTTATCTATGTTTCTTTCATTTAAGAAAGCCTGTGCTCGCGTATAAAATAGTGATCATAAGATTTACCATTCTATTCTTCTTATTCTCGTCGTTTATATCAGTGGCATAAGACCACAATGCTTGCTGAGACGTTTTACATACATCCAAACTTAAATTATCCATTGCTTCCATAAAGGTATCAAGCGTAAGGTTTTCTTTGTCTAATTCATCTAATTTTGTTTTAAAAGTGTCGATGTCATCATTATTTACTATGATTGAATTAGGGTCTAAAACAGTCTTCATGGCGTCGTCTAAAAATTTCTTATCTTTCTCTTCTATGTCTGTTTCTATTTCATGTCCACTTTCATCCGATTGTTCCATGGTTCTGTTTCCCTTTACCAGACTTTTTTCATCAGCCGACATATCTGATGTTGGGCTCACTCGAATCTGGAATGCCACTGCTATCACTGCCATTAGCACGATAAGTGCCAAGTGCTGCAAGATGTTACATTTTTCTCAATTTCACAAACTAATATGACCCAAAACTAAATATGTTTATCTAAAAGACTGTGAAGGTAGATACAGGAATATACACCTAGCTTAGCAAGTTACCTTCATGGGACGAGAATCTAATAATAGAATTCAATAATATAATACTCGTAATTAACATCCGAGGTAACAATAGCATTTCTGTAGACAGGATGCAAGAACGTTATTATATTTCGATGCAAAGATAAGAAAAGGACAATGATGGACACAGCTCGAGACTCAGCATCTCATGTACAATTCAACAATAGTCCAAACAGTTATTTAATGACTACATCCTTATCTAGAGGTATTATACCATTCAATTCAATTCTATATAGGTAGCAGGCTTAATCATAGCTCGAACTGGATCTTCTTTACGTACCTACGCTGTGTAGATATTTGTATACTGTGATATTTTGTATGCATACTCAACATCAAAACAGAATTTTTAATGTCCTTATTAAAAGTTAGAGCATTAATATTAAGGCCTTTTAGTATTTGATCTTTATGAAATAAAATTGTAAAGAAAAAACAAATGACACTGCCCAGTTATGATGTAAGCAGTTCCTTAGTCCCAATAGGTACTTAATTGGTTTATTGGTGCGTTATCGTTCCACAAAGTTATTTCAAACTAGGAACTTGTAAATAGAATGTTACGATCAGCAACTTTATCGGTAGTTTTCTTATAACAATGTTTACTCTTACTGCGCTTATGTAAGACGTTAGAGACCCATAATTTGTGAAATGTACCTTGTAATTTTACAATTATGACTTCAATAAAAATATTAATCATCTAATAAATAAGTTCTTTAAGTAACCAGAAATTGAATAATAACATTGCTATCTTATTTTTTTAAATACAGATATTACGAAAATCGTACAACTAGTTTTTTTTTTTTAATAATTGTGCAAGCAAATGTATTTTCATTCATTTTGCCCTGCACATGCACTATCATCATCACGTTACTATAGATATCTACATGCAATGCCACCTGAATTCATACAAAAAAATTATGATTTATTTCTATTATTATTTACACAATGAAAATACCTACAAAGAACGTCATTGTTACTCAGGAACTGCCCAAATGCAAAATTAAAACACTCGGCACTACTGCACTACATCTTAAGAAATTTACGATGGAACACTATAGTGCACTTCTACCGTGTTAATGATGACAAGGCTACACTGTTTGTTAATACTGGCAACTGTTTGGTCGTTTTGTGGTGGATTTTTCAAATCGCAACAATCGAACGCGGATTTTGTTTTGAAAACGTGTTACGGTCCGCGCGACCTGTCGCCGTGCCCCGGCGCATTGTTATGCGATTGAAATGCCTAACTCAATTCAATACCCACACGTTCTCGTGCGACCGGACGCCGCTCCTGACACCTTACTACCATCCTTTGTTATCATTATCAATTAACTCGCCCAACTAATACGACAAAGGCACGATGTTCTACCACTTCTAGCCAATTACATGCTTAATATTTCGTAATACCTTTATTGTCTACGCTAGATGCGCTTGCGTTATTGAAAGAGAAATGTGCATAATGCTTATAAACAATGAATCTGAAATAGTTCAAATATTACAACCGGCTATTTCATAGTTAAAGGTTGAGAAATAAAACAACATTGCTTAATAACTTTAAAAGGCATATATTAATCATCATATAGTTACTCACAAACTTGTAGTCATGTGCTGAGATATACACAAAACTATTACTTCATTTGACTCTTTATAAATTTCGCTAATATATCCGCACCTCCTTGGTCGATTTCCACGTAACCATATGGCTCTAATGCTTTCTTCGTTCTATTAAACCATTTGTTGACATTTGTGTATTGACTGAAGTCATACTCGAAAGCCTGAAATTATAAACATATTATTTATTACAAGAAAAAAAATTACATTCGAAGGAGTCCCCCGACTGATGAATCACGTTACAGAAGTAAGTCTACCTTTGTGTAGAACTACAATCGTGTTTAAGTAAACAAGATAAGCCTGTTTAGCTTACCTAAAATTGCACTAAATTTATTGGGAAAAGAAACTACTTTGGTGGGCCCTCAAGCCTGCATTGGCGAGCTACCACAGGATAATTTCTCTCCGGTAGGCATCCCCAACGAAGTGGGCCGACGATCTGGTGAAGGTCGCAAGAAGTCGCTGGAAGCGGG
Organism: Parapoynx stratiotata; assembly: GCA_910589355.1. Taxonomy (NCBI): domain Eukaryota; kingdom Metazoa; phylum Arthropoda; class Insecta; order Lepidoptera; family Crambidae; genus Parapoynx; species Parapoynx stratiotata. The sequence goes on from OU342466.1 coordinate 7,532,418, forward strand.
CGGCGCATGACCGTTGTGGAGGGGAGGCCTATGTCCAGCAGTGGACGTCATTAGGCTGATGGATGGATGGAGGCATCCCCCTTAGGGATCTAACCACCGGGAAGAGCCTAAGGACTCTAATAGAGCACTCGACGCGAAGCGGAGAGGAGCATTAGAGAAGCTCGCACCTCAGCTCGTAATGGCTACTCCTGGCGATTTTGTTTATTTCTTACTAAATAAAAGCTGGCCAATAATCTGATCGTTTTCAGAACACAATTGCGGAAGAAAAGATGTTTGTCTTCGAGTGTGGAGTCTAGGACTGCCGATATAAGTAAACGAAAATGAATAACACTTACATCTAAGCACGTGAATGTTACAATCATTGAAATATCAGCGATGGTCAGATTGTTACCAGCTGCGAACGTCTTCCCTTCTAGCATGTTATCAAACCAGCCAATAGCCTCGTTTAATTTTTCTTCCTTTTCTTCATCCATGGGAGCTCCATGCATTATTCTGGGACCCTGTTAAAGGACATAAATGAGTATAACATTGTATTCGCTTAACAAAATTACGAGTATACAGTGTGATCAATCCAAGCGCTCGCGGTAATGTTTTTTTTTGTTTAGTTATTTTGTATCTAAGATATGTAAAATGTATTTGTCGATTTTAAGTGCCACGCTGGGCCTATGAAATAAATATTTTTTTGATTTTGAAATGGATCACTGGGGAGAAATCTGTAACTATGTGACAAAGCGAAATCTGTTCATAGGAACCATGACGACGATTTTTGATAAATTAGTATTGGCATTCAAATTATTTTTTTCAACTCTCAATTAAACGCGAATACAAATAAACCATCGTAAAATCGTAAAATAAAAGGATTCATAGCCAATGATATCATGAAACCCTCAGGAGTAGTCGGACGAGTGGCGCACCTAGTTGCAGTGCAAGTAGCAGTAAAATCAGTTAAATCGCCGATGTATTAGATGTTTCTGTTTCCTCTGAGTCACGTGCTCGGTAGTCACAAATCGCTGACCCTCGTAGCGGATACAAATAAATGGATGCAATCTTTATATAACATTGACCTTATCCACTTACTTAAATGATTAAGTTAATTTGACTTCTACCATTGATTCCATTAAAATAAGTAATAAATAAAATTGATGGAGATAAGAAGTGTAAGATGATGAGTTAACCCAGGTGAAAGCAAGAAGTCATGTTCCTCAGAAAGAAGAGTGTCCCACAGACATAATTGTACAGTCACGTAGGAAATCTGGATAAAATTTTGACAGATCATGGCTCTAAGACCCGTATTCCAGAATCAATTTGAAGCGTAGATAACTGCTTGAACATTTAAGATTTTAAACTTTCGCGTTGCATTGTACATAAAAGTCCAAGTCCGAATTTCATGATCCAAAAATCCTATCCAATGATCGTCACAATCATACAAGGATTGTTCGTGAAGCGATTGAGATAGAGAAATACAAGAATTTCAATCGGGAGGACGGGTTTAAATTGTCATCAGCGTGGAATCCAGTGATTAACAAGTGTACGCCGCGGACTGTGACCACGGTTGGTGTAACTCAGCCGAAACGTCGAGCAGTAAATAGTTATCTTTATACTACATAATGTACGTCGCGTGTTCCTTGAACATAGCTAGAAAGGGATGACGTTAAGTGGGATCAATGGCGCCATCTTTTTCTAAAGGTACTAATGCGGAGATTACGCATGATTCTCGAAGCAAACTCCCGGGAATACGGGCCTTAGAACCTAGCGCATCACCTGTCAAATCTGTATACATATTTTTCACGTGACTGTACTCTACGTCAGACTAATTATTCCATGAATAACTTCTAACGTAAGAAAAGCCTTTCCGTGTTTTTCATAAAAAATAATAAAGTCTCAATTACAGAGTGTTTTGCTTTCTTCTTTCAAACACAAATCTAAATTAGAAAGAAAGTGACGAATCATTTTTTAACTAAAATAGGTTTATTAAGACTTTAATATTTTTTATGAATAACACGGTAGACCTTTAATTTTATGAAGCTACTTCTCCTTTTGCTTGTAAGGTCAAAATTGTACTTGTTTTCAATTTATTCAATTCAATTTTGAGAGAACATAATATTAGTTAGTATTATATATTGATTACTTACAAAAAGGGATATGTATCTGTTGTACAGTGTGCCTACATCAAAGTAGAGTCTCTGGTCTACCAAGGCCCTCTGCCGAGGGTTTTTAGGATACAACGAGTCATCTCTGCCATACGCGTTCACCAAATATGTAAGAATGGCTCGACTGAAAATATAAACATTGATTATTATTGGGACAAAGGTTTAGGGGATCATACTTTCATCCAGAGCATGGAATTCTCTACCGGCACACGTGTTCCCTCCTTCCTACAGCATGGGTTCCTTCAAAAAAAACGTGAAAAGACATCTTGCGAGCCAGCAAGGTGGAGGTCGCTAGGCCTGTCTCCTTTGGTGCTGCCCTAGCATCCTTCGCAAATGGACTTACTGCTTACCATCAGCTGGTGTAAAGTTATTTGCTGGGCTGATTATAAAAGAAAATCTACATCTACAGTTTAACAACTAGGATTATAAGGTATATGTAGTAAATATACTAACATATTGGTATTTAGATATAGCTCTTATATAGGTACTATCAGCTCCTTACACTGAGCCAGGTCAAATAAGCCTGTTGTATCATGAAAACCTTTTATTGTGAGACACATACAAAAAAGAAGGTATATATGTGTCTTACAATCCAGGAATACAGAACAGACTTATTATGATAATTCTCTTTATGTGTTTTGTATAAAAGATAAATAACATTGTGCTACAGTTATGCGTTTCTATGCCAATATCGATTGTCTATATATATTGTAGGTAGGTACTTTAATAATATAAAACTTCATAAGTATAGGTCAAAGTGTTCAGTATCAATTATGTATACCGTAGATCGATAGCTACCATTCGTCCCATATTTCTTTAGTTCTTGAAAAATATAAAATGATTATTACCTTTCATATAGAATAAATCCGTTGTCATCAATTGTGGGTATTGTGTGCTGTGGATTCATCTGAAATAACGTAATTGAAAATTGTATGTAAAATTTTTATGCCTTTGGCAGGTATACATTTTAAAGAAGTTTGACTTCTCAGGCTCTGGTTTAGATTAGGAAAGTTCTGGTATGTATTCAAATATTATACTAGGCAGCGATTACAGTTGGGAAAATATCGACTTGAGCAAGGCGTCACCTGATCAATCCCGCCTGTACGACTAAGGGCCGATTTTTCAATCTTAGATATTTATTTATTCGTCTGATAAAGTATTACACAATAATATAAAAAATGTCATACGTAAAATAACAAAAGATAGGCAATTAGAACACATTTTAGAAATGGTCGTATAATACGATATTCGACGAATAAGTATTATTCAAGTATTGAAAAATCAGGCCTTAGGGAGAGTCATAGTGACCACAATAATTCTAATTCTTCAATGGAGACGCCAAAATGTGTGACGTCAGATTGACAACTTGTTGAACTTGCGATGCCATTTCGAAGATTATCGAAATGGCATCGCAAAGAAACAGAGAAACAAAAAAATATTTTTTTTTATATATTGGGTCCTTGCCTATGAAATTGGTGTTTTTATTCTGTCTTAGCAATTTGTCCGTAACTATTAAGTTTCAGAACATTCTTATAAAATAATTGCCTCTTCTAAAAATAGACTACATATTTGAGCTCGTATTATTTAATTTGATAATTTTTTGTAAGTTTAATTGTGTTAAAATTAGACACAAAGACAATTATTTTTAACTGCCTCCCGAATACATTATTTGATTTGAATTAACGTAAAAACGATGAATAATTTTTATCAAGCGTGTTCACACACATATTGCTAAAGCTTGTCTAATGCTACATGCCAAATATTATTATCTCTTAACACCAATTTCGTCAATTATTTTGGATTTGTCGTTGTGAAGAAAACTGAAAAAATTTTAGTATGGAAAATGCAGAATTCCCCAAAATCTCCATACAAAACACCAATTTCATAGGTAAGGACCTAATATTTACCCTCTTTTTACTCCCGCTGACTTGATTTTATAAGCATTTTTTTCTATGTACAGACAATCGACCTCTAGAGTTTTATTATATGTATAGATGTATGTGCTCATACATATTAAATACTTCTGCCTACCTCTTCGAGGATATGGGCGAAAAGAAAATGTTGGCGAAAAGAAAATTGTTAGGTATTACAGATTAACCTACATCTTGCCTAGAAAGCGAAGCGGAAAACTTTACTTGCAAACTTTTATTGGTTTTTTTGTTTTTTTTCTTCTGTGTCTTACCTTAAGATACTCCGGCGTCATATGGTCACCCTGCATCAGGTTGGTAAGCTTGTAGTCGAACTCCAGGCCGAGGACTCGAGCCGTCATCATGACGGCCCGGCACGGAGGCGACGGGGGTAGGTAGTAGAACTTGATCGGCTCAGCAGGCATCTTACTACTGCTTCGGGAGCGAGCTACAGCGTTGCTGAAACAAGCCGAAAGTATGTCAAGTTTATTTCAGAGGTTGCATGAATGCCTTTCCCGATAGAAGAGCTACAATACGTTTTTTGAGTAGGTACTCCTCAACTTTAGTAGGATCCACAAATGGACTCCTCTCCGTAAAAAATGTCGAGTCAAGGAAATTTGCGGTCGACCAGAGAAGTTCGATAGGAAGCGTTATTTAATAAAATAGAAAGTATAGTAAGCTATACCTCCTTAATAAATACATATTCTGCTATTGAAATTGTGAATTGTGAATACTACTAAAAAACGGTTCCAATAAATACTCTACTGGTTGACAGCAAACTTCTACGACTATAATATTAAAAGAAACAAAAAACGAAAAAGGTGTAATTTGTTAAATCATAGCCGTTTAGTGTACACGTTGATTTAAGTTTGCAACTTAAAGGCAAAAATGCAGCATTATTTTTATGCCTCTGTCACATCTAAACAATTTTGCTATGCGTTAACTTTCAGGCCAAAAGGTATTAGTCCCGGCACCAGCTTTAAAGCGTTCCCATAGCAATCTATAATATTTTAAAAACTTACCCTATATTATTTATAACTAATAGTACAGAAATAACAGATGCCAATACTTTCATTTTGGCTGTTGAGTTTTGATATTAATTCTCGATTTTCACACTGAGTACCTAGTAATAAAGCATATATTAGCGTACACCAATAAAGCAGTTCGGATTAAATCAGCACAATCTAAACATGGAAAATATGTCGGTGTTTTATTTTATTCTGGAGAAAACATATAAATTGTTGTAAAGATATAAAAACACATTGCTTACAGTTATCAATAAATACGTTAGCCATCATAAAGATTTAGGAACCAATGTTTCTATCTGATTCGTAATTTTTCAAGCTAATTTTATATGCTTATCTGAATTGATACACTAATCAAGGCATTTTAAGATTCTTCAGTATTTGTTATCTTAGCAAGGCCATTATTATAGGTAAAATATATTTTAAGATACTTAAATTTTAAAAGAAATTTTAGTAACTTAATCTAACTTGACAAACTAATTATTTATTAAGTTTATTGTATGCATAAAAATAACAATAACATTCTGGTAGTTACTTATTCAAAATTTCAGATACTAGATAAAGCTTCTGATATTTAAACGATTTCGCGTGTTTTCATTAAACTTACTTAGATGCCTGAATTTTTTCCACGACAGTTTTGTCCATACATTGACCCAGCTTGCCAACCTAACACAAGGCACAAAATTTGAAGAATTTATTTAAATATAAATTAAATATCAGAAACAAATCAAAGTTATTACTTCCAAAACACAGATGTCACTGAATTGTGATTTTTATGTACCAGTAAATAAGTTCCACAGTGCTATTGTCAAAAGTCTATTGACAAACTTTACAGTGCATCATATGCTGTGTGCTCTGTGAAAACTGATTTATAACAGCAATTTTCCGATCGTGAGAGAGCCTGTTATGGCTTTGGTGACCATAGCAACGATGGGCGGGCCCATCACAGAGTCGAGTCATTATGACAGAGCAATCATACCTCACAAAGGTACCTATTCCACTGACATCGAGAAGCTACAGCTATGGACTGAAAATATACTTCCTACCTGAGGGGAAAAGAAGGTGTCAATAGAAACTGGAACCAAAGGCTAATCTGGCCTCCAAATATCGAATACGGAGCAAAACTTCCCAATTTTTCCATATATGTTATTGGCTAAACACGTGAAAACTCGTCATACTCGTATTTGAGATGAAATTCACTGATACTAATCAGAAACAATCGAAGCCATGGAGCTTAGTCCAGTCAATAGAGCAGTCGTAGAGTGAGTGAGCGGGAACATAAGCGGTTTCATTAGAAACTTCTTGGGGAGAAATATGCTTAAAAGTCCGTCTAGGAAGTGAGCCGGAGGGAAGGAGGAGGAGCTACCAAAAGTCCCCATTTAAGGTTATTCGCCAATATCTCAAATATAGTGCGTTGTAAAAATATTATAAGATACGCGAAAGTTTTTAAAACTCCCTACAACTTTGGTTCTATACAATTTTTCGATGTTCCTGATCGTATTCGAACTACACGCTCTGGAAAAAAATTACATTTGATGTCATCACGATTTTCAACTCAGCCTATATACTTGTCCCTGAGATTAAGCATTGGTTACAGTAACACAGAATACGAGATACTCGTAGGCAAGCTGGGTACTAGGGCTTCCCTACATATATTCAGATAACGACCCGCCCCGGCTTCGTATGGGCTACTCTCGTTATACCCCTGTTAAGGCGGTTCATGGAAACTCGTAACTTTATGATTAGTTATTGTATTTCTTGTAATTTACATAAAAATATTGGCATCTGCCGGACGACACATAGATTATTGTTCTCGTCGTTGGAGCAAGTAGTCGACCAAAAACATCGGTCGCAACCCCGCCCCGTACCTCTCGATGAAGACGTTAATAACCCCCTTGGGGGTGGAGTACAAAAAATCTGTTCTTAATAGACGTCTTGTACCCTATATGGAACCTACCTGCTCATGTTTATCAGTGAGTGGTATTTTCATTATCAGAGACGCCTTCTACTGAATGCCCTCTGGATCCCTTCCCTCTTCTTCTAAATAATCGGTTCCATGCTGTCTGCGCCCAACATCGTATGTAACAAAGTGTTCATAAATATAGCTTACTTATAGAGCCTAGTATTGGAAAACAGTATTGCAATTTGTCATGTGCTCATTACCCCCGCTAGAATAAAATTCTAGAATTCAAGCGATCATGAAGTGATTACTGTTGTTTTGAAGAAGATAGAACTCGCAATATGTGTTTAAATAATTAAGCTATTACGTGACGTACCTAATTAATGTGAATAACAAAGTCGTCGTCCATTATATAAACATATTACGTACTCATTGTTTCTCTACGTTTATATGTGACACTTGTGGCTCTCCGCGGTTTCACCCGCGTGGTACACGTTCCCGTAGGAATATTTCGATCAAATATAGCCTACGTCATTCGGAGATGGTATAGCATTCCAACAGTAAAATAATTTTCCAAATCCAAATTCGTAAAGAATTAGGGTGTAATATTCTCTTCATTTTAGGCCTTTTATTTTATGTACGTAACTAATTTTGTTCTAATAATACTCGTAGTCATTAAAATTTTAAAAATTTGTATACAGTTAAAAAATAAAAGTAGTTTTCTGTGGTTATAAAAGAAAACAAAACATTAAATAATTCCCTTCAACCAGCTCTAATTAGGCATAGGTACAAGACGTATACGTAATAATAGTTACAGACAAATATTCATACTTTTCCACATCTATATATATAATAAAGCTGTAAAGTTCGAATGTCTGTACATAGAAAAAAAATGCTTAAAAACAAATCAGGGGGATGTAAAAAGAGGGAAAATACCAAAAGAATTTTTTTTATGTTTCTCTGTCTGTTTGTTCGGGCTAATCTCCGACTTAGCTGGACCGATTTCAATGAAATTTTGCATGGTGATACCTTATATCCCTGGTCAACATCTTAAATACTTTTTATTCCGGAAAATTAAAAGGTTTCCGTGGGATAGTTAAAAAACCATAGTAACCGCGGACGAAGTCGCGGGCAACAGTTAGTATATATAATATTCATACTATACAACAAACACTAAGTACCATATACCTGTATTTATCACAAAACACCCCGGGATTTGAAAATACCTCTAGAGATATTGAAATCACAATCAAACATCAGCCAATAATGATTGATTGGATCCATACATAACATCCATTTACAGTAAATACTACAGTGATCCTGACCTAGGCCTACATAATATTTGCTGTCCTATTCTTGAATGAATACGAGATAATAGTCATAAGTCATAATAGAGTCCTCATAGAGTGCTTTATTACAGTTATCGAGGAGCGCGGGCGGGCGCGTCTATCATTTGAATATAAACTATTAAGATATTAAATGCGTTGGCAGTCATCGTCATATAATGCAACAACTTAATAATGTTAATTTTATATACTTGAGTAATATTAGAATTGAATTCGATGTTATGAAAAAAACATTGTCGAGATTCTTGCCTACTTCTTTTCAAGCGTTTGTGAACAGGCTAAAAGAAAGTAGTGGTATAAATCAATTTCAAATCATTTTTGTTTTATAATTTTTTGCAACTACTCTGACTTGTCATAAATGTATAACTGTGGATACCTAAACGATTAAATTAATTTTGAATTCATTTCACAAAATTTAGGCCCCCGAACATCAGCTACTTCAACGCACCTGCAATTGTCTACCGGAATGTCAAATAACTTGTCAGCAAGACTTTTCATCCAATATTACCTACATATACATAAACATACGTGATTCTACGTATAATTAGCTAACGTACTTTATAATCTCATGCTGTATACTCTTTAAACATAACACAAACATACCTTTAATTTGTTGATGTCATGTTTCTGTGACACGACATAGAATTTTGTTCAAGGCCTTTTACCATTATTAAGCACGCGAAATTTTATGCTTTTCTGAAAGGTTTCAGTTATTATATGCTATTTACTACATAGCGTGGATAATATTAGACTTCGAATTGCATATTAAGTGTAATGATATCGTTGAACGTAATGACGTTCAATAGTTTTATTAACAGAAAACTGAAAGCATTGTCTATAATTACATTGAAAATAAAATATAGGTAATATGAATATGCTATTTTTGAGAAGCTTAATCTTCTCAAAATACTGCAAACTATTTTTTAAAGCAAAAACCTTTAACCTTGAGAAGTATGTAACTGTTAGCGACAAGCAGTGCTACGCTAAATAAAACCTGATAAAACCTCAAAATTCTAGTGACATTTTAATACCTTTTTATATCAAAACAAATGTATTTTTTTCATGTCATTTACATTTTTATCACAGTTCAATAAAAGTTCAATAAAAGTTGCCCAAGCAAGTTCTTTGTGCTCATCAAAGGTACCATTTTTTTAAATTTGTGTTAAAGTTCCTACTTACGTGTCTTAAATACAATATTTTAAAAATAAATTTTGATAATACAATCCATAGAGAGGAGTTTGGTGGCGTTGTTGACGAGCACAATGAAAAAAGAATTTGTTTTGGCAACTATCATATAGTGAACTGAGTAAAATAGTAAATGACTATAAATATAAATTTGTTTTAATCTAAAAAAGTATGCAGACAGAATTTGAAGGTTTTATTTAGCCAAAGGCAAAGAGGCCGTAGCACAGCTTGTCGCCAACATACATTTTGGCTTTCGATATCGAAAACAAAGCTACCTTTGCCATGGTCAGCCCTTCGATGGGTGACCAAAACTTTGTGATCTGGAACTCCTCCGTGCTTCAAAATACACGTTAAGCCATTGGTCTCGGTCGCTATTGCTACCGTTTCTTCCCATCAACCTGCAGTGGGCCAGCGTGGTGGTGCTATGAGCAGACCCTTCTTGGGTTTCTCCTTGAGGAAGGCCTGAGCCCATCCATGGGACGTAGGTACATAGACTGAGGATGAATTCAATCCAATGAAGTAATTAATAAGTTTAAATCAAAAGTCACTCATTATTCAGATTTGTATTTAGTTTGTGTTGAAAACACAAAAACCAAATTGACATCGCGTGTTGTCACGTTGAGGTACCTATACAAAACATGTACCTATAGGTATAGCTCGCCTGGTGTTATGCTAGTTACAAAGTTTACATCAACAATTTCTTTCATTGGATTATGAATTATATTGAAAACTAGCTGTTGCCCGCGACTTCGTCCGCGGTTACTGTGGTTTTTAAACTATCCCACGGGAACAATTTAATTTTACGGAATAAAAAAGTATCTAAGATGTTGACCAGGGATATAAGGTGTCACCATGCAAAATTGCATTGAAATCGGTCCAGCCATTTTGGATATTAGCCCGTACAAACAGACAGAGAAACAAAAAAAAAAATTATAAAACTTTTTTTGGTATTTTACCTCGATTTACAGACTTTTTTTATATGTACAGACGTTCAACCTCTACAGTTTTATTATATGCATATATAAAGAAGATGATAAAATACTGCCTTGTCAATGAATGTCAGGCCCCTTAGCATGACTTGATATGATATCTATCATTATCATATTTTTATCATGTTTTACTGCCAAAAGTTTTTCTTTGAATAATTCACTCAATTGTGATAAAAGTATTAAATATCATATCGCTTAGCTCATATTCCTCAGGCTGGTACGCTGTCATTTAATTCCACTTAAAAATTTAAACCATATTAGCTTGTTACAAGGTAAACATGTTGCTGCATAGTACTTAAGACTTTGTTATCGTTAAGTGTAACAAATTGTCTTTTAGAGGAATTAGTAATTTGTATTATTTATGGAGGAGCTCGGTGGCGTAGTGGTCAGTGCGCTTTGGCTTCGATCGAAAACAAAGCTACCTTCGCCATGGTCAGGCCGTGGATGGGTGACCAAGACTTTGTGATCTCGAGCTCCTCCGTGCTTCGGAAGGCACGTTAAGCCGTTGGTCCCGGTTGCATTTGTGACCGTTTCTTCCACCAACCCGCATTGGGCCAGCGTGGTGGTGTTACGGCCCATACTCCTCATGTGTTTCTCCATGAGGAAGGCCTGTCCCAGCAGTGGGACGTATATAGGCTGATGACGAATTATTTATGCTTCTATGAATTCATTGTCAAGTGAAGATTAAACAATTTTAGTCCAATGCAAGCTTATCGCTTGTGCAGATTAATATCCAAACTTACTATAGTCTATACGTATTAATAGGAATATCCATACTAATATTATAAATGCGAAAGTAACTCTGTCTGTCTGTCTGTCTCGCTCTCACGTCAAAACTACTGGACCAATTTAACCTAAATTTGGTACTCAGATAGTCTAGAGCCTGAGAATATTGAATATTCTCATGGGAACTTAGCTTTTAATTATAGAGTAGGAGTAAATTTTCAATTCCACCAATTGAGGCTACGGTTCCAATTTGAAAAAATCTTTCAGTGTTAATTATCCTATTTATTGAGGAAGGCTATAGGCTACATACCATTACACTATCTCAAAATAACTATTCTACGCAGAAGAAGTCGCGGGCAAAAGCTAGTTACAAAATAAAGAAATGAAATTAAAATATAGGCCAGGGCAAAGAAGAAGAAACAAATGAACTTAAAACTCATTGGGGACAAGTTAATCGGTCAATCAAGTCAATTATAATAAACATAACATTTCATCATGCCTCTTGTTCAAGGCTGATAAATATGTTAACACCATTTAACTGGTGGCGGACCTGCTGCCATGCACCGGGCACAACGTGAGGCAAGCGATATTTACAATCAACCGTACATACATATAGGTGCAGGCGGTGGGAACCCACATTTTGCCTAATATTCTTACAACGAGGTAACAAATAATAAAAAAGTTTTCATCTTGTTACTGTAGTCTATGATGCATCACACGGGATCCTTTTGTTTGGCATAATGTTGTTTGGCATAATATGACTTAAGCATAATTTTCTTTTGGCACAATATTTATTTCGCATAATTATAATTTAGACTAATGTAATTATCCATAATATTATTCCGCATAATAGTTTACGGCATAATGTAAGGTCGATTACTTCGGTACGACGAAGAGCGAAGCAAGGAGGAGTGTTAGGTATAACTGTGTCCTCAATGCGTGATCCGAGCGAGCAAAGCGAGCGTGCCGCGGCAGCGGCCGTCATCGGCATAGCGCCAGACTCGATATTTTTTATTGATAATTATTTCTACAATTTTATGCGAATAGTTAATATATAAATTATGCCTTAAGTTGGTTATGCCATTTGTAATTATGCATACAATTTTATGCCAAAATTAATAATGTGTAAGTATATTTAATGTTGATTCCATTATGCCAATTCATATTATGCTTGTAAATTTAATGCAAAAAGATAGGGAATCGCATCCCAACTTTTCCAGTATGTATGTACCTGATTTGGTGGTTCTTTTTTGAATAAGAACCTATTATAATCAAGTAGTTTTAGTACAAAATTATTCATCAAATCATGGTCTAAGAACAAAGCAACTGTATAAAATGCCTTGATTCGCTGTAATGTGCCACGATCCGCCACATTTAACACTATGTAGGCTCCCGTGATCATGTACTATAAGCTGACCAATTTTGAGAGTCCTGATTTGACTAGAGCTGATACTCACAAGTTTGGTTTTGTTACATTTTAATATTTAACCACAGTCATCTGAGCACTTTGATAACACATCTAAATCCCTTAACAGCCTTAGCAAGGCAGTACCAAGGTCTCGATCAGCAGCTAATAGGCAAATGTCATCCGCGTATAAAAATAAGTCACATTGAGTGATAAGCTGACTAAATTTGTTCGTGTAAATGATAAAATGCAACGGATTGTGCTGTGCCCTCCGTCACAGCAACCCTGTGACTAAAACAGTCTCCTATTTTGACAGAATAAGATCTATTGCTTGTAAATGGTTTTAACACTATCTCAGTAACGTGCCACGTATACCATGAGATTCAAGACTTTCGGCTACTAAATTGTGTTGAAGGGTATCAAAAGCCCTATTGTAATTAATGAATAATGCCAAAACATATTTTTTCTTGTCTAAATTTTTATTAATTTTGTGAGTAAACTCACATAGTAGCTGGTTTTTTTTAAAATATTGTATACACTTGCTGTAAATAGCAAGTTTATTTGTAATACTCTGTAAACTTTCCGTAACATTTTTGAATGATTTTTGTATAACTTTTTTGCATTTTCAAGCTATATCAAAGATTAATAATTATGTTCTTAGAATTAAATCGGGATAGCTGTAATTTTACTGATATTATTATCTAACATGGATAGGTATGTACTCTGTGCTTGGTGTGTGCTATTAATAAACAATACTCACAAAACGTAATTGAGTCTATTTTCCTCATATACTTTTGTTAAAATTCGCTAATTTATTTCAAATTATGATGATATAAAACAAAAAAAGGCAATACAAAATAATAAGTCTTTAAAATACAAAAATAATTTATTGAGACATTTTATATCATAATACCTATTATGATAAAATTTATTTTAATCGAGACTAGCTTATAAGTTTGGCTGGTTATTATTACTTACTTGATAAAACATATCTCTATAACGAATTAAAATAAGATTCTATTTTATGTTTTAAGTCTATGGCATTATTTCTCAATCACATAATTCACTTATCGTCTAACACTTCCACTGTTGAAGCACTGCTTGCATTATCCATATCCTTTTGTTCGGTGTCTTCATCCTTCTTTGTTGGAGGAACGTTGTCAGATATATCAGTCTTCAAAGAGTTTATTCTCCCACCGTCTCCTTCATTATTCGGCACTTCACCTTGACTTATCTTCATTTTCTTACTCTTAGAGTTGCCCATTGTGCTACAAAGCTCACATGAAACTGCGACAATCCACTAATAAGGAGATAATCCGATAGGTTGGAGGCTTGTAATTAAAACAACAATATGGACTGATAAGAGCACTTGCACTGATAAACTATCGTCAGTGAAAGCGAAACAACAACTGGCGTGAAGATTGTCGGTCAAAACATATAAATGCAGGCACCTACATGATAAGGCGGCAATGACACATTTGCCCGTTTGAATGTTACATTGACCGGATGCAAGTTCGTCATACTGCATTCTGTACAAGAGTGCTATATTAAATTATTCACGACGAGACGGGTCAATCATACTTATATGTAAACAGTGATGTCAGACGCAGCCGGAGGAATCTGCCTCAAAATAGATTAAGCGTCATAGGCTTCAGTTAAATCTCTTTAGCAATGTGATGTTCGTTGTGCTAGCAATGTTTTTATACATTTTAAATAAATTGTTTTAAAAAGTGGTATGCTTGAATATCTTAAATAAGTGATGATCGAAACTATACCTAATAGGAATATTACAAAAACATAGATTCATAGAAAACCACAGCATACTCAATGAGTGACATCATTTCTTTGTTATCACTAGTCGCAGCTGTTTAAACCTTGCTATAATATTTTAACAACGGGTGTATACAATGTTCCAACATTAATGTCGCGTGTGGTACTAATATTTCCCAAGTGAATAAGAAGTTGTAGTTATAAAGATGTAAAACCTAATTAAATGCCGAATATCAAGGTTAGAGGAAATATGTCTCTAAATTATAGACTAACTGTCTCTAAATACAACAATTTGATGGTGATGAGTTGCGAAATCATAATGTGCAAAGAAAAAAAGCTATAATTTGACTTGTTATTCAGTCTGCACAGGACTGAGTAACTATAATTTCACTCCTGAAACCTAAAATTGGCCTGCAACTACCAATTTAAACGTCTGTTTTAACTGATATTTAGAAAGACACGAAGGCCAAGTGACTCAGAAAATTAAACACAACAGCTTATCGCTCTTGTTTACGTGTACTTACGAATCATTTTACTATTCGCCTAGATGCATGAACCAGCGATTCGTATTTTGGATTAACAAGATTTGAATTTGAATTTTTTTTTCTAAATCTTATTATACCTCAGAAATACGAGTATCTTTGAAGATAAAGGATCTCCTATTTTTGTATTTTACAATCTTCTTGTTTTTTGTAATAATAATTTTAATATTGTAATAAATTTTTCTCTCTTCTTCTTCCTTCTATTAGTCACAGATAAGGCCTTCATTTACAAATATCTTGTATTAAATTGGTCGTTACGTTACTATTTAAAAATAAGATATACAGTTTCGGGTTTTTTTTAACATATTATTAATTAACTGGACACCGACTGCATAGATTGTTTAAGTGAAGTTTTTACATAGCTATTTTTTATTTTTTTATACTACTAAGTATGGGAAAATGAAACCTTCCGTGATAAGATACGTACTTTTATAAGAATATGATTACGTAGGGAAAGATACGATTATACAAGGTAATGTATTCAGAAAGCTACTAGAGTACAACTTTTATGGTAAAGATAAATAAAATTGACGATTGCGTGTCACTTTTAATGATCCTGCAAGGTTAGTAGCAGTTGTTTTCTGTTATACCTTTGGAAAAACATAATAAAATCGATGCCGGAAAACTTTCATAGGTCACATCACGCGATAACAATTCGAAGTATATTTTTCTTTTATACTTTCAACATAACTCTTATTATTACTATCTTTGTGCTATCAGTACTATTTTTATATCGAATGTATTGTTTGTGTTCTATGATTTTTGAAGCGGAGATTCCGAACGGTGTGTTTTGGTTTCACCACGCAAAATGTATAACGAGAAAATGCACTAAAAAATATTTTCCCAAGACAATGAGACAGAGAGATGACAGGTTTGAAATGTAAACATGTATAAAAAAAATAGACAAATAAAGTATGATAATAAAAAAAAATTGCTCGGCAACAATTTTTTTTTTCATTCAATATTAGGTCCTTACATATAATATGATGGCGTTTTTCGTACTGGCCACTTTAATCACGATTTTCTCCTCTTTGGTAAGGAATTCCAAATTCAAATTTGCTTTGATGACAGTCATTCATTTGTTTTTTTTCCTCTGTTTTTTCTGTTTGCGTCACTCATTTTAAACACAGTTCGTTTTTGGTTCCAACGTTTTCGTTCTGGAAATTTCGACCTGCAGAACAAGCCCCGTGGACGGCCTGAGACCCAAGTTGATAATGAAGAATTGAAGGCTATTGTGGAAGCGGATCCATCGCAAACCACGTCCGAGTTAGCTGCAGGCTGCGATGTTAGTGATAAAACTGTTTTAATTCACTTGAAGCAAATTGGGAAGATTAAAAAGCTTGAAAGGTGGTACCTCACGAATTGACTGAAGCAAACCGGCAAACCGGCAAAAATGGATTCTTTACGATAATCGGAAGCGCTCAGTGCAATGGTTGGATCCTGGCCAGCCAGCCAAATCCTGCCCCAAGCGAAAATTAACCCCAAAAAAGTTACTTGTAAGCGTTTGGTGGACTAGTGCCGGTATTGTTCATTACAATTGTTTTCTCAAATCTGGTCAGGCTATTACGGTTGATGTCTATTGTCAGCAATTGCAAACCATGATGGAAAAGCTAGCGGCGCAACAACCTAGGCTGGTTAATCGCTCCACGCCACTGCTGCTTCACGACAACGCTAGACCACACACTGCACAACAGACGGCTACCAAATTAGAAGAGCTTCAATTGGAATGTCTAAGACATCCTCCGTACTCCCCGGACCTTGCTCCAACAGATTACCATTTTTTTCGAAATTTGGATAACTTCTTGCAAGGGAAAAAATTCAACTCTGATGGGGCAGTCCAAGTCATAGATTTTATTGATTCCCGTCCGACTGGTTTTCTTAGTAAAGGGATCAATGAACTTCCTATGAGATGGCAAAAGTGCATAGAAAACAATCCATCCGACGCACGCAGCTGCTCCCGGGGTCATATGTAAGGACCTAATATACACTGACGGACTCATAAACTGCATCAAATTTCAGGATTACTTTGATTTTTTATAATGAGTATGCAAACTTATTTATGGAAAGACTGGCTCTTAATCTCAAAAAAAAAAAGGAAAATTTAAAAATAGAACTGCAGTAAAAACAAATGAATATAGCCGTGAAAAGAAAATTTACTCGTAGTATCAGATTTAAATAGAATCCTCACATCCAGACTGTGGCGCATACACACTAATCACATTCATCACCAAAACACCAAACAATATTTTTACAACAATCATTCTATCACTCACTCTTTTAACAGCAGTCACGAACCTTTTCAAGTTATTATCCAACACAACACCCACACCGTTCCTCTTTCCATCACTTCCACTATAATAAAATTTATATCCTGCTCCAATCTCTCTCGCTCACAATGAACTGTACATAAGTTTTATTCAAACTCAGTGGTACAAGCGGTTAAAATTATAGTCGTTTAGATATTTTCAATTGACTTTATAACAGTAACAAGATAAAATAACAAAGAAATAAATAAATAAACTTGTTATTGATTGATTATTAGAAGGTATAAATAAAGGAAATGAAGAACAAAAAAAATTACTTCACAAAATAAATATTTATTATTTACATTAAATTACAACTAATAATACCTATCAGTTATCTCTATTTCCGGTACTTTTCTAAAGCAGCCAGAAAGTATTCCTCCACCGTGTCAATCGAATCAGGAGTGATGTATGCGGTAAGTTGAGAAACTGGTATCAAGTTTTCGTACTGTACAGAACATTTGTTTGTGATCCCACAAAATCCAAACACTGCTAGAGCTCCAATAATTATAGCTGTAACGTTAGACACCAACCAATTCATGACACATATTACCAGATTTTGAACGTCCTAAAAAAAGATATATTTTAGTAGACATGTACCTACATACTTAGTTGCAACGACAGTTACAACAGGTGTGTGACATTTTTAACACAAAATTGTTAATTTGAAACTTTAAAATAGTGCGGAAATCTTCTGAAGATTTTTAATAGATATAAGAAGAGATACCAATTATATATTTGAGCTCGTTAATTGAACACTGCTTGATACACATTGATCTTTGTTGTATTGGTAGCAACAAAAGTTAATGTAAATTTTTGTGACTAAGTTCAAATAAATTACTTATTTAATTAGTAAGGGAAGTTAAAATTACGAAAATATTTGAAAACAAAAGACAGTTGATGTTAAGCTGTCAGAGGGGGAAAAAAATTTAAAATGACTAATGTAATAATTATAGCTTTAAGTATAAAAATTATTTCAATTTGTAATAAAATAAAATTTAGGACAAATTATAAAATAGGCTACTTACAAAATATCGTCCAATCCACGATCTAACCATTTCGAGTGCAAAATATTTTATATCATGGATTTGGCGTGTTAATCGCTTCCCGGCATTTCCTTCTGTAACATCAAGTGGAGTGCTTGAAACCTAAAATTTTAATACAAAACATTAAATAACCGGAACGAACAAACAACCGTATTAACAGTTCAATATTTTTTGGACATTGTTTGCTAATAATTAAATATTTTCTTCTTCTGTAGACGAAGAGGATTTCCCGGCCGTTTACCGAAATTTTGCATCACCATGCAAGATTTTGTTGCAATTGGTCCAGCCGTTTCGCAGATTAGCCCGTAACAGACCAACAGACGAACAGAGAAACAAAAAAATTTTAAAATTTGTTTTTTTGGTTTTTTTCCCTCATTTATCATCCCCCTTACTATTTTAAGCATTTTTTTCTATGTACAGATCCTTCCTCTACAGTTTTATTATGTGAAAAGATTGGTCTATTACAGTGATTAAGTTTAAAGCCAAATCAATATTTGTCTTCATTAGAAAATTTAGAATAAATGTGTGGTTTTATATTTACTGTGCAACAACTTACATCAAGATCGGTGGTCTTTGTACGAGTAGCTATTGGATCTGCTAATGCAAAAGCAAGAATAAAAGTCAGTCCGAACAGATTATGCAGCATCTGAAAATAATCATTAAAGTCTGAAACGATCGCAAACATACATACAACAATTACCTACATAATTAAATAAGTTTTCAAGCCTACATATTAGTTTAAGATAAGCAAAAAATAGAATGCTCATAAAAATTATACCAAAAAAATCCTATCATATTTAAGAAAAAAAGATATTCTCTATTCACTTCTTACCTTGATTTTGTACATTTTAATAATCCGTGACTTTGGCACAACCTCTCGAAACAGTAAATTATAAAAATAAAGTTTCAAACTATTTATATTCGTAAAGTTGAAATCATTAGATATAATCAGATCTATTATAGCCAATTTGTTAATAACTTTCATTAAGAAGGTAATTAATCTTTAAAATTGCGCATTTGTAATCTTAATTACCGAAGTTTTGATATGACTCATCATTGTAAGGGTAGGTATCTCACACAATTTTATAGGGTAATTTGTACTGGTGGTTAAATGCTCTAAGTACCCTAAACAAGGGCAAATAGTCGTGGTATAGCATAAGAAAATAACGGTGCACAAATATAAACAAAAAGCTTGTCTTTCATAAAACATTACTCAGTAAATCCACGCAATCTAAAGTAAAAAATATAGGTATTATATTTCAGATGCCTTCTAATACCTCCTAGATATTTTAATTGGTCTGTTAACAAGGTTGTCATCATAGTCTATAAATTTTTCTTTAAAAAAAATTTCAGGTAAGCAGAATAGCCACCTGATATAATATCAGTGGCTAAAGTCTTTTAGATTCAATGTGATACATTGTAGGGTTTGCATCTTCTTGCAAAAAGGGCAAGTATCGCAAAATTTCTTCATTTTCTCCATCCTTTGCCTGTCTACCGGAGCGTAGACGAGAAGCGCAGCTTAAGCTGTATCAATATTAACCAATAGCATTGCTTCAAAACCTCGCTATGCTGTTCCCATATCTCGATAAACCAATAGCGTTGCTAAAAATGTCTGCTCCGCATTCTCGCTCTGCTTTAGTGGACAGGCATCTTAAAGGAAGCTGACATATAATATTTCTGTCTTCTACTTTCTTTTCGCTATACCCGAAATTGTAAAATGATATTGCAATTCTCTAATATGAGTTCTGGTTTTATTTATGCAACGAAGACGCATGTGCGATTAGTTAGGCTTACTCGTATTACCCCAGTGAACCTTTGATCGTCGGTACATACGACGGTCCATCGCTAACACGAGTATAATGTAACTAGCTACTTAATGATCAAGAGACTAGATTGTACATTTTGTACGAGGACTAAATATGAGGTTTTGTTGTTTTTGTGAACATGCCTTTCATAACAGGTTTTTTCTGTTTTCATCAAATAATCTTATGTAGAGTTTATGATGACTTTCCTTTGTCTGATCTTGTTCCTTGGAATGCCCTGTCTTAATTACGTATCTTTATACGTCCCACTGCTGGGCACAGGCCTTCCCCATGAAAAAACACATGAAGAGTATGGGCTGTAACAGCACCAAACTGGCTCAATGCGGGTTGGTGGATAGAAACAGTTGCAATAGAAACCGGAAGTTCAGCATTTACTTGTTTTTTCATATCACACCTTAGACACGGAATCCACCACATCCTTGCAGCTTCCTTCTTCCTACCTTAGTACCTTATTATGCAGCTCCAAACGGAAAACTAATCTTTGCCCTAATTATTTCTTACATTTAAAATCGTCATACATATATTTATGGAGAACAAATGACTGAAAATTCATTACCCAAACATTTGGAACCACAGGGGATCGAACCCAGAACCTTTCGAGTTGGCGAAGCCTTGAGACCGACATGCAGACCACTCGACCACGGAGTTTGTCGGAGGAGTATGATAGCAAAGAATATCTATTTATATAGAATATTTACTGTCATACTAAACGGACTGCAATCTAGCACATGACCGTATTTGCAAAGAAGCCAGGCAAAACAGTGCCTTTCTGGTTTTAATTTCGCCCTTGGTCTCATAGCATTATGTCATGTCCATATTATTCTTTGCAAAGATTAGCTTCAATGATATTTATATCGGCTCCGTAATTTTAAGCATAACGTTTATTATCATAATATGAAAATCCATAATTTTGAAAGGTATAATCATCAAAACGCATAAAATTGCGTCGCATAATTTTGAGAGTTCTAATATTGTATAGGCTAAAATTGTTTGTCATAAGTATTAAAAGGCATAAATTTGAAACGTACAACTTATGAAAAGCATAATGATCATAACGCATAATGTTTTTCTCTGCCTCAAATTGTTTACTAAATAAATTTCGATTGCACAAATATAGTTTGTAGGGGTCAATAAAAAAAATAACCTTAACCTAATATTTATCAGAACATATTTCCTTGGGACTGGTTCTTTCGAATCTGGGTGATTATTCGATTCATTTTAGGACTACCTAATGTTGTGCTAAATGAAATTAGGAATTTCTATAGTTATGTTTTATAATAATATGCCTTTAGAGAGTTATGCCACTTAAATGTAATGAGTAAGAAGGAATATGTGACATGAGTGTTATGCGATTTGATGATTATGCCATTCGATGTATGACAAACGATATTATGACAATCGACGTTATACGAAAACATGCGCTCCCATTTATATCATTTTACGTCTCAAATTTTAAGCAGAAAGGCGAAAGAAAAGATGGCATATTAGGCGCAGGCGCAATACTTTTAAGCGTGTGTAAATAAATCCAACAATATTTTAATTTCACCGCCCCAATGGTTCACACCACCGGGCTTAAACGGTAGGTCCGGGCTCGATTCGTCTTGGAGCAGAAGTTTTCTACGCGGTTTGATTGGTTACCTAAAGTCGCCATAATCACATGACTTTATAACTTTTTTAAGTTACCCTCTCTAAAAGGTCGAGCGCAAACTTCCTTGACTCTACATAGCCATTTATTGTCTGCTCTAATCATATTCTTATGAATTTTATATTTCTATGTCATTAACTAATTGGAAAAAATAAAATACACAAGTAATTTTAAATTATGCAATCCGTCCTCAGCCTATATACGTCCCACTGCTGGGCACAGGCCTGCCCGATGTGGAAACACATGAGGAGTATGGGCGGTAACACCACCACGCTGGCCCAATGCGGGTTGGTGGGTAGAAACGGTCGCAACTGCGACCGGGACCGACGGCTTAACGTGCCTTCCGAAGCACCGTGCTTCGGAAATTATGCAATAAACAATAAAAAATCATATTATATGTTATTATCGGCAGCTAATCCTAAAATTGTTGATAGAGTTGGTACCGACCAGTTTTACTCATATTGGTTTGTATAATTCGATTTCTTATCTGAGGTGTTCAAGCTGCTGGTGAACCATTAACAAGACGTGCTATGTGTTATAAAAATGGAGCAAACTTCATTAATAATATTAGTTTTTGTTCAATTCGAATAAAATTAATGTTAGTTACCTAGTTATCTCTTTAAAGTAGTTATTTACTTATCGTGATATGGTTTAAAGAAAGGATTTCGAGCCCCCTTCTGCATAGGTACCTATAATTCGCATAATAGTGTAGGTTCACAATGATCTACAGACTTAACGTAACTTAAATATCCCGCACCAGTGTAAATGTGAGCAGCTTCGACTATTTAGCAATTTTATGTAATTTTTGGTTTAATTTAGTAAAAATCGCTGTTCATATGTTTTTGTTGTTACCTCTTTTTTATATTTATCAATTTCAATTAAAAAAGGCTATATAGGTAAAGTCCGTATGTGCTGTTTGTCGTGTGACTTTACGCAAATATTCAATATTTCTTATTTACAGGCATATCTGCGAAGAGAACTGTACGCAACCTTTAATTTCCTGCAAGACGTCCTAAGGGTACTGCCCTGCAAGACGCTGCAGGAAATTTAAATCTAGTTTGAAACTAGATTGTGTCATTTTTTGACATTTTAGCCATAGTAAAAACTCAATCTAGTTTTAAAATAGATTGAAATTTCCTGCATGTGAACCATAGTGTAAGTTTTCATTGAAAAAACTCATCTTAACGCGTTAAGAATAACAACTTTTATGGGAAACGAGATTTCTACTACTTTTTTAAAACGTACACTAGGGGTACAGAACCTAAGATTGTCTGTATGTAATAGGCCAGAGTAACAATTATTATTTCACTCATTAAAAACTAGCTTGTGGTTAATTTTACACATATCTGAAAACTAACCAAAGCAGCTTAATAAACTTGAGCTATTATTATTGGGATTAAACGC
The DNA here is from genome assembly GCA_910589355.1 of Parapoynx stratiotata. Lineage (NCBI taxonomy): Eukaryota > Metazoa > Arthropoda > Insecta > Lepidoptera > Crambidae > Parapoynx > Parapoynx stratiotata. The sequence continues at coordinate 7,555,584 of OU342466.1, forward strand.
ATATAAGTACATAATTAGTGTTAATAAAATCTCACTGGGTAAGTATCACAAGGTAAAAATCAAAACACATGTGTAATAATTTAATAAATATATTTCTTAATCTAAACCTTCGGGTAAATCAATCATATAATAATTTACCAAATCATTCTAGAACGTTAAACATTTTGCAAAGAATTGTACTTTATAATTGCGTCCTTAACAAAATCAGTTGCCAAGTGTATCCTTTCTGGAGTTGCCAAGTTTACGAAATTAAGCGGTATTTGTAACAAAGAGGCACTTGAAATCTTGGAGCAGATTGAAGTAAACGCGCAGATCCCAACAGCAGTTAAAGCACCAATGATTAGTGCTGGCACTTTTCTCAAGATGAAGAATGCTACAGCCTTGATGAAAGAGCCTGCAACACTCTGAAAAAAAAAACCTTTAATAAATCATACTTTCCCATTCCATCCCCACCCATCTCTTCCTTCGTAAAATGCGACTAATAGACTTAGAACTGCACAACATTCAATAGCTTATAGAGGCGACGGGCTCACCACCTGTCACGCTGAGCACATGTGCAGTCACTACATGGTGAAGCACGGACTATGGCTGTGAACTGCTTTTGCGGTGCTTTTGCCTAGTCTCTGACTAACCCGTAATAGTTAAAAGGAAAATCTTTCAATACTTACATAGGAATTCCCAGAAGCTACATTAACTGATGATGTAGAAGACAGTGATGATGATTGATATACCTCAGCACCGGATACTACGGGCAATCGGACATGTTCATATCTCACGGGAAATGGCTCATAATCAGGCGCTGCAGTGATCACTTGCCCATATTTAAGAGTATTATCGTGATATGAATAAGGTTGTTGATACTGAAAAGAATTCAAAGCTGTAAGTTAATTTTTACTATTTCACAAAGAAGTACCACACGTATGAAATTTTACTAATATTAGGAGCCTTACTGTATATTTTTAATAGTGCTTTCTAAAAATATATTAAGACATACCTGGAAGGTAACATCGTTATTATAACCGATGAAATTGTCAAAGTTTCCTCTATAGCTGGGCGAAGCAGCTACAACGGTTAAAATTGTGGCTAAGAATATTTTGTGCATCTGAAATGAAATACAAACATTAAAATATAAACTACTGACAAAATTGCGGATTAGGGGTTCTTATTAGAATAATGCTTACCATTTTGGTCAATTTCTTTGCTTCTCTACCTCTAAACTGAATACTCGGCCTGATCGCCTTTATATTAAATAGTTTGGGAACTTTCTTAACAATTAATTAGTAGCTATTATTACCAGCAATGACTCAAAATTAAATGACTTCTATGCGTAATTTCATAATTATTACTTACCTTCAATAATGAATATTACAATTATTAGTTCTTAAAACATTTCTAACATTAAAATACCGCTCGCATAATTTCAACAAATGCAGCAATGAAAAGATATATCAATTTCCTTTAAAAATCAATTCGATTGCGTGGTAATTACACCCATAAATCTCTCCATACCTATGCATAGATCTTAATAAATAACCATTTTTAAGTATAATACCAAAATCATATTAGGTTGGGGAAAAAGTCTTTTCGCATTATAGTATGTATAAACTTGTAATAAAATCTCTTTGGCTATACTATTTGTATCTGGCTGGTTTTGGTATCATTGAAAGTTAAAATTTTAAAGAACATAATTCCAAATTCAAATTAGGAAAATGTGTGATTTTCATTTGTTTTTCGTACCGCCAAGATGAGTGAATCTAATGAAGAAATTCGATACATTTTAAAATTTTACTACAAAAAAGGTAAAAATGCAACGCAAGCCGCGACAAAAATTTGCGATGTTTATGGACCTAGTGCAGTGTCTGTGAGAGTAGCACAAATTTGGTTTAAGCGTTTTCAATCCGGAAATTTTGATGTCAAAGATGCACGTCGCTCTGGTCGCCCTATTACAGATAAAATGGATGCCATTTTTGAAAAAGTGGAGCAAGATCGGCATGTCAGTAGTTACGACGTAGCTGAAGAACTGGGAATTGACCACAAAACAGTTTTGGCGCATTTGAAAAAAACTGGGTACACAAAAAAGCTCGACATTTGGGTACCTCACGAGCTCACTGAAAGAAACCTAATGAACCGTGTACTCATTTGTGATTCTTTATTACGACGTAATGAAACCGAACCATTTTTGAAGAAGCTGATAACTGGTGATACGACAAGAACATGCGAAAAAGGTGGTCAAAGGCCGGTCAGGCTTCACAGACTGTGGTTCGCCACAGTTAACTCGCAACAAGGTCATGCTGTGTGTGTGGTGGGATTGGAAGGGCATTATTCATTATGAGCTGTTACCACCAGGCAGGACCATCGATTCTGAACTCTACTGCGAACAACTGATGAGATTAAAGCAAGAAGTTGAGAGAAAGCGGCCGGAATTAATCAACAGAAGGGGTGTGGTTTTTCATCATGATAACGCTAGACCTCACACATCTTTAGCCACTCACCAAAAATTAAGAGAGTTTGGCTGGGAGGTGTTAATGCATCCGCCGTATAGTCCTGACCTTGCACCTTCAGATTTCCACCTGTTTCGGTCTCTTCAGAATTCTTTAGGCAGTGTCAGATTAACATCACGAGAGGACTGCCCCAAAATTTCTATAGCAATGGGATCATGTCCCTACCTACAAGATGACAAAAAGTTATCTAACAAAATGGTACCTACATACTTTAGTTAAATGTAAATAAACTATATTAAAAAATGTTTTGAATTTTCTTAAAAAATGCGAAGAAACTTTTTCCCCAACCTATTATAACACAGAGTGAAAAAAAAAATTATAATGTAATTTAAAGTGATTTTTAAACACAATGTTATTATACTTGGCAAATCAGAGAAATGCATTATATACCTAAGTACTCAATTTAGTAATGAAGTAATTAAATTTATTATATAAAGGTAACATTTAAATTATGTAAATTCAGTTGCGTCTCGTAATTCGACAACGTAAGTTTACAATTTTAATGGATACATTTTGTTAATTATCATGGGATTTGATTTTTTAAATACCGAGTATTTCATAGTTGATTTTTATTTGTTTCATATTACAGATGATTCGATTATTATTGCCAACTGTTGCTTGCATCATCGTCTTTCAACCAACATTAGCAGAGCCAGTGTCTCATTTTAGGTATTCATATCCTGAGGCTTATAGGCACCATGTCCCAAAGAAGTCTATCGAAAAAATACCTTCAGACCAATATGAGTAAGTTCACTTTGGCGCAAACAAATTCGCAGAATTTTCGTTTGTTTACGTTATTATTTGTGTTTCCTGAATATTTGTCTTGTCTAAATTTTTTGTTTCATTGTATTTTTTTCTTCCAGATACTATATCGTCCCTAGTGATGAATATGCCGTTACTGACGTCGAGGTAAAGAATTCTGTATCACTCTTTGATAACATTTCTTTGCCCAAACCCATTGTAAGTACTTCTACCTGATAGTGAAACAAATACTTATTCCGTGAAATATTCAATTTTAACTTAATTTCTTTACTTTACAGACGGTCATTGCTCGTGTTGCTTCCTGCGCACTGTCAATTGTCAATTGGTTATTATTTAACTCAGGATTCATTGTCTTTGGAGTTGCTCTACTCGTCGGATTATGTAGCTTTACTTCCTTTTGTACTTTAAATATCAACGACTCTTTCCTTGCACATTTATGGTCCAATGTGCCCTACTTAGACGATTTAGAACATTTCTTTGGACAGGCATATTTGAAATACCATAATTTATAATGTAAATTTAGTTAAGATTTAGGGATAAAAATAAAAATTATTTATTTAAATATTTGTGGTTTTTATTTTCACCGAAAGTGTATTTATAAATATGGGTGATTTTAATATATTACATGTTTGAAGATAATCTAAAACAAAATAGCACGACGCCTTCTAGCAGCATTCGCTTTTGTCACTGTTTGGATCTTCTGATATTTATTAATAGCCGTCTTCACAAAATCAGCGGCATGGCTTATCTTTTCCAATCTCTCTGGAGTCATCATAGCTCTCATTTCTTCATGAATTGGTCCAACTCCATTGAAAGTGATCGCACACAAATTTGTATAAGAACAGACTCCAACCGTGAGTAAAGATCCCAGAATGAGAACGAAGATGCTCCCAAACACGTAAGAGATTGATCTTCCAACGTAGCTCACAATAGTCTGGAAAAGATAAATACTTAGTTTACACACGTATGCAGCTAAATAATACCCGGTATCTATACATATAATAAAACTGTAGAGGTGCAATGTCTGTACAGAGAATAAAACAGTCAGGGGGATGTAAAAACAGGGAAAATACAAAAAAAAATTGTTTGTCTCTCGCTCTGTTTGTCTGTACGGGCTAATCTCCGAAATAGCTGGACCGATTTCAAATTAATTTTGCATAGTGATACCTAATATCCCTGGTCAACATCTTACATACTTATTATTCTGGAAAATTAAAGGACGGACGACTTTGTCCGCTAGTATTAGTTAACATTCTTACACAAGTATTAGGTCAAATAAACGCTCAAAAGGGAAAACAATTAAAAATACTTACTCTTGAATCAGGAACTTGACTCCACAACAAGCTAAATACTGAAGTTTCAGGCTCTACGTAATAAGGGCTGGGACTGTTTCCATACATGTCGTAACTAAAAATATGAAACATTAGAATAATTATTATTGTTTTGGTAAAATGTTTTATTTCAATGAATATTCCTTCGGTAATTACCTTTGGGAAGCGGAATATCCATTGTCATAGCCATAACCTGGAGCATACGGAACATCTGGATATGCTACTTCAACTGGTCCTGGCATATAACCATATCCGGGAATTGCTAGATGATCCTGTAAAAAAATACTTTTACATTTACTTACTAATAAACGAGGTATAAGGAAGGAATAGTTATTCAGTATTTTGTCACTTTCTGACAACTACTGTCTTCTGAATGTCTGACGAAGACAAAACACTGAATAACTATTTCAACCTTATACCTCGTTTATTAGTAAGGGTGATAATGTGCAAATTGTATCTCTTACAGACTTATCTCATCATTATCTAGGCCAGAAGACGTCTACTAGTAAAGGTCTCATAAAAGTTATGGAGACAGTCGTTTATATGTATACTTACCACTCTGTTTACTTCTGTGGTAGCTACTACACCTTCAGGTTGATCAGATAGCATTCTATCATGCTTAACAATAGGTCCTACAGGTCTCACAGGTTGTATCTTAGCACGCTTTTCATGTTCCTCTGGTTTGTATACAGGACGCCGTTCAGGCTCGACACTGTCCTTCCTATCGATTGGTTCTGTCTTCATATCTGGTGTAAAAGTTGCGTGTTTTTCTAATAATGCGTAAGATGAAGATATGTCTGCGGCTATCGCAGTGATGCAGACAGCTAGAATTGCTACTGTTATTTTGAACATCTGAAACACACACACAAAAATAAAATTTCGGATTTCATAAAGAATTAGTTTACTTAAATAAATAGAGTAATTGCTGATTCGTATAATATGATTTATATACATATTGTTAGTGAAAACGAAAGAAGATCTTACCTTAAAAAGTTTAATCCTGACCTTTCCCGACAAAACCAAAAATATGACTGGTACCCAACCCTCTTTGGCATCCCTATTTATAGTTGAGCCATTTTTGCAGGTTACAGTCCCTAAGAGTCCCTTATCTGTTCGCTTTGTTTTGGCAATAATAGTTTAGACATAATAGAAGATTTGTCAAAACGTTGGAATGCATTTTTTACGATCACGAAATAAACACAGCAGAGACAGGACAGGAAAACATATCAGGCAGAATGTGCGTATTAGTACCTCTGCCTACCCCTTCGGGGATAGAGGCGTGATGAAAACAAACTACGAACAATAATATGTAACAAGTGAACCACGTGTACAATTTCATTTTCGAACATTGTAGTATTTTAAAAAAATAATGCACGTTACTATTTACTAATACGTAAACCCTGTAGACACATATAATGCTTAAACGATTCGATTAAATTAAAAATGCATTGTAGTTCCTCTAGTGTTAGCTATCATTGTATAAAACTCAACTTTTTCAGTTGCGATTTCTAGGACAAACGTGATTTCTGATACTTTCCGCTAGCTTTTCACGTTTCCCATAAAATTTACCTTCTTTACTCTTAACTCAACTAAAAAAAGTTAAGTTCTTTACAATGATAACTTACACTAAAAATAATGTACCAACTGCTTTTCTTGCCTAGCATGTCGTAAATAGCGACTAAGGGCGTATTGGGTACGGGGTCTGTGATTGTATAGGCGATGAGCTAGCCACTTGTTACTACTCTTTCACGATTTTTCATCAGACCAAAACCCAATTTTTGTATGGCTGAAAGTGGTCTTAAGGAACACAGTGCTCCTTGGACTCTGCCTACCCCTTCGGGGATTACAGGCGTGATTGTATGTATGTGTGTATATATAACTTACACTAGGGGTACAGAAAATATTACCCTTACCATAATTATGCGGAGAATATCGAGATAATCGGCAAACCAACAATATCTTCCTCATGATAATTATCTATTATACCCTTATCATCGACGACGAAGTCGACATAAAGGCGACATTATAACTCATACACTGAAGTAAAAAGGAACCCATTTGGCTTTACTCGTCCATTTCTCTTCTAAAGCACAATATAACAAAACTATTATCAATTATTATTGTCTTACATTGATCAATAATCAATCAAAAAATATTATTAGGTACGATATAGTGAGTGGTGGTTTTCTCAAGGTATGTGATTCCTTTAAAACTCTCAATCAATACTTATGAATAATTCACTACTAACAACTTAACATAATGATAAGGGTCGTAAGTAAGTAAATTTACTATATTGATTATTTTTTACGTATAACTAAAACGTCAAGAAAAATCTATTAATCGTTTGTAAGTATCTCTGTAAAATATTATGTACCTTGTTACAAATCAATCAATTTGGTATGTTATCAATTTGTGTTAATCAATGCGGTATGGTATCAATTCGGTACAGTAAGAGAAAATAAAAGAATTATTAATATCCAATCAAGATGGTTATTTGCTTTAAATAAATATGGAAAACATATATCATTTTAACCTAACCGATTCGTAGTGAAATAGTGTAGGCACAGTCAAGTTCAAAAATATGTATTACCATTTGACAGACAACAGTCTCTATTCCCTTCCAATCCATATACATATTTTTGGCTTGACTGTACCTATCGTTTTAATTGAGATTTAGGTGTTTACATTTTGGACGATAAATAACTTTTTAATTATCCCTTGAATAATTTATAGCCAACTAGCGTAATCAATCACATACTATTTAGCTTAGTCATCAAAATATAATGCTAAAAGTTATTTAAGTAATCTCAGATTCTCGGAAGAAAGGTATACTATCTACATACAAGCACTTATCTTTATTTTTTTGAAAGCTATTCAAATGTAGTAAGGTTCTTGGTAGCAAATAATTACAAATGCAGTCAACTGATAGTTCCATTGACAAAGATAACAATTACTAAAATGTGCTTTGCCAGTCTTACTTGAAAAGAATGTATGAATAATAGATTATAATGCCAAAATGTACATTAATAATTTAGGTATAAAAAAAGTAAGCCGAGTGGGGAAAGACACATTAATCGTTCAAGAGGTCGCGGGTTCGATTTCACCGCCTAGCACCAGATTGCGTTTGTGTGATTGTGAATATCTTTTGCTTCAAATGCCCGGTGCATGGCAACAGGCTCGCCACCTGTTACATGGGGACTTAACATACCTACAATTCCGCCTGTAATCCTTGAAGGGGTCAGCAGAGTCCAAGGAGCACTGTGTTCCTTAAGACCACATTTAGCCATACAAAAATTGGGTTTGGTCAGATGGTAAATCGTGCATTCACAGACCCAGTACCCTTAACGCTCTTAGTCGCCTTTTACGACATGCAAGGCAAGAAAAGCAGTTGGCACATTCTTTTTGCGTCCAGGACCAACACGGGACTTAAGATGTCTGGTGGAAAGTGGGTTTTAACACCTCTGCCTACCTCGTCGGCAAAGATGATAGGTATGTGTAAAAATGAGGCAATGGTAGCTGAATGGGAGAACTGTCCAAACAGTGCCAGTTCCACTCCCCACCATTACAGTAGAGTAAGTTTGCTGTCAACTATAAGCTGTATTAGGTATTTGAAAAAGTAACTATAATTTTGAGCACCTATTGAAAAGATTATAATAAAAACCTTTGTTATTTTCGAAACAAGCTTCCGAAACTAAGGCCGGTAAGTCATGAGTGTAAAGCTCCCAAAGTAACTTCCATCATGGTCACACATTTAAAAAAATTTGAATGCGTTTAAAACCCTTAAAAGGCATATAAACTGTTGGAGATGCTTAGAATACACGAACCATGCGATTTCGCTCTCAGACCTAAACAATCTTTAGGCGCACACGCACATCGTACATTTTTTCACAATACACGCAAGAGCTTATCGTTAGATGGCTCAATTCCGCTCACGCCAAAAAGCTATTAATCAAATGCACGTAATAATTGAATGTAATCTCATCTTTTATTACTTGCATTTTTGACACAAATTTATATCGTCCAAATTTTATTTTACATATAAAATCCTTAGGTTCAACATTCGAAACAAAAAGAAATTGCATTTTTTTATACGACTTACCATTTCACGTATTCTAGGAACAGCTTTATTTCCTCCTCTATACGATCACTCATGGCTTATAAAGTTTTTAAACTAAACAAACCAATGAAACTACCATCGTAACTTATTAACACCGTGACCAATATGGGTTTTCAGGTCACATCAACATGAATAATATTTCAGATATAAATGTTTACTTCGAAGCCGATCAATAGGGGATTATTTGGTATAAAACACGCGATTCAAACAGACGGTGGTTCAAGCAACTATTCGAATACTGTCCATTCCATGATTGAAAAGTATAGGTTCAGGGTTAAATAAAAATCGATTTTTATTCATAGTTGCAGTGTGTAATTGTGAATATAATGGATTGAACAAATAATGAATAAAATAATCATATCAGTCAGCACTAATAACAGTTGAAAGGTCAGGCTAAAGTGAAATGAATCTATTCAAACGCTAATGTTTAATAATTATAATGGCATACATAACAACACAGCCGAGGAAGTTCTCGATCGCACAGCAAAAAAGCTACATAAAGCTTGCTTTTTTTCGAAAGCTCCAAAATTTAAAGGGTTATTTTAGAGTTAAAAGCTTAGGGGCCACTTACAGGAAATTTTAAACCTAGTTTAAATCTCGATTTTGTCAGTTTTTGACAATTTCAAAAAATCACTAAATCTAGTTTTAAATCTCGATTTAAATTTCCTGCAAGTGGGCCTAGGATAGTTAAACAAATTAAATACTACTTCAATTTCTACCGTAGAATTTCATTTGCAGGAGTTATTAGGAACGAGGGATTTGTACCCGTTTCCTTACAACGCTTAATAGGGGAAGAGGGAAAACTGCAAGGTAGACATCCAAAATCCGCAAATAACGCTCAGAAAAACAAATTGAAAACGTAGGATTTAATGTGACTTTTAAGTAAAGCAAGCATTAGGTAAAGTAAAACCGGTAGGTAATTTATACATACGATGTATTATAGAGTAATGTTCATAAGAGTATGTAAATACCTAAACTGAATAAATAATTTAAATAATTTGACTATTGACTATTGTTTATAAAAAAGTGATTTAGAAGCACACCAAATGATTCAAAACCTGATGGTAAACAGATGGATAGGTAAAGATATGGTATAGATCATTTTTATCATCGGTAACATATTTTAACTTTTTGAACCTGTTTGTCCTGTGAAAGTTGTAAAAAACACAATAGCTATAAGTAATATTAGAACGGTAGGTTGAATACTTAATATTCAACCTACCCGCCTACCCATATAGGTATCAATCGATAAACGTGTTAAATTCATCGTTGATAACCGCCAGCATGGAAGTGGGATTGATAAAACATAATAAGCATATTAGGCATGTGCAAATTGTTATTATGATGTTATTATGTAACTCTTTGTTGGACACAGGTTGACTTGGAGTTTGGACTAAAGTGCTCCTGTCTGTTCGAGTATTTTGGCAAATACTTTTTGCTATAGCTTTATGGGTAAAAATTATTTTGTTTCAAAAACTATGTAATGTTTAATGTGTACAAAATATCGAAACCTAAAATTTTTAACGAAAGCTCGATAAAACTGAATTTATTTATTTATTAATATTTAACTGAAACATTCTAGGAACTGATCCACCATGAATTTACTCGATGTACCTATTCCTCAGAGTAAACAGAACTGGAGTAGCCATTAGTTAATCTCGCAAACATTTCTTTCTGCCATTTCTTGCGGGGGGTGAGGTTACCACTACACTCAAAGCCAGCCGTTTTTACAAATGCACACATGCATAATTCGACACACAAATTTAAATTTTACGCACACACACACGCTTAAAATAGTCACGTGGGGTGTGCGTTTTGACAACGTCACAGCCGCACTCCCCACGAGACTAGCGATCGTAGAATTCTAAAACATGAAATAATGAAGTAAATAATCACGAAATCTTAAAAATTATAATTACAAATAAAAGGTGACACCATCTTTTAGCATACTCGATGTTTTCTATTTATTTTTACAACAAAAAACAGCACAGGCAGGCATTTTTGCGGGAGCTCTGTTCGCCGCAACGTTTACAATGTTATGGCTGTCAAAATGGCGGCTCAACTAGTTTTATTAAACGTGCAAGCATCCGATGCTTGTGCATTTGGCAGAGGGGAATGTTAGACAAAGGCTACTCCAGTTCTGTTTACTCTGAGACCTATTCCCAGTATAACCAGTTTTTACCCGCTTTATTTGTTTTTTTTTTGTAAAATTCTCCCATGTAGGGATGCAGGGAAGGCAAAGGGAACGAAGCCCATACAGCCAAGTCTTAAGTATTTTATTTCTTCAGTAGTTTGCATTGAAATGCTAGTGTAATACATTTCATCTTGGGAAAGTTTGACGTCAAACGATCTATGGGCAGACACTTTGGTGCTACTTGAATGAAGTAGATTACCACCATAAAAAACTCGTCACTTTTTACACCACTTGACGCTTATTTCGATAATCCTCCACAATGCACATCATCACAGACACTTATTACACAAAACTACACTGACTTTACGTAACAATATCCACTCCGAAACAATATTACAATCATCGAAATAAAAATTACGCCCACCATAGTTGAATGCAGCCCAAAACAAAAACAAAAAAAACCGCTTTATTTGTCTTTTATCCATTTAATTTTAGATAAAAGGCATATATGTATCTTCATTTGCCTCGTCAGTGTGCGATAAATAAGGCTCCTTTACACGAAGACAGATGCATCCACAAATGGAGCGCCACGAAGCGTCCACACGTCTGAAGGCCTATCAGTCTATGTTGGTGCTCGGCGGACACACCACGTACGCAATCCAAATGTTTTCTACCTAATACGGCTCCAGAAATATGTACATTTCATTAATACTCTTGTTAGATATAATTAATAAAAAAAATAATAAAAAATAAATAATGAAAAATAAACTGCAATAAGCATTCACTTCCGATAAACACATTGTTCTGAGATAAACACTAACGCTTCGCTAGACGTGTGGACGGAACGTACGATCACACGCCGATGGGCTATTTGAGGTATTTGACTAGTTTTTGAAAAGTATCTCACATTGTTTGGTGGAGTTAAAGGATTCTAAAGTAATATTAATTTTAAATAATTTTCAGTATTTTATTGAAAAAAATCATACACTGTTTGAATTTCGTGGCCAAAACGCTTGCTCCAGCAATATGGTATCGAGTGACGTCATTAATCAGTTTATTACTTTTCCAAAAACGATTCAAATGCGAAAAACATTAAAACAGGTACTGAAGACTTGGCTGTATGGGCTTCGTTCCCTTTGCCTTGCACAAAAAATCTGATTTTCGTCATTTTTCGTTCGTTCTCACTCTCAGAAAAAAAATTACAAATCTAGATTTTTATGTTTTTAACACCATGCTCACATTTTTATTTATTAAATTCAATGGTGACTTAACATAATAACAGGCGAAATGTAGGTATTTATCAGCTCTGCCTACCCCTTCGAGGATAGGGAAGAGGAGGATATTATTATAATGAAGTAGGTAAGTAATAGAAACTTTTTTCAAAAGTTGTTGTTGTTCTTTTTTCAAACTTTTTAAAAATATTTTTTTTTGCTATACGAAATTGTCCGTAACAGGGCATAATAAAACAATTGAATAACTGTCTATTGACTAATTAATTATCACATTCATAGCCAATCTGTGTTCATAGCTCTCTAATATGTCGTTGAGAAAACTTTCTGAACAAATTCAGTCAATAATCTGTTCTTCTAATTCAAATACCTATACAAAAGCTGTAGAAGAATTGGTAAAGTAATTTCCCTTTGAAAATAGTTCTCACTCATTCATAATTCAGTGTTAACTTAATATATGTTTTTACAGGTTTACAATTCTTTGGATGCAAAAGCTACCTCTATTGCTATAAGAATTCACATAGAAGAGAATAAGATTCAAGTAGTTGATAATGGATGTGGTATTGATAAAATGGACTTTAAATTGCTTGGACAAAGATACACAACAAGCAAGTATGTTGATCTTCTAACATTTAAATCGGCACCAAACTCATATGGTTTTCGTGGCCAATCACTTGCAAGCATTATAGAAGTGTCAGAATATGTGAAAATAACTTCAAGACATCAAAATGATGATACAACCTGGGCCAAGACTTACCGAAATGGTAAACTTATAGAGCTATTTGAAACTACTACCAGACCATCAAAGGGCACCACTGTAAGTTTTAAATTTATTTATGTTCTTTAAATTACACATAATTTTATGTACAACTAGTAATTGTTTGTCTTAGGTTGAAATATGTGGATATCTTTACAATCTTAATATTCAAAATAAATCCATAAATGTTATACAAGAAAAATCTGATATTAAAACATTTCTAAAGCAACTATCGCTTGTACATATCAATATTTCACTAAGTTTGAGAGATGACAGCCGAAATGAAATTATTTTCAAAATGCACAAAAACAAGGATATGTATCCAATTTTGAAATTGCTCTTTGATATTGATAAAATGAATGTACAAGAATTGAAAGTGGAAAAAAATGAGTACAAAGCTTTTGCTTTTATTGAAAAATCAAATAATTCCAAGCCATATCATTGGATATTTTTAAATAAGAGATTTTTAAGCAATTGTAGACTTCATCAGTTAGTAAAGAATAATTTTTCAATATATATTCCTCAAGGTCACAAGAATAAAAAAATAAAATTAAAGGTAACATTTATCATTAATTCTGTTTTAATATAAGTAATGCTACAAGCACCACTGATAAATATTTTAATACTTTATTTTACAGAATGTAGAGAAAATAGAAGATTGTAATTCAATAAAGGAATATATCCCATTTTATGTTCTATTTATTACTTGTCCATACTATGATTATGATATTATTTATAAACCAAAATTGATTGTTGAGTTCAAGGACTGGACACCAATTAATAAATTGATAGAAAAATTAATTGGTTTCTTCTCTGGAGGAATTAATGTAAAAGAAATCATAAATAATGTATGTGAAAAATCAAAACAAATTGAACAAACTGAAATTAAAGATCAAGTAAGAGATATAATGAACAAAATATTGGGCAGTAAAGTTGGAATATCACAATTTCAAAATGGAATTAAAGGTTTCTAAAGAAACATTCATATTTTGAATACCTATATACTGCTTTCCTCTGACAAAATTAAGCATTCAATTGAAAAATAAATTAATAATTTCAGGTAAGCAAATAAAACGAAAAAGAAAAACCTCTACAGCTTATTTAGGAAAACATCTTATAAATGATAAGGCTGAAAACCAATTGTCACTAAAAAAAAAGAAGTGCAATGTTGCTTCTTATGAAGTTGAGGAAGTCCAGATGGATCCGAAAATCTGCAATATAAACAAATCCCTCAAGGTTTCTAAACCATGTTTGGAGGATAGTATTAAAATAAGACCTAAACATTCTAAAAAAGCAAATTTTGAACATATAAAGTGTAATGTGAAAAAGAAAACACAAAAATATAAAACTATCAAAGAAAATAATAAATCTAATAAAGAACAAGGTGGCTCTTATAAAAATAAATTCAACATTACAATTGGAGATGCTCAACCTTTAGTTGATTGTGAAATGGAGAAAGCACAAAGTAATAAAGAAATTAAACATTATTCAGGTTCCCCAGAAAATTGCAATACTATTTCTGTTTATAAGAGACTCGAGGAAAATTTGGGTCACCACCGAATTCCTTTCTCAACTGAAATGAATAATGATGACATACCCAAAAAGGGGAATAGCGAGCTAAATTTATTTAGTTCTCGTGACTTAGTAAAAACAATATTAGGAACACAAGAAGTAATGCAACATCATACACCTAATGCCTGTAATGTAATTCCTAATTACCACAGAAACGTTCTTACAACCCAAGTTTATGATGATAATATACTAATGACCTATCAAAGTCATTGCTACAAGAATGTTGATGTTGAAAATTATTTAGTTAAAAATAAGAATGTTCAAGCAAATAATTGGTTTAAAAAATATATCAAAAAGTGCATAAAAAAATGGGCAAATATAAAACATAATAAGAAAACCAACAAATCAAATTTCATTAGCAAACTGTCTAGGGACAATTTTGTAATGCCAAAAACATACAAATCACCACCACACAAAGATTACAAAAGCAAAACCATAACTGCTTTTAAGCACCATAAAAATAATAATAACCCAACTTATTCTAAGATAACAAAATATAAAGATCTTAACAGTACCTATTCTTGTACAATAGAAAATCCCAGAATTGTGGAAAATTGCACAAACTTTCAGGAAAAATATGTAACGATAAGCCGATCAAATAAATTAGAAAGCCTTAATGAAATCTGTGAAAATTACCGATTTACATATACAATCACATCCTCAAATTTAACAGTCATAAATGAAAACTGTGAATCAAAAAAAATTGGTCAAAAAGATAACTGGAAACAGACCATTCAAAGTAATACTAACAAAAAAAGAAACCCTCGAAATGTGGTATTCGTCTCGAATTCACAAAATTCTACATCACAAACAGGAAAACTTTGTGTAAACGGAATAAGTAATATAAATAAGTTAGATCATTCAAACTACTCACGTGTTACAAATCTTACAGACACAAATTGTTTGGGAATGGGGTTAATGAATGTTGAAAATAAAGGGTCATTTAATAATAATAATTATTGTAAAGAAAATAATCAAAATAAAAATTTTGAATGTGTCGATTCTCATCATACCATCGATGATAGCAGCTCATATGTGATAGACCCACTTAACATATGCCAAACTATATTAAATGATTCAGTTAAGATCAATGAGGCCGCCGAAACGAGTTGTATTGTAATTAACTCTCATAGCTCTAATTTGCGGGCTTCAAACAAAAATATATGTGAAATGTCTACAACAACTCACGGAAATTTCTCAAATAAGGATGCATCTCCTATCCTACAAAATACTTGTGTAACATTCAGTAAGAGGTCTGAGACCAAAACAGTATGCACTGATTCAGATAAACACGCTGATAATGATAATATCATTTTAATGAGTAATGAAGAAAGAGATATGATTATGCAAAGTTATTATTTTGACGCTAAACAAGTACCTATGAATGTGCAAGATGAGCATGTTGCATGTGCTGATACTTTCAATTTAAAAAACAGATTTCGCTTTATACCAAAAGGTATGCATTTTCACTTTTTGCTTCTCGTGTATCGTACATCATTGTGTGAAATCCATTGTAAGAATTATCTATACATAATTAGCAGTGATTTTAGAAATTGAATTTTATTTTACAGGTATGTCACCAATATTTGAAGTATGCAACTCAAAAATTATATATGACAACAAGAATACCAAGCACTCGTATTTTGAGAATGTATGCGTTTAGTTTTCACACGATTTTGCCACCAATACCAACCCTAACCTACTGAACCATATACTTATTTATTTCAGGAGCTTTATAATAAGTTTGTTATTGATGTCCAAACTAATACAGAAATTTACGAAGCAAAAGTACAGAATCCAAAAGATGCAACAGCCATTGAAAAAGTTAATAGTCGCTTAGATAAGGATAATTCATCTTTAACTTTCGACCAAAAATCTTTAGAGGAAGCTACTGTAAGCTTAACTTATTTCTCCATTTTCAAAAATACGTGTCGTCTTAGCTTTAAAGCTAAGCGTCTTAGCAGTGTCGTCAAATCGCTTAAGCTATAGATACTAAAAAAAATCGATTTTGCAGGTATTAGCACAAGTTGACAATAAGTACATAGCAACAATATTGACTGGCCACTCAGACCAAGTACACTATTTAGTGTTATTTGACCAGCACGCAGTACATGAAAGAATAAGATTAGAAAATAATATGTCAGGTATTTTAAATAAAACTACGTTTACTTGTAGATTTTTATTGCTTTCAAAATTTGTGATCTAATAATTTAACCCATTTTAAGATTATTTCAATGGCAGTGAATGGAAAAGTCAGAAATTAGATGAACTCGCAATGAAACTACCTGAAGACAAAATTATGTATCTTCACAATTACAAAGATAAATTCACACGTTTTGGGTTATATTGGACTATTCATGATAGGTGTGAAATTAGAATACATTCTATACCTGCTGCAATACTGGGACAAAATCCTAGAGAAGTAAGTTAAGTTTCTTAAAACTTTTAAAGGTATACTTAAGACGCTAAAAATTCTTCTGCATACACATCCATAAATTTTTAGGTTGATAAGGTGATGAAGGCAGTCAAAAATTTAATTACAGAAGAAATCAAGAATATTACCTCTCAAAAAGGATGTGTTTCCTTATACCCAAAAGCAATAATGGACTTAGTTTTCAGCGAAGTATGTTTAAACATTTCTGAAGTCCTTTTTTAGAATTTGATTCTTTTATATATCATTTTCTGTGTAAATTTTACAGGCTTGCAGATATGCAATAAAATTTGGCGATATACTTTCTAAAAGGGAATGTGTAGAACTCATCAAGTCGCTGTCAACATGTAAGACGCCATTTCAATGCGCCCATGGTAGACCAGTAATGGCTATAATGCTTGATATACCAGCTGAATCTCGCAAGTATCAGGTAAAATCATAACTTTATTAATATTTACTGTTATTATTGTTATCTTTTTACTATTGGTACATAAATTTTCGTTTCCTGTTCTTTTACCAATAACTCTTACATTTTTCATCTCCTCTTTTTTCAGTTCAAAAAAATCAGTCTTTGGAAATTTAAAGAAATTTCGTGTAAAGGAAAAATAAAAGTCAATTAAAATTTAAAAAAATCTTTTATTCCGAACTAAATCAGACTTGAACCTGCAAGTAACTGACCTAAATAATTAAACCAATGATGTAAGTGGCAATGTAAATTTAAATGTTTATGTATTTATTCTTAACACTCGTGTTACTACAGATACCTCAACACCAACAGTCACATTTTTCTGGGAATTCTGACTGCAATTACTATGCGCTCGTATCCAATCAACGTATGGTGTTATTCGCGTGTGGACATCAGGGAAACCAACGGCGCAAGGAATTCCCCATGAGACTAATCCGGCTAAGTGTTTGTTTTTCATTATCGGCCCACCTGAATCACCCTGTAAAGTGTTCTTATTTATTTAATCTTTATTTTCAACAAAATCAGATACATCGAAATCAAAGTATGGCCGAGTTGGGACGGACGGGGCACTACGAGGAGGCCGCGGGAATCGCGGGTTCGCTTGTGAATATCGTTTTCCTCACATTGTGCCCGGTGCATGGCAACAGGCACGTCACATGTTACATGGGGATTTAACATATTTGGCAAAATGTGGGTGGTAAAACCTCTGCCTACCCCTTGGGGAAAAGCCGTGTTGATATGTTATGTTCTGTGTTTTTTATTTCTTTGGACTAGGTTTTCATGAAAATTCAGACCTCCCATAACAATATATGACTTACATGGCACGTTCCTTCACCAATACGAGTAAATGTGCAAAACATGCTGTCCAAAACATCTCTTGTGTATCTCATAGCAAAGCGACACGTTTCTTGAGAAAAGACTGGTAAATATAACATGTGCATTATTCGACTAGACTCTCCATTTGGCTGAAAACTCAATAAACTTTTTATTTAGGATCTCAAAGATTACCAATTGGATAGGTAAGCATCAGTATCTTTACTGAAAAAAGTTCTACTCACTTTTTTAGCACCAAAACCAGTTACAATAAGTTCATCTCCTTCAATCAACTCATTTTCGTACAGTCTTAATATTTCAACGATACCCAAATCGAAGTGTCCTTTAATTTTGATAATTGCTATGTCGTTGCTCCTCAGAGATGCATTGTATTCTTTGTGAACGTTTATTGATTGTACGTCATATTGTTTACCTCCCACGTCTAAGTTTGTAGTTCCTACTACTGCTTTAATGTATTCAGGGAGGGCTCTAAAAATATAAGAATTTGGTTGATATAGTACATATTCAATAGTAGGTGGTACTTTCGGGTTAAGAATGCAGTAAATTACATTGCAACTGTAGAGTAACGGTGCAAGCGCATAATTTTCAAAGATATGGTTTAACAGATTTTTTACAGACTTATAAACGGAGTTTCTAAGTTTGACCTGTATGTTACGCTTTGCATAGGTATAGGAGGCGGACGATAATGAATCAATGCATTCTTAAGGCAAACGAACTACAGGCACAGATTAATAAACAGTTACTAATAATGTTAAATTAACTGCATTTTACCCGTCTAAACAATGAGCAGCAGTAACAGCATGGCATTTAGAAACTACGGCGCCACCACAGACGTGATGACCAGATAGGTTTTGAAGGGAAACATGGGAATATCCAAACATCTTATTGGCTTCATGGCCACCCACCACGCGGTAATTCGCGGCGGTAACTAAAACAAAAAAAAATCGTTCACAAAATCACTTTGTTCACAAAGAAATGGCGCACTTGCAAATACAAACAGTAGCAACTTCGGAACAAACAGCAATACCTATATAAAGAAAGGAAATAATTTACCATATTTAATGTTAACTGCGCTACTCAGCAGTAAAAAAATAGACAAAATATAATTCGATCTTTCCATTTTCGTCGCTTTTACATATTTAAATATTGAGTAAAATATAAATATTTTTACGTCGCCAATATCTATCAATAGGTAAGTACTTATGAATTATTATCATTTTACAGGCAATTAATCTGTTCAATCAAAATTTATCAACGTTTCTATTGATTTGATTAGATAATCTTATTTAATCTTTAGGGTTACCTACCTTTATATGGAGGTGCTCGGTACAATAGTGGTTCTTTGAACAAAACGAAGCAATTTTCGCCATACCTGTTACCTATTTTAGATGTCCTCCGTGCTTCGGTTAATTTCTATCTCTGGTCCGGGACGAAAAAGAATGTGCCAACTGCTTTTCTTGCCTAGCATGTCCTAAAAGGCGACTAAGGGCGTATTGGGTACTGGGTCTGTGATTGTGTAGGCGATGAGCTAGCCACTTGTTACTACTTTTTCACGATTTTCCATCTGACCAAACCCAATTTTTGTATGGCATAATGTGGTCTTAAGGAACACAGTGCTCCTTGGACTCTGCCGCCCCTTCGGAGATTACAGGCGTGATTGTATGTAATTTCTATCTATGAATCGGCAGCACGCCATCGTGGTATTATGGAGTTATGACCCACAATCCTTTTTTTTAGATTAAGCTGAAGATGAAATAAAGAACCATTGAATTTTATAGATTCTGGATGAAGAAAGTCACCTATCAATATGGGTACCTTATAGGGAGAGGAGCTCGGTGGCGTATAGCGGTTCGTTTGCTTATTTGCATAAGTTAGACATCATTGATAACAAAGCTATTTTCGCCATTGACGTCGGTGTTATGAATAACTTGGGGTGGCCGAATGGGTGTACAAAACTTTGTGATCTCGAGTAGGTACATCCATGCCATTTGAAAGGCACTATATTAGCCTTTGTACCGATCGCTTTTGCAAACTTTTTAACTATAGGCCGCAAAATTAAGATCCAAGAGTTGCCATGTTTTAAAAAGAAATGAGATTTTTTTAAAATAAAAGTCGCGACTATCACCCTGCATTTCAATCCTTTTTTGCTATAAGGCGGAAAATTAATGGAGTTAATTTTTATCAATGGGCGCCCTCAGAGCGAGTAGGCAGTAGGTATTGCAGGCAGGCGGGATGAGTCGGTGCCGATAGCGGTGGCGCTAAATAAAAACAAGTCGAGAACCCTCGGTGCACGAATACGACTCACTTTATTTAAGTTAGTCATAGTGCACTTCATTACCCAAATAATATAGTCCTTTATGAGGCTTTATGTACCCTGTGTCCTATGTTTTACATAATTGAAGAAACAAGCAAGAATATATGCTACACATATTTTCACGCCTATATTCCCGAAGGAGTAGGCAGATATGTTGACACCATGATCGGCCGGCAATGCTACACTTGTCAGCAGTAGGTAATGTAAAAAACCTAATGCCTACTTTAAAACTTATGACCAATCCTACTGGCTAATTGTCTAATTTTTCCTGTATCTTGAAGCAAGTGAAGCAAGGGTCGTTGAAGCAAGTGTTAAGAATTATTTGAAATCGTATTTTAATAATTGGCTAGTTGACACACATGGCAGTATGGACAAGAACCCTTTGTTCAAAACTTGTGAAAAATGTTAATGTCAATGTCATTTTGTATTGGTGTGAAAACGTAAACAGGTTGTTTGATTATTCGTGGATTGTTTTTTTTTTTAAATGGATATTTTAAAAGCAGAAATCGCTAAAAAACGAAAGCTTCTAGAAGAAAAAAATGTACTAGTACGTATTGGTATCATATTCCGTGAGAAAGAACTTTGACAAAGACCAAACAGCTCTTAATAGACTACAATGATACTCACACAATTTTGTTTGTGATATTTATAACGTTTTCCTTTCAGAACCAAAATAAGAAATATTTTAAAAGGGGAGACTTGCTTGCTAAAGAGCAAGAGGAGTACCTAAAGAAATATGGGCCACAAAATGATACAGATACAGATAAATCCAGTGAAGAAAAGGAAGAGAAGGGTAAGATTAACTGTTTTAGGGCCAGCTCACACAGAGACGCGAAAATGCACGATGAGGCCAATTATTCGCGCTGCGACGGCGTTGTTCCGCTGCGTCGCGATACGTCGCGGTACGCCGGGAGGCATCTCGAGGCGCAGTGCTGGGTGGTGCAACGTATTTTTATAAAATTTGTCACATTGAATTTTTTTCTTTTCGTATAGTAAGTAAAGTATATTTTAAGTTAATCTATTAAAATGTTCGCGCATCGTCGCGCCGCGTTGCGTCTCGACCCTGTGTGAGCTGACCCCTAATGACAATACTTAGTTGGAAATCTTAAAATTAAAATACAGAGCATTTAAGTGAGATTTGTTCAGTTTAGGTATTTTGCAATACTCGATGAAACTAAAAACCCCTAGTTAAAAATATATAATTATTTTTAATATAATATATCATTATTTACTATTTACAGCTATCAAAAAAGACCAGAATGAAACAGAACAGTCAGAGTTGGTGACATTACCAAGAACAGAAGTAATAAAAAGGCTAAGGGAGAGAGGGCATCCCATACTGGTGTTTGGTGAAAATGAAGCTCAATCATTTAGAAGACTTAGAAGAATAGAAATCCAAGAACCAGAAGCAAATAGAGTATGTGAAACATGTTTATGTAAAATGATCACTATATTTATTATAATTCCTATTTCTTGTGGGTTCTTTTCTTTCACTTTTACTTTAGGAAATTACAGAAGCCACTACAATATGCAGCAGCATATTAGACAATGTTTTATGTTTTGTTGTTAGCAAATTATAAATTTCTTCAATTTCAGGGTTTCCGTAATGATTTCCAAGAAGCCATGGATAAAGTTGACCAAGCATATCTCAATGAAATCTTAGCACTTGGAACACAGGTATTTATCTGATTTTATAATTATTCTTAATAATTTATAAAAGCAAATGAAAATCAGTAATAAAACATTTCTGCTATTTGAGAGAAGCAAAAAGTACTAGTGGGTAGATAATAAAAGTTCCTACTGGTAGCTTTAAAAGTTGTTGCATTCTATGATAGCAAATAGCTTCGCTCTTAACACCTTAAGATAGTGTCCAACTTAGAATGTTTTTGTCGCCTTCGTAAATTGCAATGTCTATATTAGTTATATAAAAAAAAATGAAATATTTACAGTTTTTCCTCATGTTTCAGACTGATTCAGAAAAATCTGCCAAGGAAGATGCCTTAGATGATTCAATTACCTATGAGTTCATACAAGAAATGGCCAAGACAATGGGACAAGGTGACAGAAATCACGACATGAATGTTATAATGGCATTATTACAGGTTAGATAAAAAGTATATAGGCACAAAAAACTAAGCAAAAAGGAGAATTATGTATTGTAAACAATTTTTCCTATAATTAACTAATTAATTATTCAAGATTCAGATTCATTTTCATAAGAATCATTGTCACTTTCCAGTTGACATAATAATATAAGCATTTAATTACAAAAATATAATTTTATTAAATATTACTTTTAGTTTCTTCTAAACATGTGGGGCCAACAACTAAACTCTGCAACGGCCGCTGAAAAAACTGCTGTCAAGCATAAAATGACCCGAGCCACATACACACAAACACAGGTCTACTTAAAACCATTGATGAGAAAATTAAAAAAGAAGACATTACCAGAAGACATTTGTGACAGTTTAATGGAAATCACCAAACACTTATTAGAAAGGAATTATATAATGGTAAATAGTTAATAACAAAGCAAATTTGTTATAATTTTCTATCTATAGTACGTCCCAATCCAAGTTGCCAAAAAGGTTAACAAAAAAGCCTACTTACTGAATTTGTTATTCAATAATCACACTTTTTACATGGACATTGGCACGTGAATATAATTAACAATAACAATTATTGTCCCTTTCGATTGATTTCAATTACCTACAGTCATCACAAAACATTTTAGAGATGAAACATTACCTTTGTTTTGTTTACCTTTTTGCAACTTGGATTGAGACGTACCATATAGTTTAATTAATTTATATAACCATGTTTATTAAATCTTTAAATCCTATTATGAGATTAAATCTTTCTTAATTTTTAGGCTAGTGACGCATATCTTCAAATGGCGATTGGCAATGCTCCATGGCCTATTGGTGTCACTATGGTGGGCATTCATGCCCGTACAGGTAGAGAAAAGATTTTCTCCAAAAACGTAGCCCATGTAATGAATGACGAAACACAGAGAAAGTACATACAAGCATTGAAGAGGCTTATGACAAAATGTCAAGAGTATTTTCCAACGGATCCATCAAGATGTGTGGAATATAGTACTACTAGAGAATAAACTATTGTCTTAAAATTGCTTTTATTATATAAAATCCATAGTTTCTAAAAATCTCGAAAAACAATATGTTGGACCTCAAAATTAAACAATTGATTTTGAACCTTATTGTGTGATATTGAATGAGTAATTTTGACAGTTTATTTTAAGCCGAGCTGGGCGGACGGCGCCACTCTTGCAGCAAGAGGTCGCCGGATTGATCCCGACCGTATATTATGTATACCACTGAGTTTGAAATAAAACAAGTACAGGTGTGAGCATTTTTCACACTGCCGGTGCATGGCAACAGGCTCGCTCTCTGTTATGTGAGGACTTAAATTTTAAATAATTTTAATAAATTTGTGGGTGTTAAGATACTTCTAATGTTCCGCATTGTCATGGTTTGTAAGTTAGTTTCACTGACCTCTAATTACAGGTCAGAATAGAAGTCGCAATTGAAAAATATTTTAACAAATCTTCTGACTTCTGGAAAGACAGGGCCACAAGCCAAGTAAATAATTTACGCCTACATTGGCTATAAGACAAATGGTAAATCTGACTATGTTTATTTGCATAGTTATACAACATACAACTCGGATGAAGATAATGCCGACTAGCGGCTGCAGTCTTACGGGTTGTAGCAGGACACACTATGTCCACTCTGCGTTTTTTATTTGCAAGCTGACTGTCATAAGTCAGCTCATTGTGCTTCCGGAGAATAGTTTGCTGTATCAACAGTCTACGAATGGATAGCACATTGCAGTCTGAAAAGAGTCTGTCAGTGGGGTAACGAAGAGGCCTAAATGTCATCACCTTCAAGACCGCTCTTTGAGCCACTTCTACCTTAGACATGTGTATTTGCGCAGCTGCACCCCACACTGTGATGCAGTACGTGATGACTGACTGCGCAAGTGAAAAGTAAATAGTCTTTAGAAGGGTAATGTCGGCAACGTTACGCAGTTTCATGAAAACATGTATTAATTTTCGGATTTTTGGTGTTAGAGAGGCGGTTTGTTCTTTCCAAGATAACGAAGAGTTCAGCCATACGCCAAGGTATTTAATGGTAGGCACACGTTCAAGAATTGGGCAGTCACAAGAGATAGTATCAGGAGTTATACAGGCATGTACTCGAACTGTGAGATGATCTGGTGGCTGAGTCCTCTTGGTGTAGGAAAAAGGCAGACATTTGCTCTTAGAGACATTTAAGGTCAACAGGTTTGAGTTTAACCACAGAGTGACGGTCCCTAATGCCGTTTGAACATGAGTATTTCTGCAAACTAACCGTTTGCAGAAATTGCGACTTCTATTCACGCGGAAATATATCCGCACATTGATGTATAACCGCATTTCAAAGCATGCAAAAATTGCATTCCGGGTAGATTGTAATCAAAAAAAATATTCAATGCAGTTATAATGCTATTTCTATGCATTCCATGTTCCAGGTTCCATTGTTTTATGTAACGTGAAAACTCTTAATAATAATGTATCGTTATCCACACTTTGTTCTGTAAATTTTACTCTATCGTATCATTCGTTGGTTTTATAGTT
Organism: Parapoynx stratiotata; assembly: GCA_910589355.1. Classification (NCBI taxonomy): domain Eukaryota; kingdom Metazoa; phylum Arthropoda; class Insecta; order Lepidoptera; family Crambidae; genus Parapoynx; species Parapoynx stratiotata. The sequence continues at coordinate 7,580,671 of OU342466.1, forward strand.
TTATAATAATTAATAAAAAGAAATTAAAATCTTAAACACATGACTGTATGAGCTAGATCATGTGCCTTCGATTAATGACAGTCAGAATGACAGTTTGAGTGTGCAGCACACAGTGGGTTCATTTACGCAAAAGATCAGACATGACATGAGATACGGAAGAAAAATTTCAAATTATTAAAAAAATTGAATTGTAACGTGAAACTAAAATTATAAAAGTAATTAAATTTTCATTGCAACTGATTTTAAGAAGAAATGATCATTTATATGCCCAATGAATTCCTGAGTATAGAAAAGAACCATATTTCAAATGAATATATTGAGTTGAAGCGCTCCTATACTTATAGTATAACGACTTACCTACAGAACGTTGTAAGGGATAAACTGATATAACTGCTTGGAGTTCGTTATTTGCACCAATTAACTGCAATAAAACTATCATTTACAACATACCTAATAAATCAAATATTTATTTTTCGTGTGCTTAGAACCACTGTGCAGTTTATGTTATGACAGTGACAGACAGCAAAGAAACCTTAAGCGATATGTTGAAGGGCTTTATTGTCTATTTACATTACACTACACAGTACACTGGAATCCAATGAAATTGATTTGACGTCATATCGAAAATGATTTTAGAATATATTATGAGATATCATATTCAAAATTGTTTAGATATCCTTGCAGAAGAGGACAATCTTGGTTATTTTAGCTTAAAAATTGAGTGAGTATTCTACGATTTTATGAGAGAAAATATGTATAGGTATTGCTATTACACCTTGTCATTAATTTAATTTACTTACAGCTTTCTGAAATTATTTGAAACTAATCCTGATGTTGGCGATAAAGTTCTCTGTAGTCCAATAGAAAGCTTGCCAGCCTGTAATACAGACATCATTAAAGCTCAGCAGAAGATTTTAGAAGAAGAAGAATATAAGAGCAGTCTTTCCAAATTAAATTATGTTTTTTTGAAGAGAAATGTACAAACTAGGTTTTTTGGTTTGCCCGTGTGTCCTGAGTTACACAGAACAGTTTTCCCAAAAAATGTTGATTTAGGATGTTTTTTGAAAGTTACGGGTGAGTCTAAATTCATAGGCTATTTTAATTATATGTAAATAGTCAAGTGTACAATGCGCACAGCCAAAGATGAGACTTGTCTATGCTAGTAGAGGGGGTAATCTCCCGCAATCTATCATAAGCGCCGGTATAACCATGTGATCCGTCAAGTCTTATCTTTGGCTGAATTCCTATTGAAAACTTTTAAACGGGCAAACTAAATGTTCTCCAAACATTAATTACATAGTCTATCATACAATGTTTAATATAATGTACAGTTTTATTGATTTGCAATGCAAATAATAATAGCAATGTTTGCCTTATCATAACAACAAGATAGGCAAATTTGGATCTTTGGAAGTTATTAGTCATGCACTTAAAAAATTATGCTAATGTAACTGTTTTGCACTAGATTAGTGATCTCTGCTTACAGGTACTGTTGTGAGAGTGACACAAGCAAAAATGTTAGAATATCAAAGAAAATATATCTGTATGAAGTGTAAATATGAAAATGATATAGAGGCTGACTTTGAGAATAGGTACATATTGAAGGCACCAGTGAAATGTACCAATGAAGACTCATGTAGGTCCACCACATTTTCACATGTACATCTAGTTTCTAGAGAGTACTGTAAAGATTACCAGGAAATAAAGATACAGGTACAAAGTAACTATGTATAATATTATAATCCACAGTAAATTTTGCCTCAGCCTGTACGTCCCACTGATGGACACATGCCTTCTTCATGAAGAAACACATTAGGAGAATGAGCTGTAACACCATCACGCTGGCCCAATGCGGGTTTGTTGGTAGAAACAGTTGCAATAGCAACTAGGACCAACGGCTTAAAATGCCTTTCGAAGCATGGAGGAGTTTGAGTTCACAATGTTTTGGTCACTGGCTGCTGCCTTCTGTCACCAGGCTTCCCGACGGCAAATTCATCCACATAGTTTGGATGGTTGGCTGTGCCTGACCCTTCGTTATTCCCGTAATTTTTTGCCTTGCCATCTAAGCTATGGAATCAACTGTCACCAGAAGTATTTTCAGACCAATACGACCTTAAAAAATTTACAAGGAGCGTATTTCGTCCGTAAGGGTCGGCAACGCATCTACGGCTCCGATGTTGTAAATGTCTATGGGCGGTGGTAATCGCTTACCATCAGGTGAGCCGTCTGCCCGTTGCCCCCTGTAAATAAAAAAACCCATTATTTTTTTCCAAGGTAGCTTGGTTTTCGATATCAAAAGCCAAAGTGTACTAACTACTACGCTACCTATTCTAGAGGTTGTTTAATAGTCCTTTAATCTTATCAGAATATTATCCTTTCACACCTCTTGTAGAATTTTAGTCTATTTTCTGTATTAAATACTTGCAAAAACTAATCATGTCAGTACTTACCTAATATTCGGCATTATTATTATATTTTAAAAGTGATTAATATCACATTTTAAACTTCTAGGAGCAGGTCAATAAATTGAGTGTTGGTACAATACCTGGCTCGATGTGGGTTGTGCTGGAGAATGATCTCGTTGACAGCTGTAAGCCTGGAGATGATGTGAATATATGGTATGTGTTGATTTTTTTATGGGGTAGGGGCAAACAAACAGACGGGTCTGCCTGAAGGTAAGCGACGACCGCGGCCCATTGACACATGCAACACCAAAGGAGTCACAAGTGGCTTGAGTTTTTGCCGCCATTCAACTATGGCGGACGTGATTTTTATTTCAGTGATTGTAATATTGTTTCGGAGTTAATCTTGTTGCGTAAAATCAGTGTAGTTTTGTGTAATAAGCGTCAATAATGAGCAATATGGAGGATCATTGAAATAATCGTCAAGTGGTGTGAAAAATGATGGGATTTTTATCGTGGTAATCCACCTCATCAAAGTAACATCACAGTTTCTGCCATTGATTGTTTGAAGCCAAACTCTCCCAAGACGCAATGAAATCTCAGAGTAAACAGAACTGGAGTAGCCTTTGTCTAACATTCCCCTCTGCCAAATGCACAAGCATCGGATGCTTGCACGTTTAATAAAACTAGTTGAGCCGCCATTTTGACAGCCATAACATTGTAAACGTTGCGGCGAACAGAGCTCCCGCAAAAATGCCTGCCTGTGCTGTTTTTTGTTGTAAAAATAAATAGAAAACATCGAGTATGCTAAATGATGGTGTCACCTTTTATTTGTAATTATAATTTTTAAGATTTCATGATTATTTACTTTATTATTTCATGTTTTAGAATTCTACGATTTCAAATTTCGAGCGCTAGTCTCGTGGGGAGTGCGGCTGTGACGTTGTCAAAACGCACACCCCACGTGACTATTTTAAGCGTGTGTGTGCGTGTAATTTAAATTTGTGTGTCGAATTATGCATGTGTGCATTTGTAATAACGTTGTGCGTTGTGCTGGCTTTGAGTGTAGTGGTAACCTCACCCCCCGCAAGAAATGGCAGAATAAAATGTTTGAGAAATTGACTAATGGCTACTCCAGTTCTGTTTACTCTGAGAATGAAATGTATTACACTTGCGTTTCAATGCAAATACTGAAGAAATATACCGAAGAGTTGGCTGTATGGGCTTCGTTCCCTTTGCCTTATATGGGAGAATTTATGACACACCACAAGTGCGTTGCCGGCCTTTTAAATAGGAATAGGTACACTATTTTCGCTTTTTGTAGATGTTATCAAACTCAGCATATGGCAACAAAAATGAAGTTTAATAAATAAAATGCAATGTAATACTGATGAAGGATTTTACCATACAAATCATCGCAATGTATCAAGCAATGCAACCGAATTCCTATAGTGTAAATGCTCTTTTCATGTTGCATTCCATAATATGTACCTATCACCAGTCTGTATGTGCATACCATAACATATCATCATGTACGAGGCTTTAATTTTATTTAATAACAAAATAATTGTCTTGATCCATACTGATATTATAAATGCGAATGTAATTTTGTCTGTCTGTCTGTCTGTTTCGCTTTCACGTCAAAACTACTGAACCAATTTAATCGAAATTTCGTACTCATATAGTCTAGGCCCTGAGAAAGGACATGGTAGCCTATGTCCTTTTATTTATGTTCCTTTTATCCCAATATTCTCATGGGAACGGGTGCCAAGCGGTTGAATGTTAAAAAATTAACATAACGGCTCTCAGAAAAATGAAGGACAAATTTATGCCACTATGAACTTTGCTTCTAATAATAGAGTAGGAGTAAATTTTTAATTCCACCAATTGAGGCTACTGTCCCAATTTGAAAAAATCTTTCAGTGTTGAATAGCCTATTTACCATCACACTATCTCAAAGTAACTATTCTACGCGGACGAAGTCGTGGGCAAAAGCTTTCACCTAATTATAAATTAAACAGATTAAATTGTAACTAGCACAGTAACGAATATCTTGCTCTTGCCTCTGTTAGCTATATTCAAAGTGTATAAGATTTGTTCAATGACTATGAGGTAATGAAATAAAACACGAACCAATATTTATTTCCAGTGGAACAGTACGTCGTCGGTGGCGTCCAACTGTACAAAACAAAAAATCTGATGTGGAATTAGTAATGCAGGCAAACTATGTTGAAGTATGTAACTCGCAGAAGTCAGATGTTGTGGCATGGGCTCCTGACGTCAAAGAATGTTTCAGAGAGTTCTGGGCTAAGTTTGAAGCCTGTCCTTTGAAAGGAAGAGATCAGATATTATCTTCTGTTTGCCCGCAGGTGAGAAAATTTAAATTAAATGCTGTTACACATATTTCTTTGTTAAACTATGTACCTAATTATCTCCCCTTTGACAACCAGCTTCGCATGGTACAGACAGATAGAACATTTTGTGATGGCGACTGCCAACGCTCTTAATCCGTTAAGATAGTCTAAAATCGAATGATTTAAGCGCCCTCGTTTATTGAAAAATCTGTAAGCTTACCAGCATTTGCACGAGTGTTTTTTATATTGTTGTTTTGGGTGATTTCTATAGATAGATAGATAGATAAAATTCTTTATTGCAACTAATAAAAACACAGAAATAAAGTAAAGAAAAAAAAATACAATGCAACACAGGCGGCCTTATAGCTAATAGCAATATCTTCCAGGCAACCTTTGGGCAGAGAGAGAATTAAAGAAAAGGTAGGTGTAATATACTTACATATATAAGGTGCATATATAAACTACTATATATAAATTACATAATATATTATATACATATACATAAATAAAATTACATACTATATCATAATTGCTATAAACCAATTTAAATATTTTATTTAGCACTATATTAATATACATACAATTTAGTAACAATTTATAATACCTCAATCCTTATTTTCAGGTTTATGGTTTATATCTGGTGAAATTAGCGGTTTTGCTGACAGTAGTGACTGGATCAAATCATTTGGTTGAGACTGACAAGAAAGGTTCAGAGGACGACAAACATACAACTAGAGTTCGTGGGCAGTGTCATTTGTTGCTGGTTGGTGATCCAGGTGAGTGAGACAAAAACATAATAGCTGTGTTGCGGCAAGTGGAAGGCTGTAATATCTGCCAACCTCACCAGAATAAGTCGTGAATATATGTGCATTTGTAATACCTACTTCCCGTCTGAAACATTGGCGGACCTGGGTAATTAAATTAATGACAACAATCAACAAAACTTTAATTTGTAAAAAGGACTCTACGCCAACTTCACTCCACAACGCAACTCACAATGAAAAGTAAGTTTTATGTTCTGTTACATAAGAGTGAATTTGTCAGAAAGATGAAAGTATTCGACGCATGTACGACGAGTGTTCCACACGATGTTCACCTATTGACAGTCACCGACCCGTTTGCCTCTCGTAGTCGACGAATCGGGTACGAGTCGTCAATGTTGTTAGAATTATGGGCACATGAATAAAAGGTTATAATATTAGAGAAGAAACGTACCATTTTTTATTGTCAGAAACAGAAGAGAGCATAGAGTAGAAAAACAACATGACACTCATAAAATTAAGGTAGCGTTCAGTGTTAATAAAAAAACTAGTTATTCTAAGGTTGCGTTCAATATTAATTTGAGTAATAAATGAAAAATCATTTTCAACAAATGTGCTTACGGCTAGCGGGCGACGCGTTGTTGAATAACAACTGATAGACAACGCACTTCCCACTCGTTAACGACGTACGTAATGCCCACTTATTGATGCCAAATTGTCCACTGGTCACCGATGCGTTGAACGCCTAGTTGACCCTAATACAGAATCGATAGTTGTTGGAAGGGTATCGGATTGAAGTTAAGTTTGTCTTATATGCGAAGACCTTAAAACAGCCAACGAATGTAATGTGTGAAGACCTTAACAAATTTTAAATGATTTCCGACCTTATGCCATTAGGCATAAAGTGCAAAGATATTCGCTTTCTTTGGGCCAGTTGATAGGTGTAAATATGAGATATTCTTACCATGACAACATAATCGGCACGATTATTACTTCTTTTGCATCCGTATTTCACTTGCCTGTCTGCTGCCAGAATTTTTAATAAAAAAAATTAAATAATACAAAAATGAGCATAAAACTATGACAATGAGCATCTGACAAGAAGAGTTGGGAATATGAGAGTGGATAGCAATGCAGGGAGAGGAAGTCCGAAGCCCGAGTCCTGCATTGCACAGGTCACTGACAGTCGCCGATGACCCCGACGTCCAGGGGCATCGCCGGCCTCCCCCTTTTAGGGAGGTGAGAGGGCCTCGCCTTAGGCGAGCGGGCACTGACGGGGTTGTGGAGGTTTCCGAAAGGGTTCCCACGACCTCGTCTGGCAGCGACACGCATACGCTCGTCGCGTCATCCTGGTCCGATGAGGGCGACGATGGCGTGGCGGTCGCGCGCGTTTTAGCGCCAAGGTGACGCAGATGGACGTCGATGGTTTTTAGTGGGTAGGCCATGCACTCTGCGGGGAGAGTCCCATATAACCCTACGTTCCCGAGACGTAGGTTATGCGTAACGCATTTTCCATCGTTAAAAAAACAAAGGGAGAGGAGGACCGAAAAAAAGATAGATACTTAGATTGTGTGAATGAGGATATGGCAAGGATGGGTGAGAATATGGCGTGGGATATGAGTTTAAAGAACATTATTACATGAGATTAAAAATACAAATGATTTGAATTTCAATTTCTCGTGCTTTTACAATTACCAATACATATTTAGCAAAATACGCGGCATAATCATCCAAAGCTTGCGTAAACAAAATATAAAATTGAAAATAAAATAATAATAATTATATCCTCTGACATCAAGCTTGCTGACAACATAACTCCGTTAATTCCGTAATAGACTGTGGTCTGCTAAAATTCTTAAAAATATAACGGAGAATTTGAGAAAGGGTTGGCAAATGATAATGATTTTTTAAAATAATAATAGGTTATTTTGTATATTTTCAGGCACGGGTAAATCGCAGTTGCTGCGAGCGGGCGCGGAATTGACGGCTCGTTCGGTATTCACTTCGGGCGCGGGCAGCACTCGCGCTGGACTCACCTGCGCTGCTCTAAGGGTAAGCATCTATATGAGGGATAAAAGGGAAAAATATAGTATAGTACGTCTATAGAACGACTCAATCTAAGTTGCCAAAAAGGTAAACAAAATAAAAGGTAATGTTTCATCTCTAAAATGTTTTGTGATGACTGATGATGACCTATACAGAGGTAATTGAAATCAATTGAAACGGACAACAATTATTACCGTTTATTATATTTACGTGCCAGTGTCCATGTAAAAAGTGTGATTATTAAATAACAAATTCGGTAAGTCGGCTTTTTTGTTTTCCTTTTTGGTAACTTGGATTGAGACGTACTATACACCAGCCCCGCTAGCATGACCAACAAAACGCGATATAATTAAATGATAAAACGTTTTCTCAATATGAACTCTCAGAAACAACTTGGATAGGTATAGGAGGCATCTATCCTGAATTTTTTTACGTATTTTGACAGTTTACAACCTTACAAAGTACCTATACCGTGACTGTGCTAGGACCGTTAAATATTCCTTGTAAGTAGAAATAACAACATATCATCACGCCTCTTTCCCCGAAGTGGTAGGCAGAGGTGTTAATACCCACATTTCGCCAGTAAGTAAGTACCCATGTAACAGGCGGCAAACCTGTAGCGCGAGCATAGAACTTCGACAGTCGCCATATTTAATCATTTCCTAGGAATTGATTCTTGATCTTTCATTTTCCTTCCTCTCTAGATTGATACATTTCCGGTTGCATAATATATATTGTTGTCCAAATAATTATTTTGCAGCTCAAGTAATTATTTTGTCGCCCAAATAATTATATTGCTGACAAAATATTTGTTTGCTCCCCAAATGATTTTTTGGCTGACCTTTTTGTTGCTGACCAAATAATTAAATGGCTGCCCAATTCATTACTTCCCTCATCCTAATGCCTATAGACTAGAATAGAATAATACTTTATTGACTTAATGTAATATATATAATGTTAACATAATCACTTTTCTTCAGAAACTGTATTAATTGAACCTACATTTTATTTAGGAAGAGGGTGAATGGCAGCTGGAAGCGGGTGCTTTAGTGCTGTCAGATGGCGGCGTGTGCTGTATCGACGAGATATCGCAGCTGCGCGAGCACGACCGCACCGCGATACATGAGGCGATGGAGCAACAGACCATTTCTATTGCCAAGGTTTGTATAATAATTTTGTCCAGTAATATAAAACTGATGTAACGAGGCATATCTGTATTAGCGACTCTTTGCTGTTATTGCGCTCTTCTCTAGCCATTTTCACTTTGTTTCTGTTTTTAAACTAACCATCTGTCTCTTTTTCATTGTTTTTGTTCTCCAATTCATTCCTGTCAGAGTGAGCGTCTGGAGCGGTTGTCTTGACGTCAATAAATTATAAAAATTAAGTGTTGGAAATAAAATTATAATATTGGGTCCCTACCTATGTAATTGGTGTTTTTTTTCTCTCTTAGTATTTTGTCTGTAACTATCAAGATTCAGAGTATTCCTAAAAAATAATTACCTCGTCTAAAAATAGACTATATTTTTGAGCTCTTTTGATTTGTTTTGGTAATTTGTTGTATGTTTAATTGTGTTAAAATTGGACACGGAGACAACTCTTTTTAAGTGCCTCCCGAATACATCATTTTATTTGCATTCACTTAAAAACGATAAATAATTTTTATGAAGTGTGATATTACACATATTACTAAAGCATGTCTAATGATAGATGCCAAATATTATTATTTCTGGATTTGTCGTTGTGAAGAAAACTGAAAAAATTTTGGTATGGAAAATGCAGAATTCCCCAAAATCTCCATACAAAACACCAATTTCATAGGTAAGGACCTAATATATATTTCAGATAATAAACTATGACGATGAATGTTTAAACAACGTAAATAACTTTGTCAAGGCACTATTTGTGCCTTAAGTTCATACGTATAAATATTTATAATAAGTGACGAAATCTTCGGGTATTATTTGTCACTAGCATCCCAACGTCAGAATTTCAAGCATTGATGTTTGCTTGAGAGCAGTAAGATAGGGATGATGCTATTTATCTCAACTAACGCCATCCTTTCCTTAATGTGACAACAGCCTTTCCCAATAATTGCATTAACAATTAGCCGTGCACTGCTGGTTAAAGAACAGGAATTTATCAAAACTCCACTTTTTAGTCTTAAAGGGAATTTGTGGGGTTCTTTTTTGTGTTCTATTTTATTATACATTTTTATAATTTTACTTTTCTTTTCTAAAATTTTTATATCACTTATATGTCATTAGAAAATGTAGATAAAAGGGTAATTTAATTGTAATTATATAGGAAAGGCACCTAATTGTTTTGATTTTATTAAAATAGAGTGTTGAAAATGTTCATATTCTTATGATTTTGTAAATAATATTCTTCGCCGTGTGGTAGCGGCTCATTAAAATAATACTTCCAACCCATCTCTTCCCTTGGGTGTCGTAAAACGCGACTTATGGCCTTAGAACTGCACAACCATCCAATAGCTTATAGCGGCGACGGGCTCACCACCTGTCACGCTGAGTGCAGTCACTGCTTGGTGAAGCGCGGACTATTGCGATGAACTGGTTTTGCGGTGCTTTTGCCTAGTCTCTGACTAACCCATAGGGGATTACAGTCGTGATGATTATTATCATGTATTTAATATATAAAGAGGGTACTAAGAAATAAAAGGGGAAACATTGTGATTGTGATATTAGTGGATTAAAAATCAAATATACCATTAAAACGTAACCAAACTATACCCAGTACGTTAACAAATAAGGGTTAACCAAATATAAATATTATACTTACATGCAGAATAAGTCATACAAGAGACGAAGAACTCATTTGGACTCGAGTGTATAAAAGCACCTCCAAAATGTGTCATTGATGAAAAACAACTATAATTTTACGAGGAAAATAGGTGATATTACATTAATTTAGCGAAAGCTTTTTAAATCTAATAAAAACATTTGATAATTAAAGAAACTTATGCAATCGATACCGATCAGCGCCATCTATGATTACTTGAATGAACGAAAATGTCAAGTCGATAAAACAGGTATTGGAGAGTAAATGCAACAACGGATTGCTGAATGCGTATACTTGTTTCGCCGTTATAAGTCAACACCTGCTAGCTGAGGGGTAATGTCGTCGCTGCTAACGCCTAAAGTTACGAAGATCGAGTCCTGATACGGTATAGCACTTTTTGCAAGCAATAATTGTATTTCCTGATCTTATATGAAATAATAATATGGCTCAGGAGGATACTAATAATGTGACAGTTAGGAGACTCCGAAAATCAATTTCAATGATAGACTTAACACAGGAATCAATATTTGACACAACCATGAGAAGTCTTCCAGACAATACATCTTTCGACAATAGTGACACTGGATTACATATTGAAATTAACAAATTAAAATCTGAGTTACAATCGGCGCACAATGAAATAGATAACTTGAATATTGAAAACACGAGGTTGAAGAATGAGTTGGAAAAGAGTAACAACCTAATAGAAACTTATAAAAAACTAAATACGACGACTATATCTTCACCTTTATTAAAGAAGCGTAAGAAACAAAACACACAAAGGACTACTATTCTATCTGAAACTAATGTTGTGAAGACAAATCGAGAACTAAATCAAATCACGCAAAATAGTATTATAAAAAGAAACTATGATGACACTATGGAACAACAAAGCAATGTAACTTCCTCCTACACATATAATAACGATCACAATAAAAGGAAAGTGGTTGTAATTGCTGATCAACAAGGGAAGAACGTACGTAATACTTTGCAAAATTTATTGGGAGTTAAATTTCTAGTTACAAGCTTCTGGAAGTCTGGCGCGAAGCTAAAGGAAGTTCTATGCACGGAAAAGAAGTTTCTCAATTCCTTAACAGACGATGACTGTGTTGTGGTAGCTGCTGGAACAAACGACTGCGACCCAATTGGATTCAAGGAAACATTAGACATTTTTCTCAGGGAAACAGTGAATACAAATGTTGTCATTTCTGAGATTCCTTATTGTAGGCACTTGCATGTATCAAGATTAAATTATGACTTGCAGAATATCTGTTCCAAATATAAAAATGTTACTTATGTTGACATGGACTATAGTAGAATTGTTTGTAGAAATAAAATGTTTACGCTTAAGTTATGTCGGTCAATATTGAGAGATATATTACATCTAGACTACCAATCAAGATATCGGAGATACAAAGAATTTTTGGAATTTAAAAAAAGTAAATTTTATAAACTAACTTCAAATGTTCAGCATGATAACAAGTATACACAAACGAACAGCGATATTGATAATTATAATTTTAATTCTGAACCTAACTTAAACTCAACTTTTAATGACCTTACCAATACTAACAAAAATATTAACAATTGTGATAATCTTTTTCGTGTATAAAAATTTATTCATAATGCATCAAAATATTAATGGCTTGATCAGTAAATCTGATTTGTTATGTATACATTTAGACGAATTGCAACCTAGTAAAAATATAGATGTAATCTGTATAACAGAGCATAATATGACAGAAAATGACAAAGTTCATCTTTCTGTACCAAACTTCGTTTTAGGTGCTTGTTATGCTAGGAAAAATAGACGAGGTGGATCCTGTATATTAGTTAAAAATACAATTAAGTTTAAGGTATGTGTAAACATCATGAATCATAGTGTCCCAAATGTTGTTGAATGTTCGGGTATAGAGTTAACAGAGCACGGGTTAATTATTGTTTGTATATATAGAGTGCCAAGTTCTAATACTACAGCTTTAGACCTATTCTATACAGCCGTGACAGCTATATTACATAAAATAATTTGTGTAAAAAGTAAAAAAGTTATAGTATGTGGAGACTTTAATATCAATATTTGTGAACGAACTAATCAATCATTACAATTTGAAAGTATAATTTATAGCTACAACTTAAAGTTTGGTATTAGAGAGGCAACTCGTTTATGCAGCGGCACTTGCATAGATAATATTATCTCGAACGTTGGAGAATCAAAGTGTGAAGTTATTGAATTGGGAGTATCTGACCATACTGCTCAGATAATGAAATGTCCTGTCAAGAAAACCTGTAGACTTTCCTATTGGTTCTTAGAGAAGCGCGATTATAGTCTTGAAAACCTTAAAAAATTCCATGAATGTTTAAGGAGTCTGAGTTTTCACGATACCTATAAATCGGAAAATCCTGAAGATGCATATAACGCTTTTTATGAAGATTTTAAGCTCTTCTACGATCTGTGCTTTCCATACAGTAGAATAAAAATAACTTGCAATAATAAACCTAAGTGGATATCGCGAGGTATAAAAAAATGTGCTAAGCGTAAACGTTTTTTGCTTTGGAAATATAGACTGAACCGTAATGAAGAAAACAAAAATAATTTTAAACATTATAAAAAACTGTTAAATAAAATAATAAATTTAACAAAAAGGTCGCAAAATGATTACATTATCAGAAATTCAGTCAATAAAGCAAAAGCTACATGGAAAATAATAAATTCAACTAAAACTTCTTTTCCTAAATCTTACATTGATAAACTTGTAGTTGCTGATACTACTGTAGAAGATCCCAAAATTATAGCAGAATTATTTAATAGCCACTTTATAGACCAGGTGAAACCAGTAAAAAAATTGTGTCGTCACAATTTAAAACCTGACTCAATAGACGTAAATAACTATTTAGATGTTACTAAACTAATTAAATCATCACCTAATACTTTTTTCTTACATCCAGTGATACCATATGACATTTATAAAATAATAATGAATTTAAAAAACAAACACAGTACGGGGTACGATGACATTGCAACTGTAGTGTTAAAACATGTAGCTATTACTATATGCCCTATACTTACTCACATTATAAATATGACCATGACTTGGGGAACGTTTCCTAGTAAATTGAAGGTATCGGTCATTAAGCCTCTTTTTAAGAAGGGCACCAAAGCGGATATGAACTGTTATAGGCCAATAGCATTAGTATCGGTTATTTCAAAAATCTTTGAAAGGGTCTTATATGACAGGCTTTATGCCTATTTTGAGCGTTATTCTTTGTTTGCTGACGAACAGTTTGGATTCAGGAAAAAGAAAAATATAAATATGGCAGTTTATAATCTATTAAATAAAATATTTACAAACTTAAAAAAGCGCCAACCTGTATCGGCCCTTCTCATGGACATGACAAAGGCGTTTGATCATGTTGACCACGGACTTCTATTAAATAAATTAAACTTGTATGGAATTCGGGGGAATGTCTTAAAAATCTTTGAATCATATTTATGCGACAGAATTCAAATAACTAAGATAGAAAATATGTGTATGCGTTGTAAGGTAGAAAAAACATATTCGTCGGAAATAAGAAAAGTTAAATATGGAGTACCACAAGGTAGTGTGCTTGGGCCACTCCTCTTTCTCATTTACATAAATGACCTTCCAAAAGCTATAAGGTATCCTACTGTATTATTTGCAGACGATGCAACAATAATTGTGCATGCGAAAAATACTGACATATGCAAATTTGAAATTGAAAATACTCTAAGTTGTTTAGTAAATTGGTTGACTAATAATAATCTAGTAATAAATTTTGACAAAACTAATATAATTAATTTTGGACATAAAATCAATAGTATAAAAAATTTTGACATACACTATAATAAACATAAAATAAATGAAGTTGACAATACAAAATTTTTAGGTATTCATATAGATAGTTCATTGACATGGAAATTTCATATTGACATTATATGCAAGAAATTAAATCAATTCTCATTTGCATTAGGTAAATTAACAAAAGTTGTAAACCGTCAGGCTGTGTTGACGGCTTATCATGCATATGTAACATCGACATTAAAATACGGTATTTTATTCTGGGGAAATTCCACAGATAGAGATATAGCATTCAGGGCACAGAAGAGATGTGTACGAGCTATGTGCAATGTACGCGTACCAGAAAGTTGTAAACCGTATTTTGTTGAAATAAAGATACTCACCTTGCCGTCATTATATATTTATGAGATGGCACTTTTTTTAAAAAGTAACATGGAAATGTTTACCACGCTTAATTCAAAAAGACATGTTTGTAAGATCTCTGCTTTCCCATCAAATAGTGCCTTAATGTGCAAAAACGTAGTAGGCATGAGTTCAGTAATTTTCAATACTCTCCCGAGCAGTATTAGAGACATTGCGGAAGTACATTCTTTTAAGAAAAAAGTCCATAGCTACTTAATTGGAAAAGCATATTACAGGATCCAAGATTTTTTATGTGATAAACATACCTAGGAAATACAAGTCGTTAAATGTTAAAATTGTAATTGTTGCGACAATGTGCATGATAATTTTAATTGATAAATGTGATTAAAAAAAAAAAAAAAAAAAATTTGTACACCTTCAAAAGGTAAGCAAAGCTGGACACAATATCTATGTAACAACTACAAACCTTTGTCTTACAAATAAATAAATTATTATTATTATTATTATTATTATTATTATTATAAATCTATTGCATTCAGGCCGGCATAGTGTGCAAGTTGAACACTCGATGCGCTGTTATAGCTGCTTGTAATCCTAAGGGCCACTACCAGACCGATGAGCCGCTCAGTGTCAATGTGGCACTTGGCACACCTTTGTTGAGCAGGTATGAAGTTACATAATCGTATGGCACACTTTTTTAACATACATACATACAATCACTCAGTGGCGTAGTGGTCAGTGCGCTTTGAAAACAAAGCTACCTTCGCCATGGTCAGGCCGTGGATGGGTGACCAAGACTTTGTGATCTCGAGTTCCTGCGGGCTTTAAGCAGTTGGTGCCGGTCGCATTTGTGACCGTTTCTACCCTCTAACCCGCATTGGGCCAGCGTGTTGGTTTTACGGCCCATACTCCTGTATATCTCCAAGAGGAAGGTCTGTGCCCAGCAGTGGGACGTGTATAGGCTGAGGACGGACGAGCAATATGTCTTTAAGCCTCTGCCCTCAATAGAGTAAGCAAAGTAGTAAAATTACTTCTTGATACACATTGAAGCACGGAGGGGCTAGAGATCACAGTGTTGGTCACCCACCCACGGCCTGACCATGGCGAAGGTAGCTTTGTTTCTAATCGAAAGCCAAAGCATACTAACCACTACGCCACCGAGCTCGGCAAATTGCGAGCACCACCAAGACATATTGCTTATAAATAAATAATTACGCATTGTAAATTTTTATACCTGATGTGATTACCCTAACAGTATTTTTTTCTGCACAGATTTGATTTGATCTTTATTTTATTGGACGCAAAAAACAAAACGTGGGATAAGCTCGTGTCGTCATTTATTTTGTTTGGTGGTTCTGAGCAGGAATCCAAAAAACAGTGGAATATTGAAAAGCTGCAGGTAAACATTTCATTACATTCGTATTAGCGAAATATTTTTTTATTTAAGTTTATTTTACTTATAACAAATACGTTAGTAGGATGCTAGAATGTTTTCATAATTCGCTAATATTTCTTTACAGTAATTTTGTGTAATGATTTTCACAGATGTATATTAGTCTAGTAGGACCTCGACCAACAAATATGACAAAATCAGCAAATGTCATACTCCAGTCCTATTATATGATGCAGAGAAAGTCTGAGTACAGGGATCCTTCTCGCACCACAGTTCGGATGCTTGACAGTCTCGTCAGGTAAAATCCGTACTCATTATACTGTATATTTAATTTGAATTAAAAAAAAAGTTTTTGAATTAGTTTGTCTATTACTTTTTATAAAAACTTGCAAACTATAGTTTGGTTTGGTTTGGTTTGCATCGGATTGGCTTTGTATTTCCAAATATTAACTATTGTTTTTTTTCAGATTATCCCAAGCCCATTGTCGCCTAATGAACCGTACCACAATACTTCCAATGGATGCTATTATTGCAGTGTCCCTTGTGGACTTATCAATGCAAGATTGTACTCTCAAAGACACTGTTGATGCACTTCATTCCACATTTTCTAAATACCCAGACTTCGAGTACTTATGCACAGCTAAAGAGTTGCTGACAAGACTAAACTTGTCTGAAATATGGGAAAATGAATTATTGTACTATGGTAAATTATTACAGGTTGACCACAAAACATTAGAAAGTAGTATAGAGAAAGGGGATTATGATTTATTTGCTAAGTTTGATGATGTATCTGATGACAATATACCATTATCTGCATCATTAGTGACAAGTTCATATTTTAACAATAAGAAAATCAATCAGAACAGAGACGATATTGATGATGTTGAAAATAATGCAAAAGTAAACAATCATTGTGAGGATATAAAAGTCAGTGAGAGACTTGCAGAAACTTTGAAGAAACATGCAACAATGAATAAAGACGAAAAACAACCACCAACCATTCCAAAGAAGAGAAATGTTAAGAAAAGAAAACATAAAGAAACTGTAGTGCGAGTGAAACCTATAAAGAAGCAAAAAAAACCTTTGAAATTGGATAAGCCTATTGAAAGCAAAGCTGCCAGTTCTAGTGAAGATGATGATGGTGATCATAGTTTTATTCTTAATGCTGTTCCTAGTGTTAATGATATTTTTACTGATCTTGGAATAGAATTGAATTTAGAAAATGATCATTGTGATGAAAATAATGATTTCTCAAAAGAAGTAAATTATAATACAACTGAACAGTGTAAAGAATCATGTAAATCGAAAAAAGAAACAAATAATGTAGATGGTGAAAGTGATCACAAAGAATTAAACAGAACTAGCACAATAGATAGATTAAAGCAATACCAGTTTGTGGAGAAAAATAATCAGAGGTTGTATGAAGAAAAGACTGAGAAATCACATAAATTAAATGAAGTAGTTGTTAAATTTGAAAATGTTAGTCATAGTTCTAGCTCTGTAAGCTTACCATCTAAATCAAAGTCAGGGATATCTAGTTCCCAAATCTCAATATTTGAGAGTTCAGACTGTGATATAGATTTGGATGTTTAAAGATTAAAATAATCATGTTCAGAATTCTTGTGAATTTTATATAAATAAAATATTTCGTTATTAAAATATGATTAATTTTGTAATTATCTCAACTAAATTTTCACTATGATTATTTGTATGGACTAGATTTCAGAAGTGGGATTGCCTTTGAAGGGATCTGTTTCATAATTTTCAATTAGCAAGTTTTTAAATCTTCGTGCTGTGACTGTAATCTCCTCTGCAGAAGCAGTTACATTTAATATTTCCACTCTTGCTACATACAAATGATCAGGATTTTTAGGGCTGACACTTTTAATTACATCTATTTCATCACCAAGTCTTACCTGCAAGCACAAAAAAAAAATACTTCATAATATTCACTTCTACATATTGCAGATACAAATGTAAAACTTATTGCTACATGTAGCGACATATACGTTTGGTGCTGACAATTAGCCTATCGGCATTCAGCATCTTATCTCATCCGTGATCGGCGGCGCCGACTAGCTCTCCAGTCGTATTCCGTCTTCCTCACATAAGTACCCCATGTGCAGCTATCACCTACATATAATGGTCAACACCAAAGTTATACTGCTACTTATACCATATACTTACAGAAGCACTTTTTTTAAGTATCTTCTTTCCATTTACTCTTATTTTACTTTCGTAAAAAACTTGTTCTATTTTGCTGAAATTATAAAAAAGCAATATTATAGTTAATATCTAAAACAGTTTTAAAATTTAAAGTTGCTGGGGAGTTGTTGGGGAGCATTTCCACTCAATATTTTTAATATTAGGTACTATGTACATTCATTTAAAAAGTAATGAATGTAATTTCACTCATAAATAACACACTTTTGAAATCAATTAGAAGTTTTCTAATATCTGTTAAATTTGTGGATTAATCACCTAGGCACACTTTATGTTTACACATGTATAAATGATACTAGATTGCATGTTATGAGACATGAATTTTTTGGTGATGTAAACGTGAATTGGAGTTATTAGGAAGTAGCATAGGAGTAGCTTTAGGTATAGTTTTTCTTGGTATGGAAACATCGATGTTGGTTTTAGTGACAACAGAATAACAATTTCATCAGTAAGAACATGAGTGGGAGTGTAGAATGACTAAAGCGAAGTTTCTGTGGAGGAAGCAGTAAGGAATGGAGTGATATTATAGTATGTGATAGAACTTCAATAATAAAATTTGTGGGTGTGTTGTTGACAAATGAAATGAAATGAAATGAAATCATTTATTCTGCAATTAGATTTACATGAAATACTTTTGCACGTCAATATTTTTTTTTCCTACTAGCACTTCGACGTGAATGGCCTGTCGAGAAGAAGTGCCGCAAGAAACTCAACAGTTAGCCTTTTTTAAACAGCCATAATAACAAAAGGAATATAGAACATTTTAAATATTGTAAAATAAGTATGTGCAGAGGGGCAAATTATAGTAGCCACAAATTTTTATCTTTAAAATAATCTTCTATCTTATAATACCCCTTTTTCATTAAACAGCTTTTAACAGTTGATTTAAATTTATGCAGGGGCAAGTCAATAAAACTTTGTGGCAGCCTATTATACATTCTTATGCTGATTCCTATAAAACATTTCAAACTTACTTTCTTGCAACACCAAGAACTGTTTTTAATATATTGTCTGTTCTCATAGAGGTTGTTTTAAACTTCATTACTTTAGAATCGCGGGATAGTGAAGCATCATCATGGAAATCTTCCTCTTCATCATCAGAGTCGGTTTTCTATAGCAACAAAGATAAGTAAGTAAGATGTGAGTTAGCTCCGTAAGACTTTAAAATTAATAAATACCTATATTTAAAAAAAATCAGTACTCAGTTATAGGAGGCAAGGGTTGTAATGTACTTGTATGTCATTTGAAAGACATTTAATCCCAAGCTTTTGCCAATATTTTATAAAACATTGGACCACTGAATTACAAATCTATTTTATTATATTAATAATAACAAAACCTTTTTAGACTTAAATCTAACAGAATTATATTGTATAGTTGCAGGACAATTAACTAATGTTGAGGTTATGTTGGCGTCATTATAAAATTGATTACACAATGGCTTGCTGTAAAGTTCTTGTCTTAAATAACGACACATAAATACTGATGACGTAATTGAGCGTCTCCAAATAGCGTACATAATTATTTAATTGTTAATTCAATTTTACGTAAAAACGGATTAATCCAATGTTATTGTCATTTTTGACGTTCTGTTAATGTCATTGTCATTGTCAGTCAGCTGTTGTAATGGCTTTTTGTAATGAGAAGGCAAAAGATTGTATACATACCGCCAAGTCTTCATCGTAAAATTCTCGTTTGAAATCGTCACTTTTTTGATAAAAATCTTTAAAGCTGGGTCCGACGCGAAACCCTCGACGCAAATGAAAACTTTTTAGGGCACGGTCTAAGCAAACCATTTGCAAATATACAAGTAACATAGCTCAGTATACACGGCCTAAGAAACCGCTTTATTAATAAAAATGCAAGGCAAATTTAAGTATTAACCTCAGTTCATTGTACAACTCCACAACTCCTCATTGTATTATAGGGAGTCTTACTCTTTAATAAAACCTTTTGTGTCTCGACCAGATTCGTGTCGAGTAATCCACGCGAGCCTAATTACGAACAGACTGAGCATAGAAATTCCCTAGTCGGCCAACAGTGAGGAGCTGATGCAGCACCACCTTGCTGACCCTTCGCTGAATGGTGAGTGTTTAAGTAATACTAATAACATGATGTATTGTAAAAATATAGAATGTTGTAAGTAAATCGTGTGGGGCCTAAGGGTACCGGAAATCAATATTATGGGTTCCAAGGGCTAATGATGATGACCGTGTTATATTTCCACATCCAAATGCGTTGGTGAGATATTCTTCCAACCCAACCAATTACATTTCCACATCCAAATGCGTTGGTGATAGATTCTTCCAACCCAACCAAACACTGGTATGTGATATTCGTTTCCATGTCTAAACGTTTCACAACTAAGTGCTGGGCACGGATCTTCCTATAGGTATGGGAAACATACTTGGGGCATGGGCTGTAACACCACCTCTGGCCCCAGGCGGTTTGGTGGGTAGAAGTGGTTGGAATAGAAATCTGAGCCAACGGCTTGGAAGAAGCAAGAACGGCTGGAAGAACTCGAGATCGTAAAGTTTTGTTCATCTATCCAAGGACTGACCGTGGTGTAAATAGCTTTGATTTTAATGTCGAATGCTTCACCTACGAACGACTACCCTACCCAGCTTCTCACTATAGTACGTCTCAATCCAAGTTGCCAAAAAGGTAAACAAAACAAAGGTAATGTTTTATCTCTAAAATGTTTTGTGATGACTGTTGGTAATTGAAATCAATTGAAACGGACAACAATTGTTACCGTTAATTATAGGTATTTACGTGCCAATGTCCATGTAAAAAGTGTGATTATTGAATAACAAATTCGGTAAATCGGCTTTTAGTTTACCTTTTTGGCAACTTGGATTGAGACGTACTATAGGTAGATAAATGTTATTAAATATAATAATTGGAGTTGTATATCTTGTCAATCAATAATGAATAATACTCAAGTTATAGGTAGGTAGGTAATTCTTAAATATTCAAGTATATTTTCCATTCCATTATCATAGGACAACGTAAGAATCAGAGTCCCTTAGCAAAGAATTCGTCAAGGCGGATCCGTTTCTGGGTCAATAAAAGATAAGTTTTTTAGTAAAAACTTTTTTGCTTGTCCCTACTTATCTATGAAAGAAAACAGATTCTTGTATCCTTAGATGGAAGCACACGGAAGCCCCACTAATGTTTACTTCGTCAGAAAAGATTGATGATCTTATTGCGAGCATATTTCAACAAAAATAGTGTCAGCATAAGGAATATTGACACAGACACTAGAAGCTCGTATGCCGGCCGTGGGAGCCCTTCTTACTACTTGAGTGTCCGTCTGTATGCGTTATCTTAGCGCAGGCGTCGGAATAGGGCTGTAACAAAAACAATACATAATAAGTAATACTACATACTGTTTACTAGCTTTTGCCCGAGACTTCGTCCGCGGTTACTGGTTTTTTAACTATCCCATGGGAACCCTTTAATATTCCGGAACAAAAAGAATCTAAGATGTTGGCCTGGGATATAATAATATATAAATTTCATTGAAATCGGTCCAGCCATTTCGGAGATTAGCCCGTACAAACAGACAAACAGACAGATAAAAAAAGAAATAATTTTTTTTTTGTGGTATTTTCCCTCTTTTTCCATCCCCCTGACTTGGTTTTAAGTTTTTTTTACAGACATTCGAGTTTTACAGTTTTATTATATGTATAGATATGTAAGAATAGATATCTGCTTGTAGCTGTGAACACTTTTTCTTAATCTCTCATTATTTGCCTGCCATTCCCCTAACTTTATTTGGTGTCGGCGCTTCCCAATTGACCTACCAATTCACCATCATGGTGTAAGAGGACGCACCCGCTCTACCAATTTGTGATGAAAAACGTTATTTGTTTCTTCATAGATTTCATACTCATCATATTTTTTGTTGCATTGCATTATTACCTTAAAGATTAAGGAATATGTATAAGGCAACCCTAGTTAGAGAAAGGATTTAATAGTTCCTACTTTGTTTTTTTATCGTAATTATATTTTTTCGAGATTTTTCTTTCCTACACCCAAATAAAAAGTTATGTACCTACTGGTCTTGTTATGTATCTACGTAACTTATATTTACCTCTAATAGGAGGCAGCCCTAAAGCAGAGACATGAGTGTAAACATACCTCTACTCTCTTTGCTAATATGACTGGATTTCCGTTCGTGTTCTTCAATCTTGAATTTGCATTGTTCACCATGTCGTATCGAATGACAAAAACATATTATGTGCCCCCATGATGGCGTATTTGCGTCGTTCAGTTCAGTACCGCTAGTATTAAGTTTTCATTGTTAAATACTTCTCACTTTGATTTCATCATTTACCTGCCCAATTTCATTTGAAATGAAATGTATGGGAAACGTGAAAAGCGCCCCTAGTAGAAACATTCACATTTCTCCATGAAAGTAATAAATGCTCCTATATGGCTCCTATGCCTTTCCCATAGAAATTGATATCTTTAATATTTAACTAGTCAAGGGGCACAAACGAGACACTATAGAAACATGTATTGTTTACGAGCACCGGTGTTCGCTGGCCTCCAAGGGGTTAACGCAACTCAAAGTGAGAAATATTTTTAAATATTTATATAAATTCAGAATTTTTATATGTGTTTATCTATTAAATATATTTATCCGTCATCTAGTGTCCGTAACACATGCAGCATTAGTTGTTTTAAAATGGGGCTAGTTGATAGGTGTGAATGTTTGATTTGAAGATATTTATTTATTTATTATTTATTTGGAAAATTCACGTTCCAATATCTGCTGAAGATTGATGTTTTTAATAAACCTTAATGTTTAAAACATATTATTATATTTTCTATTCCTACCTACAGATACTATTACAAATTAGCTTATAGATATACCTATTATATTCTAAATGCGGGAGCTTATGAGCCTTCAGATACCTACGTTCACCCAAATAGATTAGAAGAAAAATATTTATATGTAAAAGATGAAACCGCAAATATTACTGATTTGCTATAAAAAAAAGTAAGTGTGCAAAGAACCTTTTTTATTGTACGTACTACACCTTATTAAGGTAACCAAAAATATATTTTTTTCCTTAACATGCAACCTATATGTAAAAGAATGAAGTATGTCTGCGTGAGTATGACTAAAAAATATTTTACATAATATTTAAATACGTAAAAACGCTATACCTTACCATATTGGTGTATTCAAAACAGTATGTAATGACAATGAGACCTATTCACATGACCCTTATCATTTCTTTGACCGGACGTTTCTTTAATATTAATGACTTGACGTGTCATGGGGCAACTAATTATAGTACAGGGACTTTATGATAACAAAACTCGGGATAGTAGAAGAAAAAGAATACACTATTAAGAATACAATCACGACTGCAACGAACGCTCAGCGCCCAAGCCGTTTAAAAATACAACTCTCGCTTTCAAGGCAATAATTAAGGAGTTTGTCATCTGACCCACACTATTTTTACATGCAGTAAGTCTGGTGCCTACAAATAAAATATTGTTATTTGGTAAAATAGGGATCTAAGTATGATAAACTTCTACTTTAGGTAACTAAAGTTTTTTAGTCATACGGCATAAGTTCTCAGTTCATTATTATTATTTAATCTGCTTTAGACAGACCATTTATTTCGAAAAAAATTTTAGTATCGAGAGAATTCGCAGTCCGTGCAAAGTATAGCTTATTTCAATGACAGCGTTATTTTATAAAGCAAGAAAGTAAGGTCTTTACTTATCACAAAACAATAGATGCATTAACTTAATTTTAAACTGAGCTTCTTAAAACTACTTATTGATGGACAGCCGACTTTCCTTGACTCTCAATAATAAAAACTTGAGCTTCTGCTCAACATAACGAACAACGCTAGGCGGCGTTCACACTTTATCGTATTATACACGGTTCTTCTCTTAGCATGTGGACACATGTCTCCCATTCGAAACGATCCTTTTATTTTCGTATTACGATTATGTTTACGGTAAGTTCAAAGAGTTTTTTAATTTGACACAGTTTATGGCTGTCTTGTTTTGATGACTGCATGGAATAGTGGCAAGTGGTTCATTTTAATTCAATAATAAAGATGGAATACACGTTGAATGCTACCGGGTTCCCTGTAGGCTAAAAATAAGCTTTAATCTAGGCAAATGCATACTTCCTTAATTTTATTAAAGCCAACAGGATGAAATGTTCCGTTCTTTGGAAGTTTTCTTGGCTTTGAATTCATTTTGGTTCAACTTTTTCTCGCTTTGATACGTCAATATACGGTTTTTTATGAGATAGGTGCAGTTGAGGAAGTTCACAGTTCGATCAAAAGTTTCTTGGGTAGCATTATTTAGCTAAATTTATTTATATTTAGTTAAAGAATAAATAAATAATAAATAAATATAATAACTAATTAATAATTTTCTGTTTTTTACGAAATATGTAAACTATTTATTTTATTTCCTTAGCTTATGTGATTAGCAATAATAATATATATTATTTATTTTCTGCAATTTAAAGCTTCAATAAAATATACCCAAGCCATAAGATGTGTCAATTATTGAACTGAATAAGTTGAATAAGTTGAATAAGTTGAAAAGATACAACAAAAATAGATTGGAAAGCTTTGAAAGTCTTGAAATCACGTAAATACGAGTATAATTTTATATTAGCGAATCGTGTCTCAAAATGTATTGAGAGATCGTGCTCGTGTTGGTACAAACTTTTAGTGCCAATATTTATTTTCATACTATAGTCGCTAATAGTCAATACTATCTACTACCACTCTACTTACTCTCACTCTACTCTACTCTTATAACTACTATCTACTACGTAATAATACATTATAATTATAACCCGGTAACTGCAGTTACTCACCGCTTTACAAATAATGTAAATTATACTACTTCTTATGAAAATTTAAATAAAAATGAGTTTTTTTTTTATTTACGCTTAACATATCTTTCTAGTTTTCGGTCGCCCAGTAGCGTTTTTAGGACGTGGTTTGTTGATGTTTTTGTCATAAAAAATAGATCAAGAACAGATACTTTGCGAAATTACTAATGAGTTGTTAAACTTTAATTTTTTTAATACGACGCCATTAAAAAACTCAACCGTCGACCGCGCATATGCTCCTTTATGCTTTTATAAATAAAACTTTGCTTCTGAATTATGAATAACACTCACAAATTTCGAATTAAGCCATAAATACATTATCAAGCCAACCTCACGAAGTTAAATTTTAACCACTACCCGCAAACGAAATTCTATCTACCTACCTGTTCTAATCTAAAGTTTGAGAAACTTTTCAGTTGCTATAAAGTTGGTTTATTATAATCATACCCGCGAACAATGGCCATTTATGGCGGTAGTCGACGGAAGTTGTGAATACATCGGCGATCAAATTCCTACGGCACTGTTTACACCTTTACTCATAATAAAATCATGTTTCAAAAGGTAAAGTGAGCTGGAGTAATAATTTACCGATGAATTTTATGTATGAAGCAAAATTTTATTACTAAAAAATCAACTTCAATTAAAGAATACATTACTATGGAATAAATGAAACTGAAATTGATTAGACTTTCATCGTCTTTACTCATGTATTTCAACGATACAAGGCAATAAACTAAGTTGTGTAAAAATGTAAAAATTCTAGACCAATAGCGTCAATTGAAACTCCAAAATCTGTGTCGTCAGCTTGAAAAATTGTTTAATTTGCAATGAAAATTCAAAGCATTATACAGCTGTGCCGCCAACCGCCATATTACTAATCCCAGCACGGTGTTATGGTTAAATTGTCTATGATTATTTAACTATAGTAATATTTGAAAACTCGACTTTTGGACAAGCCGCATATCAGGACTCATACGTTTTCGCCTGACCACGGATGGATCAAAAAAGTGTAAGGAGGACGTAGTTGGTTAGGTGTAAAACAGAGGAAATCGTGGTCATAACGCAAGTGAACAGGATAGTACGGTCAACAGCAAAAGTTTATACTTACAATAAAAAATTTAATGGATAAAATGGTAACAGACGTTGTTCATATTAGGTCCTTACCTATGAAATTAGTGTTTTGTATGGAGATTTTGGGGATGTCTGCATTTTACATACTAACATTTTATCAGTTTTATTCACAACGACAAATCCAGAGATAATAATATTTGGCATGTATCATTAGACAAGCTTTAGCAATATGTGTGTGAACACGCTTGATAAAAATTATTCATCGTTTTTATGTTAATGCAAATCAAATGATGTATTCGGGAGGCAGTTAAAAATAATTGTCTTTGTGTCTAATTTTAACACAATTAAACTTACAAAAAAATATCAAATTAAATAATACGAGCTCAAATATATGGTCTATTTTTAGAAGAGGCAATTATTTTATAAGAATGTTCTGTAACTTAATAGTTACGGACAAATTGCTAATACAGAATAAAAACACCAATTTCATAGGTAAGGACCCAATATATAGACAAAACACAGAGGCTATAAAATGATACTAAAGAAAGAAAGAAAGAAAAACATTTATTGACCACAGGCACAAGCAAGACGCAAAATACACAAACAATCACATATAAGGTCAACTAGAACCCGACCTCAGCATATGCTGCATCAGGCAAAGCTGATACAGCGCTGATACTAGTATTTGTAACTGGTTCAATTCTCACCTTTGCCACCGAGATTCTATGAATCTTAAATTATGATCAATATGTTGCTTGACATTAGGCAACTCTACCCGATGCATGGCAATAGATTCGTAGACTTAAACATACAAATATGTGAAATGCAGGCTTCAACACCTAAACCTACGACTTCGTAGATATACTAACGTAGGCATAAAGATAATAATATAATCATATTAAGTTATTGGATTTTTTTAAAACTAATGCGTTAACTCTTACCGACCGTACACTCCAACCAGTGAATGAATATCCATGAAATTACTCGTAAAACACACATTAGAGTCTGTTATTAAAACCCTACGCCCATGTGGTCCACTCGTAAATTAAATAGAGCTGCTTGAAAAAAAAATGTTAAAGTAAAATCATATATTCAGTTAAGGGTTCAGTATAATAAAGTTTAGTTTTTCATACAATTTTTATTTTTACTATTTCAACGGGCACAAAACGAGATATAATAGAAACTTCTATTGTTTGCGAACCTATTGGATCGCGGTGCCCGGCAAGGAGTTATTATGTATGTATTTCATTTGAATTTTAACGATGGTCTCAAATAATTACTTAAAAATTATTACAAACCTACAATATTGTTTTTAGATTGCATTGTTTTTAAGCTACTTTTTTTCTATGCAAAATTTTTCTTTACAACTACAGTGGTCCATTATATTTTAGAAGTGATACAATATACAATAATGCACGTTTTACATAAAAAGTACATACACATGCATGCATATCATCACGCCTTTTCACACAAAAAGTAGACTTAATATTCTACATATAACAACTAAGCACAGAAGCAATACGGTACCTTGATAGGATCGTATTTTGATACACTGTTGACTCCTAAACCATAAAGTCACTACCCCGGGTTTTTAAGTAGTAAAAGTCTAAGTTGAGATTATTAACGCCTGTTAGTCTCAAATAGGTCATCTTACTTCTTTAATTAGGTACATCTCACTTCTTTATTTCTGAAGAGTTTAGGAATCAAAATAGTACGAGTATCTATCTCTTTTTTGAAAGGTAAAGTTGTTATTAAAAATGTAGCATAAAATTTCTGAAATTTCTTAACCGATGTCGTTGTTGAATTTTAAGTAAATGTATTTTTACATATTTTTTTTATTTACTTTTATTACGCCTCCAGCTCTACAGGTTCGCGTTCTCCAAACCAAGTCATGTCTGTTCTAATGATACTTAGTTCTGTGCCAGACGTGTCGTTTCGTCACAAAATATACATATACCTATATCAATAAAATAACATAGGTTAAAAATACCACCTCTTTCTATATATTCGGGGATATAGGGGTGATACTATATAATGTGTTCTGATGCCTTGATTGAATACACGATTTACCTTATAAAATAATATTCCGTTATCCTTTGGAAAAAATCACTTATTGTCGACGTTTTCACATTATTTGCAACACAGGTGTCACAAATTTCCATGACTAATTGTATTAAGTACTTAAACGAAAATTGCTATTTCAATAATGTGCAGGCATTACCGGTGTCTAGACGATTTGGCACAATCATTAGCTTCTCAGAACAATGTAGGTAAATTAAAATGCCGCCGTCTCGTTCTCGCAGACATTGCAGGCTAGACGCTCTAAGGGACATTAGTCTAAATTTAAATACATGTGGATATTTTTGTGATAGAATTAATAAGGTTATCTTATTGTATATTTATTTAAGTAATGCCTACGGCGTTCCTATACACATTTTAAATTGACGTAACGGCAGCCGTCTTTGAAACTCTTTGCTTCCGCGATCGCTGTCCATTCTTCATCCCGAGTGACAGGATCATAATTGGGGGCTCAAAGGTTCGGCATCTTACATGTCACGTTTCATAGTCCAATAAACTCTCAAAGGAACCAGCCCGGTGCCGTGATGAAGTGTCACCTACACTGTGATAAACGACACGTTATCTTGGACGACAAATGAGAAATCTAATTTCTCGCTCCCGTTCGTCCCATCACTGCCCGCGGCACTCCAGGATTCAATCTTGAGAACATGTTAGCTCGCAGAACACGCCTATTACAGTCGGATCGATGATGCTTCAGAAATAGGTCGATATAGTAGTTGGTACGTAAATTGCATAATATTGTTGGCAAAATCCGAAGTCATTACATAAAATATCCCCATGCCTCTTTCCCCGAAAGGGTAGGCAGCGGTGCTAACACCCACATTTCGCCAGATATGTTAAGTCCTCATGTAACAGGTGGTTGCCATGTACCGGGCACAATGTGAGGTAAGCGATGATCATGTCATTTTTAATTCATTAAGTTCTAGATGAAATATTACTAACACAAATATAAGTATATAAAATATATTCTGTTGTGACAATCTGTGCGAGCTTAAATAGACCGCCTTTATACCGATCGACAAACGAATCTGTCCTTCTGTCTCTAGGATTTTCTGGGAAATCATTAAATAATTGTCGATCGTGTCAATTTTGTATTTAACTAATATGGAAATGAAAATTTTATATGGTAAATATAGAACATAATTATATTTTAATACACAAGGTGGAAAATTGCACCGCATCATTATTACCTGGGGCCTAAGTGATGTACGTACACTTATATGAATTAGTATACGGAACTAGTTACATAAACAATGAGATTATTCTCACATGCACGGTAAACGAGTTAATAAAATGTAATGTTATGGTGGTACAGGTGACCGCAACATTTCGTTAAACAAATAAGTTCATCATTGACCCTTATTGCAAATGTTTAAGATATCAAATCAATGTGAAAGTGTAATCATTTATATGCGGCTTTGTGTACTTTGAACTATAACGGTGGCTTGTCTAAATGCACGTAGTTATCAAGTCGAGTTTGTTTTACTGCCGCGTTAATGTTTTAGCGGACACTTGTGGAATATAAACTATGAAAATGTTTATAGTTATTAGCAAAGTTTTTAGTGTTTTGTTATTGAGATGATCTGATATAGACCATTAAAACGATTCTAAGGCTACGTGCGTATGGTTTCAACTTGATATCTATACTTATATTAGGTCCTTACCTAAGAAATTGGTGTTTTGTATGGAGATTTTAGGGAATTCTGCATTTTCCATACTAAAATTTTTTCAGTTTTCTTCACAACGACATATCCAAAGATAATAATATTTGGCATCTATCATTAGACAAGCTTTAGTAATATGTGTAATATCACACTTCATAAAAATTATTTATCGTTTTTAAGTGAATGCAAATTCGGGAGGCACTTAAAATGAGTTGTCTCCGTGTCCAATTTTTACACAATTAAACTTACAACAAATTATCAAAACAAATCAAAAGAGCTCAAAAATATAGTCTAGTTTTAGACGAGGTAATTATTTTTTAGGAAGACTCTGAATCTTAATAGTTACAGACAAAATACTAAGAGAGAAAAAAAACACCAATTTCATAGGTAAGGACCCAATATTATAAAGCTAAAGAGTTTGTTTGTTTGTTTCAACGCACTAATCTCAGGAACTAGAGGTCCGATTTGAAAAAGTCTTTCAGACTTAGATAACCTATTTATTGAGGAAGGCTATAGGCCATATGATATCAGGTTATCCCAAAGTGACTATTCCACGTAGACGAACTCGCGGTCAAAAGTTTATTATAATTATATTTTACGGCAGTGATAACCGAGTAAGGGCGAATTCGACCAAATAGAGATTAGTAACACGGGAATAATAATACCAAACTGAGTTCACACGATTGGTCAAATCTGCCCTAAGGGCGGAGCCGATTATCTATCCTAGTTTTTTCATGTTTGTCTAGACCCGAGTAATATTATTTTAACGGAGTACGCAGTTTTTCGCGCACGAATGTGTCAATGTCTCGTTTGACACAGGGCAGACTCAACCAATCGTTTCAGCTCAGTTTGGTATTACTATTCCCGTGTTACTGATCTCAATTTGGTCGAATTCGCCCTAAGGAAAGTAGTAGTACTCGGGTGAGATCGTACATTCAATTCGCGTTTGATTAAACTATGTACTGTTTATTTAGAATATTGCTTGCTTGATCTTGGTGTATGGCAGCAGCCTCCTACCCTGATACACAGAAACAAACATATCAGGTGCAATGACATAGGCGTGATGATATGTTGTTATGTTATGTTGTTTTTTTTTCTTCCGTAGGTATTAGAATAAAAGAACAAGAAACTAACCGCCTCTCTGGTCTAGTGGTTCACACCACCGGAGCTGTTGACCGGAAGGTCCGGGTTCGATTCCTCATGCGGGCAAATTTAATCAAATCATTTATTCACAAAACATTATGTATCACATTGGGATGGGCGACTATGATCTGATGATTTCTGCTCGGTTCTTGCGTTGCGTCTTTATTCGAGGTGAAGCCTAGGTTATGCTAGGCCTCTGAAGCCAGCTACCATCAGAGAGGCTCATGCCACCAAAAAATAGCAAGCCGTGAATAACTAATGACGAATTTAGTAATACTTATAAAATAATGACGATCTAATAAATATTATTAGATTTAGTATGTGGAGTCGTGGAAATATGATTGGTCATCTCTTTTGCCGGTTACCCGATTACTTTATGTCGTTTACGAGCCCGCTATTATATCCTCATTTTGTCAGCTAACAGGTTGATGCGGGTTTAATTAAAATTCACCGTCATCCATCATGGCTTTATTGATTTTGTGTCACATGCATTTGGCATACGGCCTCGTCCGTTATCAATTAGCCTTTGATCGTTTGATAGCGGTGTTCCATGTGGATAAACAGTGAAGCGAGGCTTTCAAAGACATTAAAAATCTATTGTCATAGCTCTGATGGAATATTTGATTGGATAGCTTTGAACGAAATTCAACTCTGAAATTTTTCTGAACAATAATTAGAAAAAAATTAACAATTCATCAAACCATTATAAAATATATTATACCAACGTATACTTGGATATTACTTAATAGGTAGGACATCGGTCTCGAAGTAGCATAGATTAGTTTTGAGTATTTTTTCTCGCCCACAGAATAGGCAAATATAATATTAGAGAAGCGCCCAGATGAATTCTTGGTTCTTGTAATTAATCATGCACAAAATTTATAGGCAGTATCAGAACAAATGAGGAATAATACGATTATTCCTGCTTCCAAATTAGAAGAGCAATGAGAATCCAATACAGAAATGCATAATTACTTAATGAGTAGAAGCACATATTGCAGAGCTTTATGAAAGAACATCACATTATGAAATTTTCATATTTCTCTAGTATTCCTTGAAACAAGTAAAGGTAAACTTAGTATTGTTATGACACGGAACTACAGTATAAAGAAACAAAATGTTAATACGTTTAAAGGCATACACTTCACGATAAGTCTAGTTAATGGTTTCCCGGTATTGTAATCGTAGTAACAATCCTTTAGAGGAAGTATCAGCTTTGAAAATTGAACAGTTCATCAAAACGCCCCACGTAAGACATGATAATGTAACAGCAGGGCTGTCTTAATACGATAAACGGCTTGAGGCTAATAAAACTAAACAAGTTAAACGACTTGGGCCAATAAACTTTTCACCCCATGATACACCCATATCTCTATAGGGATGCCCTTTGAGATCCGCTAAGCCCTTCATTTAAATATCTAGCTGTTGATACCCATTCATTTAGTTGCTAAATTAATTGCGAGTTTACCAACTAGATCTACTAATTACTGATTGGGCAATTAAAAAAAATTAAGTCATAAAAAAATATCAAGAAGTTTTGTATTAAAAATTTTAAGAAAATTGTTTTTTTAATATTATAGAGGAAATGTTAATAAATATCTATTGCATCCATCAGCCTATAGACGTTTTCTAATATTCTATTCAATTTATATAAAACACAATAAGCACGAATATTTGCTTTGGCAGCCCTAAGCAAATATAACTTCCATACTCCTTGAACTTCTTATTGTAGGAAAGAAACAAAGTGACAATAATGTGTGATGAGTAATGTCGATTTACCATATGTAACTGTAATGGATACACACAGGCGTTAGCAATAAATTTTTGTCACATTACACAGTTTGTCTTTGAATTATTGCTCACTCAGTAGGAGCTCGCATCAGATTGTAGAGAAACTAAACTTGCCAACCATTTTCTAAAGACAAAGCGTACTTTTTATGGTGTAGTTCCATTCGTTTCTATTTCATTTTATCGTTTTGCTATTCCTTTTTGACAATTTAAATCTAGAATGTTTACTGAAATGGAATTTATGTATTCAAATGTTTTGCGGTAGATGGTAATCCTAGACTAAGCTTCAGGAGATGCCGGTATAAAATCTAAAACAATCTCGAACCTTGGACTTAGGCCAGCATGTGCATTTGGTGCATTGCAGGGAATATATAAGCAAAAGGAAATAATATAAGCGAAAGTAAAAAAGAAATGAAAAACATTATACCATTTGAATTATATTATTAACTCTTAAGATACCAGATTTTGGCATCCCGAGATGCCGATCGGGATTTAAATGTTACACCGTTTGGTTATTGGTTTACCTATTTGACAAAATTAAATTATTAACTATATCAGGGAACTATCAGTGAAATAAGCTTTTTAAAGAACATAGAACTTAAAGACAAGCTGTAACCCTTATTAGACAAGATAACCTCTTAGTTTTCGCTTAAATATTTATACGAGTATGAACAACTAAATAATTGGTGTATACGATGTTCGATCCAATAAACCTTAGGATATACGTGTTGTTATGGGACGTTTCTTTATTCGAGGGCAGAGGTCGGAATATCATGAGCATTATTGTGTGGGTGGGTTTTACGGGACATTTTAGTGGGCACAGTAAAATAAACTTGGTGGGAATGTCCTGGAACGTCCGCCGTCATTGTAATGCTCGTTCTATTTCTTTATGGTCTCTTCGGCTAAACTGTTTCACTCTTTCAAGTGCAACATAAGCGTTTTTTTATGCCGAAGTGTATCTTTTTACATACCAATGAATTTGCCCAAGTAGTAAAGGAAAGATCATAATAATCTTAACTACCGACATTAAACTTATCAAATTGTTTTTAATTTACAATGTCTGGTTGTGTAATTAGGTAACGTGTTTGTTTAAAACATTGTTAACTGTTCCAGAAACATCATTATTTGGTTTCATTTCATTATTCACACTAAATTACAGTTTGAGTTATTGGATTAGCACGGTTATTTCGGGTTCTAAATCCATTAAAAGTTTAAATTGGATCAATTAATCAACAGTGAGGGCTGTCCCTAAATTTTAATGTATAACTTCCTCTATTACTTAAAATGATTGGTGGTTGTGCTAATTCAATTTTTGCTCTCAAAATAGTGGCGTCTATTCGTTCTGTCACATTTGGGGGACAGTTGTGCGGGCGATGGTTTGAGATCTTTATCAAGAGCTATAACTTACTCTTTAGGGATTCGGTATAAGTTTGGTGTGTCGTTATTGGAAATAGATTCCATGTGGTAGATTTTTTGTCCGGTACATTGACATATAGCGGTTTTATCAGTGCTAATCTGAGCTGACTGTTGAAAACTTTTTCGTTGTTTTTTACGTAGTCGTTAAATGTTTTATCTTATTTCAGAGAATTTTATGATGAAGGGCATATGGACTTTATGCTTTAAAGCCGTAACGAATTAAAAAAGTTTGTTTTTTATTTGAAGTTTACTCGCATTTAGAGTGGCTTATAAATCATGTGCTTGATTATATGTAGTTGCAAAGTTCAGACTCTGTAGAAATGAACAGAATGACTCACCACAACTTTTGACTGCACAATGCTTCCTGAAGGAATAAAAATAAGACACTTCTTTAAATATATGTACATAATTATTTATAAATTCGAAATTTAAGCACAGGGTGGTATATGAAAACAATAAGTCATTAAGCTTCCCCATATATGGAAGCAGGCGTCAGATGTTATTCCTGAGAATGGGACATGAACTATAATTTATTATGTGTTATGGGTGTGGTTTGGTCACGATACCCGTATCTCATTAGGATAGTAATGGATATAGACAATTATTATTTGTTCTAAACAATGTTCTAAGACACGAATCACGCCATATTTGCTTTTGTAATAGTTCTTACTGACTGATGACGGGTAGACACTATCATAAGTAACAGTAATTTATTGATAAAACACAGTAAGGTCACTATATTATTAATAATATGGGCACGGTCACGTCAATCAATAAATGACAGTCATCTTTAATAAATTATCACTATACAATAGTATGTCACTACTTACGAAACATGGCTTATGAATAACTAATCTATACATACATATAATAAAACTGTAAAGGTCGAATGTCTGTCCAAAGAAAAAAAGGCTTAAAACCAAGCCAGTAGGATGTGAAAAAACATATTTGTTTCTCTGTCTGTTTGTACGGGCTAATCTCCGAAATGACTGGCCCGATTTCAATGAAATTTTGCATGGTGATACCTTATATCCTTTTTATTCCAGAAAATTAAAGGGTACCCGTGGGATAGTTAAAAAACCATAGTAACTGCGTACGAAATCGCGGGCATCAGCTAGTTTTAAAATATTTTTATTAAGCCAAAGTCCTTCTTGGAAACAAATCAAATCGTAACTTGGTAGCTTTAAAACTATGTGTAAAACCACATTGAAAAATTAATTTAAATCTCTCTAAGATCATCATTAAAGTCACTCAAATAAAATTTGGCAAAAGTAAACCATCTCTATCTTCAAGTGATTTGCTTCAATAAGATCGATTTGCCACCCTCATTCAAAAACCAATATAGTTCCTCCGCTGCGAGACCCCTTAAAAGACCCTTTTAAAAACAAAAGACAGTTCGGTAACTCAATTAACTTTGGTACCACTGCATTGGCCCCACATAAGCCCCTGCGTGGAGGACAAGGCGTTAATTACCGCACCCAGCCCGCATACATTTTAGTAATGGATGATGTTATTTGCGACGATGCACTGTCCATGTCTGTACTAGGGGTGAAAATGTTGTGCTTAAACCAATTTATTGCTATACTATTGCATTATCTATGAGGTAAATTAATTAGTAACGTTTTTTTATTATTTTACGCTTATTACTTATTAATTAATTGTTAATTATTAAATTAACGAAATTAAAGTCGATTTGCCACCTCTTACACATACATACATAAGCACGACTATTATCTCCTAAGGGTTAGTCAGAGACTAGGCAAAAATACCACAAAAGCAGTCCGTTGCCATAGTCCGCACTTCACCAAGCAGTGACTGCACTCAGCATGACAGGTGGTTAGCCCGTCGCCGCTATAAGCTATTGGATGGTTGTGCAGTTCTAAGTCC
This sequence comes from Parapoynx stratiotata, assembly GCA_910589355.1. Lineage (NCBI taxonomy): Eukaryota > Metazoa > Arthropoda > Insecta > Lepidoptera > Crambidae > Parapoynx > Parapoynx stratiotata. The sequence goes on from OU342466.1 coordinate 7,616,767, forward strand.
ATTAGTCGTCTTTTACGACACCCAAGGGAAGAGATGGGTTGGTAGTATTCCTTTAATGAGCCGCTACCACACGACTTACAGTGGAAATATATTAGGCATTGGGCGACATGTAGTTTAAATCTCTGATTGATGATTTATTTTTGGAGAGGAGCTCGGTGGTGTAGTGTAGGCCTAGCACGGGCCTGAGAGAAAAAGTCCCCTGAGACAAAATTACCTCGCAAACGAAGAAGCGAGAGGCAATGAGCATTTTTGTCTCCGGGGACTTTTTCTCTCCGGCCCGTGCTAGGCCTTCTGGTTTTTCTTTGGCTTTCGATATCGAAAACAAAGTTACTTTCACCATGGTCAGCACTTGGATGTAAGACCAAAAACTTTGTGATCTCGAACTCCTCCGTGCTTTGGAAGGCACGTTCAGCCGTTGGTCCCGGTCGCTATTGCAACACATTCTACCCACCAACACGCATTGGGCCAGCCTGGTGGTATTATGGCCCACACTCCTCATGAGTTTCTGGGCCTGTCCCCAGCAGTGGGACGTATATAGGCTGAGGAAGGATATATTATAGATTTTTATGTAATTAAAATTGCATATACTTCCTCTGCTTATTGTTCCCAAATTAACAGGTGTGGCAGACACATTGAATATTTCAGTGAATGCTTCGCTTTCATGCCTTTACGGTTAATCAGATTGATTCAAAATTTACGAGGTAGGGTTTAGAGGATAATAGGACTATTGCTTAGTAAAGTTACCCGTTCCCGTTCCATAATTTATTAAAATTCTGGATAGCCATAAATAATCATGTTTCAGTATTACATGTTAACGATTTTTTGTTATAACATGTTGAACTTTAACTTATTGTATTTGTTATGGCTATCATTCACTTTTTTAGTCCATCCACAAGAAAAAAAATTAAGATTTTTTTTTAACAGAATACTTAATTATTTATTGCTTATTATTGCTGAACACAGACCTTCCTCATGAAGAAACACATGAGGAGTATGGGCCGTAATACCACCACCCTGGCCCAATGCAGGTTGGTGGGTAGACCTGCTTAACATGCCTTCCGAAGCACGGAAGAGCTCCAGATCCCAAATATTTGGTCACCCATCCGCGACCTGACCATGGCGAAAGCAGCTTTGTTTTCGATCGAAAGCCAAAGCGTACGAACCACTACGCCACCAAGCTCCTCCTCGGGTGAAAAGAGGATGTTTATTTTATTGCCTACTCCCTTGGGGAAAGACGCGTAAGGTATGTTATATGCAATAGACTCATTTATAATTGTTGAACATTGACCAGGATCTTGTAGAAAGAAGATAATATAATGAGAAATTCTAACATTTATGATAGTTTTTAAATATATATAAGCATTATGATAAACAACTTAATTACTTTAAAGATACTAACATTTAATAAATAAACTCTAACATAATACGAATAAATAAATAATTAATAATAATTGAACTACAGGAAGGGCAACAATAATTTATAACATTATTATACATATAAGATTTCTTCCTCTCTCCTATTGTTTGAATAATTTGTGCTGTGCCCGCCAGGGTCCATAATTTTTCCTAATCCTAAAAACTTCCATCTAAATGTACATTATGGAATGCAATAAATATTGAGTATTGAGTATTGAAAGATTGAAATCTAGAATAACCCTTTTGAATAATGTTGTAGCGAAAGCCACAACATTATTCAAAAGCGTAGAGAGAACCAAACTTAAACGCAGATCTTCTAGAGTACCTTTAGAACTCCCCATAACGCGATCCCTTTCTAGCTGTGCTCATGCAGAGAACTACGCTGGAGCTTAATTCTATACGGGCCTTGGAAGGAATGAATATTATGGCATTATACAAATATATGAAATTATACAAATATGGTACATGACAATAAATTAATAAATAAAAGGCAGCGGTAGCCGAGTTGGGACTGACGGGCACTACTCGTTCGAGAAGCCGCGGGAAACGCGGATTCGATCCCACCACCACATTTATGAAAATAAATGAAAGAAACATTATTACATCGGCCCTATATAATTTAGGAAATAAGGCTGACTGACGATGATGATAATTATGCTTTACGCGATCCGTGGTTTTATAACCGAATTTTAATATCTACAACCATTGATCCTTACGATGAATCGAACATCGAACACGAGGCATGGATTACCGTTTAAGTAATTTTCAGAGTTTACCCTGGTTAACTTCATGGATTAAAATATCACTATTAATAATATAACCTATTATAAACCTACAAACCAAACACAATGCACAACATTTTTGCACCAAAAATTATAGACCATTTAGCTTTTTGATTTAGCAGTTTTTTACCGATAAGAAATCTAATCTTTTTTTTCCCCTCGTTTTCTAGTTCTGTGTTCCATTAAAGAAGTCCCCTGGTTTTGGCTAAATAATACAAGCAGTGCTATTAACAGGGGGCAAAACAAAGACCGGCAGAGTACCGGAACTAAACCGCTCACAGGGCCTCAGGGAGTTAGTTGTAGGGTCGCGGTGCTGTATGTAGCTGACTATACAAAAATAATTAAGCTCTGTGATTGCTTAAAGTTTAGAGTGTGGTTTTAAGTAGTTTAGTCGTCAAATGTTGCTATTTTCCGTAGACAAAAGGGAAGAGGATGCTAATAATAATTTTGTATAATAGGTATTTTGGACAGCTATTTGTAAACACAATTCCATTAAGGGCGAATTCGACCAACTTAAGATTAGTAACACGGGAATAGTAATACCAAACTGAATTCACACGTTTGGTCGAATCTGTACAAAGGGCGGAGCCGATTAGCTATCCTAGTTTTTTCAAGTTTGGCTACACGCGAATAATATTATTTTAACGGAGTACGCAGTTCTTCGCGCACGAATGTGTCAATGTCTCGTTTGACATGGAGCAGATTCGACCAATCGTTTCAGCTCAGTTTGGTATTACTATTCCCGTATTATTAATCTCAATTTGGTCGAATTCGCCCTTAAGTATACATTTTATGGGTATACTTAATAATAATATTATTATAAAACCTATGAAACACTATTTGAGGAAACCGAAGAAAATCACTTTATATCGTTATTCAAGTGTGTTTACCAATGTAAGAAGTAATCGTGTAAAGATTATATCGGCTCATAAAAAAAGTGTGCTTGGGGACCGGTATAATAGTCAAACAGTTGATTTTCCTTTTTTTTTTTCAAAGTAAAAAACTTTATATATTATATTCCTATTTCATACATAATCTAGTCATAGCTAGAAATTTAAAAGTAGAAAGTGATTTTTGGATTCTGTTAAATTGCTACGAAAATAAAGTAATTGAACATCTATATTTAATTCGTTTGGCAGTATCATACCTTATAACTCCTGCTCTGTTTCGTAGCAGATGTGCGAGTGACTCACAACGACTCAATTACACATTCGATAGTTTTTGTGGTGACGGCCCGATCCGAAAACTATTCAGTTTTATGGGGATGCGCTATTTGACATAAAATACCTTTTTCGTTAATTCTTTTTTGTTTCGTGCATGCATAGCAAATAGTCAATAAAATTTTCAGAAAACATGCAACAGAAAATCTTTCAGTGATCCTTCGTAGCGAATTCTTTTTGAGATTTTCTTTCAGTTTCTTTTTAAGATATTAGCATTACAAGAACAAGTATGAAAGAAAATATGTTCCAATAGTTCGATAAATTTTCTGTCTAATAAACCAGTAATAAATACACTTTTCGCAATGAATTTCCCACGTCTAGCATTGGTTCAATTGTAAAATATTCTCACTTTTAAAAGTCCTCAAAGGATGTATAACCTCATCTGTTTCTTTTCTAATTTAATATATCCTGTACGGCAACTATGCGGCCATGGAAGGCGCCTCTCCGACCCAATCCGAGTTAAAGTTATTACCATAATATAGCACGTCGTGTCTTAAGCGGCGAACAACACTTATCTACAGGATCCTTGTTTTGTCTTACAGCTAGTCGCTAAAAGGAAATGCTTGTACGAATAAATAAGCAGCGCTCTAAACGCTTGTCATTGTCAATCTGTGCGTTGATCCAGCGCTTTTTATAGCTGCATGAATGCGCTGCAAGTCGTATTCTCGAAAGTGACCCTATTCTCAGTTATTTTTTTGTCACATATGTTTGGGATTAGCGCTTCACGGAACGAGCGCCGATTTGTTCTCACTCGCGAGGTGCTCACGACTGTCAAATTTACACACACCATTACAAACGTTATCGACTTTTTGAATAAAGATCAAATTTCAGTGAAATCGCCAACCGAATACGGTTAGTAGCTATGTTGACATTTGTCCGACCTACCGCAGGACGACATAATAACATTAATAACTTTCGAGTAAATCCCATGTAATTTTCAAATGATTTTATGAGATACACATGATGTCAGGCGAGAAATCAATGGATTTAAGTGGAATAAAATTTTATGATGTCTTAGAAGGTCTACATTTGTCATCTTAAAGTTTATTTCGAACAGAAATATTCACGTTTAAGATTTTGTATCAAGGTACTACGAAGGGACGATCGCAACGTTATGTTCGTGTCCTACAAAAGGAATTTGTTGAAATTGCTACCTTGTTGAATGTGTAAACATTTTGTCTCCATCACGTCTATTATTACACAAACAATTTGAATGTTTCACGTGAATTACACGTTTCAGTAAACGTGTTAGTGTAGAGTTATGTTAAATTGTAAATGATAACCCGACAAAGAAATTTTTACTTGTTATATCTGGTGCATAGCATCTAACTCTTGAAAGTTGTGCTCATAGGTACTTCAACATATCAGCCAATAATAGGCGTGAAGTGAAGCTTTATTGTTGGATCCAACAATAAAGCTAACAGTATAATAAGTTACATTTTGATGATTCTATGATTATGCATTAGCTTACTCTTCTAAGTTTGGCGTAAGAGCTACAGACTCTCCTAAAATTATATAAGATGAAATTCTATTATTACTTACTCCTTTGTCTGTTCAACTCACACAGGAATTCCGAAGTCTTATATTCACGACCTTTCCGACAAAGGATTTGGTTTATATCTTCTGCTTCGAAACTTTGTCGCCTGTTATTCCTCGAGAATTCTTGATAACCGAATATACGTTTATAGTCTCTAATTCATTCAAAATAAAGCCTAAAATAATGTGCGATGCTTTCTACAAGGTTTGGTTTCTAATGTGACATTAGCTTTAACTTCATTCGTGACATTTGTGTTTCTACTTACGGCTTTGTTGTAATTATCAAATGTTTGTCATTTGTCTAACTTACAACTTGGGTAAACCACAGTATAGAATAAAGAGACAGACAATATGTCTATGTTTCTTGAAAACATATAGAGTAGAATTTTTTGGTGTCCATATTTAACAATGGGACAAAACTTCAATATTATGAATATTGCTTGCGTCAAACTTACGCAAGCAATATTCATAATATTGAAGTTCTAAATTAGTACATGCGAGGATTGGACCGGCTATTGTATTGTGTAGTGCTTTTTCCAACTCTGCTATCGCCTACATACCTGGTAGCCTACATAATTAAAGGTCTGTTAGAATGTATTCAGAATTGCCTAATGAACAGTGGTTAACGGTATATAGGTATTATTAAAAGCGATTAAGATGCCAGAGCTATAATAAAGTGCAATTATACTAATACTGTGGTAAGACGACATGCATGCGGCGTCGCCCTTAGTCTGCCTATATTTTGAATTGAATTATTTTTCTTTCATGAATTCTTTCATTGAATTATTTTTCTTTCTGGGAGTCTATCAGCACTTAAAGTTAGATATACTTATTTTTAATTTTGTAGATAATAGGCTAGTTGACCCTTTATTTATTGGGCTCCAAATGATTCATTACTGTTAACTACCACCATGAAAAATTAAAAAAAAAATTTTAGGCCAATGGCACAATACATTTTAAATTACTTTTTTGCTTGACAGACAAAAACACTGTCGGACATAATGGTCTAGGAATTATCTGTGCTGTGTGGTCAACGTTTTGGAAAAAATCAATACGCAAGCGTGACACAGCCGACAGACATGCTTAATTAGTTGCGACTGGCGTTTGACGGATTTTGAACATGCGTAGTAATTGTTTACATGAAGCGTTACTTCACCAATTTCACGATCGCGGAGGATAGCGTTTTTGGCACATGAAAAAAAAGTAAAACTAAAACGTGTTTAATTTGAATTTCTACAGCAATCCCTTATGTATATTAATTGAACTTGATATATTTCGGACCCTTGTACTAAATACTGTGTGTGTGTGTGAATTAAACATTATTTTCATAACTTTTGCTATGAGTCAACTAGCCTATTACCATATAAAAGTATTAGTGGAACTTCTATAAGCGACTACACTGTCTATATCGTACGCGTATGTTTCTTTATCGAGGAATGCATGTTATTATCTATTCTTGGTGTGTGGTGTCATGCTCGGTATATCACCTGTTCGTGTTTGTTGGCTGATACCTGCAGTTCAACGTTAATTGTTTTTAATATCTGTTTAATATCGGGTAAAGTTTATTAAAAGCTTGGACCAAAATCGGGGGTAATTCTGAATGAATTTATAATGAGTTTGCATGGTAACTATTCATGAGCTGCATATTTAAAACTACTTAGTTAAATAAATAATTACGTTTTAAGTTGCCGTCTCTATTCTCTGTTTGTTCTTTTCTAAACCACTTATGTGGTGATTGGTTCCAATCAAGCATATTGTTTTTTTTACTTTCCTTTTACATTTACTTGTAAGTACTGCTGCATATACATTTAATATTCTATAAATGACGTTATAAAATACAAATCGCAATTTGGATCTTAAGTTAGTTATATTTAAAAATGGATGAACCGATTTCGATTCTGTTTCCCTTATTTGAATGATGGGTTAGTCGAGAGAGTTTTGAGCTATGTTTTATAAAAATCGGTAATGCCATCTGAAAGATATGAGGAATGAAAAAAGGAATAAAAAATCGAATGTTTACAAGTCTGACCGTGTTGGGTATTAAATGAAAGGCCATAACTTGTACGTCATTTAAGAGGCATGAAATAAATAAACGAATTAACAATTTAAAAACCCCTTGACCAAAAAAAACAAAAAATCGTTGTCTTGTCGGGGGACCGCTTTACAAAGGCATACTAAGGTATTTTTTTAGTGCAGCAAAACATAAGCTACAAACGGTCTTTAAGTTTCTCTAGTTAGTCAGTTAAGGTTGCTTGAAAGTGATAACTAGACAGGTTCTACTGAAGGCCAACACAAAACAAACATTTGTCACACGTTGTCGGACAACTTGCGTAAGATGTTTTATGGCCGGCCATTGATAACCATCAAAAGATGTTTATCGACAACATACATCAACAAATAGAAAAGAACCGAGCAATAATAAACAAAAGACAAACCGAAAATTTTTCTATACCCATTCATCAAAGAGCTTGGCCAAATATTTGTCGATACAAGGCAAACCATGGATCGCTAAACAATGAATATATTAGAGACTGTTTGTTCTCTGTATATTTCTTCTAGTGATTTGTGACGAGCCACAGCTGGCGACACAGCTGCTCGCCTCTTGAGACTCGCTCTCAGCTCCGTCAAGAGTAGGGCTGCCAACAATCAAAAGGGTGGTTGAGTTTTGTTCTTAAAATCAATTCTGGCATTGTCAGATGAAAGCCTCCAAGCGAGGAGCTTGTTGTGACAAAGGCATTTAATTTGAGAAGAAATAGTAATAAAATAAAAATATAAAATTCTAACGTTTATAAAGGTTTGAATTGTTAATTGCAGAAATGTGAAATCTTTTGGCCATGCTGACCACCATGTTCTTGCAATTTCCAACTTTTTTATTTATACATTTCTATTGTATTATAACGTAGGACTGATTTAAGATTGACTTCTAATGAATTTATTCAATGGAACAAAGCCCATGTCCAGTAATGGGAGGTATGTTGGCATCGTGAAATGGAAAAGTGCATGTTCAGAAAAATGAAGAAACTAGCTTAGTTTGATAATGTCTGCCAACCCTGTCCATTATTGTGTTTATAACCTAAAAGCCGTCATAAATTGTCAACTTTATGAAAGTGATAATAGAGGTTATTTTGTATATTAATTAGTGAAGATTTATGTTTGTCACGGACAATGATTTTACTTTTGCAAAGTTAAGATATTTGTGCACTATGAAATATAATAATATATAAATATATGAAATTCTTAATTTAGTTAACCTGTAATTTTGTTATTGCAATAACAAAAAAACTGTGTATGTGTTAAAACAGAAACATTTATATATTTCGTAATGTGATGCTTCTGCTTTTCGCTCGCTATATTTTGGACGTTCTTTTGTCATTTTAAAATTTTAAATGTGCAGTGTTCAGCCACAAATTCAGTTGAGTTCATGGAGGAAGCGAAAACTTCCACACTAAGTACTTCATGAAAGAACGCTTTTAAACTTTCAATTTATTGCTCGTTGAAATTGACACTTTTATCGTGTAATTAATAACATCAAATTAATGAAAAGGACGTGGGTAGATTCAGTATTTAGAGTTGTTCAGCGAGCTATGGAGCGTGCAATGCTCGGAGTATCTCTAAAGGATAAAATCCGCAACGATGTTATCCGACAGAGAGCCAGGGTGACCGACATAGCGCACAGAATCAGCAAGCTGAAGTGGCAGTGGGCGGGCCATATCTGTCGGAGAACCGACAACCGTTGGGGTAGACGTGTTCTTGAGTGGAGACCGTGAATTGGCAAGCGTAGTGTGGGACGCCCTTCAACGAGATGGAGTGATGATCTGCGAAGCGCTGCAGGCAGATGCTGGATGCAGAAGGCCGGGGATAGGGTAAAATGGCGGGAGGGGGGGGGGCTAATGGAGTGGCAGCAGCAGTGAACTAATGTGGGCTGAGGAGGAGGAGATTCAGTACCAAGAGAATGGATTATTGCTTCTGTTTAAAGTATAAGTCAAGCAGTATAATTACGCGATAGGTATGAAATTTACACATTATAACAAGCCCTACTCTTCGTCTTTTTAAAAATGGCTTAAAAGGGGCCAGCATTGGCAAGAAGCAAGCAATCCATAGATTATGTAAGTGCGCAGTATGCTCGATTACCACCTTACTGTCATAAAAAATTTTATGCTATCAAAACAGACAAAGGCTTGCATGTAACATGTATTGTAATATTCATGGGTGTGACCATAAAAATATTTCCCAATCTAAATGGACAGTAAATTTAAAGGCACATATCGTGTTGTCGGTTGTTTATTATTTCTACTCGATATACGAGTACTATTCGTATGGAATCGCAATGGCGTATGCTCCATGAGGTTTTACGTTCCCCTTCATGCTGTACCATGGATTGACACTGTACGTTTTATGACGTGATGCCATAAAAGAAGACCATGAATTTTCGCTCACAACTCGCCGGTACTCTTAGATTAATATCGGGTGATCTGTAAGCGGGATCTTTAAGTTGACAGTTATTTGGAGCAACTAGGTTGAACATGTGGAGAGAATTCTAAAATGTGGTTTTATACATTTTCTGTGCCAGATTGCTAGTTCGAATACTAACTGAGAGCTGTATTCTGTAAAGATGACTTCGCCAAGATGATGCGAAATGAAAATCCTTCCATAACTGCAGCAATTGAATACCTACCTATTGTCAAACGAGTTTGTTTCCTTGTTTCTTGTCTTCTAAAGACTTTTTCATAATCTCACTTCACTTCACTTCAATATAAATTTTCTTACATGCATGATTTATAAGATAAAAAGATTCATAAAGCCATCATCCAAAGGGTTGAGAATGCATTGTATGAGCTGTTTGTATAATATTAGGTCCTTACCTATGAAATTGGTGTTTTGTATGGAGATTTTGGGGAATTCTGCATTTTCCATACTAACATTTTATCAGTTTTTTCACAACGACAAATCCAGAGATAATAATATTTGGCATGTATCATAAGACAAAAAAAATATAGTCCATTTTTAGGAATACTCTGAATCTTAATAGTTACAGACAAAATACTAAGAGAGAAAAAAAACACCAATTTCATAGGTAAGGACCCAATTGTATTTTTTTGTATCTGTAATCGAAATTAAACACTCTTCGTTTAAAAATTTTACCCTTAATTTTCGTACTAAATTACACCTCAGATTCCTTTCCAATATAATTTTATCTATTGCGGGTCACTTCAAACCCATCGCTGTGTGCTGTTATTCAGAGCTTGCAGATCAGCTGCATATCAATAACAATTCACTTGATGTGTATTGCTGAATACGGGTAGGTGTGTGGTATATTTTCGAGTACTCCCCCGGCGAGTCACGGCCCATGAACTTTAACGAGCAATTACCGCTACCCGTTTCCTATATCACTTCTGCGCTTATGTTGTCCTGGTAAACCGCAGGTAAGATTAAAAGCCTAGTGGATTCATGTTAGGTTTTACGAATTAGTCTTTGCTGTTTGATTAGGAGTATACGTTTAATCGTGCCTTTAGTGTAGGAGCTTAGGTTCAAAATCGTAATTTTACAGGATTAACCTGATTCATTGTGCGTGTAAAATCACACGCTAGCATACTAAGCCTCTTTAAAATTATGAAGTTATAATAGATAAGCTTTTATTCATAAACCTACGGTACTTTCTGATCAAAATACATTTTACCGTGGTGGTATCTTATACCACATCAGGATTTATTTTAAAATTAATTTTGCGCAATTAAGTCCTATAAAGTTTGACTTACTCTGTTTATCACTACAGGTCCAAAAATGTATATTTATATTATTTTATTATTATTTTATTTATTTACATTAATAAAAAAATATATTTGAATATAACTTTTTCTTTATTGCCTTAACAATAAATTAAAGAGTAAGGTTGTGTCGAAATTTTAGAACAATTTCGAATAAAGCTTTGAATACGTAGGGGGTTGCCTTGGCAACGCGTGAATTTTGACGGAGGTGTGCTTATAAATTGCGGTACAACTCGGTACACCGCACACGGAATCCGCACATACGGCAATGTCGCTGCCAGAGATATGTAGATAGCTCCTATTCAAGTGACACGTGTTGGGGACAGACGTATACTTTACGGCCAGCATGTACGGAGCACTCTCAGGTCAGGAGGGTTAAAAATTATGAGTGTTTATTTAAAATTTTTATTCTCGCTGGGGCGCAATATGAGCAATGCTCGAGGCGTTTGCCGACCATTTACCGCGTAACAAATGACGTCCAAGTTTGTTTTGACTGAGTGAGAAGTTTTATGTTAATTTTATTTCAAGAAAACGCGCAGTCACCATAAATACTTATCTGAATTGTCTTTCTAAGAAGTGCATGCAGTTGGGGACAAAAAGATTAACGGGAACGATTCGCGCTGAACGGCTTTAACTCAGCGGTAATGTGTTCGATTCTCAACCGCTTAATTCGAGTACTCTTGACTAAAGTAAGAGCAATCGCATGGCTTATTGGATAGTTAAAGTCGATAGTCATTTTATTTATTTTATTTAGGTGTGGCAACAACGGCAACGGTACAATACGAATATAAATTTTCTTACTAATGAATTATGCGGTCTGAAGTGCCTACAATAAGTTATAAAATTGTGAAATACATTGATTGAGAGTTTGTTTTTTGTCGTACATCTTTAATTTCTACTTCACTGTTTTATATCCCATCTCGCGACGCGAACAAAAAATAAAATTACAAAGAGACACTGAGATTTTAAACACTGAGATTGGTGTTCATTTATAGAAACCATTGAAATAAATTGTATTCAATATTGCTTTACAGCAGACAGAAACTCAGACTAACACTATTATTTGCAATAACGGACTCTATTACATAGGGGATAGGAAAGGTTGTCGTCTTGTTGCATCCAATAAAAATAGGAGTAAAAAGTCACCTTTAAAATAAAACGAGAAAGTTTAAATAGGAAAAGTGAGTGCAGTACCAAGATAGTGAAAAAAGAGGGCTACAATTTAAACTTCTCGAGCGGAGCCCACATTTTATAAGTTGTTTTATAAGTTGGCCTAGAGGAAAATTACACGGGGTAACTTTGGCGGGGGCAAGTTGCTGAATCATGTAGCTAATTTTACACTCTTGCCCGAGGAAGATGAATTTTTCGTAAAGTATTTATGTCTTAATCTATGACAGTAAGTTAACATTAAATAAGGTCGCTTAGAAATAATGGTAGGTCATTGTTGTGAGACTACAAGATAGTCAGAGGGAAATATTAATAAAAGCTATGAGTAATTTTTTGGTTTCTAAGCATAGAGACTTGCTGTGTTAAATAGTTGTAATTTAGGAAAATTTTAGGTTATAACTGGATATTTAAAAAAAAAGCTATTCAGTTTGTAAATTATTTAGGCGGGCGGTATGTGTGGTTTTAAAACTAGCTAACTGGCAGTTAGTGATTAATAAGGTTTTCGAACCTAAGTACTTAAAGTAAATACCACTTGTTTACTCAGACAGCAGACTTTCCTATCAAATAGAATTTTCTAAGACGTTCGTATCCACATAGAACAATACCCCTTTAACTGAGGCATACGAGGGCAGACAATGCTGCATTTTAATTTCCTACAAGCAGACTCGACAATGGATCGTAATAGGTGCGCAGATGAGACGGGTCCCCGGCTTTGTTCATTCTGGCAACACTAAACAATACCTAGGGACGTATTCCGGAGTCGGTTGAATTTAATAAACGGTTGCGAAATCTGAACAAATTTTACTAACCTGGGGAAAAAAGGTGTAATGATATTATGTTGTTGTAATTCGTCTTATTTGCTTACGGTTTTATTGAAACAAATAAATAAAGCATCAAGGGAAATGGAGACTGTTTGCCGATTTGCTTTTTAATCATTTCACAAAAGAGTTTAATAATAATTGATATTGATTGATGATGACTGATTGAATGATGATTGCTAAAGACTGTAGCTAGTTTAAAGTTAAATAATATACAAATTAGTTTTCATAACTGCCTACTGTTACCTTACCTTTGTTTTTATTTGTCGTCGACTATTCAGTTTACTATGGCAATCTTATTTATTTATTTATTAAACAATTTATTGTACACAAAATACATAACAGGAGAACATTAAAAGACAAAAGTACAAAAGGTAGGGCTTATTTCTAATAGAAATGTCTAACAACACACCTGCTATAGGAGAAATGCTGACAAAAAAAAAGCTGAGTCGCGTGTACAAAATAAATATATACCTAAATATAAATAAAATACATAATAATAATACATACTATTATGTAAATACACACAAATATACATAAACTACATATACTACATAAACATACAATAAATGAACCGCATGTGGGATGATGATAAATCGGAAACTGAAAAGATAAAAGAGAGAAAAATCATGAAATAAAATAGAAGCTTCAAGAATCTTCAATGGTTATAATATCGATGGCTCCAGTAGACACTGTTCGACCGACTCTTTAACCAAACCCCTTGCTGGTTACATTAAACAATACCTGGCGAAGTGCATTATCACCAGGCTAATGGGTTTTGTCTGTCCGTGTGGGGGTCTAAAATGAAAAGTTGTGCGCCAAACGACTATCATTCACCGTTTTCCCACGACACTAATTGTATTGTTTTGTTTACGGTTTGTAATATGGATATTATTGCAATAACGGATTCTGAATTCATAGACAATTGAACAGCATTGCTTGTATGATATTGAAAAGGTTAAACGATCATGATGGAATTATTGGCGTCGTTAAATTTAAGCTATTTTCCTTGGTTGTATATTTTTTCTTTTATTGAAAGCTTTGATGTGCTGAAAATAGGTAATCTGGACTGTAGTCTGATGCTTGATTTAAAGTATTCAAAATTGAGCTTTGGAGCTGTGAATATTTTTAACATTGAATTATTTTTCAAAGTCTAAAAAATCTTTTTGCATTTCGTAACACATATTTATAGTCAATATATCTCGAGTAACGTATTTTGTGGATACTTGTGCCAGCTTGTCCCGTATCCCTTGAGATCTTTCTGAAAGTGAAGAGCTGCTACAACACTTCTCAACTCAATTTCACACTGTCACTAAAGAAAATGGCTTATCTGTTTCTTTTATCTGTATTTGCTGTTGCCTAAATACGTTTGAGTATTTATCACAGCTTTTAAGTTAAGTAACAGGTTATCGTGGGCCACAGGTTTCGACTTTCACACGTAGACATTGCGCAAACGTTGGCAATTGTATCTTTGATGGTGTTTGAAGTACCACTTAGTGATTCATCCTCCTACGCAAGCCTCTTCGTGGTGTTGTAGGTGCGTGTTGGAAGCGTTTACCGCAACGATAATGATATCTCAAGGAACCGCTTAAGTAATTTTGTATTTATTAAAGCGCCATTAGCATACAACCTCAAAAGGGGTTCCTTGTTGGACGAGGAATTAGGAAAGGCGTTGGAGAAATACTCTTACGTTTGGTCGTATTTTGCTGAATGAAACTTATTGATGATAGGCACAAAACTGTAAAAAAAACAAAACAAACACGTAATAGTCAATTAAATCAACATTAGTACTAAAACAAAGGACCACTTTAAAGGACTTTGGTCTGCACAATTTGTCTTTCTCATCCACTCCCTTCAGTTACTTGCTGGCTTTTCTTTCCACATTCGTCAGATACTATTAGTGTACTGTATTTTTATGCATCAATTCCTTGGCAAACAAAAAGATATAAATAATAAATTGTGAAAAGAGATGCCATTCCGTTATCATCAAACAAAATGAAAAAGCCGCGTTGCTGGCAACGGCTCTACAAAAACCGAACGAATAAAACCTTAGGTATGTCTCCAAAGAATAAAATCCAGTGAATCTTTGACAGATTACAGCTATTCCTATTGCGGTATAGTCTCGAATGCATGTTTCCCTTTCGTTTAAGGATCTCGACATTCATCTCCATAACATAAAGCTGTCTGTGCGTCATCGGAGGCGTACACCCGAAGTTTTATGGCGAGAGTGACGTGCGTCCGCTGCGTTTAATTAGCGAGCCGTATTAGGGCTGCCATAACTCAGAAATTTAATTAATTCAAGCTCAAATTAACAGGTTGCAGCGTTGTTACATCGTGAAATAGAATATGTAGATGAAGCAACTTAATTTACAGGATTATAATTTATTACGGACTACATTGTTTATATTAAACAGTTGTGCAAGAATATTAAAGATTTGATTACTTGGATAAGACCACTATGCTATTATTATTCTAATAAATATTATTAGTTTTACTACAATTGATTTTAATTTTAAATGTTAGTTTTTTGAGAATACTTTCTTGTGAAAGACTATTTAAGAGACAATTAGAAATTAGTGGCGATCATCTCTATTAGGGCTTTAAGGATAATTCCATAAAAAATCCCAGATATTTTCAGTAAAATGATAATGAATTGTGCGAGTTTTGTAACCAATATAGGAACATCCCTTTAATATTTGTCAGTGACCCAAAAAGACAAAAAGTGTGAACCCTAAGCCGTGTGAATGCAAGGAAGTGCGGGGGAGTGCGTGTGATTCATTATGCTGGGTTGCATTCGACAATTTATTTTTGTAACGTGAGGTGTCAATAATGGTTCCTTACTGCAGTAATTACCGAAGATATCTTTTAAAATAAATATTCAAAAGGCTAAGAATAATTAGTGTAGGTATTCTAACGTTGACTGCATTATCTGTGAGTTCTTAAGTCCAATACATAAGCCGGTGTAGATAGAATTCCAAATCATTAGACACGTTTGGCGTTCGAGTTAAAAAAAAACGTGTTTGAGACGAATGTAATTTGCATCTAGTTCGTATGTTTTTTACATGGTCACCTTAAATATCTCATCTTTATTTTGAGAATTTAATAACATTTTTTGTTCTTTTTTTCTTCACGGAACTACAAAATTAATGTTAGTGTTAATGGACCTTTGGTGGCACTTTTAGAGCTACATGTTTTTTCGTTGACATTAACCCTTTGTAGGCCATCGTCGACTCTGGAGGTCGACATAGATCAGTTTGATATAAGTGATAACTCTGTAAAATAAAAGTAAAATATATCGCTTGTTGTTTCTATTAATCCTCCATTTTATGTTAGTGCATTCGCTATACTCATAGTGACGTAGTGCTTGTAGAGCATTTTAATATTAGAAAGTTAAGTGCTTCAGATACGTATACATAGTAGGTACTTTTACCCTAGACTATGCTTTTTAATAGAAATCAAATCAGTCATCACTTTCGTTATTGACAATTGTTGTAATGAAAGTTTGTTCGAGTGCCTAAGGCCCGATTTCTCAATCCTCAGATAAAATTATCCGCCATTTAAAATTATCACTGTCACTTTCTAAAGTCATAAAAAGAAAAGAGATAGAGCTAACATATGACTGATAGATAGTTTTATCTGAGGATTGAAAAATCGGGCCTAAGTGACATTATACTTTCATTTTGCGAAAGAATTTCGTAAGTGTAGAAGATTCTGAATGTTGCTGGTTGAAAGATTTAATAAAAAAAATTATACTTAAATATAAGTGATTATCAACTAAAGAAACTGTTTTCTATTATAAGATTAACAAAACTTAACCAATCGGTTAATGGCGGCCATCTTGGCCATTAAATGCACATGTGTCAGCTACTTCCGTACTAGTTCCGATTTACTTCCGGCTTTCGGTAAAATTTCGATTTTCTTGAAATTTTGTATGAAGACTATATATTGGGTCCTTACCTATGAAATTGGTGTTTTTATTCTGTCTTAGTATTTTGTCTGTTACTATTAAGATTCAGAGTATTCCTAATCCTTCCTATTCCTAATTACCTCGTCTAAAAATAGACTATATTTTTGAGCTATTTTGATTTGTTTTGATAATTTGTTGTAAGTTTAATTGTGTTAAAATTGGACACGGAGACAAATTTTTTTAAGTGCCTCCCTAATACATCATTTTATTTGCATTCACTTAAAAACGATAAATAATTTTTATGAAGTGTGATATTTCACATATTACTAAAGCTTGTCTTATGATTGTCTTATGATACATGCCAAATATTATTATCTCTGGATTTGTCGTTGTGAAAAAACTGATAAAATGTTACTATGGAAAATGCAGAATTCCCCAAAATCTCCATACAAAACACCAATTTTATAGGTAAGGACCTAACATAAAACTTATATCATTAAAATCTTCAGAACCTCCAGGAGGTTTCTTGACACACGAGGGGTATCATCATCTCCGGTTTTGAGATTACTATTAGAATTTAAAAAGTTTAATCTGTCACTCTCTTAGTGACAAGCGGCCAAATGAAACTGTCAAAGTCTGAAAAAAGTTCGGACGGCCCCGGTACCCTTGATGGCAGGGTGACAGATCAAACTTTTTATTCCAGTTTATCCCACGAGGGGACTAAGCAGGGTGACTTTTACAAATCGGAAAAATGCAGCCGCTTCGTAGTTTAAATAAAATGAATCAAATGAGATTTTATTTCCATTAAAGATAAAAAATATCTTTCGTTTATAATGAAAACTACACACTAAAAATTCAATTCATGTTATATGAATCGAGTATGTTCGATAACATTCTTATCACACTCATAAATACTACTAATAGGGCATGAACTTCTCTTTGGGTGATAAAAATGCATTTTCTTTGTAAATAAACATAATTCATTGAGAAATAATTAACTTTACTTAGTTTTATATCATCGCTTCCTCTATTACTTTTGTTATCAGGGTCGAGGGTCAAAAGAGGGCATTTGGTGTAATAAATCACAGCGCAACAAACTTAGGAATCTATTAAAAAAATATACGAATGTTGGTAATATTTTTTATTTGTTATCACTCAAGCCATCAATCTCAACTTTCAGAATTAATGTTACTTTACTATCTATTATGTGAATTAGATTGTATTTGTTGGATACACAGTCAAATAATAGTTCATCTATCATACAACTTACTCGATATACGGAAAAGAATTATTATTGACTTAAAAAACACGTTTGGTTTGGTGTACTGTTTATTCGACAGTTATTCCACCGGATTACGGATTCGATTGGGAATGTCGCTTTCTATCCTGGTTTGATTTATCGGAATAAAAAGTAATAGGTATTGACTCCGTGATTCGATTGCTTTTCGATATTTTCGAACCGTTGCTTTCATAGGTTAGTTGCTTGTCGATAGTCTGTATCTTTATGTTAAATGGAAAACGTGTCTTCTTCTTTTTCTTTTTGCCATTTTCCCACTCTAGATGGGGTTAATACAACATGTCCTCTTCTTCCATTCTTCTCTGTCACTCGTCAGCTCTGCATCTACTTCTTTTATTCTCATATCATTCTTCACACATTCAATCCATCACTTCTTTGGTCTTTCTCTCACTCTCGGTCGGTCCACATCTATGCTCAGCATCCTTCTTGTAATGTGACATTTATCACTCTTCATCATGTGATGAGGAGTGACGAGTCCACGCTAACCTAATACTCCTAATCTTTTCTTTCAAACTTCCTATAATAAACTCATTCCTGATCTTGTCCATTTTTGTGACTCTACACATACATCGTAACACTCGCATTGCAGATGGATGAAAGAAAACTGCTCTCAGCAGAGAGCAGTTTTCTTTTATCCATCGCTTTCGTTGCCCAATATTCAGAATGGAAAACGAGCCATCAGTCAATAATGCTCGAAAGCTAAGCAAGAGTTAACGTCAGATTCTATCAGGTTTTCCATTTGGCGTAAGCATTTATTGAAAACAACAAGCAGTAAATTTTTTTTAAACTACACATCAAGAATCGGGTCAGGAATGCAGCATTTAGAGTGGTGGAAAAATTGAAGTGAAAATATTACGAGTATTTCGATTTCATCTTCATATATACATACATAAATATAATCACGACTATTATCCCCTAAGGGTTAGTCAGAGCAAATAAATAAATTGAATTGAATTGAAGAAGCTAGGCAAAAGTATCGCAAAGCCGTTCATTACCATAGTCCGCGCTTCACTAAGCAGTGACTGCACTCAGCAGCACAGGAATAAAATATGATTTTTTAATGCTCGTAATCTATACTAATATTATAGAGGTAAAGTTTGTACAGAACCGATTTGAAAAATTCTTCCTCTGTTGGGAAACTAACACTATCCCTGACTGATAAAGGCTACATAATTATCTGAAAAAAAATTTTTTTAAATAACTATTTACCCGTGCGAAGCCGGAGCGGGCCGCTAGTCTTTTATAAACAAATGAATTAAGCAAATGAATTCATATTAAATATATGCGATAATATTATACTATTATCATTTCAAGCCAGAAATTGTATTGTGGTCAAGAAATTTACTGCGAAGCAAATACATAATTAACTATATAGTTTATATACCACCGACATTAACGGCCCACTGCGCTGCGAAATGTAGCTTAATTATCATAGCAAATCTTAGCTAATGGACTTTAATTGTATGATTATCTAATAAATTGAAAAGGCATAGTCGTTAGTACATAGAGGACTAAATGCCCAGGAAAATACGCTAAAGATTTGAAAAGAATGCAAGTGTAATTGCGTTTCGTGGTCCCAACTGTGAAGGAAATGCTTTTAAATTACTGATAATGATTATTAATATTTTCAAGAAAAATATATTGTATGGAAAGACACCTTAGTTCATGTTTAAAGTGATAGAATTAGAAAGTTCGCTAAATTGAACATTAAAAATAAATTACCAGTTGAACCAATAGAATGAAATTTTCTTACAACCACGCTTTCCTTTCCTTCACCGCTTGCTGATAGATCTCATAAATTCCAAAAGTGTACAAATATATACTCTTCCCAAAAGAAGTGTTGTGTGTTAGCGGCTCATTAAAAGAACACTACCAACCCATCTTTTCCCTTGGGTGTCGTCAAAGGCGACTAATGGACTTAGAACTGTACAACCTTCTAATAGCTTATAGCGGCGACGGGCTCACCACCTGTCACGCTGAGAAGCGTGCAGTCACCGCTTGGTGAAGCGCAGACTATGGCAATGGACTGCTTTGCGGTGCATTTGCCTAGTCTCTGACTAGCCCTTAGCCCCCTAATTAATAGTCGTGATTATATGTATGTATGTAAGCTTCGGAAAAATCGACATTACCAACTAAGCGGAATAAAGAACCAGGTGAACCGGTTCTATAGGGATTTCTAATAACTGTTTCCCTTTCCTTACACGTGTCCTTTTTGAAACAAAGAAGAATGAAAATAATTTATGAACACCTAAGGGCGAATTCGACCAACTTAAGATTAGTAACACGGGAATAGTAATACCAAACTGAGTTCACACGATTGGTCGAATCTGCCCTAAGGGCGGAGCCGATTAGCTATCCTAGTTTTTACAAGTTTGGCTACACGCGAATAATATTATTTTAACGGAGTACGCAGTTTTTCGCGCACTAATGTGTCAATGTCTCGTTTGACATAGAGCAGATTCGACCAATCGTGTGAACTCAGTTTGGTATTACTATTCCCGTATTACTAATCTCAATTTGGTCGAATTCACCCTAAGTGGAATTAGACCATTGACTTAAACTTAAAATTATTAAAAAAACTACGATTGTTTAGAAACAGTTTTCACTAGACTTCACCAGTCAGAAGTTCCCTGGAAACTGTCTTCGTATTATCCAACATAAAACATACATCTTACCTGTCCAGACGCTTTGACTGCAAACCACATATTACGAAGAACCCGTCCCTTCGTAATAAAGCACCCAAATCAAACAGTCTAGTCTCAATTACAGGGAGCCTGGACAGTAACTGATTCAGTGCAGAACTAGTAGTAATTAAGGCTTCGACTACGCAATTCGCTCGGTTCAACGCGCTGAATAGTTGCTAGTTTACTGTGACTTCTCGTGAAAATTGTTTTGGTGCATATACAATAATTGTACCCAATTATTAGTTTCTGAATAGGGAATGCTTGTTTTTCTAATAAAGTAGGAAAATGTTAGCCTTTTCATTCTAAATAAACGAAAAACCAACACACACGTAGCAAACAAAGTAGGTTCAACAAGGTAGTGACACACCTTTTAGTGGCGAGTTTCAAAGTGGTTAGGAATAAAATTTAAATATGGAACATGAAATTTGAAAAGAAAAAGAATTATTAATTTCGCGACCAAATAGATCAGGCGCCGTAGGATGTTGAGTATGCAAAATATGAGGACCGCGTTCAGTGAATAGTTTTTAACTCAGAAAAGCTTGCAAATTGTGATGCTGAATGTTGCCAGGAGGTTTCTAGGTCAACTTTTTTATATTTCAAATCATATTACATAAAACCTGTAATCCCCGTAGAGGTAGACAGAGTCCAAGGAGTACTGTGTTCCTTAAGACCACATTTAGCCATATAAAAATTGGGTTAAAACCATATTAAATGGTTAAAAATGATGTAAATATAACTCAAAACAGGGATTTTATTCAAAATCATAAAAAAAATACGATTTTTTTATACTGATTTACTATTAATTTTTTTTTTATTAAATTATACATCATTGGATAGCTTATTTGTCAGCGATTCTAATGACTAAACATTTGTATATAAAGCTAATTTTGAGTGGTATTAATATTCTCTATATTTGTTTGTTTTTGTGGAATTTCGGTAACTTGAAGATAATCAGCGGTGTAATAAATAGTGTTTAGTGCTCACAAATACTTTGATTACTACGAAATAGTACGGTTTACACTACGTAAATGACTCTACGTTAGCATGTCTGGCTTTACTAAAGAACATGAACTTTCGTCATTCCTGGAAAACTTAATGGAAAACAGTGACTTCCAGAATTATCATTAGTAATCCATAATAATAAATTAGACATATCGCCGAAGAAAACTAGTTGCGTGACATTCACCCTAATTGTATAATGCTGGTTATTTACGAACACCACTAGTTGCACCCTCCCTTTGGGGTTATATAAATATATATCTTGAGAAGGTTATATATAACACACTTTCCTCGTGAGCAATAGTGTGTAACTAATTGGATTTAGATTGGTAAGAATTAGAAGTTTTCTTTATACTTTTGTTTTCATAGGAAACGAGCTTTTGATGGAAACGTATCAAAAACGAATTTGGTGGGTAGCGCCGGCTTGAATTTATATTTCTTTGGCTATTGAAGAAAAATGAGGGTTTATGTTTTGTTAGTTTTGCTAACACAGACAGATGTTTGTTGACGTTTTTTACCTGCTGCTTTTTCCGTCGTTATTTTGTCATTTGATGGCCAGTTTCATGGAGTGATCACTTATGCCGGGTTTTATTATTCAAAAAGTATTCGATATATTAGGTTGGGGAAAAAGTATTTTCGCATTATAGTATGTATAAACTTGTAATAAAATCTCTTTGGCTATACTATTTGTATCTGGCTGGTTTTGGTATCATTGAAAGTTTAAATTTTAAAGAACATAATTCCAAATTCAAATTAGGAAAATGTTCATTTGTTTTTCGTACCGCCAAGATGAGCGAATCTAATGATGAAATTCGATACATTTTAAAATTTTACTACAAAAAAGGTAAAAATGCAACGCAAGCCGCGAAAAAATTTTGCGATGTTTATGGACCTAGTGCAGTGTCTGTGAGAGTAGCACAAATTTGGTTTTAGCGTTTTCAATCCGGAAATTTTGATGTTAAAGATGCACGTCGCTCTGGTCGCCCTATTACAGATAAAATGGATGCCATTTTTGAAAAAGTGGAGCTAGATCGACATGTCAGTAGTTACGACGTAGCTGAAGAACTGGGAATTGACCACAAAACAGTTTTGGCGCATTTGAAAAAAAACTGGGTACACAAAAAAGCTCGACATTTGGGTACCTCACGAGCTCACTGAAAGAAACCTAATGAACCGTGTACTCATTTGTGATTCTTTATTAGGACGTAATGAAACCGAGCCATTTTTGAAGAAGCTGATAACTGGTGATGAAATGTGGATCACGTACGACAAGAACGTGCGAAAAAGGTCGTGGTCAAAGGCCGGTCAGGCTTCACAGACTGTGGCGAAACCCGGGTTAACTCGCAACAAGGTGATGCTGTGTGTGTGGTGGGATTGGAAGGGCATTATTAATTATGAGCTGTTACCACCAGGCAGGACCATCGATTCTGAACTCTACTGCGAACAACTGATGAGATTAAAGCAAGAAGTTGAGAGAAAGCGGCCGGAATTAATCAACAGAAGGGGTGTGGTTTTTCATTATGATAACGCTAGACCTCACACATCTTTAGCCACTCAGCAAAAATTAAGAGAGTTTGGCTGGGAGGTGTTAATGCATCCGCCGTATAGTCCTGACCTTGCACCTTCAGATTTCCACCTGTTTCGGTCTCTTCAGAATTCTTTAGGCAGTGTCAGGTTAACATCACGAGAGGACTGCCAAAACCACTTGTCGCGGTATTTTGACCAGAAGTCCCAAAATTTCTATAGCAATGGGATCATGTCCCTACCTACAAGATGGCAAAAAGTTATCGAACAAAAGAAACTTTTTCCCCAACCTATTATCTATGGGCAGCTAAATTTTGAAAATTTTATTGGAAGATCTGTGGATAAAACGAATCGTGTAGTAATATAGAAGAGGGTCAATAGTTGAATTATGTTAACAAAAATTACCAATTCCACTCATCACTTTCTTTTTCATTTGGACTTAAAGTAACTTTTATGAACAGTCCACAGCTAAAGTAGCTTTACATTTTGGTACTATGTCACGTTGTCTTATCTGACATTTTCCTTGGCACGTCGAGTTATTTACATCGCAAGTTATTTTGATAAAACACTTAACTGTAAATGTACCTCGTTCGTAAAACTTTATTAATGAAAATGGTTATTTTTGCGTGTAGTGCAATAATTTTTATTGTGCTTTCAAATAGAAGATTCTTGTTCAAACTTGTTGAATTTTTTTGGTCATGTTTATAAATGGGTTTTTACATTTTGTACAGATAACAGAGCATGAAATTATGACAAAACAAGGCATGTTTCCCTGTTTTTATGTCTAATGTCCGCAATTAATTAAAGTAACGACTGAAATTAGGTTGTTCTATTTCATTATAATCTGGGATAAAACGGCGTTTTATACAATGTTAGCGTTTTAACAACATATAGGCTATTATTTATGACAATTGTTTGAACCGCGAAAGAAAAATAAGAAGAATATTTTTTACATCTTTATGTATAAATTCCACAGTATTTGTATTTGATTCTTCGAAGTTTTTAATACAATTTTGTTAAAAACTAAACACTACAAACTCCAAGGGGGTAGTCAGAGGTGCTGAGACCCAATTTGAGAGTGCCAAATTCATCTTTATGTACTATTTATATGTTGGGATTTCGATGTGTTTGTCATTTCATATACTCGTACACTAGATATAAGTGTTATACGCAGTTGATTTATCTTTATTCTTATAAAAAACTCAGCAATTGATTATAATGGTAGCAGTAGTCGAGTCACTATGCCGAGGCAGGTAAGTAAACAATAAAACAATAAAAATGAAACATGGACACATTAACCTTTCTAGCATCATAAGTCATCTTACGCTTTTACGCGTCTTTTGAAGGAACCCAATCTAGAACCTTCTAAAATAGTCCTTGATGAAATAAAAAAACAGGTATCGCTGTTAGGTAAGACACTTCGGGCTAGTGTCTTATGATCGAGCTGCTATACTTGTATTACCTAAATACCTGTATAGTGTCCTTTCACACAGCCCGGCGGGGAGAGGATCGGGGCGCACTTTTCTTTTCACACCTACTGGAGTGGATTGTACTCTCGGGGGTGATCGGCTGTCCCACCGCAGAAGAGTACGTCATAAGAGCAGCCGATCGGCTACCACTATTATTTCACACTAAGCAAGTTCGGACATTGTCTCGAGCATTCATAATAACATTATAAGTGAAACCTAAAATAAATTTTATTGCAATTTTTACACGATATCTAAAAAAAATCTCCTCTCTAAGCCGGTCTGTTTGAACGGACCCTTAGTGACTCGGCACGCGATGTCACACTGACGCCCCTCGTTGGGCGCCAGTTTATGGTTGTGCCGGAATAAGGCTTTATTGTCAGTTTTTTTTACTATCATGAGACTAGGGCGCAAAAAAGGTCTTATTATTTAAATTCTAGACCCTTTATATAAGATATGCAATAATTCCAAACACTGACTCTATAATAGATTAAAATAGAAAAACAGTTACACTCTGGGAAGAATTTAAAAATGTGATTAACATTCAGAGCTAATATTATGATATTTTTGAATTTTAATATCAGGCTATAAATTTTTTTTTTCGATATTTGTTATAGAAGGCAGACTTTTATCTGATGGAAGAATCTAAATCAGCGAGTATACCAGTTACCGAAGAATGTTTTCATTTGCTTAGAAAATTGAGTTCGCTACGAACCGGTAATAGCTTCCATTCCATGAAACGAAATGGATTCGTCCAAACTTAGGTTGAAAATTTGTGTTTTAAAAACTGCGTTCATAATTTTTTTTTTAATAAATACTATTCAGCTACAATTCAAGGAAGTAGTTTGTAATATTCGAAGGGACAGGTGTTAACACATACATTTCGCATTTGTATATGCCCCCATATAAAAGGGGCGACGCGTTACTATCGACTAAGTATATCTGCTGTGCACTTTGTTGAGGAGCTCGGTGGCGTAGTGGTTATTACGCTTTAGCTTTCGATCGAAAACAAAGCGACCTTCGCCATGGTCAGGCCGTGGATGGGTGACCAAAACTGTGTAAGCTCTTCCGTACTTCGGAAGGCACGTTAAGATTACTATTGTGCCCGTTTCTGCCCACCGACCCGCATTGGGCCGTGGTGGTGTTACGACCCATAGTCCTTCTGTATTTCGCCATGAGGAAGGCCTGTGCCCAGCAGAGGGACGTTTAGGCTGTGGAGGAAGTAAACCCGCTTGGTCGATAAAGTTATTTTTTATACGATCGTCATCTGTGAAAAATCTTGTTTTTTCTAGTCAGTGATACCAAGGACCACAACCTGGCTGCTTAAAATTTTGCAATAGTACATTATATAACTCCACTTCCGTTGAAGAGGCGGCGTAATATCAAAACAGGTAAATATTTGATGCGAAAGCCCGCAATATTCCAGCCGGTAAGCTCTGGGTGCATTACGCGCCCATGTTTTATTTATTTGTCTGAGTCTGGAGTGGCTGCATTAGTGTCGAATTCGCCCCTCGCTTTTCCGTGTTAGACTTTTCGCAGGGTATATTTACTTTTTGCTTATTAAAGTGCAACTTTGAGGAGAAATGTTCGCGTTTACAGAAAACTGGGTTAGAGTTGATTGTTTTATTTTGTGCTAGTCTACTGACATTTTATACACTGTTATTATAATAATATATCCTCAGATATTCACATCTGTCAACTAGTCCCATTTTAAGCAACTAAATGCTGCTTGTGTTACGGATACTAGATGACGGACAAATATTGGGTCCTTACCTATGAAATTGGTGTTTTTTTTCTCTCTTAGTATTTTGTCTGTAACTATTAAGATTCAGAGTATTCCTAAAAAATAATTACCTCGTCTAAAAATAGACTATATTTTTGAGCTCTTTTGATAATTTGTTGTAAGTTTAATTGTGATAAAATTGGACACGGAGACAACTCTTTTTAAGTGCCTCCCGAATACATCATTTTATTTGCATTCACTTAAAAACGATAAATAATTTTTATGAAAGCTTGTCTTATGATAGATGCCAAATATGATTATCTTTGGATTTGTCGTTGTGAAGAAAACTGAAAAAATTTTAGTATGGAAAATGCAGAATTCCCCAAAATCTCCATACAAAACACCAATATCATAGGTAAGGACCTAATATATTTAATAGATAAATACACATAACTATTCAGAATATATATAATATTATACATATATAATGAAAATCCAAGACTGGAGAACAATTGTCTGAAAATTCATCACCCAAACACTTGCCTCCACTAAGGAACGAACCCAGGACCTCTCGAGATGGCGACGCCTTGAGACCGGCCGGCGTACAGACCACTGAACCACGGAGGTCGTCGTTATAGATTGCATGCTTTTTAAAAAAAAAATTGTCGCCATGGTTGGATCTCATGATGTCCAGTTCTTGCTGCTGGATGCACGATAAGCTGCTGATTCCTTCTGCTATAGTAACCGTTTTTACCCTCTTAGAGAATAGGAATAATTCTATGCGTATACTTTTGTTCGTCTTCCATGTAGGAAAATCTGTGTTCAGCAGTCAACTTACATTGGCTGGAAAGGAAGACCATTATTATAACTAGAATGTCTTATTCCGTTCAATGAGAAACTAAGAAAGCGTTTTCTTGTGATAGCTGTAAGTAACATAGATACAACCAAATACCTAAGAGATTTCTATTTTATAACGGAAAATGTATAGCATAAAAGTAACGTGAGAATAAAAACATAAAAATAAGCCAGAGTAAAACTCAAACTCAAGCTGTTTATTGAAAGAAAAAAGATCAAAGAGAAAATGATTAAATTAATAAACCAAAGGACTTAATTTAATTCAGTTCTTAAATGAAGAACACCGGCTTTTAAATTCAGTAAGCGGATGTGGTCAATTCAATTAGAATGCGGTAAATTTTTTAATTAAGCGATGTAAGTTACTCGAAAGCTGGATACCACCAACATACAGCATTAAAATTAGTTTGGTACTTTTGTATTAAGTTAATACGATGAAATTGTAATAAGCGCACTTTTTGATCCCCAGATAAAATGTAAAAGGCATGCGGCGCCCCACTGGACGCTTACATAAACAGCGACTCACTGGAAAAGCTTTGATTACATTCAGTTTACGTATTACTTTGGCAAAGTAAAATTATTTTATCGAAGATCATAGAAAATATTCCTATGGTATTTACTACGTTTCTTAATTTTATGATAATTTTAAAAGTACATTTGACCTATGTAAGTACTACTTTAAAAATTAAAACAACAGCGAGTAAAATGACGTATAAGAAAAGTATACTTTTGAAAAAAAAACTTATATCGGCGGCTTTATAAGAGCAACAGCAGCTAAAACTAGAAATAGTATTGTAGGATTTTTGCATTTCTGTTTGAAGCAATACGGAATGAAATTTAATGTGGCCTTCATCGGGTCAGGCCACAGGCCAATATGGTCTTCATCAGGTATTACTAGAGGCCTAGCTTACATTATGAGCTTTACATTTTAGTGTCTATTCAAATATTATCATTTCCATTTATAATAATATTAAATTGATTTGCAAGAATGTTAACTTTCGTCCTCAGCCTGTATACGTTCCACTGCTGGGTACTGGCCTTCCTCATGGAGAAACACATGAGGAGTATGGGCTGTAACACCACCACGCTGGCCCAATGCGGGTTGGTGGGTCAAAATGGTCGCAATAGCGACCGGGATCAATGGCTTATAATGCCTTCCAAAGCACGGAGGAGCTCGAGATCACAAAGTTTTGGTCACCCATCCACGGCCTGACCATGGCGAAGGTAGCTTTGTTTTTGATCGAAAGCCAGAGCGTACTAACCGAGCTCCACCACCGCCGAGCTCCTCCAAGGTTTATTTTAATATGTGGAAAAATACCTAATTTTCTTGTACTATTTGATAGAAACTCCTAAATTGCTGATAAGCATGTGAAACCTACATTGAATAATGTTATAATATTTAATTTAAGAGGTCATGTCAAAAGTAGTCTGAATACCGCAAGCGTAGGCGCATCTAGTAACTCTATAGAGGCGATAACAACTCCAGGGCGCCTACCCACAGGTCTAAACTAATTAGGCCCCCTGGCTTGTGTCAATGTTGTCCCAGCACGTGGCCCCGTTTAATGCGTGTGTCTCCATTAGAGGCCACCCTCAATTTAAACAGGCCCGGCAGACAAATCGCCAAAATTGATTAGTGAAACGCATGGGTGAGAATCGGAAAAGTCGAAGAGACTGCTGTTTTGGAACTTTATTCTTTGTACAAATGTTTGTGATGTCCGCAATGCTATTTTGAGGGTAAATTTATAGCTGATTTTTTTCAGTTTTGCCAAGTGTAATATAAAAAAAATACTTACTTTATTTCTTTCTAATAGTTTTTTCTCAAATATACTTTTGAATTTTATTTAATGATTTACAAAGGTCTTTAAAAAAATTTTTAGTTAATGTGTAACTGGATATAAATGTAAGATGTTAAGGCAAATATTGATGGAAACATATAATATTTGAGTAATTAACATGTAAGCGGTGCATATTCATTCACTGTCAAGATAAAATATTTCGTCATTAAAATTACTTCTATAATCACAAAACCTCAAGGGCCGAAAGTAATTAATTTGTCAAAGTCAAGTTTCTTAAGCTCGCTTTTAACAAGTGAATTTGGCACGTAGATTGTTTATTCAAAAGATATATTGCCAAAGCTTCCCACGCCGAAAGCAAATATCGGCGTCAATTGACTTATGTTCGGAATGAACATTATTAAGGACAGAACTTGTTAGCAATGTCGTCTTGTGGGATTATGAGAAATACGTCATAAATTAACCGTCAAATTTTGTTAACAGCTGACCTTTTTTTTACATTTGACAGGTAAGCCTTCATCTCACCTGATGGTAAGTGACGATAAGGCCGAAGGTGGAAGCGAGCTTCACCTGTAATCCTCATCAACCGAGGAACTGGCTGTCTTACCTCTGATTGCTGGAACAAAACAATGCTTAAAACATCGTTATTATGGCGTCAAATTAAGGTA
The DNA here is from genome assembly GCA_910589355.1 of Parapoynx stratiotata. Classification (NCBI taxonomy): domain Eukaryota; kingdom Metazoa; phylum Arthropoda; class Insecta; order Lepidoptera; family Crambidae; genus Parapoynx; species Parapoynx stratiotata. The sequence continues at coordinate 7,646,384 of OU342466.1, forward strand.
AGACGGTGGTTACTAGCCAGGCGGGCTTAGAAGCCCTACCACCAACCAAAACGAGCAGAAAAACTTCTGCCCCCATGGGGAATCGAACCCGGACCTCCCGATCAACACCCGGTGTGGTGTGAACCACTAGACCAGAGAGGCGGTTAGAACCTTATTGCACTTCGTAACTGATTAAAAATGATTTTGGTACAAAACTTTTTTTTTTCAATGTTAACAACCATGCATCCTGGGTGTAAGTGGTAACAAATGCCTAGAATGCACTTGGGTGCTGTAAGTACTACAATGTGCCAATCTGTGAAAAAAATATTTAGTTACAGCCACCAGTCATTCCACTACTAGGTAAATTACACTTAAAACCGAAACACAGCAATGTAAGGATGCTTTAATGTAGAAAAATTTGATTGAGATGCACATGAAGGCAACCCTTATAAGTACTAAAGTGTGATTGTGTTTCTGTGATTAAGTACCTATTTGTTATGCAATAAGTTTTAAATTATATCTATTTAGGTATGTAGAAACCTTATTTTGCTTCTTGTATTGCCCCATTACTAGTTTGAGTACGATTTTACAATGTATCGATTTGAGACTTCATCTAGTAGGTACATGCATTGAACCATGTCAAAATTACCTATATATGCCGACGAAGTTTCTAAAGCATCACTTACGCCGCGATTAACATCAAATGTAATAATATGCTCGAATCTGGAAGCATAATCATAAACATTTAAAACATTTAATTATTATTAAGAAATCTTAATAGTTTCATCTATAAGCGAAATAAAGCTTAATTCCTCAATTCCCATGTAATCTTAGTTTTTATTGAGTTTTTATATTTGAACTTACCGGTATTTTATAGAGCACTTAAGTTATTAGATATTATCAAGTAACATGAGCCATGCACTTTCTATTCGGGATGAAGTTATTATTTAAATGTAATCTTTTTAGTACATATTGTATTTGGGCGATATGTTAATAGATTTCAAAATTAAGTATCTCGATAAAGTGATGAACGTAGTTGTAGCTACTTTAGTTATGTGTTCGATTTAATATTATTATTCGTTTATATTAACCCCTTGGTGGCCACCGCGAGCACCGGTGTTCGCAAACAATAAATATTTCTATTGTGTCTCGTTTTGTGCCCGTTAACTAGTTAAATAAGTCATTCAAGTAATGATAAAAAGTTAAAGATTTAATATTATGCAACGGCAAATAAACTCTCATAATCATAATTGCTAAATTGCAGACAACACTGTATATTTCATTTACGTAGCGTCAAATACAGCTGTCGTCAGGTATAGCATGGCCTGTAATAAACGACTTTCAATTAACACTTAATGAATTTTAATAATAAAGACAATCCCGTGGTCCCGTGTTGCCCCGGGACACAAAAAAATGTTGCAACTGCTTTTCTTGCCTAGCATGTCGTAAAAGGCGACTAAGGGCGTATTGGGTACTGGATCTGTGATTGTGTAGGCGATGAGCTAGCCAATTGTTACTACTCTTTTACGATTTTTCATCAGACCAAACCCAATTTTTGTATAGCTAAATGTGGTCTTAAGGAACACAGTGCTCCTTGGACTCTGCCTACCCCTTCGGGGATTACAGGTGTGATTGTATGTATGTATGTATATATACGGATGGGGCACAGGCCTTCCTTATGGAAACAAATACATGAGCAGTATGGGCCGTAACAACACCACGCTGGTCCAATGCGGTTTGGTATTTGACAGTATAATTAGTTGTAATTGATATTTGGGATTGCAGCTCTCAATGTGTGCCTAGACGTGACCATTCAGGACACAATCTGCTCGTCTTGTTGCTATATAATTATTTTTTCTCTAATTCTACATTAAAGGACACCTTATTATAGTCATACATTAAAAAAAAAAAAAATAATAAAAAAAAAAAAATAAAAAAAAAAACCACAACCATCCACCCATTTAATAAATAAAAAATAATAATAATAATTTATCTGTCGCGCCTTAATAGTGCGTTTACTCATAGTGGTCACCAAGGAATGTGTCCCAGCAATGTTAACTGCGCAATATCTTCATATTTATGTTGACTGTATGGCTCTGTCTGGGGCCTAAGCATATATTATTATTATGTCTGGTGATTTAAATTATAGAAATAATAGTTAATACACTTGCCTGTAGATATTATGAAATTAGTTCCTGGACAAGTATCTAGTTTATGATACTCGACTTTCCTGGAGAGTTGGTTCTTGATTGATAGTTTGAAAGAGTCATATGGCATGGGGTCTGTCAGTTGTAATTTGTGTTATTGGTAACTTTTTCTGTTTTAAATCAGTATCAAGTTGATATTTATCAGCAAACGGCTGACGATAACGATTGGTCCTTCTCTGCCTTGACATTTGAATATTATAGAGTAATTGTAATTATGTAAAATAGATTTTCATTTTCACTTAAGAGAATGATAAAACTTTTACTTATTGTTAATTACAATAACTACCTTGTGTATAGTAGCTTAGTATGTTAGATGGGCAGACTAATGTTGTATACCAAACAGACGGTCGAGGGCAAATATCGTTAGCAGCTTGCGGTATTGTGTATTTGCGAATACTGGCAATGAGATAGGGCTGCTAATTGTTGCCTGTTGAAAAAATCTATATAAAAATTGTTGAACCTTGATTATGTTATATTGCATTACTATAATTTTGGACTTCTAAGCAACTAGCGCGCAACCCGCTTCGCACTGGATATCTACGTTTTACCCCCTTAGGGGTGAGATTTCGTAAAGTCTGTTTATATCTACCTGCCATATTTAAAGTTAGTATTATAGTTACTGTAAATCATAAACCTTACTTCTTTGAAAATTATGAGTTATAATACAACTCCAACATATTAAAAGTATTAACTCTAAATGTTAAACGTTAGGTGAAAATGTTAAGCGAAGTACGAAAGAGTCATTATCATTATTTACTGTTTTGTCTTGCTGGATTGTTCCGTAAATTTATAAGACTCAAATACAGTTACAATTTATTAAAATAAAGCTTGCACATTTAACTTTCACATTGGCAGCCCTGAGCTGTCTGGGTGTTATTTCAGACTCACTCGACACGTCATCCTTTGATCTTCCCTCTACTTTTTGCCAAGCACTCATTTAATGCGACGACAAATAACTCAAACAGGATCGCAGGATCTTTTTTGATTTTATCAAAAGTACATCATGTTTTCGCACATAAAACGCGCACACTTCATTAGTGAGATCTTTCGTCGAACTTGTGTTTGCGGGTGATTGTTCAAGATGTTTAAGTTGAGTTTACTTTACCGAGAGCTTTCACAGGGAACTTTAGAAATATTCTTACAAATATTATGCCACCGTGTTATCTTACACCGCGCTTTGATCTTTTACCGAAGAAAAAGAAGTCACGTTTGTAATGGAGGTGGCTCTTTTGAAATTAATATTATGCAGTGTAATTTGTAACTCATGCACTTATAAAATGAGACGATTAGAATGTGTCGTAGAATTATTAACAATTTTTTCTGACGGGGTATTAGTTGAATTTGGCATACAAATGAAGCGTACTCGTATACCTTGATTAGAATTACAGTATGCATTTGTATTTCACATAATGAAACTATATAGCACATTCAATAGAGCCATTGAGCTGCTAACCATGTATGTTAATTTATTTATTTTCGGTCATGGGAGCGTAACTGCCTCAGTACATTTACATGCATAACTAGCGTGCCAGGAGCTATTTCCGATCTCAATATCTCTATCAGGGCGGAATCGGAATGTAAAAGCGACTAAAATGCATTGTTCAGCCAACAATCACATTTTGAACTTCATGCAATATTAGCCTTTATGATCTAAACCATAAGATTCAATACGGTATTTGAATAAATATATTTTTGGACGCCCATTGGACATGATTGAGCCAACACAATAGAGCGATGCTCGTCACTGCGAGACGAGAGTCCGTATAAATTGCGGATATGTATCGGATAAATTGACGGAGATTTTCCAAAGTTGGAGCGGATTTTCCACGGCGAAATGTTCCAGAGAATTTTGCGACGAGATTTACGAAACGACAGAAGTCAAGGAGGATTTCGTATGGTTCAGGTTGAGGAAGGGCCAGTTTTTTGTTTGATCCGTAGATATTAACCTATTTGGTCAAATGGTTAAAATGTCGACCAATGGCGTAACTACAAATATATGACTACAAAATGGGTTACGTCTCGGCTTCACTAATAGTGAAATTTTCTATAAGGTATTTAACGAGGCACTATAGCAGTATTAGCAGCTCTTTGATTAACCTATTTAGTCAAATGGTTAAAATGTCGACCAATGGCGTAAACTACAAATGTATGACTACAAAATGGGTTACGTCTCGGCTTCACTAATAGTGAAAATTTCTATTAGTTATTTAACGAGGCACTATAGCAGTATTAGCAACTGTTTGCTCTTATTGCGCTCTCTGGTAATTTTTTATTTGATTCTGTTTTTAATTAAAGCTACGGTCTGTTTTTTCATTGTTTTGGTCTTTTTTTCATTCCAATCAGAGTCAACGTCTGGAGCGGTTGTCTCGACCTCTATTTTTTAATATAATTTGTTTGCTGTATTAAAAGTCGTAACAAATAATATTTCCTACCATAATATATCTTTACCCAGGCACTTTTGTAAGTAGACCTACCTTATAATATTCTTTAAGTTTTAGTCCAGTGAATTTTGTGTTATTTACCTTTCATTAATTGTTCTACTTGTGTCTTTGTTTTTAAAAAATATATAAAATAAAACATAAGTGAAAATACATCATCAAGCCATTTTGATTATCACCTACCCATCGTCACACCAGTGTGTGCAATAAGAGCAAAGAGTCATTAATACTGCTATAGCGCCTCGTTACAGTTAGATAATCATAGAAAATTTAACCACTACAGTCTACACAATACTGCTAAGGAAAATGGCGGATAATGTTCACAGCTGATGTATCATTGCAAATTTCATCATTTCAAATTTATTTTAACCATTGGTTTAGCTGACGGCACTCATTGGGTTGTCATTGTCGCCTTTGGTCATTATTCTAAATCTTTGGTAAACTTGACTATGGATCAAAGAACTGGCTCTTACTGAGACGTGTGTGTTTTGCTTAACGTTCCCCAGATAACAAGGCGAGTGGATCTTAACTCGGATTTTTTTTCTTTATATTCTTGCTGAGGTAACAAGACACTGCGATCCTGTATTATTACTTCTCGGACTATCTTTTAGTATCACTTACGGTGCTAAAGTCGCCGACGACAGTGATAATTTTATTGTTGAGGCGGTGCTTATTTCGTTTAAGAAACATTAACAAATGTTATCGTTGTGAATCCTATAGTAGAATAGTTTAAACTATTATTTTAAAATCTCCTTTATAAGCTTATAGGCCTTTTTCAAAATGTGATGCGATACGATTGTGTTGACTTTCATTCTCAAATCATTTTAATCTAGTGTTGCAGATAACCTTTTTATTTAGCAGTAAGTAACCTTATCATCATAGGCAATGTGCTTATTTACATACATTTGATGAATTTCAGATCACAGGATTATTTTGTAATTCTAAATACGAATAAACTAATTCTAGTATTTTTTATTTATTGATTAAACAAATATTGGTTTACAAAATAAATACAGAAGTCCCACAAAACTATTTACACAGTTTGTCTGTGGGATCAAGAATCTCAAGCTTAGATTAACAGAAAACAAAACTCAAAAACTATACTTAGGCCCGATTTTTCAATCTTCAGATAATATTATCCGCCATTTAAAATTATCACTGTCACTTTCTAAAGTCATAAAAAGAAAAGGCACAGAGCTTACATTTGACTGACAGATAGTTTTATCTGAGGATTGAAAAATCGGGCCTAAGTTAGCTAAATAATGCTTTTTAAGATTTTTCTTAAATACATTTTTTTCTTGTTCCCGGCGTATGTCCTCGGGAAAACTATTCAACAGGTAAGGTACCCGTTTCTTTTATGTTCTATCACCATAATAGTTATTTACTTTAGGTAACTCAAATTTATGTGTATAAAATAGTTATGTGTGTAACTGATCATGGCCGTACAAAGCTCAAATACAGGCTTTACATTGCGTTGTGTAGATTATTAATTGACCTGGTGCATTATATCTATAGTTAAATACTAAGCGCCATCTCAGTTACCCCTATTCATGCGTTATTGATATCAGCATAATTGAGCCAAGTCCGGTAGGCGTCCCCTCTCACAGCGAATTGATATTTCCTCTTCCCGACAGATACATACATAGTTAATTGCATTTCCTGGCGTCACTCATTGTTTGGACTAATCGGCCGGTGCATTATCAAATAAGCCAACAGGATTCCTATATTTTCTTTATGTAATATTTTAGATTACCTTGTAATGGAAGATGTGGTAAACTGCAGAATATATAGCTCAGATATTTATTTTTTACTTCTAAAACTTCAATGACATTGTAGTTTATGACATAAAAAAAAACAATGATGTTGATGTAAACGGAGTATAGAAACTTGCTGAGTTTCTTGCTCGTTCTTCTCAGAACAAGGCCTCCTGGTAGTTTTGTACGGATGACGTAGCTAATCGCTTTCACGAAATTTAATAAAATGCTTTTGACGTTCATAAGCATGTGCTAAGATGCATCTACTTAAATTGAATAATTGATATTGAATTTTGTATCCATAATTAAAGGGTAATGAACAAAATAATGTAAGGTAGTAAGTATATATGACATTCATACGTGTAGTTTCCTACATGAAAGGCAAATTAGGAGTATAAAACATCATACCTCCATGCTGCATAGTCTGGATTGGTGTGAGGACGCCGTTGGAGCAGAAACTGGGACCAAGGAATTAAAACGTCTTTCAATGTAATCACTGTGTTTGCTCAAGATGGTTCAACTAGAGTGAATGTTGATTAATTGTTCCTATAAATCGTAGGTATAAATTAGCAAATATAGCAACAAAAATCAGATTTACGTTATATCTGCAACTTAATAAAGTGGGTGGCTATGTCAATTGCTAGTTTCCTGAGCCTGGTGCTTTTATACTTTGACTTAGACCTAGGATTTGAATGTATAATGGTCAATTGTGTCTACTTTGATTGAGCAAGTATTTCAGAACTGAGCAGCGCGGCTTTAGCATTAAAATTAGCATTACACAGTATACAGTGGCCCCATAATATTAGCAATAGTTCCAAAACGTTACCCAGAGGTCCAAATAGTCTCATATTATTTTACGATATCGCTGCTTGCTTATTCTCTAAATGCAGGCAATCGAGTGTCGTTATGACTGGCTTGCGGCAACCGAATCGTTGCACGGAGTGTAATTTACAAAATCGGATTAAAATGTTAGTCATAGGACATAATAGGTGTGACACTAATGGCCCAACATGCAGTAATATGCATTTAGATGAAATTAATGCTTAAATGAACTGATGTTGTAGTTCATTGTTGTTGGGTGTGTTACGGGCAATTGGTTTCCAGTTGTGGCTTTGACTCCCTTCTACAAAATGTTATTGCATCGATTATTAAGTAAGGCACCGTTATTCCATTATAATTTACATCGATGTAGTATCTTCATGCTGAGTGGTTCATTTTGGGGTGCGACAATTATGAAACTTAGGTCTAAGGTTGATTATGATTACTATGCGTCACTAATAAATGATTTTCTTCGTTTCTTTCCTTTTATAGCGCAATTACAACAAGCAATTACTGAAGAACAAACACTCGTATTCTGCACTAAAACCATTCTACCCCACTGGAACCCGAAGTCCAAATCTCTGGGCTAACGACTCCTGTAAATCGACGAATCACTTCGTCGTTGTAGTCATCAGGATACTGTGTAGGAAAATTGGTTTTCGTTAAATGTATAAATAGGCAAAATAATACTAAATGAAAGGAGTGGTTTTCGTAAATTTAATTAGGTTTTGTTTATAGCTAGCATATTTAATTTGACAACACATAAAGGGCATAATAAAGGCTATATTTATTACATTGCGTGGCGGACGTAAACACGAAAAGTAGGAAATTTTATTTTCAATAAAACTACGTGTTGGCGATACGAGGCGACTGCTGTAAATTATACCCTAATTATGTAGCGGCCCGTGTTACATTTTAACGAACTATAAAGTACAGGTGCTATGGTAATCAATACTCGAACATAAACAGTGTCCTAGGTCCAGTATGGGAATGAAGAGTTGTAATTACCACGTATAACGTACAATCTGCGATGAAATATTGCTCATTGATTTTACGGTGGCTGAAATTTTTAAATACGGTGGCAAGCTATATTTTGTAACTATTGAAAAATAAATTAATATTTACAAGTAAGTTTTCAAAGGGGTATTAAAGTATCATGACGGGTATTAAAAAGTATTTCAGTAAACATATTTTCATCGTGAGCAAATTGAGTAGGTAATGAATATTATGACAAAGATAACTATTTCAAGACATTAAATGATCATGGTTTCTTAGCAGAAAATTACCTTTATTGATGGTATTTAATGGATAAATCAGACCAAAAAGCAGCTGTTAATGATGTATCGCTCTACGCACTTTATTCCTGGACGTTTACATTTCAACCAGGCTTAAGCCTATTGTACGAGAATTACGGCTTTGTTATAAAATAGCATTACAATAAAGCGACACGCGAAGTACCGGTTTAATAGCGATCATGGCAAAGCCGACAGGAGGACACGCGATTGTTAAAAGTCTCGTTTTTATTTCCATTTTACCAAAACAAATTGTTTCTCCAATAGCTTTCAAAATTATACTCATCTCATATGAATATTATAACAATTTTTCTTCAGCCTACACCGCGTAAAATTGGGCGAAATTCTCCTCTAGCAATTTTGTTATTTCATAAAAAAGTCTTCAGGATTCATTTTAGCTACTTTTTTATAGCAATTGTAATAGCGAGTAATTTATGTCCAAACGTTTCGGGAATTTTATTTGGTATTCAAACGTAGAAGTTTTTAAATAAGCTGTTAGTTTTTCGAAGAAATTGTGACGCGCACTTGAAATGTTTTTAGGAAAAAACATAAATGCTTCGTTGAAACAATGTCGAGATAATAAAAAGAGCGTGAAACGACTCAGTGAGTCGTAATTAAAATTCTTGGCATTGTTATCAATTCCCGGTGATGGTTTTACTGTAAAGACAAAAAATGTAAGTAAACAAATTGGGCTACTGCAAGAGATAGAGTGAGAAGATATTCAAAAGACGTTTTCAAAAATTTTACGTCTCCCAGTCTACGAACTAGCATATTTACTGTTTTATTTCCATTCAACCTTTTCGTGTTTCCTCTTGACATTTTGCTTAAAGAATCCCTTAATTTCTGTCTTATCAAAGCTTTGTATATATCTTTGAAGTCGTTTCGGTCCTTTGTCTTCGGTATTGTTGTAATGAGAGGATCTAACGGAACCTTGCACAGAACGTTAATTTTGTGACAATGATGTTTACAGGGAGGTTTCTTATTGTGGCCCCCATATTAAGAATGCTACAATGTATTATCTCGTATACCTTCTGCTGTAATAGTGCTATGTTTGCCGTTACAGTGGAATATATTAGAATTTCGTCTCATGTTAATTAGTAGTAGAAAAACATTCGCCGTTTAAAACTTTGACTTCTTCAATATAAACACTAAAATCTCCTCATACCTAAACATCATCATATTTCTGAGTTTTATTTTCATTCCATTCCTCGAGTTTTTTTGGTTTTTGCTTCGCTTCGCTTTAAAATAAATGAATTTGTAGTTCAAATAAAAATTTTGGTTTTGTATGGGTAAGAGTTGTTCTGTGGGGTAAGAGCGATAAAAACATTTTCTACACTCATTCACTCTATTTTGCATAGAAATGCTTTTAAACTTTTCAAAGCAAAGTGGGTTTGTGGTTTAGTATTAGAGAATTGACTGTGGTGGTTCTCGACCACACCTCGGTGACGTCACGGCTTCGGGGGCGTAGGGAATTAGCAACTCATTGTTTTGTTTACATTTACACGTCAGCAATTTGGTTAACCAGTTACAAAGTCGATGTTGAGTTAGCGAACAGTAAATCTTTAAGGTCTTATGTTTGAATATTCAGAGGAAACGAGGACGAAGAAATAATTTAGTTTTAAAGGTTTGGTATACTCGTATTAAGGTTTTTTTTCAAATCTATTGCTGCCGGTCCTTCAAGGATTTTGTTTCACATTTTGTCCGAAAGAGACTGCGGCTTGAAATGATTATTCGTACAAAATTATCAAAGTCATAGTTAATTTCACGTATTTTCATCATCAAAATTAGAATTTAATTAAGAAAGGTGATAGCTATGTGTTTCTTATCCATAGATTAGAAGAAAAAAGAGCAGAAAATGTTGAAATAAATAAGCTGATTATATACAATCGAACTTAGCGGTTTCTATTTAAAATTTTAGTGCCAACATTAATTGCATTGTAGTATTTCGGGAAAAACTTGTAATACTTACTGATTTTAAATTAAACACAAATAAATAAATTCCGAAAACAACTCTTTCGATTATTACGTGTGATTATTGGCAAAACGCGCGGCCCGCAAATCTGATTTCAATTTATTGCTCGGCCGGGACATTGCGACTGTAACAATGAGCTCTTAATTAAGGATTTCCAACGTATTCGACTATAAATTACCAGAGGGAATTCAATTATTTAAAATTACAAGTGTTCTAAAAATAAATTGATATAAATTGAGTTACGTACCTACTAAAATTATGAAATAGCTTTCATATTTAATTATACGTATTTACATAAAGCAAACATACTCGTATTATTATCACGCCTCTATCCCCGAAAGGGAAGACAGATGTGTAAACACCCATATTTCGCCAGATATGTTAAGTCCCCATGTAAAAGGTGGCGTACCTGTTGTCGTGCACCGGGCACAATGTCAGGCAAGTGATATTCACAGACTTACTGTATATAAGTTTTATTCAGTGGTACAGGCGTCGCTAGGCGGTGGTATTGAACCCGCGACCTTTTAAACGAGTAGTGCCGGCTTTTCCAACTTAGCAACCACTGCCTTCGGAGCGAGGAGGAGGAACTCGGTGGCGTAGTGGTTAGCCGTTCGCCATGGTCAGGCCGTGGATGGGTGACCGAAACATTGTGATCTTGAACTCTTCCGTGCTTTGGAAGGCATGTTAAGCCGTTGGTCCCGGTCGTTATTGCGACTGTTTCTACCCACCAACCCGCATTGGGCCGCAACCAGCATGCATGAGGAAGGCCTGTGCCCAATAGTGGGACGTATATAGGCTGAAAAGAGAACCGCTGCCTTCAAAAACGATTTCAAGAAAATACCAGGAAAATGTGAGGACATTTTCTGCTATAATGTCAGTTATTATAGATAGCTACTGAAAATTCGGTTATATTCAGGAAAAAGGTCAATATTTCTCAACACCGGCTATTTGCCAATTTCTACCAAATCCGTTCAACACGTGATTCGACAGCAAAGTTTGCAAAGATCAACTCGTCCCAACAGTCCAAAGATTTTATTTTTGTTTTTTACCATTGTATAGCGAAAAGCATTTCTATTATGAATTTAATAAAATATTAACCGCATCCATTATTTTTATTGAAATCCATACTTGCTACTAAGAAAATGTAATAAAATTTACATATTACAGTCATGGTACCTTCATAAATTATGGTAAATTCTACTTTTCTATTACCAGTATAAGGTCGTGACTACTGACCATCATTTTTTTCGGTACTGGTGTTAAGTGAATTTCCCGTTATCCCTGAAGCAAGAAATATTGCGGGCTCTTGGGTGGAAGTGCCAATATGATATAGTAGAGGCCTTTATCGGCTGCGAGTGGCGAGAGGAGGGTAGGAAAGTACCGCACCCAGGGACGGACTAAGGCCATCGTAGGCTAAGTGGCTTATAACATTCAAACCGTGGTAATAAAAATATTCGCAACCAATTTTAATAAAAGGCGGAGATTCACAATACGTTAGGTAGAATTATTTTGTTAATTTCTAAATGAAATTGAATTTTTTTTTGTTAATTCTTTATTATTTTATTTTATACTTATATATTAATTCTATATTATATAATATTCATATTGAAATGTGTTTTTGTTATATTTCTAAAAACTTTGTGGTGTACCTACTTCTATTTGTTTTCTGCAACACCTAATGGTTGACTGGTAGAAAATGCTTTCGGCATTAAGTCCGCCATGTACACCAAATGTACTGAAGTTTTAAATAAATAATAATAAATAAATGAGAGATCAAAATTAATTGCTATAGCATAAATTTATTTTCAGACACTATTAACGCGACTATATTATCTGGAGGAGTCGGTTTAAAAGTATCTGATGTTAAATGTACCCTTTTTAAGACTTCATTATGATAAAAATGCACTGACCCTTAATGCGTATCTGGTGTCTCTACTTGTATTAGTATAGAGGATGCGTGAAATTTTGCAGATCTAGCACGCAATGGGCAGGGATCATCCGATAATGTTATAGAATCCGTACAATGTGAGCCACGCTCAGACCTTCGAGGAGTACGGTTATTGTTATGAGAACATGCGAAAATTTTGAATATCTTCCGAAGCTCAACCTCAATATAGGCTGAAGAAATTTAAGCTTTAAAACTGCGGCCATAATGACTAAACAAAACTTAATGATGTACTCTTGTAGTAATAACATTTTTAATGTTGGTTTTTGTGGTAGTCTCGCCATGTTTAGTAATTAAGGTTTTCGTGCAAGGCGAATATTACCGCGGCATTGCAAAAGGTAAAATAAAATATTTCCGTGCTGGACGTTTTTAGGAATAAATATTCGGACTTTAAAGTTGGTAACTAAATATAATCTTAAATTTTATTAATAACTGCAACATGGCGTGTTAAAATGTGATGACTTAAAATTATTTAAAACAGATTTTTGCTAGGTATGCTTTGTTAGGTTTGGCAATGTTACATGTATAAGACACATGTACATAAGGAATGCAATAAGTAATTTGATTTGATTTGATTTGTCACGAGATACTTATAGACTCCTTCTACTAAATACAATAAAAGAGACAGGACATGGTTATATTTACTCGAAACTTGAGCTCTCGACTAGTCTCTCCACTTAACAGAAGATAGAAGCTAAATAACACATTGTAGCATTGTGTTTCTTCGGCGAGTAATCGCCAGAGATAATTAGGAAAGCAATATATTGGGAACAGGGTAATCGTCTTCTATGCTATTAACATAATGATTTCTCTTAATCGTTAGTAACTTTTAGACTAATATTGTATTATATTTTTATAGCAAAATAAAAAAAAGGCAGGAAAAAGAAGCTATCGAAAAACAAATCTACTTAAAAATCACTGTCATTGCCATACTTGAAATAACGACCCACTGGATTTCGTTACGGTAGTATTCATTTCATACAAATAAATTGACATTGAAAAAGCTGTGTTTGTACCGTATTTTCCCTAGGGACCCGTTGGGGTTTGAAATCTACCCCCGAAATGCACCAATTAGTGGCCAAAGTAAAATGTGCAGCGGAACCACGCGTTACGCCATCCCAGGGGGCAAAGACCTGGTCCCACGTGGGTTCTAATGGTCTTTCTTTGCTTAGAGGGTCCTTAGTTTCACTTGCATATGTTTTGATTGTTAATCCTAACGATATAAAAGCTAGATAAGTAACTCTTACCAAGTATTGCTCTTAATCTAATATTTTATTATAGAACACGGGCCGGCTATTGGAGTTCATCAAAATGTATGTTCAGAATTAATTAGTCTTACGACAGATTACGTTTCATAGCAAGGTACTTAAGTAAATAAATTTCGTATCCATCATTAATCTTTCCAATTTATTGCCTAGAAGTGGGGAATTTTAAAAAGAACGCATGCGAGGGCGGCCCGTATATTTATTGACTACAAAGATAAAAAAAGAATCGAAAGTGTGACTAGTTTTTTACGTTTCGGGAAATATATCCGAGTGGACTTTTATTACTGTTTTTTATCAAGATGGTGAAATAATTGTACTAATCCTGTCAGCAGATGGAGTAATATTTTTGTTAGAAGTGTTGTAACGTATCGTTTTATTTTACAAACAAAAATGTATACCCATTTAGGTGGAACATGAAAGAGAAATGCTTTGTTCATCTGTCTTGATTTTATAAAAAAAATCATTGGTAAGCAAGATGATGGGCGATTTATACGAAAGTTACACTGCTTAAAGCATTCCCAGTTTTCATCTTGAGTTTAATTAAAGCGCCAGAACCTCGGGTGCCAGTTGATTGCTATCATTGACGTTTCTTATTAGTCATTTTCCTTCGGTACCGATGAGAGAGAGGAAAACTTCGCAATACTTGACCGAACAAGAAAGGGGAGCTACGCCGTAAAGAAAAAAAGATTCAGCGAAAGTAATGAGAATATTTCGAAATGGGATCGTTTTCCTGAGTAGCCCTTTACGTGGAAAGGGGGGAAGTCAGGGAGAATAAGCCTGGTATTGATATTTCCAGAACTGTTGATTCTATTCAGAAGTTAGACCTGCACTATAAATGAGAAATATATTTCTGTAGGGACGCAACGTAGGCGAGACACATCAACTCCAAACCGAACTGCCGATAGCGTGTCGCCTGACAGACAGCTTTTTACTACACTCGAGGGAAATTCACCGATTCCACCGTAAAGTCTTGTCCATACAGTGTGACGATGAAACAAAGCCAATAGTGGTTTCATAAGCAAAAACACGGCACCTCCTATCTACAATGTTCCTACAATATGCGTACGTCGACGCTTAGCTTTTACAGTACAACACGCATCAGCTTGTCGTAAAGTGTAAGTACAACAAAATTACTTGATGTACCTGAATGGCTGTCGACATGCTACAACAACACAGTTCTATTTTAATGATCAAGTTTTATCGATCTTGTATCAGCTATTCTCATTTGAATTTTAATATGTGATCATCATTGTGGGTGTTTATGTTGCCATGCTTGTAAAAGTTGCTGAATGCCATTAAGTTTCTGCTTTTAATTAGAGATGATTAGATAAACGCATGTTACTGTAATGTAATAGTTTCATTCTGAGAACTAATATCTTTATGGCGGTACATAATACTTCTTTAATTTATGTAAACTGTATCTCTTTTCAACTACATAAGTTCTACTTCAAAATATTTATTACAGCCGGTGAAGGTAAAATGGGTAGTAAGTGTCCAGCAATAGTTATTTATTATACAAGAGTGGAAAGTTCCTTTTTAACCGCGTGCTCGATTTGGATGACCGAGCAAGCGAAGGATTCTTAAGTTGAATCACGAGCGCAGCGAGTGATTCTAAATTAGAATCCTGAGCGTCAGCGAGGGAAACAAACGAGCACAAGGTGAAAAATCTTTCCACTCGAGTGCAATACGTAACTTTTCATCCCACCTCAGCGAGGAAATGACAAAATGAAAAAGAAAACAATTTATAATGACAAAATATTTTTTCACAATTTAAAAAGTTCTAATCATAAATTTGGCACCATAGAGGTTACATTAAATAGGTTTAATGACGTTTTGAATTTACAATTATATTGAGTACTCATTATATGTGATGTTCTAAATTCAAATCTACTTTGCCGCTCAAGCGAATAAAATAGAATTTTCCAGCCAGATTTCGAAGCGCAAAATTACACTTTCCGAGGTGGTGGGATGAAAAAAATATTGCATCGAATATTTTGCGCGAAAATATCTTTAAGCGTAGAGACGTACCCCAAACAATCACGGAGACATATCGGACGGAAACAGACCGTGGCGCTGTGACACTCGGAATTTTTCATTCTTTTTAACTTTTGTGCAGCACGGCTGGTTTACACGACCATTTTATATTCGGGCCGATTCAATCTGTTTTTTCAACGGATACGTATCTAGAACCATAAGTTTCTGTCCATATTGGCGCAGCGGTACCTTATTGTTTATATAACATATTGTTCCGGCAGCTATTGTTGTCTTTTGAATGTTTGTCATATTTTATTACCGAATAACATTTTGTGTGACCATTCTCATGAATTTTATCAAATAAAATATGTTAATAATTTGTTCTATTTTTTTACGTAGAAAGCTACTAAGTCGTAACGCGGTCATATCTGAATTAGTCTTGGTTGTAAAATGTCAGTTTTATGTCAAGCCGTCACAAAACTATTCGTTCTTAGATATTTCTCATTTGAACTTGTTGTGCAACTTTGTAAAATACTTAGACATATTCAAAAAGATGTCTGAAGAGTCTATCGACTAAATAGGCACTTGTTTTTGCAAAAAAAGGCTTGGAACACAAATGCTTAATAACTTATGAAAATAGTTCATAATATTTTACGGTTAAACCATAATATAATATGCTTAGCTTTATAACTAATAATAATATTAATATTGTAAAATGTTTTAATATTGGATTAGAATTTGAGGTATTTCGTTTAATTTTTAATTTGAAAAAGATAGTTCTTCAATTTGTTTTCGCTTCGATAAGTTAGTTTAGTTACCAAAACTCCATTTCTTAAAACTAAATACGAGTATGTACTAACACATCACTGTTACACATGTAAGTTGTCAGAAATAATATTATGGGCTCTTACATTCACCTTTTATAGCGTTTTTAAAGTGGGTAGCCCGATTTAAAAAATCAATTCAATGTGTACTCCACATGTGGTTCGTTGTGTAACTGAGTTATGTTCGGAGTTGGACGGCTGCACCGTACCTATTTATTTTATTGTCGTCGAACGGTATTTATTTTTCAATACAGGCATTTTATACAGTATATAAAATCTTGCAGCCTTATAAAATGTTATATAACAGCGGGAATGAAAAATATTGGGTTCTGATTTAAACATTATTATTATACTCTTTATTCCCACTAAAAACATGGATTCATAAAAATAAACACAACGCAATGTATGCAATGGGCGGGCTTATCTATAATAGAGATGTCTCCCAGACAACCCATAAGGTACAGTGAGTAAATTAAATTAATAGAGCAGACCACAAATGACAATCGCTAGAAAAAGAAAACATAACCGAACTAATAAAACCATAAGTAGTAAAATATCTACATCAAACAAATATCTACTACATATATATACCCACCACCACCACATATACCTATACGCACTAATACACACCATACATAAATACAATAACATACATATATAAAATAAATATACTACACATAATATTTAAACAATACCATGTCCATGACAAAAACTAACAAGTATCCGTTTTCGTTTTCAAGGTTTCGTTTTAATTCGTTCGTTGTCGTTTGAGTTAATAATTTCATACATAGGAGATAGTTTAAAAAGAAATCCCTCTTAAAACTATAATGTTTCAGATTGTAAAAGTAAATAACCCATCTTTTTATTTCTTTTTCCTCGATTCCATACTTTATGGTCGAAGTACTGGAAACTATTATAATTATTATGCATAAATCAAAATCATGAAAAATATTAGTATTATATGCAAACAAAGAACAGCCTGTTAAACATTTTCATTTAAAATAACGTGTAATAAATTACTATTCTGTAATTAATTCGTCAGTGACCCAATGTTAATCAATGGGGGTTCTTTGTCACTGATGGTGGCGCCCCGTGGCGGAAAACTTATTAACGTATACACCTGACGATTTTAAGCCGTACGATGCCAAAATGTAATGTTTATTTTTGTACCAAAGAGTATTATTTGTGTCATCGATCCGATTACACATAAGTGTATTCATATCGTAGCATAAATTGTGCAACATATTATATTTGGTCAGAAAACCAGACAAAAAAGAAACATCTTTTATTTGCGAAAACCGGTGTTCGCACTGCTCTTGAACTTTAGGTACTAACTTAAGTATGTTGCAAATTTATGTTATACCTAAAGTTTCAGTATAAAATTGAAAATATCTTACTTGTAACATTCTTCACGCTATGAAAATCGGATCAGTCGTATGGTCTGTATAGCACCTGAAGATTTATTTGTTATTGGATTTAAATAACATTAAAGTATTCATGAAGCCATCGTTCCCTATAATTATTTAGTCATAAAAACATAATTTCATTATTTTTATGACCGTTCGAAGTCATTTACGCGACATAGGCAGTAATGAAATAAGATATTTTAATAGGATATTACTTAACCATACTAATATTGTTTGGCATAAACATAAAATTATTACTTAATTCTTAAATCATGACAAAATTAAACTCGGCAGTTATTAACAGAAAATTTACAATTGGTTTAATATTTATGTTACAACATGATCATGTTTATTTACGGCTTAAAGGGCCTCTTGCAGGAATTTTTTTATGTTTTGTTAATTATGTTTTGTTAATTTAAATCTCTATTTTGTATTTTTTTTTCACTTTTACTATGGCTTTTAAGTAAAAAATTACCAAATCGAGATTTTTATTAGGTTTAATATTTCCTGCAAGAGGGCCTAGTCTTAAGCTTAAGGTATATTATTTATTTCTTATGATACAACAAATACTTATCTTCATATGAAATACGTTTTAACGCAATGTTATTGCGTTTCTATATTAAAAAAAAAATGGTTTTCTCTATTGTACGTTTTAAATTTGACATTTATTGTATAAAAATTAGCAGAATACTACTCTCCGTAGTTTTTGCGATTATAACATTCTGACATAGTTAAAATGAATCGTTAAGGTCTTATGGTATAAAGAAGCCCAGTATAAATTAGACTAAATCTAAAATACAACAATTGACATCATTATATGAAGTTTCGGTGAAAATTTAGGCAGTGATAGTCAAGTTGGGAATAACGCCTTACTCGTGCATGAGGTCGCCGTACTGATCCCCGTCATCATTATTGAGTTTGAATTAAACTTAAGTACATTTTAGGGACCACTCACACTTATTCAGCTCCTTTCAGCATTTGTCCATAGAAAACGCCAATTTTGTATGGAGCTTGTTCAGCTTTCCGCGTCTGTTCAGCCGCCTAAGCATCTCATACAAAATCGTGGTTTTACATAGAAAAACGCTGAATGGAGCTGAATGTAACGTAGGGGATACTGACGATTATTAGCACGGCTTGTCACTATTTCGTTTATTGTAAATCCAAAAAGCGCAAAATAGTGCCATGGTAAAGATATATTATTCAGTATGTGTCATTAGTTTCGAATTTTTGATACAGCCAACAAAGTTTATTATAAAATAGACGTTAGGCGTAGAGACAACCGCTCCAGACTCTGACTTTATAGGAATGAAAAATTGGAGACCAAAACAATGAAAAAAACAGTCAGTTGCTTAATTTAAAAACAGAATCAAAGAGAAAATGGCCAGAGAAGATCGCAATAAGAGCAAAGAGTCGCTAATACTGCTATAGTGCCTCGTCTCAGGTGTGAGTAGTCCCTTATTGTGAATATTGCTTACCTCACACTGTGTCCGGTGAAGGCTACAGGCAAAAAATATGAGGCGAAATAACATAAAATATCATACCTCTTCGGGGAAATAAGCTTCATAATGATGTCGAAACGTGAGTGTTAATATAATATTAAGTCCCTATGTAACATCTTGTAGCCATGAACCGGGCACAATGTGAGGCAAGCGATATTCATAAACAACACACATTCTTCACAACATTCTTCTTCTTGCTCTTTTCCCACTCTAGGTGGGGTCGGCACAACATGCCTTTTTCTTCCGTTCTCCTTTGTCACTCACTATCATTTTTCACGCATTCAATCCATTGCTTCTTTGGTCTTCCTCTTATTTTATGTTTTATTCACAAAAAATGTACTTACGTTTTATTCAAACTTTGTGGCACAGGCAGAATCTGGGTGGGTAATAGCTTTGTCTACTTCTTCGCGGATAGAGGCTTGATGATATGTTACATTATGTTAATATGGTTTGACTACGAAATCCTCCTGAGTGTTATATATACTCCTTAGTGGTAATATTAAAGATTGTTGTTTTTGGTTTCCGGACTGACTGGTGTTGTCAGTTCGTATGTATGGCAGTTGAAAATAAAGTACTGAATCTTTTCTGAAACACTTATTTTAAATTATAACATGGAACAATCTTTAATATTACCACTAAGGAGTATATATAACACTGAGCAGCTGGCTCATTACAGCTAATGATACTAACATTAATTATGACGACGATTGATTGTCACTTCATGCATAATAAGCTCCAGTTAATTTGACTACTGATATAATAATTATGTCAGTCAGTTAAACACTCGGCGGACTAAGTAATTAATTCCGCGCATAAGCAATGGATGCAACGCGCGGTTCAGTTTATTCTCTACGGAGTTACGTTGTGAATTGAATAACAGACTTTTTGGCGGGAAGTCAAATAGGGCGGGCGAAAAGTTTTTTCTCTTTCGAATTTTACTGAGAAAATCTTAATTTTAACTGTTTTATTGTAAAGTTTTCCGACTTGAGAAGCAAAGAAAGTTTTTGCGGGCAAAGATGGGTCCTCACAGTGATGGTGAGGACCCGGCAGATGTAAAGAAAAAAAGAAAATATAATGACCTTAGTCACCGTAAAAGCCAGTCTAATAGTGATAAATATAAGGTGTACACAAAGCCAAATTATAAAAGGCTTTTTCTTGAAAACAGTACCGGAGAGTATATAGTTTATGTTGAGTCGACGGAGCAAGAAAAGATTGGTAATAAAAACCCAATTACTCTGACTAACTTATTCACAGAAAATGTAAAGGGAATCGTTGGAGTTCATAGAGTTAACGCATACAAAATAGGTGTAACTTTTAAAAAACCAACTTCTGCTAATTATTTTCTGAAAATGGAAGATTTCTTTATAAAAAACAAGATGAAGGCGTTTATTCCGTCTTATTTAACGGAAAAAATTGGGGTGCTAAAATTTGTCCCCAAGGATTTAAGTAATGAAGAAATTTACAAAAATATATCTTGTGACGCAGAAGTAATTACTGTAAAGAGATTTATGAAGAAAATTGACAATGAATTAGTACCCTTAACTACAGTAGCAGTCACTTTTGCCACTAACACTCTACCAAACTATGCTTACATCCAACTATTCCGTTACAGAGTCCACCAGTACATACCTCCACTTTTACAGTGCTTTAAATGCATGAAGTTTAACCATTCAGCAAAGGTTTGCAGGGGAGTACAAACATGCTCATCATGCTCCGGTCATCACTCATACAAAGAGTGTGATGTAGAAGAGATTACTTGTGTAAACTGCAGCGGCAACCACTTGGCCATATCCAGAGAATGTCCCGTGAGAAAACAGAAATATGAAGAACAGAAAAAAAGGTATGTTAAGCAACCATATGCCACTGTGACTGGTAGTCCACCACCAATTAACAATACTTCTTTTCCTCAACTAGGAAAATATAGGAAAGATGATGATTTTGATGTAAAAAATATAACAAATAATGAAATAATAATGAATGCAATAGTTAAGTCACTCATAGCTCTAAGTAATAATAAGGACAATTCTCCAATGACATCTAAGAAAATAAGAGACGTTTTCATATCACAGTTAGTTTAATGGACTCATTTTTACATATACTTCAGTATAATATACAAAGTTTACAGAGCAAGAAAGTATTACTACAAAATTTATTACTAGAAAAACACATTGACATTTGTTTATTAAATGAAACATGGTTACATGATAACTCAAGCATTCCAAATATCCCTAATTATAATTTTTTATACAAAAATTCAACAAATAAACATAATGGGGTTGGAATATACATAAAGCATGGTTTAAGTTATAATATTATTCCCACAGCATTTCATGAATCATTTCAGAATATTGCCATCTCTATTCAATTTCAATCTGGTAATATATCAATCCTTTGTATTTACTGTCCACCTAACAATATTTTCGAAACTAGTAAATTAAAATCTTTAATAAGAACCATACCAAAACCGTGTATCATAATGGGAGACTTTAATGCTCATCATGTTGTGTTTGGATGCCATAGTAATAATAATAGGGGAAATAATTTATATAATATAATTGATGAATTTGATCTATGCATATTAAATAATGGTACTCCAACTACATGTCCTCCTCCAAATAGGCAAGCTTCTGCAATAGATTTGGCTTTAGTTAGTTCTTCTTTGGCTCATCTGTGTGAATGGCATGTCCATGACGATCCTATGGGTAGTTATCATTTTCCTACTTTTCTCTATTTGAATGTTCAGCCTTCATTGTACGAAATTAGATCTGTAAAAGAAAAATATATATACAGTAAAGCAAACTGGGATGAATTTAACTCTTTATCTGCAACAGAATTCTCTGAAATTGATATCAATGAGGGTGCATTAGAATTCTATGATAAATTTGTGTCCAATTTGAACAAAATTAGAGATCAAACAATTCCAAAAATAAAACCTAGTCTTAACTTTACAATTCATAGAAAACCAGCTCCTTGGTGGAACAAAAAATGTGAGGATGCAGTTGCTACGTCGAAAAAAGCATTGAAAGACTACAGATTAAACCCAACAATAGGTAATTTTATTAACTATAAAAAATTGGATGCACATAAGAAGAAAATAATCAGAGAAGAACGAATTGCTTCATGGCATGATTTGTGCAACAGTTTCAATAGATTAACACCTGTTTCTAGAATATGGAATCATATAAAAAGATTTAAAAGAATAGGGAAACTCAACAATAAATTTTTTGATGACGACTGGGTACCAGATTTTTTAAATAATCTAGCTGACAATACTGAAATAGATTATAGTAGATTATCATTATTGTTTCAAAGCTCAGAGGAAAATAACATCAATAGGTTTCTTAATCAAGATTTTACTTTAGATGAGTTGCTTACAGCTTTACAAAGTAGGAAAGATACTACACCAGGGTTGGATAATATTCCATACATCTTAATTAAAAAGCTACATATTAATGCGCTGAACATATTACTCCTCATATATAATAGATTATGGAGAGATCTCATTATACCAGAGTCTTGGAAAACACAGTGTGTAGTTCCTGTTTTGAAACCTAATAAGCCTATCAATATAGCTACTTCATACAGACCAATTTCTTTATCGTCTTGCTTGGGAAAATTATTTGAAAACATGCTTAAGTTACGTCTAGATTATTTTGCTGAAACTAATCATTTAATCCCATCAATACAGTTTGGGTTTAGAAAGGGAAGAAGTTGCTCTGAAAGCTTTGTATCATTCATAGATGATATCAGAAATGTGAAAAACAGCCATTCAAACATGATATGTGTTTTCTTGGATATTAAGGGAGCTTTTGATAATGTTAATATAGAAGAATTAATCCAGGTGCTTCATGAATGTGGGATACCTGGGCAAACTTTGCAGTGGATCTTAAAATTTTTAAACAATAGGACAATTTATGTAAAATATAATAATAAGTTGCATGGTCCAAAATCTGTAAATAAAGGTACAATGCAAGGTGCCACATTATCCCCCTTATTATATAATTTATACACTTCTCAAATATTGAAATATGTAAATATAGAAGATATTAACCTATTACAATTTGCTGATGACTTGCTTTTGTATAGCATAAATCAAAATATAGAAGTTGCTGTAAATAAGATTAATAATGCTTTACAACAATTACATTCTTATTATTATGGAAAGCTTAAGTTGGATGTTAGCCCTGGGAAAAGTTCTGTATTGATATTTAGTAAAAACTCAAATAATATCTCAATTAAGTACAATAATTCTGTGATTCCAGTTGTAAATGAGCATAAATTTTTAGGTGTTATCATAGATAATAAATTAAAATTTGATAAACACATTAATTATATCTGTAAAAATGCCATGGGAGGCATTAATATACTTAAGCATTTGGTTGGTACATTTTGGGGATCTGACCCTAAAATTGTAAGTATGCTATACAAAAGCATAGTGAGAAGCCACTTTGATTACAGTGCTTTGGCATATTTAAATGCACATAGCACCCTTTTAAGAAAACTAGATGTGATACAAAACATTGGTTTAAGGTTAATTTGTGGGGCAATGAGATCCTCACCTATTAACTCTTTAGAAATAGAAAATTGTATACCTCCATTGTCCCTCAGACGGATGCAGCTAGCAGAAAGATTTTCACTTAAAATTTTGTCATTTGGCAGCTTCCTCCATGACAGGTTTGAAAGAGCATCACATATTTATCAGCCTATTGCATCTATTGACTCTTCAGTACAAACTTTATCTGCTCCTCCTGAAATAGGTGGAATTTATGCACGTATGAAATTCAATTCTAAGAATATATGTTATTCTCTAAGCTTACCTATGTACAGTTGTAAATATAGTAGTTTAATAAATTGGCATTTAAAGTTGCATGTAGATACAATTTCTAACAAATATGACTTTTTAGAATTCAAGAGTAAGATGTCTCATTATTATTTCATTTATACAGATGGTTCCAAGGATGTTTGTTCTGTTAAATCTGCATTTTATGATTCTCATTCAAATTACACAAAATGTATAAAATTAAGTTCTTTTTGCAGCATATATACAGCAGAGTGTTATGCATTATATCAAGCATTATCTTATGTAAATAGCAATTGTGTAAATAATATAAATATAATGTTAGTTTCTGATTCTAAAAGTGTATTAATGGCTTTGAGTAAAGGTGCATTGCTATCATTTAAAAACAATTATATATTATATAATATTAAGGAGATATTAGAGGAACTAAACATGAAATGTGTAAATGTAGAGTTTGTGTGGGTTCCCTCACACAGTGGCATATTAGGGAACGAAATTGCTGATTCAGTGGCACGGGCAGAACACGATGAAGACCATACCGATTGTTTCAAAGTTCCTTTCACCGATTTCTATAGTCACTTTAGAGAAAAAGCAAATAATTTATGGAAGGACTACTGGAAATTAACCTTAGAAACAAAGGGCAAGTGGTTTGCTAGCATTCAAAAGGATTTACCAAGCAAACCTTGGTATCACAAACGTAAGCAGTACCTTGGGAGAAGCTTTTATACTATTATCTCACGAATGCGAATTGGTCATTGTTTGGTTCCAGCTCATCTCCACAGGATCCATATACTCCCCGATTCTAATTGTCCCCATTGTCATCAAGAGAATGCCGATCTTCAACATCTTATAGAAAATTGTGTAGCCTTTAGCATGCAACGTTTAATTTTAGCCTCAGACATCAGTGACATTGACAGTTCTAACGATATTCAAAGTGTTCCCCGCCGCCTACAAGACCTACTTTCCAACTCCGATTATTTTCTTCCTCTATTTAAATATATTATTAATACTGTGCAAAAACTTTAAGTTTATTGTATAATTTGTTATTTGATTCTGTGTGTGCATAAATTATTGCTTAGCTTAAACTTAATGTAATGATGTCTAATAATTAGCCTATTATTGTCAATTACATATACATAAATTATCATTTAAATAGGTAGGTAGCCTAAACTTAATGATATGTCTTTATTTAGCCAGATTTAGTATAAGAAAACCAAAGAAAACTATGTATGCGACTGAAGGACTTGTATCCATGGTCATGAATAAAATTATAAAAAAAAAAAAAAATTGAATAACAGATGCATAAATAAAAAAATAAAAATTGTGTTGGTGCAAGCTTACAATTACGAAGGTTTTTTTTCTGAGAAAGGTGTAAATTAACGATTTTACTTGGGTGTTTTGAATTTTCATCAAAGCTCAAATGGGTTTTTAACAGACTTTAAAAAAAGGAGGTTTTTAATTTAATTGTATTTTTTTATTTTTGTTTCTTATTGTTGATTCTCGAAACATTTTCCTCATTAACTTTTAAATAAGCTTACGTTTTAGTTTAGAACAACTTAGGAATAGCAAAAGAAAATCAGCTGTCGAAACAATTTAAAAACTCGAGTAAGCAGTGAAGTTGTTCGAAACAACAGATTTTCTTTTCCCGATTCCAAAGTAGCCTCCAAACTAAGAGCCGTTCAATTTCATGGTCCAAGCTTTGTTCAATGTATTGTTGATTAAATCTCTCTTATCCGTGTATTTTTCAGTGCGTTTAGTTAACGAACAGTGGAAGTAATTCCAATTTGTCTGGTTTTCTTTTTTGTTCCGTTTGAGTAGGAGAAGGAATTAGGGTGTTCATCTATAGTACATCTCTAAAATGGAACAGTTAAAACGTTAAGTAACTACTAAACTGTTTCTGCTCTCTCATCCTCAGCTTTGTTAGTCGACAGATACACCGGACTTTCATCACGAACGGACATTCCACGGGGCGAGATGTTAGTGATGTTCCCTCTATTTTTGTAATGTTATATCGATGCGCATGTATTTTAAGTTTTAAAGATATTGAAAGTGTTTGGTGAGTGATTCGATATGTTTTGATGCAGACAATGCATCTTTCGCCATGCTTATAATCATATGAATGAGTGCACAAGCCCTTTTGATGTCGCTCTTCTCACAATTTATTTTAATTATACATAAAAAGCGTATCTGATGAAAAAAATCAGGATAAATTTTGTTACTAATAGGCTTTTTACATGATTCTCATTATGGATAAAAATCTTATAGAAAAATTTACCAAACACAAAAAATTTTGCCTTACACAAATTGACGATAAAAGGTTGATAATTTGCAATTCGCAATAGAATAACAAAAGGAATTGCTAATGTTCCTGTTTTGGACCCTTCACATAATATTGTTTTCAGTATTAACACGTTCGTGGGCAGTGAACGCAGATGTTTTCACAATAACACATCTATTGTGTCTACTTCGCTGAACAGGGACGTAGTGTGTCGTCAAGCCGGGCCGGTATAACGTTGTTTGTCTTGGCTTGTTTTTTTATTCTGTAACAATAATGACAGATATGAGAAAAGTACATAATACTTTCTTGTTTACTGCTGTTTGTTAAGAATAAACAAAATTTCTACATCCTCTGCGGTTTTATTTGTTATTGTATACTGGACGATATTTTTAATCCTAATTTCATGTATGTGTGTGATATAATAGGTTATATTTTACAGTTTCATTATAAATTCTAAATATATGATATCGTGGACATAAGCTAGTTTTCCTGAAATGTAGTAGATTATGTTATTACATAACAATGTCATTCTAATTAAGCATTTTAGAAGGGACGAAAACACATTTATTGACTATTAGGTAACCACTTAGTCCCCGTGAGCGAGACATACTAGCAAAATCATTATGACCCGGACTTACCAAATGCTGCATGTGGCTAAGCTGACAGCGCGTTCATTTTGACCGAACTTATGTAACCGTGTGTGCGTTTGTGTGTACATAGCTATGAACGGTAACTAAAAGTAACACGTGTCACAGATTCATAGCTTATCGATAAAAGATAAAGAAGTAAACACATCATTAGCAGCATTATTCTGCTTCGTTGGTCCACAACACTAAAATTTTCGAGGAAACTGCGATGTTATGAGGGTAGGTGGCGCGTACCGTCTCGGCTCGGCATGAATACAACTAGGAAGGCAATTTCCTCTTTATGACTCGAGACCGTCCAAGTGTTAGGAAGTAGGGAAGCCATGATTTTGAGTTGTTGTTAGGCTAATCAGGTAGCAACAATGTATAGCGGATGTATTGTTTGGGAAATTGTAGGTCATTCTACTTGATACGAATTTTATAGATACCAAAGGCAATCTTACCAATTTTTGTGATACTATTACTGTTAAAACTCTTTTTAGAGCGCTCGAAATATGGTAGTGCCTCCAGATCAGAGGAGACCATTTATGTAATAATAAACATATCCCTACGTTTGGTGGTGTTGTTTTTATTGGTAAGTAAGGTTGTGAGAGCTCCACGGGACTACTTTTGGCAATGCCCTAGTGTCACCTGACAATTGGAAGCCTACTTACGATCAGACAGGCTGTATAGACATATTCTTCATGTAAAAGTTTCTCGAAAAAAATTAAAACTATCCTTCTCTGGGTTTAAAAAAAACTCAATAAGCTAATTACTCCAATCTGTAATTGTAGACGAAAAGCTAATAATAAAATGGCAAGTGTTAAAAAAATTTAAAAAAAGTGTGGCCCCTACCAGACACCAGATTAAATTTTTCTTTATTCGTCTCCATCTTGTAAGATATAGCTTCTTGGGGAGTAATATTTTAATACGGTATAACACAGGTGTCGGCACTTTTTGCATACAAGCTTGCTTTATGAAGCTCCTTGTTTCATTAACTTTCATTGTAATTTATCTTCCATATTAGTCAGTTACATGTGGTAACTATATTATGACTATAATTTAGGATAATAATGAAATCGGATGCCGTAAGATAAAAGTAATCAGTAAGGTAAGATGAAAGTAATCAAGAAGCGTAGTGTCATTGTTTTTATTAATTTGATTTTAGGTATTCAACTAGCAGTGAAAAAAATATGTTTTAGTTCTCATTTCCAAATTATTCATTTAAATGTTAAGAATTTCAAACAACGTGGAAAAAGTCGTCAATGTGGCAAGCAAACTGACCTGAGTATAAGTTTGTACGTTGTTTATTGTACGTTCTCACTGTTTGTTTTTCTACATTGGGGGTCAAGCAAACGCAATAATATTACCTACTTACGTTGGTTGAAATGCAAAATCTTGAAATATTTTATTTGTGTAATTCGTATTCACATCATGGTGTTCTTAAGAACTTTTTCAAATTTAAAATTATTATTTTCAGAGCTATGACATCAAAGGAGTAGGTGCTAAGTACGTGGATATACGCTCCAATATTCCAGTCTGCCAAGGGTAACAGACATAGCTTCTAAAAAAAGGCATTCTCTGCCTTAGTTTTCTATCTTACCGTCGCCCATTTCCAGCTAAGAGCACCATTCAATTTCAATCTAATCCCGGCGGCGGGGCGAAAGTATGACATAACGGCCCGTTCACTCCACCCAACTCAGGAGCGATTCAGCAAATTACAAAACGCAATGTTGGTTGAGATCTCAACCCTTACCACAAGACGAAATTGAATCAACATTAAATCAATGCGGTTTTCAATTCATTTTTATAAGTTGGCATATTTTTGTTACTTTCATTGAGTTTTCGTACAGTTTGGGTAGATGCGCACGACTATTTTATTGTATGTTAGATGTCTGGTGTAAGAAAGGAATAATCTTAATATTCGAACGGACCTACAGCCCCTACATCACACATATTAGGTAGCCCTATTAAAGTAGGTAGGTTCACAGGTAACGCGCTTGCGTAAATCATATAAACATGAAAGAAACTAAACAGAATAAACATCAACAACTGGGAAGAAATTGCTTGTATTCGTCACACAAATATTGGGTCCTTACCTATGAAATTGGTGTTTTTTTTCTCTCTTAGTAATTTGTCTGTAACTATTAAGATTCAGAGTATTCCTAAAAAATAATTACCTCGTCTAAAAATAGACTATATTTTTGAGCTCTTTTGATTTGTTTTGATAATTTGTTGTAAGTTTAATTGTGTTAAAATTGGACACGGAGACAACTCTTCTCTGCCTCCCGAATACATCATTTTATTTGCATTCACTTAAAAACGATAAATAATTTTTATGAAGTGTGATATTACACATATTACTAAAGCTTTTCTAATGATAGATGCCAAATATTGTTATCTTTAGATTTGTCGTTGTGAAGAAAACTGAATTCCCCAAAACTCCATACAAAACACCAATTTCATAGGTAAGGACCTAATATCTGTCGCCATCAGAATTTGAAACCGGGACCTCGGATATTATGGTAAAACTTTGAATCACCGTTCAAACCATTGAAGGTTGTCTAGACGACCTTCAGTGGTTTCACAGTGGTGCACTGGTGCAGGAATAGGGTCATACAAATAAAGGTTGGAATCTAGATGGCAACCAGAATCGTTAATAGTGAAAGTTTTCCCTAAATCTAACATTTCTCGGCTATTAGTTTTATGATAAGATCTTAGTTTAATATTCAAATTTATTGACTACGTTCGACAGATAAACAAACATATTTACTAATCTGCGAACAGTAATAAATATTAATCTCCGATTATAAAATCAATAAAATAAAAGCTGTTAACATACAAATGTAGTATTTATTGCTTTATTATTCATTTCATAATTAAATTTTATTGCTGAAAATAGCTATTGACATTAATAATCTTGATATTTTAATAAAATAAAGGCTGACGTTTCTCAAATGTTAATCGCGGAGATGGTCTTATCAAAACAAAAATCTTAATTATTAGAACTAATTTTAAATTTAGACCTGTTTTTAAATTAAATTTTAAATTAGTCCTAATTTAATAATCGTAAATCCTTAGTAGGGATATTACTGATGTCAATTTCGTGAGAGATTGCATTGATCGCTCACGCATTACCTTACGTCATAGTTGCAACAATCTTTGCAATGGTTGCAACCATAGAATAAATGAGAGTAATTAGAAATCGTAAGTGGGCGTGTCTCCGCGCGCCACTCATATGATATAGGATCACTACGAATCACATACCAGCGTTATATGTGGTGACAATGAGAGCATACGCTTATTTGTGTGCGAGAGGCGACACTGGTTACCGTACTAAATTGTTCATATTATCAATCTATTAAGAGGCGAAGCGGCTCTCAGTGATCTGTGGTTGCAACGCACTTGAGAGCTGAAGTTTTCGCTTATTCTGCAGTTAAATGACTAATATTTTTTATTGGATTTTCAAGTTTTTAAATTAATAACTTACAAGTTATAAAAATCAATACACACCCTAAAATGTCAATGTAATTGGAAACTGAAATAAGAATACGATCAATAAAGTCTATTTTTTCTCTGAGATGGATGGCATTAACACAATCTAAATCAACAGTTTTTAGACTTTTATGCTTGTATTCACTTCTATGTTTGTAAGTAATTGTCATAGCATTTTAATCGATTTTGCATTGCATTTTGCTTCCATTTTGCTCGAGTTTGAACGTATAAAGTTGTGAGTAAAAGATAGTGAATTATGTAAATTCCTTGTAAAAATTTGTAAATTCTCTAATCAGTTTAGTGTAAATTTAGTTAAAGGATTGTTCGCAATATAATATTTTAATTAAGTTAACGGATTACAATCCCACATGTAAACACTACGTATTTAATTAAACGTCATGTATATTAAGTGCTACTTTATCTGGTATATAAGGTCCTATCTCAGTTTCCCTCTTAATATTTGCCAGGTGTCGTCATATTCCCCCTTTATTGCTAGACTTGTAATAATCCCGCGCCTCGCCTGGAGAAGTTAATAATGCTTTATATAAACAGCTTTTGTACTGTCTGTTTGGTGAGCTTGGTATTAAAAGTTATAGTAAGGAGTAACATTGTAACTTTGTTTTTTTTCATCGTAATAGCCATATGACCAATATGTCCTGTCTATTACTAATGTTCCCGGATTTAGAAAGGAGTGAAAAAAATTGGACAAAAATTATTTTAATAAACAAACGATACTATATAATATTACTAGTACAAAGCCTGGAGACACACATTCACATACGAATCAAAAGGAAACAGGAAAAATACACGTTTGAATTCTATTAAACTCAATGTTTCTGATCTTCTGTGTGATTGATTGTGTCTATCCGACATTGATTCTGTATTAATGGCGTTAGTTTGACACTCCGATGATTGATTAACGGAAAAATAAAAAGGAGAAAAAATAAAAGAACCATGAAAAAGATTAATAGCGACCCATATAATAATGGCACGCTGTACTAAACGTTACCAAACTAACGATCGACCCAAATCCCGGGAACTGAAAGGATTCCCAACATTTTTCCCCTGTCAGCAGGAGGTTGGTAATGTAAGAGCCTTTCCCATCGACTCAATGTCCGTAAAGCTTTCTCTGTATTGTTTGACAAATAGTAGCGCCGGATTTACTTTCATTTCCATGGCAACGTTTGGCCAACACAACCAAAAGTTTGCCAAATAATTGATTTTTTTTTATTTTCTTTGAAGTGTATTAGAAACGACTTCTAAAGTATATACTAATACATAATCTTATATGAACTAATTTGAACACAATATAAAACAACATATAATTTATAATTAATATTATTTTATAGATAATAATATATTAATATTGTTATATTAAGAATGTTGTATAATCTTTATAATAAAATTATAATGTAGGAATGTACTATATAAATTCCTGTTTAAAAAATAATATCAAACGTATTTATTTTTATTACCTAATTTAAACTGAATATTGCATGACAGAGTACCTATGATCAATTTTTTTATTTGTCAAAGTGATTTGACAGTTTGAAATGTTATTTAGCGTCAGTGATTTTGAATTACGATAAGTAAAATATGCTAATATTGTTAAAATCTAAAATCAAATCCATTTTATAAGTATTCAAAGTAAAATGTTCAATTTGAAATATCATCTATAAAGATTTTTCCAAATTATTTATCAAAAAATGACATTTAAACTGTCAAATTACTTTGACTAATTATTAAGAAATGGGCTACAATTTTTTTTTACAACAAGAGTATAAAACTAAAACTTGTAGACTACTTTTAAATGGGCCAGATATGGATGGAATTAAAATCACACGGTTTCTGGTTTCATTTCAATCAAACAGCATAAGTACGATCAGGAGGTTTACAAAAATAAACATCTGTTTTCGACTTTTCTGTGTTGCTTTTAATGTAAGAATATATTACTAAATAAAATATTTAAACTGGTTTATAGCATTTATGATAAAGTATCTAATTTTATTTATGTATATGTATATAATATATTATGCAATTTATATATAGTAGTTTATGTATGCACCTTATATATGTAAGTATATTACACCTACCTTTTCTTTAATTCTCTCTCTGCCCAAAGGGTGCCTGGAAGATATTGCTATTAGCTATAAGGCCGCCTGTGTTGCATTGTATTTTTTCTTTACTATATTTTTGTGTTTTTATTAGTTGCAATAAAGAATTTTATCTATCTATCAAGCGTATATTTCGAAAACGCACACCTTGACGGTAAACATTAGCCTATTTAAATACCTTTGCTTATCAAGGTGTCAAATGTTGGCGAACTAGTTGGCGACCATATTTTTCCTATATTCATCAAGTGTGCCAAATGTTGGCCAACTATTCGGTGGACCCCAGACATATTACCTGGCCGCTATTACCTGTTATTGCAGCGACGACAGTTACATTACGGCTAAGGTTGGATAAAGAAAAAATATTGTCCGGTATTTCAGGGAATGGTCGGGTATAGGATATTATAGGATAGGAATAGGATTGGTGAGTTTTAAGAGTATCTTTGTCTTGCTTATCGAAAAATGGGAAATAATAACTAATAGCCAAATTAGAATGTCGAATTAATAATTCAGGATAAATATTTTTTTTAATTTTTCAGTAACAACACACAATGTATTTTTATTGTAATAAAATTGTATTTTTTATGTCATATAAGAACAGGCTGTAAATGTACTGATTATGTTTGATCTATCGAAAATTTACGTTTTATGTCAGGCAGTTTTCATTCAATAGTGATTTTTGTAACTTGCTGCTTCCTAATGTTGTCCTAATACAGGTTATAAATCCTTCACAAAGCTATGATATAGTTATATCCTATAAATTTTCAGATGAGCCCAAGGTACCCGTGCTGAGTATATAAAATTTGCCCATAGAACCCGCCTTAGGGCACCATAATTCAATACATATTTTCGGTTGTTTGTTATAGGGGCCCAACATTTTATTTCATACAAGGGTTAGCATTATTGTTTACGTTATGCTCGCCTCCGGGCGCTGTTACGCTGAGTTATGGGTGGTCACCCCCTTTGTGGCCGGGCGACGCGCAGGTGTGAGCCTGCCTTTATTTATTGCTAATTTTATTTGGCTAACTGCTGATATCTTTTTATCACGTTTTGTTTATTTAATTAAGCATATGACATATAAACATATTTTTATAAAATAGGGCTGAATGGAAGAAGAAAATGATGAGGAAGACAAGTTGTGACGATCTAGAGCGGGCAAAGGGTACGGAAAAGATAATAGGACACAAATGGTTTACTCGTGGAGGATAATCATCACAACCCTTTGCTACGAGTATTTATTAAACTCTTTATTGCACCAATAAACAAAATTACAGTAAATAAAAAAGTATGCAAAGGAGGACTTATCTCTAATAGAGATCTCTGCCAGCTAACCAATCACAGGTGTGTGAGAAGGAGAGTGAAGAGACACCAGTGCAATAGAGAAAAAAATATAAAGATAATAAAAAATAAAATTCAAAGACAATAACGTTTGGGCTGGGCTGTGCGTTGATGGTCAGTCAGTCAGTCACTTTCTTGTTTTATATGTTTTGATGGTAAGGTAATACGTTGTATAGTACGTCTCAATCCAAGTTGCCAAAAAGGTAAACAAAAAAGCCGACTTACCGAATCTGTTATTCAATAATCACACTATTTTCATGGACATTGGCACGTAAATATAATTAACGGTAACAGTTGTTGTCCATTTCAATTGATTTCAATTACCTACAGTCATCACAAAATATTTTACACATGAAACATTACCTTTGCTTTGTTTACCTTTTTGGCAACTTGGATTGAGACGTTCTATACAACGTATTACCTTACCATTAAATGAAATAAGAGACATGGCAGGCTTCATTTAAGAATTACAGCTTGGTACATTTTTTGATATACCAACATTTAGAAAAACTATGCACATTGCAACTTTACGTAGGAATAGTCTATAAACGTGTAAGGCTTTTCCTATTATTCTCGAGCCAGACAGACTAGCCAGGAAACTAAACGAGAGAGGGTGATAACCAACAATGTCCTTCCATTTGATGTTCAGATCGATACGAGTGTCAGCGGGAAAATCTCGTTATTAGCTGCTGTGCAAGAGAAACATCAGCTTGGGTGGGACAAAAAAAACGATTGTATTATTTGTTGTAATCGACGCTATAAACAATTAATGATATGAAATTAAAATTATTAGCCTCGCGGTTGAGATAGCGATATGATAGGATAACAGGAAAATTCCTGGCATATCATCGTTTTAAATTTTTTGGCTTGTACTAATTACATCTGTCACCGTTTGCTAAACTTATTGCACATTTTTACAAAATTAATCTTCCACAACAATCGATGCATAATGAAAATATAAAAAAAAATCCACTAAACCACTGCTAGTCAGTCCAATTTATAAGAAAAAAGTAAGTCAAAAGCATCTTAAGCACACACATGCCAAATTGACGCAATATACCAGCAGCATTTATCTTAAAATTATCATCATCGATATCTTAACATTGTACATGCAATCGCCTATCATGTAACAAATTTTGTTGATCCAATACGGAAACGATTCAGCAATATTACAGCTTCATAAAAGTTCAACAAGTCGTAAAGTGACTTAACAATTTACTGTTTAGTTATATCATAGTTATTACTTAAACATAATAAATGTAGCGATAAATTTCGCACGGCAGCTTCCGTCTGAGGTGAGACTTGAGAAACAGTTTGTTAGTATATTACAATGCTTGCTTACGGACCTGTCAATCTTGAAATATTCAACATTTGTTATAAGAGTTACCTTACTTTTATTGTTTGGATACATACATACATATAATCACAACTATTATCCCCTAAGGGTTAGTCTGTGATGGGGTGAAGCCGGGAATAAAATGAAAGACGCTGGGTCGTCACTTAGGTATTGTATATTTTGATAATGAAGAATTAAGGCACAAAATAGTGCTTTAAAGAAACTTATAGTCTTTGTTATTTATTAGGAACTGATCATGTGGTTTGTTGTAACTTTGTTTAAGCTTATAAAAATTGATTATCACTTTATAAATATATTACAATTATTGTTAGTAGGGAGTCACCGCTCTACGCACTGACTCTGGTAAGAATGAGCTTCGAGAACAAAACAAATAAAAGGAGACAGGCAGCAAATTTAAAAACGGAAACCAAGAGAAAAATGGCCAGAGAAGAGCGCAACGACAGCAACGAGGCGCTAATATAGCTATGGCGCCTCGTTACAAGTCAGAGACGTGGCAAAAGCACCGCAAAAGCAGTCCGCTGCTAAAGAACGAGCGTCACCAAGCAGTGCCTGCACATGTGTTCAGCGTGACAGGTGGTGAACCCGTCGCTGCTATAAGCTATTGGATGGTTGTGCAGTTCTAAGTCTATTAATCGCCTTTTACGACACCCAAGGGAAGAGATGGGTTGGTAGTATTCTTCTAATGAGCCGCTACCACACGACTTCATTGCATTAGGTGTAAACATAATATATAAAAGTTTGATTGATTCAATTATATTTGATAACTTTTCATAAACTTATCCTTTTTAGCTTGTGACTGAAGGAACAGAGTTAATTCTAATTAGTTCTTTATATAATTAAACAAATTTTATTACCTATCTACTCATGAATTAATGCACAAGTAAATAATTATTTTTCCTTTCATGATCATTAGTCAATTATTTTATATAATTTTATTTCTCTTGGCAGAAGAATATCTATTATTAGTAAACCACCAGTTTTCCGAGCTAGGAACTTTTGTTGGCATATTTACGAGCGTAAGATAAAGGGCCAAAACTTATTCATTGGTTCACCATTATCCTTAATAAGTATGGATTAGTTAGGAGGGTGTTGAGGTTGCCATAAATTTTCAAGAAGAGTTCTTCATGATGCTATTTCATTTACTTTTTTCGGAAACTCTTTGTTTACTCTTTGTTTAATAATTTAAATTGTTTTTTTTTGTTACGATAACTCTAATTAAAAGCTGGATATATGGTTAACATGCAACAAAACGTTAAATATTGCAGTTTGAATGCTATGTATATTTCGTTGACTGTTCGGTAAATTTTCATATTTGATTATTCGTCTTCGTTAAATGTCTTTTGAGTCACAGACAGCATGATTTTACTGTTTCTACAAATTTTTCAATATATTTCCATTCCAAGTGCCGCGTATAATAGAATAATTTCGATTTATCATGTTATCTTCCAAAGGCTTCATGCTCCCCGAATCACAAAAGACATTTTTGCTTCGTTACAAAAAGGAATGTATACGCCAAGTCGCTAATTTGATCAAGGAAAATCCAATTATTTCGTACGTAGGGTCGCATCGCAGACTCGACTGTTATTATATTTAATTACGAAGAGAATAACGGGATATTGATTGCGATGTTCTATTTTAACGTATCCATTTTCTTGAGAAGAGCCAGGTACATTTACCCGAAATCACCGAACACTTTAATGAAGTATGCAAAGCGAAAAAATATATTTGATTTGCGGCATGTGGAAAAAACAATCCCTGCCTATATTATAATTCTACAAGGAAAAGTGGAAAAGTCAACATCTATTATACTAGCAGAATTGCAAATTCCTGCTCTTTTTGTACCTTTAGGTAACATGAGTCCAAACATACTTATGGTGATAGTTGGTCCCAATGGTCAGAATGACTGCAAACAAGTTTTAATAATTCATGTACGAAGCTCTTCATTTAATTAAATCATTTATGGAGGTCGGCAACAATGAGACTTCTTTGACATCAGTGGATTCGGTCACGATGATAGATGTAACGAGAGCGATTTCCCGCAAGAAACTTTGTTTTATCAAAAACTGTATACTTGATATATCTACTTTATGTAGGTACCTACGTAGGCGACCGGACGGATTATATTTACCGGATTATATTTTTATTCATCTACAAACGTTTTTTCTTTCAGTAGACATGTAGTGCTCGAAAGTTATTTTGGGGACAATTTCGGACCATAAAAATGGAACCGAGTCCCAACCAACGAGGTTTAAAGTGACTCAGCTTACCATCAACACATGCCATTTGCAAACTCAAACTTATTGGCAACTAAAATTTTTCGTGTCAATTCTCAGGCGTGTCCAGTATCAAGAAAAAGCTAATCTTAATATCAATAATTACGAAACGGATCTGTGACGTCTGGTCCCTTATTACGAATGTCAGTTATCATTAGTCCGTTAAAATAAATGGTACGGCCGGCGAAGAGGAAAGTGCAAAAGTCAAATAGGGTGGAGGAATTTCGTCAATCTTACTTTTGCTTGGTTTTTATTGCACTGGACGTAATTAACGTCTGTAAGCTTATTAAGTATAAAAGTTTCTTTTTATTGTTTAAGTGAGTAATGTAAATATTTTATCATTGAAATAGAAGCAAAATTAGGAGCCCAGAAGGTAAAGGGATAATTGCATAATATATCAAGTTTTTTTTTCAATTTTGTCCTCACTATTTTCAACTCTTTAAATCTTTACATATACTATAAAAGTAAAATATCTCATTTTCAGATTATTAAATAAAACAACGATAATATCTCAGAAAACTCATATATACCTATAGAAAATTTCTAGGTATATTAAAAAAAATTATTTATTGAGACGGACTATAAAACATCTCAATTACACGTCAAATAGCGTGATCATTAAATATTCATGCATCTATCAAAACAGTGTTCATATTTCACAAAATATTGGACATTACAAATTCTTATAGTTGTTTATAATTTATGGCCTGGCACCCAAACCGCTATCAGAGCGATATGTCATAGGCATCCGTTGGGGAAACCGCGTACGTCACCTGCAGATTTGTCAAAACTTACATAAAATAACCAACTTTATTCAGCATCCAAGCTATCGAAAATTGGACTCTACGTCTCACACCTTAAGCACATTTCAGATGAAACACCACCTGTAAACATTAGTCAAAATTTGTTTCTAACAAATTTACCTTACGCAGCTCCAAAAAATATTTTTATCGAAATAACAACCTTATTACAAACACAATACAAGCGTCTTTATATTCGTGGGCTTTATTAATAGAAAGAGTAAGATTCTACCACAGATATGATATCAATACGCAAGAGCTGTCAAACGCTATAGAAACTCAGATTTATTACCCAAGTTTACACATAAACCATATTGAATTTAAACTCCCCTTAGGAAAACGAGAAAAGTGTGTTACCTAGTTCAGAGAAAGTTCTTCTATAATAGTCTAGGCAAGGAAAATTCGTTTGTTCGAAAAAATCACATTAATTCCTACAGAGAAATTTATTTTAATTATTGATTAGAAATAAGAATGCAATAATATTTTTTTAGTTTTCCCCAAAATTTTATTGGAGCTTATTAAAAAAAAAAGGTTTTAAACTTATAGCACGTCTATCATAGAAACATTAAATTCTACATGGGTGATTTTTTATGTAAGTGTTCCTTTTATTCAATAAACACGATATTTAAAAAGTCACCCCCGTGGTGGCAAAGGGTTTAAAAAAAAATATGTAAAGAAAAAACAAGAATAACAACAAAACAAAAAATAAACAAATAGTGATTTTACATTATAATATGACTTATATGTCTACAAGTATTAATAGAAATATTCACCATGGTGACTTCAATAGTTTTTTTTTTATGAACATTTTTGTGTTTTTGGACCCCGCGCATTAATTCTACACTAAAGAGTTTTTCGGCATGTATTGTCTTAATTTATTAGATATTAAATTTTTAAAAATCCCCAAGGAATTATTGGAGCATTTTTTCTAATATGCAAAATTCAATGGGTGGGCGGGGAATGGCGCGACTACTTATAAGACATGTGATAAAATGTAAATATTGTTGCGGATCCAATAACCAGGTTTATGTGTGCATTATTTCAAATAAAAAATTACGAAATAAAGAATTTTGTATGTACAAATAAATTTAATTTTTCTCAAAATGAGTTAGATATTTAGCTTAGTGGATAAATATAAAATATTTTTTCAGTTTAAGGTAAAGTAAGTGTGTATATTTTAGTAACAGGAATTAATTAATAATTTTACCGAGAAATTACAAGTTTAATACAAAAACTTCGAAAGCTGATACACACATCTAGGGTCGAACCGATTTCTTAAGAGCCGGCTGTCAAAAAAATCTTTTTAGATGGCCCCCCGCCTACTACACTATACTTCAAAAAAGTTTTGTGACAATTTTAATATATTTCTACACATTTAGTATTTTGCGCTCATACTTTTCATTTAACATTATGAAAATCACACAGGATGAATGGAGCAGTTTAAAGATTTAATTATTACTTTTATTATGAAAACAATATTATTATAATGACGATTATAATTAGATGTGAAAACATTGGAATGTTTCCTAATTTTTTAAATATGTCAGGAAAACTATCGGAAGTTTTCTTAATAACTTCCAAAATTACCAGCAACTTTGGAAGTTTTCAATATAAACTGACGGACACATGAACTGCATCAATGTAATAGACGACTTTGAAATAACTATTTTTTCCCATGTATGCAAACTTTCTATACAGATTTAAATTGAAAGCTCTAGATTGGTTCGTGAACTTTAAAACAGCGTAGGGTCATATCCTTAAGTTTAAGTTTGGGTACTGGAAAGGACCTTAAGACTTTTTGAAGAAAATACAAAAATTTAAAGATTTTTTTTTTTGGAAATCCCGCACCAATGCTACAATTTGAGCCGCTTGTTCGGACGAAGCATCCATATTATGATTCAAAAACTCTCGATGAGTTAAAAAACAAACCAAATAATTCTGCTGGTAACAATAATTCAATTGACAAAAGAATAAAATATCAATGAGAATCAATTTAAAACTTTGCTATAAATAACACGCAAATCTGATACTACGAGTAAATTTTCTTTTCCCGCCTATATTCATTCGTTTTACTGCAGTTCAATTTTTAAATTTTTCTTTTTTTTTGAGATTAAGAGCCAGTCTTTCCATATTTATATAATTTAATCTAAAAAGTTTGTATACTTATTATAAAAATTCATTTCAAAGTAATCCTGAACTTTGATGCAGTTTATGAGTCCGTCATTGTAGATTAAAGAATTAATAAACTGGAAATACTTTGAACATTTCTAACTGTGTTAATATTGCCATATAATAAATATTAAAATTACCTATTTTTATGGTCATCAATCAAAATCAAGCAAAAGCCGCTTCAAGTTTTATTTTATTATTTTTATATTAAAAGTTCGTACCTATAATATTAGGTCCTTACCTATGAAATTGGTGTTTTGTATGGAGATTTTGGGGATGTCTGCATTTTACACACTAACATTTTATCAGTTTTCTTCACAACGACAAATCCAGAGATAATAATATTTGGCATGTATCATTAGACAAGCTTTAGTAATATCACACTTCATAAAAATTATTTATCATTTTTAAGTGAATGCAAATAAAATGATGTATTCGGGAGGCACTTAAAAAGAGTTGTCTCCGTGTCCAATTTTAACACAATTAAACTTACAACAAATTATCAAAACAAATCAAAAGAGCTCAAAAATATAGTCTATTTTTAGACGAGGTAATTATTTTTTAGGAATACTCTTGAATGAATCTTAATATTTACAGACAAAATACTAAGACAGAATAAAAACACCAATTTCATAGGTAAGGACCCAATATTTGAAAATAAAATATTAGGTCCTTACCTATGAAATTGGTGTTTTTTATGGAGATTTTGGGGATGTCTGCATTTTACACACTAACATTTTATCAGTTTTCTTCACAACGACAAATCCAGAGATAATAATATTTGGCATGTATCATTAGACAAGCTTTAGCAATATGTGTGTGAACACGCATGATAAAAATTATTCATTGTTTTTATGTTAATGCAAATCAAATGATGTATTCGGGAGGCAGTTAAAAATAATTGTCTTATATATGTGTCTAATTTTAACACAATTAAACTTATAAAAAATTATCAAATTAAATAATACGAGCTCAAATATATGGTATATTTTTAGAAGAGGCAATTATTTTATAAGAATGTTCTGAAACTTAATAGTTACGGACAAATTGTTAAGACAGAATAAAAACACCAATTTCATAGGTAAGGATCCAATATTATAAGTAAATATTAAATTTAAAA
Organism: Parapoynx stratiotata; assembly: GCA_910589355.1. Lineage (NCBI taxonomy): Eukaryota > Metazoa > Arthropoda > Insecta > Lepidoptera > Crambidae > Parapoynx > Parapoynx stratiotata. The sequence goes on from OU342466.1 coordinate 7,688,120, forward strand.
TTTTGCTATTGGAAGAAAAAAATATGTACATTGTTTTCTAAAAAAATACGGTTACTGGTACAGTGTCGATATTACCAGCGTTTTATAATTCATATTTATTTCGATTTAGAATTTTTATGGAACATGAAATTTTTTTTGTTTTTCTATATTTTCTCAATTGTTGACAATATAAGATTCTTTAATGTGTATAATAAAAAAAACGAAACACCTATATTTCAAAGTAGATTCTCCAAATTATAACAAACGGGTTTATCAGAATCAAAGAGCTTTAAGATTTCCGAATTTGTGTGCAATTGTTTAAAATACTATTTTTACAAAACGAGCAGGAATCATTATTAAGACATAAATATCGTTGCTGTATATATGTCGCAGTAAGATGGATAAAGCCGTAATATAGATACAGGCGGGGGGGATTACTGGCGTGATTGTATGTATGTATGTATAGTTCTATCGTTATATAATTTGTTGTTAGTTTTATTGTTTTTTTTATACAATAAACGTGTTTATTGACACGGCCTTGTATACGTGATTGCGATAAAGAAACTAATGACCAATACAATTAAATTCAATATAATAAACAAAATTTGCTTGTAGGCGACTCACTGAAATCTTGTGCATAAACTTTTATGTCATATTGTTGCATTTTATGACTGCGGTTGGCTTCGCTCTTATTGCCCTAAAATAGAATATTAATTCAAATGATTGTAGCGTACTCGTAAATTGCAATATCTTCAAATTTAATTTTCGAAGTTTTATTTATCGTAAAATTACATAAACTAAAATTAAAATTTTATTTAAAATTATGCACAGGCAAATATTATATATATTATACAGGGCATTTTCTGTCAACACCAGTAATCGGTAACGATCAGATTTTTGTCTTTATACCCATTTTTTACTTAAGAAGTGCGAAAATAAGTAAGTAAGTAATAAAATAATAATAATAATTTTTAAAAATACTTTAAAAATATTGTCTGGATAGTCGTTTTTCTTGATTTACTCTGAGTTCGCGTAATCGAAGTATTTTTTAAAATAATTCTAAGCAATTCACATACCATCAGGCCTCTATCCCCGAGGGGATAGGCAGAGGTGTCACTCACATTTCGCCAAAAATATTAACAAGGGCGAGACTTTTGCATGCAAAGAGCGCATTGAGAGGCAAGCGATATTTATAACATATTCAAACTCAGTGAGATGCGGGCGACGGGGAACGAGTAACACCTATGAAATTTGCATAAAGTAAAATTTCATGGGAAGCTCTTCATAAAAAATGATGACTTTTTTGTGGCGCATGCTAATTAAGGTGATAATTGTAGAAACCCAAAAAAAAATTGTGTAGAATTAATGTACCAATTATGTACACCATAAAAAAGAGAAAAAACATAAAATTAATTAGTTTTTCTTTAGTCACCGGGGTGAAAACTTACTAAGGCATTCGGATATACATTAGGAATATATTCTGAAATTTTCACCAAAAGTACGATTTTTTAACTTGCATTTTAGGAGCTTAAAGAAAAAAAAACGTTCAATATTGTTTTTCTCCGAAAGCTCCAAAAATTTTATGGTGATTTTTGAGTCTAAAGCTAAGGATAGTTAAACAAATTAAATACTACTTAAATCTCCACTGTAGAATTTTATCAGCAGGAGTTATAGGGAACGAGGGTTTTGGGCCCGTTTCCTTACAACGCTCAACAGGGGGAGGGGGGAAAACTGCAAGGTGGACTTCCAAATTCCGCAAAGAATGCTCAGAAAAATAAATTTTGTGTGTAGGATTTAATGTGACTTTTAAATTATTTTGACTGGACTATAAGGGTAAATATTATATTATACATACAAATAAATTGAAGCAGGCAATAAAGTAGGCATTAACATTACCAGGTAATAATACAGTTTCACCGTGTTATTCATAAAAAATATGAAAGGCTTAATAAACCTATTTTAGTTAAAAAGATTTGTCACTTTCTTTCTACATAATTTAGATTTGTGTTTGAAAGAAGAAAACAAAACACTCTGTTACTAAAATAGGTTTTTTAAGCCTTTAATATTTTTTATGAATAACACGGTCAGTTTTTAATAATAGACTCAATTTCTTTTTTTTGTAAAATAATTAAACTTGCTAAAAGAACTTTTTACAGTTTTCGCGGCATCTCCTCACCTTTCAAACCGACTTTGGTCTTCTTTTTTATAATATATTTTTTTTAATAATTACAAATGCAGTGTACAATCATTCACATACAGTACAAATTTATTATAGGTATGTATTCGTATCAATATCTATCGCAAGTTTTAGAAACAAAACTCCCTTGTCGTGTGACATCTAGATAAATATAAATCACAATATCCCAAATCTTCACCCACGTCTTGAGGTTGGAAGTTTCCTCATACGAGTCGAATGCACCTTAAATTGCAATTGGATCACGTAGTCACTTCATTTCCCGGAATCCTCCCAGTGTTTCCAAGTGCTGGCCAGGTAGACTCCCCGAGGGTGCCGGGGTAATTTATGACCCCAGATAACGAGGGATCGCGCTGGCCTTATCGACTTCCCTTCCTCTTTTTACTTTTTTTCTACGTTTTACTGGCAAATCGGCTATTACTGGAGCGTTATCGAGCCAAGACAATCGGCTGACTGCAATTACGTTTCATAAATGACTAATTAAGTGTAAGTCTCGCAAGTTATTGCCTTTCCATTATTTTTTTAAAGAAAATATTTTTTGTTGAAAATATTTAACATATTGTGTTTGTTATCTTTTTTATTAAAACTTTAAATAAATTTTTTACAGAAATAAGTTCCGTGCTACTGATAGATTAATGCTCTGGCTTGCAGCTTCAATATATATTATATGGCAAAGTATGTTAGTATATTGACGTAATCGAACTCTGCAACATTAAATGCAATGTTTAGCATAACGTTAACCTGATTTAAATTCGATACTGACGAGAATCATTATTGATGTGATGTGGATCAAGTAATTGTATAAAAAATAGACTGCACTGTATAGACGGAGATTGCGATCACCGGCGTGTGAATTTTACAGAATATCAAAATACGGTAATATTGTAACTTTATAATATTCTGTAAACCTTTATAGAAACTTTATCGCTACATTTGCCAAAAAGGCAACGCATTTTGGGCTACCACAAAAAAGAGTACAGTATAAATCTAGTTGTTAACACGCAAAAAGCTACCGAGAGCATCAGGAAAGTAAATGTAGCTTCCTTCTTTTTCTATTATACAAATGTCAATAGGCATAATGTTTAAGAACTTGCTTCCAACCATATTTATGACGACATACATAACGTCTTTCTAAGATCTACCGTCTTCAAGAACTTTTCATAAAATATTAAGGTTTCATACGTTTCCAACATACGTCACGTAGAGAGCATTGCGCGCACCTGCCGTTGAGCAGTTTTATGGCATCTTCATCTCGAGTCATATCGACTCATGTTGAGAGCTCATGCTCTCATATTTTAGTATCCACGTTAAACTAGTCTGTTTTATCGCTATTTGCTGGATATGCCAAAATAAAAAAAATGCTTGGCTTGTCCAGTGTTCAGCCGAGCTGCCAGAAACAATATCTTCTGAAAATTAAAATGTTATTGTGTTCATTGTAAGTGGCATACACAACTCAGAATACGAATGGGAAACAGGATCTTTATTTCTCTTTGTCTCCATTAAAATGGCTTGCAGGGACAAAAAAATTGTTAGGAAAACTATTTAATGTTAGATCCTTTCCTATGAAATTGGTGTTTTGTATGGAGATTTTGGGGATGTCTGCATTTTACATACTAACATTTTATCAGTTTTCTTCACAACGACAAATCCATAGATATTTGGCATGTATCATTAGACAAGCTTTAGCAATATGTGTGTGAACACGCTTGATAAAAATTATTCATCGTTTTTATGTTAATGCAAATCAAATGATGTATTCGGAAGGCAGTTAAAAATAATTGTCTTTGTTAGACACAAATTTTAACACAATTAAACTTACAAAAAATTATAAAATTAAATAATACGAGCTCAAATATATGGTCTATTTTTAGAAGAGGCAATTATTTTATAAGAATGTTCTGAAACTTAATAGTTACGGACAAATTGCTAAGACAATAAAAACACCAATTTCATAGGTAAGGACCCAATATTATATATTTTTTAAACTAAAAATACAATTTATTTTTATGCCTATTTATAGATATCATGAAAAACACATTTATTTTTCTATGAAAATTCCTAAAGCTTAACTTTCCCCGTAATAAAATTGTCACAGTATATTTTTCTCACGAGTTTACAGTTCGGGAAATAAGCTTCCATCGCGCGTTCCAAGTATAATGGGGGTAATTTCCTTTAAGCGAGCAGAACTTCCGAGCTAGTTCGAATCAATGCTATTACTTACTAATTCATACTATTGTTATTCATGTTTACTAATAGTTATATCACTAGTGTAGTTATGGTCACAAATGCTTGCTTACATTGTAAAATTAAGTGTTTATTTGAAAGGGATATCATTCAAAACGGCCTTTTTTGTACAATTGTTTCGCGATGTTAAAAAAAATATTAATTATTTAGTTTAGTTAAACTGTTTTCTATGTCATTTATGTAAGTTTTATATTTTTTTTTTGCTGAACTATTTATTTGTCAATTAACAAAGAAATAAAATAAACCACATGTTATGAAAACATTAGATTATTTGATGGTTGCATGTAAAACAGTAATTTTAAGAAAAACTGTAGGTTGAATTTTATTCATTTTAATTAGACAATGCTTTTTGATTCAGTTTTCCCAATTATGAAGGTAAAGGGAAGTGATATAGTTTTCTGTTCAGATACATTGATGACATAGCATTTTATACTTATTTAAGTTTCACATTTAAACTACTAAAGTAATTCTTAAATAGTTTTAGTAATACATCAGAAAAATACACGCTCAAAAAGTTTTAAGAAAGGCCAGCGCTTCATATAAGTATGATTGATGTTCTTTCTATTTACTTGTAAACTTTAAATCATAATGCGTACTTTCATACGTTTACGCCTTTAGGCCAGCATGTATAATAACAGGTAAATATAAATTGAATACTCATATTAGTTACTGTAGAGACCTTAGCGGTTGCGAAGACCTTACGGGGTGTTTCATTGTGACCAGCCTTTCTTATTGTTAAACATTCATAAATTCTTGCATGTATAGCTTATAGCGGCGACGGGCTCACCACCTGTCACGCTGAGCATAAGTGAAGTGGACTGCTTTTGCCTAGTCTCTGACTTACCCTCAGGGGATAATAGTCGTGATTATATGTATGTATGTAGAAACATGCCAGAATCAATAATTATGACAACGCCAAACAAAAAAGAAATATGTGTCAGAGGCCTTGTTACATTAAAAGTTTTCCGCTTGGAGTCGCAATAAAATGTACGGTGAAAAATAGTATAGGCATTTGGCAAGTTACTCGCCAGTAAGGAAACATTCGATGGCGCCTATCACATCCGTCTGAACAATGCCGGCCATTTCCTGAGCTAGACAGAATTTCAGTAAATAAAATGGAAAATTCCACGCTTTTGTACTTTCATTTCAACGGTTTTTTTTTGTCTTGAATCAAGTGACTAAGAACAGGATAAAAAATCGGAAACAATATACAATAGAGCAGAAAAAAAAAAAAGTAAAAATAGTATAAAAAGCAATAAAGCAATCTTTGCTTAGAATCTGGTGATGATTACGATATCTTTCAAAAATACTACATATTTATCGTCGTAAAAACATCGTAAAAACATCGAGAAGGCTAAAGCTAAACATAAATATATTCCGAAATTCACGATTTCAATAACGAAATTTGAACGTTATAATTATGCAGCAATTTAATCCACAATAGCTTCAGGATAAAATCACCACTTATTGCATGTTCAAAGCATTTTGATTATCGTGTTCAGAGGAAGAGTCCAGTTAGTTCCCACTTCATTATCCAATCACACGGCGAGAGGATGGTGTCTACTCGTCAAGTCGAAGCAGGTAGACTGATTACACTCTTTTTATCCTCATTGAAATTTAAAAGATGGAACGAAAGTCCTGATGAGATTTCAGTCCTGAGGGCATAATTTGGTTTACTATCACCATAAACGGCAGCTGCTCGATCGAACCATTACCTTTAGATCCGCAAAGTGATTACTCAGAAAAAGATGTTTGATAAATAACCTATTACCAATTTGCCGACGGCTCGAGTGTGAAACCAACATAAATTGTATTCCAGGGAGTGAAACGTTGGACTGGATATAAGTTTATCTCTGAATAGCAATGATTAAAGTGCAGTAAAAACACCCACATAGATGTATCAGCTTTATCATACGCATTATTGCTATCTATTAAGCATAGTGGAGTGAATAGATTAAATAGGTACATTGAGATAAAGTGGAGTTGAATTAGATAGGAGCGGTTCTGTTTTACATTTAGCCTGGGAAAGAAAGTTGAGTAAGTAAGCATGATCATGTTACTTGAGATGTTTAAAGTACCTAAGTATTTTTATACTAAGTTCAGTGTTTTAGTTTTATTTTCTTACTCGATATAATATTAAAGGTACTCATTTACAATACTTTGTTACTATTTTCTAATCTAGCTTAAGAAAGAAATGATTTCTTTATGCCGTTAGATAACAATTGTAATTGAATTAATCAAATCTTATATCAAGCTATTTGTGACCTAAACTTAGCACAAAAATTTGGTTTATATTTTACGCACGACATTCGAATTGTAATTTCAGTTGTTATAAAAGCTGGATGATTGGAACACCGCGACTCCCTACAGCTATGTACGTGCTAAATCAATACAGCCAATAACAGCCAACAGATAAATCATAAGCACCACAACTAATGGGAATTCGAATATATTTGCACTAAAACAGAATTTCGGACAAATTGGATTTTGAAATGCGTCGGCGATAAGGGTGTTGTTGGCATTGTTTTGATGCACGTTAAATTACGGTTTGTTTTTTAAATGTAGTTTAATGTTGGTCGTTAAAAAAACACATAACGTCAATGCGTTAATCCAATTTATCAATTTTACTTCTACAGAATTATTTTATTTTCATAAGTGAAATTTGATTTTTGCTTGGCTTTAACTTTTTGTTGCACAGGTAAATAAATTAAATTCCAATTACCATAAACTTGATCGTTAACTTAGTTACAACGTTCTTCCAGCTATTTTTGTTTAATAAAGAAATACGCGGAGGAAGGGTTGTAAATTACACCAACACTTTTAGCTTAATTATGAAAAAAGAAGCGAGGAACTTTCATAATTAGCTCAACAGATTTTTCCAACCCTTGACTATTAATCATTCTGTTTCACACGAAAAACGCTTTTCATAAAAAATATGTTAAAACTTTCTTCTCCTCGTCATCGATCGTTTCTGTATGTTAAACGGTATCGTAAAACGTGGCTGTTTTTTTATGTCTAAAAGCCAATTTGGCAAGGACTCGTAAAGGAGGATTTTGAATTATATTGGCTTTCGTGACTTATACATGATTGTTGTATGGAGCTTAATCTATTGGGTTATCTTAGAGAAAGCTTGCGAAGCGTTTCAATTTTATTACGATCCGTTTCCCGGCGTACTGTTCTATTTAGTTTGAATGTAAGTATACAGAAATGGAAGGTAAGTATTTACGTGTCTCTGATTATAAATTTATTAGGCTTAACATTAATAGCAATTAGTACTTTGAGTTTGCATCTAGGATAAATTATCGGCGCCAAGAGACTGTGGTTCCGCCTTCGGTGAGTAAATTAATTTCTCCCTGAGGAATATTAAAAACCACCTATACATCAATTTGATTTAGTACCCATGAGGTCCCTTGATACTTTTGCTAGATCCATACTATTCACGATATATACAGTTAGATTTTAATGTATAGTGACGAGTTTATCCTGTTTATTTGAAGTAATCAAAATTTTATTTAGGTATTTTTTAGACCTTAGTTGCTCGCTTTATTATTATACTCCTAGATTCAAATTGGGTATTTGGGTACTGTCCTACACATCTTTATAATCCCATTAGCCGAAAATAGAGCACCCAAAGATCTCCACAACAATCAGAAACTGAGGTATCTTGCGTTTTTATCTAAGCGTAGTAATTTTATTTAGATAAATACCTACATATAGGTAAATATCGTTCATTAGCATTAGGCATAATAGCACTTATTATATCTATATATATATAATTCTGGAATATAAGCAAAGAACGAGACTTGATTGCTAGCAAAAAGAATATTTATCACAGCTAAGATCATTCAGCAAAAAGAAAGTACCTAATGCAATGACATTGCTCATGCGGCACCTAAATGAGACGCTTTTAGTCCAGGGATTTATTGAGAGCATTAATCGTGCGTGGCAAATATCATGGGGTTCAGGGGAATCAAGTCAGCTCACATATTTGGGAAATTTTTCCCTGTCTAGTTTGTTCCTTGTCCCGACTTTTACGTGCTAGCATAAGAAAAAAAAAACGTTACAGATTACAAAATAAAATGTAGCCATTCTTTTCACTGATTTATTGAGGGTACAAGGTATATATGAGGTGAATCCAATAAGGAATGGAGTACCGAATTATACCATTTATTTAAATTCATAACTCAAAATCCAACTCAAAACATAATAAATGAGTGAATTCATTTGATATCACTCGTATTATATATAGCATTTGGAAAACAAATTTAAATTTTCATGAATGAAATACGGGTATGAACATGAAACTGGCACATGAAATATAAGTACGGGTATAAAACTGAAATTCCGGACGTACTATATAAGGTCTTTAGTATTACAGTTTTCATGGAGTCTAGCGAGTAAGATCGCCCGTGAAGATACTATCGACTACGGAGCGTTTCCATTTGATTATAAGGTTTTCGGTAGAACTGTGGGGCTTTAAAATTCACCGGTGTTGGCTTTTTAGCCGAAAGAAAGTCACATTTCTGCAGATTGGGAAAATCGAACGCTGTAAAGAAAATCGCTTGAGCTTAAGGTTCGAAACTGCTATGATACGAGTATGAAAAGCAATTTCCTGAATTCCCAGGTATTCTTTGGATGACTTTTAGTTTTCCACAATAAAAGTAAAATAGTAAAGTAAGACTTATTTCTAATGAGTTTTGCTACGTTTTCATTTGGTTAAAAGGTTTTGAGAATATTTCTGACGTAATTTGTGTGCAGGGTTTCTGTCATTTCGATAAAAGCGGTCAATTACCTATTTACAAATGTGTTATTTCGTTCTTAATCAATACTTATTGAAACTGTTTTAAATTCTCTTAAGGGGGGTTATATGTTTATAGGTATCACGAGTATAGTTTTTATTGATTAATTTGAATTTGATAGCAAATAATATTTTATTAGAAAATGGGTACAATAATTCCAACAATTGTACGAAATAATAAAATAAAGTGTCGACGTATCATTTTCTTAATTTAACTATCATAGAGTATAAATGGAACGACAGGTCATTTATATTTATTCAAACTGGTCATTACGTTTTCTATGAATGTAACCAGTCATTGTTGTAGCTATCTCATCCCATTTACGACTGGTCCCATCCCGTGCTAGCTCATTGTCCCATCTGGGGAGAGCTCCGATTATTACCGCCGTTATGCGATAAGAATCCTCAACAATCGAATAAAACACGAATCGATTTGAGAAATAACAAAGGCTATTGAATTCCGTCATAACGATTCCATTCGGAACATATTTTTTTCCCAATAAGGTATTCATAAGGTATGTTTTTATTAATAAATGCTGCTTTAGATTGTTGTGAGAATTGATGATGCGTGTTGTGAATATTTTTGAGTGATTTGAATAAGTAAACGTTTTAGAACTATAACAATACCTGCTGTATATTAAATAATAAATAAATAAATATCTGCAGACATTCACACCCATCAACTAGTCCCATTTTAAGCAACTAATGCTGCTTGTGTTACGGACACTAGATGACGGATAAATATATTTAATAGATAAATACATATAAATATCCTGAATATATATAAACATCCAAGACTGGAGAACAAATGCCTGAAAATTCATCACCCAAACATTTGCCCCCAACGGGGATCGCACCCAGAAACTCTCGAGATGGCGACGCCTTGAGACCGGCATACAGACCACTCGACCACAGAGGTCGTCTTATATTAAAAAATACATCAGTGTAAATTGATTTAAAGAGAAAAGACAGAGAAAAGGCAAGCAACTCGACAAGACTTTTTTAAAACGAATAAGTCAGAGGTAGAATGCATTTTCGTTTCTCAACTTTTGCTACTGCGGCAGTATTAGTAGGCGGTGTAGTATTTTCGGAAATCATACCTTTAGTTTAAATACGATGATATTATTAATGGATTCATAACACTAATTTAATCTAAATCTGCATTAATTCAAAAACTTTGATCAAGATCTGAATACAAAAAGTAATCTGATTCTAAAAGTTCTAAGCGCCGTCGAGTAATTTTAGCATGCTCCAAGTTACAGTCACGCAGCTCAGATAATTAATTTGAAATCTCCAGAGTCTATAAAGTAGGTTTAATTAAAAAGAAAAGTCTGAAGTATCAAGCCGACTTGCAAATCCGGCTTAGTATGCAGTCGGCATTGGGGTGGCCGTAAAAAAGTTAGATGCTTTACGGATGCTTTTACTAGAAAAACCATTTCTAATTCTAAATCTTGGAAGTAAGTAAGCAAATGAGAAAAATCTTTTGGTCATAAGTATATATATTATATAAAAAAAGATCTGTTTTGTATTTTGCTTATTAATTAGCTTTTGCTTGCGACCATAGAAATTAGAATCAATTTTAATTAGTAAGACGGACACTTGATCAGAATGTCATGTACTTAGTATGTTTTTCAAGTTGCCTGTTCATTTATTACATTTATTTTTAAAATCATATTTGGCTACGATTATTGTAATCTCCGTAAAACCTTCCACTTAGTAAAGACGTCAAAAAAGTATCTTTACCTCTTTAGTAAAATTAACTACAAATATAGCAAGCCGACTGTTAATGAAAATTGTATGTTACAGACTTTATCATTAAGTTTTAAGTACCGTTAATCAATTAATGGTATTGATGAGAAGGTGCTTTGTCTTTTAGTGACACATCTGTCTGTGAGGTCCTTAAGAATAATAACACACTTTATATGCATTGTCAATGAATCTTCCATAAACTAGTATTTCATGTAATCTAATTTTATAGTAGTCGTCATAAAATGACTTTATTACAAAGAATAAATTGTATATATTCATAGCAATAATATTCTGAAGAGTGACGATGTTACGACACTATAAAAAGTTTATAAATCTTTATTGAATTAGGAACTGCGAATGATTCATGCGCTATCGGATTCACACTTTCAGTGTCTATACAAAAAAATCTTTAATGTTGAATGTAACGGGATACATTTAAATAAATAAGGAAAGAAAATTAATTTACCGATATTTCAAGTACAATTTAGGTACTTACTCCTCACTGGGGCCTAACAAAACTTATACGGTAAAACTATAAGGCATAATGATAATTCTGGTGATTACAATAGCGAAATGAAAATATTGTGTTATTATATTAAACAAAAGAAGTAAGATAAAATGATTAAAAAGTATTTATCCTCATTTAAACTTTCGCTAGGGTGTTCCTACTCCATGATATTGCCGGAAAGTTTCCGTACAGAAATTCGTTTTTCATGTTACGCTGAGATGTTAAGCCGATATTAAAATTTGGGTTTATGATACGATTTTTCGCTGGAATACGATTAATGCCGTAATAATACCCACTAAGTAGGAGCGAAAATTGTGTTTTTTTTTGGTTTTTTCTTTTCTGTGGTTTTATTATTCATGTAAATTCTAAACGAAAATAATGACCAATTCATTATAACATGATACCTTACATAATATAAGGTCCTTACCTATGAAATTGGTGTTTTGTATGGAGATTTTGGGGAATTCTGCATTTTCCATACTAAAATTTTTTCAGTTTTCTTCACAACGACTTATCCAAAGATAATAATATTTGGCATCTATATAGACAAGGTATAAGGTATAGACAAGCTTTAGTAATATGTGTAATAACACACTTCATAAAAATTATTTATCGTTTTTAAGTGAATACAAATAAAATGATGTATTCGGGAGGCACTTAAAAAGAGTTGTCTCCGTGTCAAATTTTAACACAATTAAACTTACGACAAATTATCAAAACAAATCAAAAGAGCTCTAAAATATAGTCTATTTTTAGACGAGGTAATTATTTTTTAGGAATACTCTGTTTATTAATAGTTATAGACAAAATACTAAGAGAGAAAAAAAGACCAATTTCATAGGTAAGGTACCCAGTACTTAGTACATTTTATAATTACTGAACATTAAGTCCGTTTCCTGATTTCAAAATAATAATCTTGAAATTTTCTATATGGATACTATCTGAAACATTTCTAAGTCAATTGGTTTATGATTTTTATATTTCTACGTTATACTAATATATTATTATGCTGTTTTTGGGGTTAAGATATAGCTTTATACTTTTTCATTGATTGTATTAGTCGTAGTTTATAATTTACTGTTAGATAATAATGCATCATGGATGTTAAAAATACTCCATTAAATTCAGGGTAAAATTTTAAATAATTATTATGCTACTAGCGACAGTGCACAAAATTGAAAAGTAATGTGAAAGTCTGCGAATTATTTTTTAGCTCATCCTTTTTCGTACGAAGTCGAGGGCTTTCTATTAAAAATATGGCTTAGTTTAATATTTAATAAAAAAGAGTTTACACAGTAATGAAGAAATATCTTAAGAAAATATGTTTTACACAAAACTGCTTTTTTAGACTTAGGGCGTTTTGCAGTAAATTTAAATCGAGATTTAAAACTAGACGTAATTTTTTTACAATTCTAGTATGGCTGAAATGTCAAAAAATGACAATATCGAGTTATAAATCTCGATTTAAATTTCCTGCAAGTGGGCCAGCTTTTAATAGGAGATAGTTCTTTGATAATTAATTATATTTCTCTAAGTCATTTTGCGACACGTTGAATAAATTGCACAACAATACAACAACCGGAAATACTTTTTATATCTGACATCATACTGAATTGCTACCTGTTTTGGCACAGCCGTGAGACAGTTACCTATCTAGATAATAATATGTTTTTCAATGTATTTTTTGTTGGTGTATAATATAGCTATGCACACCTATATTGTTTTATGTTCGTACAAAATCTCGTGTCTGTGTCGGATCAAACGGAATAATTATTTTCTTTCTTTCTTCTTTTTTTTATAAATAATCAATGATTAATAATCAATGTGCACATGTACGTGTTAGGTGTGCATGGCATTTAGTTCGATTCCATATTCAGGGCTAATAAATATCTCCCCCCAATAACACGCTCGTTGCTAGTCCATTGTTTTCCCATCGCGTCTAGTATTGTTCCGGTATTCGTATTGTTATCCGTTTACATGGCAAACTTTAATAATTCATGTTTCAAATCGCCTTCTTCCGAATTTAATGTACATTTAGAAGGTTAAAAAATATTAAACTCACAGAATCTGGTGGAAGCCAGTAGAAGAGTTCATTTGCGGGAAGCTAGGTATGTAGCTTCTGCGGTCCTCGCAGGTCTGTTTATAGCTTAGCTGCGGGTTAACTGATAAAAAAGGATGGCAAGAATAAAAACTACATTTGTTCAGGAAAATTCTAGTACAATATATTTGACAATTCATAACTTTTTCACAAAAACCAATAACAAACAATTTAAATATTCAAAAGAGGTTCATTTATAAACAAGGTATCTATATAAACGTAGACCTAGCCATCTCCAACTTGCTGGCCCATGTTTTTATATCTCTCTTGAAGGAACCCATGTTGTAGGACAGAGGAAATATAATATCAGAGTATATATAGTAGCAGTAATATTAGGTGAAATATGAAATTGGTGTTTTGTATGGTGATTTTGGGGAATTCTGCATTTTCCATACTAAATTTTTTTCAGTTTTCTTCACAACGACAAATCCAAAGATAATAATATTTGGCATATATCATTAGACAAGCTTTAGTAATATGTGTAATATCACACTTCATAAAAATTATTTATCGTTTTTAAGTGAATGCAAATAAAATGATGTATTCGGGAGGCACTTAAAAAGAGTTGTCTCCGTGTCCAATTTTAACACAATTAAACTTACAACAAATTATCAAAACAAATCAAAAGAGCTCAAAAATATAGTCTATTTTTAGACGAGGTAATTATTTTTTAGGAATACTCTGAATCTTAATAGTTACAGACAAAATACTAAGACAGAATAAAAACACCAATTTCATAGGTAAGGACCCAATATAATATCAGAGTATATATAGTAGCAGTATAATATTTACGACTAATGGGCTTAGAACTGCGCAACATCCAATAGCTTATAGCGGCGACGGGCTGCAACTGTCATGCAGTGCACTGTGCAGTCACTGCTTGGTAAAGCGCATGGTGAACTATGGCATTGGACTGCTTTTGGGGTGCTTTTGCCTAGTTTCTGACTAACCCTTAGGGGATAATAGTCGTGATTGTATGTATGTGTAATATTTGCAATAGTGTTCCGAAATATTTTTCTCAAAGATTTTATTTTAATATACCTATAATATCTCTTGATGACCTCCGTGGTGATAGTCTGTACACTTGTCTCAAGCCGTCGCCATCTCGAGAGGTTCTGGGTTTGATCCCCGGTGGGGGCAAATGTTTTTGTGATGTATACAGGCATTTGTTCTCCAGTTTTTAGATGTTTATATATGTATTTTATAAATTCTGAATAATTATATGTATTTTTCAATTATATATCCGTTATGAGTTGCTTAAAATGGGCTATTTGATAGATGTAAAAGTCTGAAGATATTTTTTATTATTATTATTATGTAATAAATTAATTAAGGAAATAATTTTAGGCACCTTTAGGCACCATTTAATATATTTCCAAGTAAGAACCATTTAATTGTGGTACATTCTTCCATTTAAGGATTCCACAGGCACTTCCCAATTACACGGCGAGCTTAGCAGTTACCGCAGTACTTTTGGACAAATAAATCTTATGTAAGTAAATTAAGTAGACAACAAAATTGTCTGTTCGTCTAAGCAAGATACGAAATTCCGTACGGCGGGGTAATTACTCCGCGGTTATCTGGTTTAAGTAATAACGGTCCGCGAGACAAGCTTCAGTCGTAAATAAACTAAAACAGATGGCGATCGCGTTAAATCAGTAATTTAGTGGCAACTTTCACGCAATCAAAGATACACAAATCAGGACCTTATTTCAATTAAGTTAAGCTCAACAATTTAGTTTGTGTGCCTGTAATGAAATCGTGTCTTATCCATCCTACTGATATCCTCCCACTAAGCTCAGACGTACAAATTACTTTACTTGTTGAATAAAAGTTCTTTTGAAGGAAAAAAGTGTAATGACGACACGAAAAACGTATTTTTGCATGTTCAGTAAGACAATGTTGCTATTTCGTTTTTATTTCACTTTAGTGGAAGGTCTGAACTTTTTACGTGTAACAGATATAGTATAGAAATATAATGATTTTAAGTACTTAATGTAGGTTATCTATGAAAACTTAATTTTACTTTGCCGTAATAAGAAAAATGAAATATTAAGGTATTCAAGAATGTAAGTACATTTAAAGAGCTACATAAAATTAATGCCGGTATTAAAATTCTAAAGAGAGTATTTTCTGAATAAAGCAACTTTTAAACACAGGGATTCTTCCTCCATTTACGGAACGGACCCATAAAATAGCCTACCCGATTCATTTTAAGGAAACGGCAGTAAAGTATTACATTTTATTTCTGGCACGTGCCGAGTAGTTAAGCATTTTTTAAAGGAAAACTCAGGGCAGCGTGTGCTAGGAAAATTAAAATAAAGCTTTAAACTTGTTCCTAAGTTTAGTACTGCGAGGGTACTAGTGCCTCATAAAAACGTTCCGACAACTCGACGTATTGCCAGACGTTTTTGTCTCGGGGAAACTCTAAAAAATGCGGGAACTTAACACCTCTGTTTTCTTTAGTATTGTTACGCTGAAGTTTGTAATGTGCTGAAAGTAATTCGATTTAAATAAATTTTTTAAGCGAAATTGCATTCGCTGGCGGGGAAGTTTTTTACCATTTTGTGGTAGCTCGTTCAGCATTTGCCGAATTTGCTGCACAGTAACATTTTACATTTTAGTAATGATGTGCCGATGCAGTTTTTATTATTCTTATAGGAAGAATAAGATAATAGACGAAATTATTCGGTAAGTACATTTTACTGCTCATAAAAAAAATCATAAAAAAAATTTTAGTTGTTCTGTTGCCCATCTGGCAGTAAGGACATAGGATGAATGGATAAATATTTTTTTGTAATTTCTATAACTAATAGATAATCCTATATTTCCAGTCATCATAATTATAAAAGGTACCATACCTATGTGAATTGTTCAAAAATAAAAAAAACGCCTCTTAAGTCTTCACAAAGTTCAAGAGCATTAGTTCAGTGCTGTTAAATTTCAAAACTTTGATGCTAAAATTACAAAAATCGTTGCACAATAAATTGAGGATGCCTTCGGAACACCGTATTAAATAAAACCCACGCTTCTTCGCCTCAGTACAGTCACGTGAAAAAATATGTAGACACTTTTGACAGTTACTGACCCTTATTAGGAGGGAACAAAGACTATCACCCGTCAAATATGTGTACATATTTTTGCACGTGACTGTACAAAGTTAAGGGCTCGGCGGATATATCAAAGGCGATCGTAAAGTGTTAAGTAGCTATACGGGTCTATCTAATTTGCAGGTATAACATTGTATCCAAATAACTCATACTTGGAAAGTTGATGAGGATGGCGGTAACTATAAAAAACCGTTAGTCATAAAGTTTAACTGTAATAAATTAATATTTCTGACTCAATATTCGCCGAAACACTGTTAAAAAATTAAGTGTTACTTAAGTTTTATTAAGTTATTTTAAACTTGTAGTAATAGTTACTAACAACTTCTAATTTACAATATATTAGAGTAATACTGAGCACAATAAAATCAATAAAAAATCGTTGAATTTTCATCAAACTAATAGTCCGTTCACACTAATAGACTAATCGTTTATTGCTCTATTATATCCCCAATTGGTTAGGCGTCATTCTCATTAGGTTCATGGCCTGAACCAATGTTTATTAACCGTGTAATATCCGTCCTTCGTACTCTAACAATCGATAAGTTTGTTTTGAATGATTGTTACTAAGAAAGTAAGAAGAAACTAGTTTATTTCTAATACAATTGCAAAACGTATTCTTACGAAACGAGTAAAATAAAAAGGATTTGAGATTAAATAAGATGAATAAGTAATTTTCCATAAAACGTAGATATTTACTAAAATGCACTAAAGAAATCTATTGCTTAGGAGCTTAAATAAACAATTTCCAGCACCTTTATATCCCTTTAACATATCTGAAATAAATATGTCGCTACACGGCAATGCTTTTACTGCTATTGCGCCAAGGCAAACACTGAATTGAGAAAAGTATTATATCCATACAAGCTGGTCTTTGGACGTGATTAGAATTTACTTACTCTCGGTCAAGACATTGTTTACATTAAATTTATTTCCGTTTTGGTAGTACTTGCCTTCTCTCGATAAGCAATTTATTTATTGGTAATCAAAAACAGTCTTTTATAGCCTGTTTTATCGACATACAAGAAGCAACTAGAAAATGGTGGTGGAAACCAAGGAGTATGGCCCTACTTGGTTTTTGTGGCACTTACACCCAGTTGCAGAAACGAACTTTAAAATTTAATGTCGGCATTATATCTAATGCTCCATTAAATTTATTTATTGAAGTGTCAAAAGAATACCTTAGCGTAGTTTTACGTTGCACAAAACGACATAAGCACCCTGTCAATGCTAAAGAGACATTAGCTGGAACTGTTTTGTGTAACAACCTTAACTTTAATGAACTTTAAAGTTTTAATGTCTCATTAACAAATGTCGCCCTTAAAAATCTTTGTGCAACTGAGCGTTAGTTTATCAAAATCTATGAGGAGGTCCAAGGAGGCCATTATTGTTCTGTTTTACGGATAGTAAAATGATATACATAAAAGTATGTATACTGTTTTACCATTTGTTTTATATACATCTTTCAAAGTGGCGTTAGTATAATACCAAGGAGCGTTGTAACAAAGTATTATAATTATAAAGATAATTATACAGCCACTCAATTTAAGTGTAATTGATGTGGACGGACCTAGAGTAAAAGGAAGACCAAAGCAGCGATGGATTGAATGCGTGAAGAAAGATATGAGAATAAAAGAAGTGGATGCTGAGCTACAAGTGACAGGGGAGAATGGAAAAAGAAGACATGTTGTGCCGACCCCACCTAGTGTGGGAAAAAGTCAAGTAGAAGAAGAGAATTATACAGCAACTCAATTTAAGGACATTCTTTGTTTTCTTTTTCAGCTTGCTTTTATTTATTTTGTAGTTCTTTTAGTTAGTTCTTGTTGATTTTTATTGCTTTTTGATATTTTCGTAAGCACAACATAGAAAAAGAAATTTCTTTGCAGAAAAATTATCCGAGAACAGGAATTGATTGGGTAGAATACTGTGAACGAGAAAATGTAAGAGCCAAGATAAATTTAATTTTCTCAAGTACTAATTATGTAAATCGTAATTTTTGATTTTCTTGTGTTTATGACTTAATTACTTCATTAATTTGTGTTGTACATCGATAAGTCTTTAGGTTTGGGATGGGACGTACTTTTTACCCCTTTATGATCCGAACCCGAAAATCGTGAGTCAAGTAAAAGTTACTCAATTATTTAGTCCAGTTCGAATAACGTACACTTTTTATTTATTGTTTCATCAACATTTATTTACAATTTAGTTTATATATTTCATTAAAAACTATAAATAATTGTTTTAACTAGGTGTAACACACACTTATAGGCGAATACATCATGTTACAACAATTGACAATTATTAACGTTCTTTATTATATTGAAGGGGTTACAGATTTGTATCACAAAACTCAATCTGTTAAACAAATAAATCGAAGTCTATTAAATCTAACCCATTTGTACAAATCTAACCCATCGACTTTCTCGGCATGAAACGTTGATATATTTTATATACAAGTGAAGTGAGGTTTAGTTTGCGTAGGCGAGTCAGAGTTTCCACTGTTCCTAAGTACTTACCTACCTACAATGTGTTTAGTCAAAACAAATTGGTACGAAGTTTAGAGGAAACGATAGTTTAGATAGTTATAAATTATAATAACAGATAATGGGTAATCTTAAATTTAATTTCTTAACTTTCTTGTCGATGCGTAGGTATTTTCCTCTAAATTTTCCTTCACACTTCACACAAGAGCTCTTCTCGAGATCATCAGGTGTGTCAATGCTTTCATGTATACACTAAAGACTTCTTTATAATTAAAATCGTGACTTTCGTATATTTGATTCAAAAGCTTTCGCGATAATTCATTAAGGGCTATGATTCAAAGTTGGAGCGTTTCATGAAAGCTATTAGCAGGTTGCAAATAGCGGCTAGTGTGCGTAGGCGCAGGCGCCACTGCCCACGCGCAACTTACCTCTGCCCGCCATCGTGAACTTTAATTAGTAAATAATTGTAGCGTATCGAACAGACACGTTTCAAAGGAAACACGGCTGTGATTTGTAAACCCATTTATTTGCTGTGGTTATTTAAGATAAGAATACTCATTTCGTATGAAATTGCTGTCGTTTCAACTGAGCTTTACAGCTGCAGAGTTTTGAACGATTTTTGAATATTGTGTACCTTTCTTACCATTCCATACCACACACTTACCTTTACTTTCAAGAGAGAATTGAAATGGAGGCATATGTCTATCAATATAAATGTATACTAAAAATATATTTTTGTTGTAAATAAATTTTAATGATCAAATAATTTATTTTCTATTCTAGTAATTATCATAGCTTGTAAAAAACAGTACAACAGTTTAAGAAATTTTAAATCTTAGTAGTAAGCGAACTCAATCAGGTAAACAAGTTGCTTTATACTTTACCTTTGATTTGATTTGGTGGATAATATTATTGTGAAAAATTCGAACAAATTAATACAGTACACAATCAAAAGGTATATCGATGATGAATGTACCTCAGGCAAAAAGTGTAAACTCCCATCAAATACGACTAGCTTGTTATAGCCATTTAATATATGTATATTCTGATAATTTCTATATTGTAACTAACAACGTTGTTTGTAACAACGTGTTCCCTCCTTCCTAAAGCATGGGTTCCTAAAGGCGTGAAAAGGCATCTTAGGATGGAGGAGGTGGAGGTCGCTAGGCCTGCATCCTTTGGTGCTGCCCTAGCATCCTTCGCAAATGGACTTATCTACTGCTTACCATCAGGTGGTGTTAAGTCATTTGCTGTGCTGATTATAAAAAAATAACAAATAGTAATTACAATGTTTATTTTTAATGGACATTGAAATACACGACAATAAGGAAATTGAAAGCACCTCATAACTGTTTTCCCATATTTACGGAGACTTAAGGGATACGTTTAATACGCTCATGTCACGTGTAAATGTGAGATATCCGCTAACAATTTAAGCAGCCACTAGGCTACTCCAGCCACCGGAGCGTACATCCAGCATCGCAACACCGGTGGCATCATTAATCACCTAGCATAGACGGGTTAAGCGGAGGAAATGCCCGTAAATAGCTAAATGCAAAACACGGCAGTTGTCCGCTCATTCATCAATCGAACTAAGAAAGATGGTGGCAAGCATTTGTAAACAGAACCTCATCTTTAAGTAAACAAGCGAGACAACTTGCTTGGGGATTAAAAGATTGTTATTATTAAATGAACTTAGATTTAGAAGCATTCGACTGTAAATTGTAGTTCATTATGTTACACAATGTTTTTAAACGTCGATTTAAATGTTGTTCACGTGGCAGTGGACGGGTTAGGTGAAGAAATGTCAGTAAATAGCTAAATGCAAAACACAGCAGTTGTCCGCTCATCAATCAATAGGACTAAGAAGGACGGTAGCAAGCATTTGTAGACAGAAACTCATCATTGTAGGGTCGGGAGTTTAAGTAAACACGCGTTACTTGCTTGAAGATTAAAGTTTGTGTCTTCTATTCTTAGTTAATCTTAGATTTAGAAACGTTTGACAGTAAATTGTAGTTCATATGACGGTGTAAGAATGCCTT
The DNA here is from genome assembly GCA_910589355.1 of Parapoynx stratiotata. NCBI lineage: Eukaryota > Metazoa > Arthropoda > Insecta > Lepidoptera > Crambidae > Parapoynx > Parapoynx stratiotata. The sequence goes on from OU342466.1 coordinate 7,709,322, forward strand.
TAAGCATTGAAGATATTGTTGCATAAAAATCGCTTTGTTTAGGTAAAATAAAATTTATGCAACAAAAAAGTTTTATGATGCAACCTTATAGAAGGAGGATCGGATTAAAAATATGATTAGTAATAAGCCATATTACAAGCATATAAGTTTCTAATAAAGTTATTAATGTTGTAGTTACTCATATCAAATTGGGTGGAATACAGCGTAGAATATAGAGAATGTATATAAATAAACATAAGTGAATAATAATAACGTTATATTGAAATAACTATTATTATTGGGTCCTTACCTATAAATTGGTGTTTTTATTCTGTCTTAGTATTTTGTCTGTAACTATTAAGATTCAGAGTATTCCTAAAAAATATTACCTCGTCTAAAAATATACTATATTTTTGAGCTCTTTTGATTTGTTTTGATAATTTGTTGTAAGTTTAATTGTGTTAAAATTGAACACGGAGACAACTCTTTTTAAGTGCCTCCCGAATACATCATTTTATTTGCATTTACTTAAAAACGATAAATAATTTTTATGAATTACACATGATATATGATGATATTACACATATTACTAAAGCTTGTCTAATGATACATGCCAAATATTATTATCCCTGGATTTGTCGTTGTGAAGAAAACTGATAAAATGTTAGATTGGAAAATGCAGAATTCCCCAAAATCTCCATACAAAACACCAATTTCATAGGTAAGGACCTAATATTACCTTAAAGTTAGGTTTTAATCATTGTTTTGACTTTGCCTACGTAGTCAAGATACGGCTCAATCATTTTATTGAATTGGTCAACTTCGCTGTCGTAACCAGACTAAGAAACGGTTGGTGCCTTCATTCAATCACATTTTTTGTTTAATTAAACCCTTTTGGGCTGACTTGACGCATATGAGATTTATTACAGTACAGTTAATGATACTTCATTATTCAGCGGATAAATGTTTTATTATTCTATTCATGATTGGACGCAGTTTATAGGTATGAATGTGACAATGAACCGTTACGATGATTTTGTGAAACATTATGCATTCTGTAGAAAGTGATCTACTTATATACATAACAAAACATAGGGTTGATCTTTGTCAGTTTTTAGAACGTTTATCTGTATTTGAAATATGCAGTTTTCATTAATTTCTTGTTAGAGGTTTGATCTAAAATACATGCTCCATTTTACTTCTTGATATTATATTATAATAAATAATTCGTTGCGGACTAGGTAGGTGGCAAAAATAAGTCCAATAATAAGATTGCTTAAAATATGTTGCCTGTGAATTAAAAAAATAAAATTACTTATACAATTTAATAATTTACAATTTTAACATTTAAAAATGTATTTGTACTATAAATGTACTATAGAAACTGACGTTTTGAAGTTGCCGCGCTTGGCCCTCAAATATAAAAATAACAAGGTTATTAATTATTATTCTCTTTAAAGCACCAAATACAAAAAATAAAGACACAAACAATAGTATGCCAGATAGGATATTATCTCTCACAGAGTCCTCTTCCATATTAAAACGTGTTTTACAATGTATTTCTGTAGTAAAATTATTTCTCACGCCAATAACATCATAAATACAATTTCTTTTGTCGATTTTTTGTGTGCCGACATTATTAAAAAAGACACATTGTCGTCGAAAATCAATCTTCTTCAGCTTCATCGCATTCAGAATCTGCGTTGACAAAACCAATTCCGCGAACGCCTCATATATCTTTCTCGGTATCAATGTCAAGATCTGGCATGGTGACGGGCATTCGTATTGGGAACAGTGAAGTGGCTGTCCGCGCCATGGTCGATTAACGAGTGACGGCAGACCACCTTCACACATTCCTGGAAGCCTAGTACTAGGCTATGTAAATGTAACAATTTTTTTGTTAAATTGTTTGTTTTAAGCATGGGTTCTTTTTGAGATATCCCTTAACTTTATGATAAGATAAAGAAAAAGACAACAGATATATTTTCTTGCCTTTTTTTCACTCTAGATGTGGTCGGCACAACATTCTTTAAATAAAAATAACATCAATGTTTATAGAAACATGGGTTTCAAAATTCATACTTTTTAATTACGTCTTTTAAAATTGGCACTAGTGTATATTTCTTAAGAAGAAAATGAACACAAATGGCCTACTTTCCCCAAAATAAAGGAATAATTTTTATTAACCTAGAGTTCAACATAGTAATCATTATGAAATTTCATTACCCTAGAGTTATAGGATAATACTTATTAAAAGAAACACTCTTACAATAATTCAAAGATTTAGTTGAGCTCATTTTGATTACATAGAAACTATTGAGGACCACAAAATTGATTCAAAGTTCTGTTGTCATTCTGTTTACTTATGCTAAGTCAGTTCACTTAATAGAGTTGTGTTGGTGGTAATAAATAGATACCAGTATAACTTGAGCTCTGATACTACAGAATAATGGGGTAGGGAGCTCTATTTCAACGATATGAAGGATCTATATTAGCTGGTGGTTGAAGGTGTCGTCCCAATTCAGAGTACAGACACGTAGAGCGTAGGCGACATCCGTATGGCTACTGTTTCCCTCGGATTACAAATGCACTGAATTTAGTTCTCTTCTATTTTGAAATAAACTTTGAAACAGTTCGTGAACTGATTTTAGTACAGAGCAAATACAAAGAACGCAAAAAGTATTTCCGAATTCACCACATTGTTGTATTCTCAATATCAATAAGTGCAGTATTCATGGTTTTATTTTATGTAAGTAATAACCAATTTTATGAACTCAATTATCATGAAACTATGTTGAAATTCTCTCATATAATTTGGTTACAAACTACGTCTGTGACGAATCAGTATTTTAAAATTGGAAGTAATATAATTCTGAAAACATTTGCAAATCCTGTTATACAATTAATATACGCTTAATGAAAAAGACATTATCTAAAGGTACTTGTTGTTAGTCTTGTCGTTGCTGACATGTTTATTTCTTGAATTACCCAGACCTCAATATCCTTTCAAAATGCAAATGCCATTCATTATGGAGCGGAAACTTGTTCAATTTCTGATTCGATGGCGATATAAATATTATTGCTTTTATAAAACTACAAATTCCGCTAATAGGTGCTGAAATAGGTTGGTACATTGGTTGCGGCTTATGGACCCAAAATATAGAAGTTTATACGAATTTGATAAATGTGTGATTTTTGCTTCAAATTTTTTTTTAATACAGCTGATGTCAATTCACAAAAAGGTAAAATTGGGAGTTGGATATATGATAAGTAGCTATTGAGACCAGTGTAACCAATCATGGATGAAAATTATATTTCACATATTTATTTGATAAGCTAACTCAAAGTCATAATTTATTTACATTTAATGATATACTAAGTAGGTAATTTTTGTGTATCCAATGTGGTATGCATTATATATTTTTTTATTTAATATTACTCTTTGATGAATAACGACCTAATTAAAAATTAGAAAGACCCATTACAATCGTGGCTCTGAAAGGAATGCTTTCAAAATAATTTTACCTTAGTTTCTTTTTAAAATTTCTATAAAAGGGCCAGCCTATTGGCTGTTGGCCCATGAACGTCGACAGTCGGTATTGTGCGAACTGTGAATGACCTCTTCAGGATAATAATGGGCAAAGGGATGCGCAGGAGCGCGTGCGAGGGGCAACCGGTTTGAATTTAGAACGTTTTTTAAAATGGAGTAGGGTTACCAATTTATCGCAGATGGTGGGTACCGCAGATTGTGAATATTACTGGTTAGTAATGACGCATTGATCAACATTATAGATAATAATGTCTCTTATAGTTACAGTTGCTTTTAAATATATACGTATTTGTTTATTTATTCATTATTAGTTAATTTTAAATTATGTTAATGTATGTTGCTTCAATTCAACTTATGAAAAAAGACTACAGTTGTTTTATTACAAATGATGGCAAAGCGTTAAAGCAATGTCTTTTCTTATAGTAAGCGAAGATAAGATAGAATAGAAAGCAAATGTGTGTAGAAGAATCAATCTCGCTCGTGCGCTAGCTAGATTTACTCGCGATTTGTAGAGCAGATTATAAGCTTTTTCTTACTTTCCATCTCTGCCTAAAGGTTGTTTGGTAGATATTGCTATTGTTATTGCCACGTTGTATTGAATTGTAATACTGTATTTTTGTGTTTTCTTATGTTGTATTTCGTCATCAGCCTATATACGTCCCACTGCTGGGACAGGCCTTCCTCATGGAGAAACACATGAGGAGTATGGGCCGTAACACCACCACGCTGGCACAATGCGGGTTGGTGGGTAGAAATACGACCGGGACCAACGCCCGGTCGTATTTGTGACCTTCGGAAGGCTTAACGTGCCTTCCGAAGCACGGAGGAGCTGGAGATCACAAAGTCTTGGTCACCCATCCACGGCTTGACCATGGCGAAGGTAGCTTTGTTTTCGATCGAAGCCAAAGCGCACTGACCACTACGCCACCGAGCTCCTCATGTTGCAATAAATAATTGTATTTATTCTATGGCGTGCACGCTTGGTGATCGTTTTTGTGACTAAAACCCAGTCAAAGGCAGAAACAGTTTAGTCCATCGACCCACAAAGAAGATTGTAACTAAATATGCTTTTTTCCACGTAAATGCTAAAGCTTGCGCACCCCACGCAAAGCTTTTGTCGGCGCCCGCCCGGTGCGCGCGCGCTAACTCGACAAATGCGTCAAATGAAATAAGCCGTATTTTGTTTCCTTTCCTTTTCACTCGACCTCAGATTTTTGAGGGTTAGAAAAAAATTATTATTGATTTCGGCTTGGGTGCTTGTAGTTATGAAAGGCACACGTGTTCAGTTATGTTGTAAGCTCATGGGCTGTTTTATGTTCAAATAATTATAGTTTAAGTTGATCCAATTGTTTATGTTACATTTATTTACTGAGGAGCTCAGTGGTGTAGTAGTTAGTGCGGTTTGGCTTTCGATATAGAAAACAGAGCTACCTTCACCATGGTCAGGACTTGGAGGGATGACCAAAAACTTTGTGATCTCGAACTCTACGTGCTTCGGAAGCACGTTAAGCCATTAGTGGCGATTGGGCTAGCGTGGTGGTGTTACGGTCCATACTCCTCATATTTCTCCGCGAGGAAGGCTTATGCCCAGCAGTGGGACGTTTATAGGCTGAGCTCTTATTTACTGAGCGTTTGTTAGAATTGATATTAAATACAAAACATTTTAATTTTAAGCACAAGAAATATTTTTGATTGCCTCATAAATAAAGATTTAAGGTACTCATGCGTTCTTTTACAATCACCGTATAGTTCTTGCTTGCTTGTTTACAAGAATCAAAACTCAAAGTCGACAATTTATCAAACCGTGTTATTTTATTCACATATCTTACAATCAGTACATCTGTTTACAATGTACCAAAGACTAACCAGGCGCCTTCATATCCCCCCATTTCAGATTGGGCGAGAGTAAACACGGTTGAGGGAGGGAGGCGCGATAGTACGACGTAAGACTCGAAACCGGTTGGTCGTGCGACTAGTGACGGTTCCCCGAACGCGATGCCGCGTTTGTTTACCGAACTTTTCGGATTCAAACTTCGAATCCCCGAGTGACATTTGCACAAAAAAGGTTACACATGACTTTGTGCTATTTAAAAGACAAATGACGATCGAATTGCGTGACAGTACGAGAAATTCGTGCGTAACAAAGTTCAAGTGATTGTAAATACAATTGTAAACATGTAAATTGTCGATGTTGTAAAAGTTGAGCTTAATTCAGTGGCAGTATGGTGGATGTTGGTGTTAATCAGTGGAATAACACCATAAATGGAAGGAACCAATTTGTGTGTCTCGTGCTTGTGCATTTACTTCTTATTGGACTGAACGGAACGAATGGTAATTACTTTATTTTTAAACTTCTTCGGAGCCTAATGAAATTCTTCCTGGGAACTTATTATCATATTTTGGTACGGAATATGAGAATTGAATTCATTTTTTTACATTAATTATTTGCTGTGCGTTTTTATTAAGACTTTAAATGTTTTGTTAAAGTATAGTCGCTTAATATGGCCACTTTAAGTTAAAAGTTGAAATTTTAGAATCGTATCGAAAATATATTCTTTAATTATTATTGACATATTCAGGACGTTTCTATTTGTGTATCCAATTTATCGTCAACAATTGAAAGCACTTCTTTAATTAGTCCATTACCCTTAGTTTTTTGTTGGTTCAGTTGATAACTAGTAATTAAGCTAACATACTCCCAATTAACAAAATGTGTTCCCGTGCTACCACTTATATGAAACTATAAAGCCTCTTTTCGATGTCTTCCTTAATTGAAGTTGATGTTTTAGGACAGCAGTCGTAATGGGTTTACTAGTCGAATAGTTAATTTAATTCTTAATATGAAGATATAGGTGGCAACTAAAGTGTTAATATAAAATTAGTTTTCTTACATCAAATTCCAGACCAAAATTTTTATTTTGTAATAGAATATTTATGCTTAATCAGTAGGTGATATACCTAGCTTTTTCGTAATAATCACGATTACGTGTTATTATACGAGTCACGAGTTAGTATACGTTCTTGTATAAAACGTATACATGAAAATGTAATAATCTCAAATGGATACGTAACCATTATTAGTACCACAGAAATAAAAGCAATTGACGTATTATTAACTCACTTAGTATGATAATATTTGAAAGTCGTGTATTGTATAAGTGTGCACTTATATACTTAATAAGATTTAAATTGCAAACAACCAAACATACAACGTCATGTCTAGTTTCTGGAAACCCGATGGGCGTGTCTTTATGTTTCTACATGCAAAGTCGTTTTTATTTATACGTAAATACTAAAATTTTTACCAGTGTGACTGATTTGTCAAGAAATTCTTTTAATATTTTATAAATCCTTTAAAAATAAATAAAAATTACTTAAAGTAAGTATCAGTTAATTTATTCCGCCTACAGCGCTTGCGTACAAAGACAACATGTCAAGATAACACCATTGTGCGGCCACTCTGATAGCGAGAGATGCATTAATAAAGGCTACTGTAGACCGTAGTCCTTAAAAAAACAAAATGTGTCCCGTAGATACTGGCCGGCTTATCAAAATTTATAATTAATTTATCGCAGAATGGATTACCCCTTTTGTACAAGTCAGTATTATAAAAATACGGATTATAAAATTTGTTACGATTTATGCAGCTGGACATGACGATTATTTTATATTTATTTTAAGTAATTTGTCATATTTTATAGTTATTTTATAAATTTTTAAAACAATAATAAAAAGCAGAATAAATATTGTTCGATGTCATAATTAATGATGTGTTCATGGGTATTGCCATATAAATCTAAAAAAGGTAGCAATTAGGAGTAGTATTTTTTATTTATGATTTATATTACGCATTGACTTATTATTTGGCTTAAAAATTCAAAGGAAATAAATAATCTAATTTACTTCATTATTAATGATAATTACCAACATCGACGTAAAGCTGCCAAGCCGTAAGCTGAAAAAATGTTTAAAGCATTCAGTTTTAAAATTATTTTAGTTTTGTTAATACAATATTCAGAACTGAAAATTACATTTTATCTCATAAAAATATGTATTTTCATCCTTCTAATGCGAGTAGCATGAATTTCCAAGTTCAAAAAATATATAAAAAAATTTAAACTATATCCTTAATAAAGTGGTGTGGTGAAAAATGATCAGTAAAAAGCAGTCAACGAACAATTTTTATTCCTATCTCAGAAATTTGAAGCATTTATTCAGCCAAAAGATAACTGTAACAACGTATCCCGTGTCATGTCATGATTGCTTTGATTGTCAGTTTTTTGCTTGTCCATGTTTTATTAATCTAAATGTACCGATCAATTTGTGGTACATAATTATTTGTGTGCACTGTATTTACCAATTTATCAGTGACAGAGACATGCACAAGTAGAAGGGGAGGAATAAAAAATAAACAATAAATGTCAAACACAAGCTCAGGAGGGGTTCCTTATCTGGAGTATATTTGACGAGAAAATATTTGTTCATATTTCAAGGCCATTTTTTTCCATTGTGATCCTGAATTGAATTGCGTAAGGAAACAAACAGTTATTTACCTATCTCTACTTTAATTTTCTGAGTGCTCTAACTGGCTTTACATTTGTAGACCTAATCTCCTTTGATCTTTCGTGGTATCAAATAAAATAGAAACGGTTCAGTGGTTTCAATCAAGGGTAGGTACTATTTTGTTTCCAAACTCTTTATTTTTATCGTCGATATAATACATTTATTAAATAGTTAATGAAATACTGCACTTAGGTGCATAAAACATTTTCTTATTTATGTTTGTATTTGAAAATCTATAGTATTTTTCTGGCTTCCTTCCCCAGACTTCTAATCAACTTGTTTTTATTCATGTAAATAGATTTTAAGATCAGAAAACGTCTGTCGTATATCAATTAAAATTAAAATACGATACTACTTATAATCAAACATATAATCACGTCTGTTAGCTGTTATCCCTAAAGCGGTAGGCAATGGTGTTGAAATGTGCACAATCTTTTAAATAATTTATGTAGTTCACTACTCTTAAAGCTAAATGAAAAGATAAACGCTTGATAGGAACTGTTGCTAAATACGAAGTTATTTAAAATGTGTTTTTTTTATTTAGACATTTTCTAAATTTTAGTTCCTACATAACTAAGAATTTTCATACCATGCCCTGGTAAAATAATTTATCTTCTTCATAAGATTCATTATTCTAAGATTATAATCAATATTTCAAAACGCCTCGGGTAAATATGACCCAGCGTCATTGACGCCGGGTTAAAAGCTTCTTCAGTTGAATTAAATGAAGATTAACACACAAAATTATGCGATTTCGATAAGTATAAATAAGTAAAAATTTTGCTACAAAAATATTCTTGCTCTTGAAAACTATACGTTCTAAAGCAATAGCATCTTTTTGCATATTCATTTGATAGCACGACTGCGCGCTTGAGCCACAGGAATAAAACGAAATTGAAGATGACGTTTCAACTTTAAGATATGGAACTCTAATAAATCGGAATTATTACAATATGCCGCTTGTCGTATTATCTGAATGTTGATCTAAACGCGCCGGGACGGGACAAATGTATGCTTATAAAGAGAAGAGTTTCTTTTTCGATTTTTCATTGACTTTATTAAATGTGTCTGGCCTGATCTGTAAGTAGGCGTAATACTTGATGTTGTACTACAATACAATAATATTGGTTTTTTGAATGTATGTCCGTCTATAACTTTTTATTATTACTGTAAACTTTTTGGTGTTCGATAACTCTTTTCTTCTTTTTCGATATTTCTTTAGATAAATGTGATTTGAGTTTTTGTGTCATATGTAGATTTAGACTGTCATATATTTGGATCAGGTATTTATCACTGAAAAAGTAAAACTCCCAGTTTTTATATTCCGAAATTATTGGAAACAGATATGGTTGGATACAGAAATGATTGGAAGAATACATATTTTTTTGTATTCTGTCCTATTTAACTGTGTTTTAAACGAATTCTTTTAAACACTTTATGTATTCATTAAAGGCTTCGTTCTGGCATTAAAGAACTGAAACATGACAAGTCATTGAATATTAGAATGTTAGCCGAGGAACTAAATTTAGACAGACAGGTAGAAATTACCTACCCAAGACTTGGTAACAAACGTACGATTGACGTTTCTGGGGTAAAAAGCAATTTGTATGTAACTCAGTTGGAGTTGAAGACGTGTGTATATTGTAATTAAACTGACACTGCAATAGCTACGCTTCTCAAGAAGACCTGAATATTTAGCTAAATATGTGTTTTATGCTTAAAGGATCTACATACATTGTATACTACACTTGCTTGTAAAATGACAGGGCTCTTTTGTTTTCCAGTTTTAGAGAACTTAAGTTTTAAAGTAACATGACTGACATTTACAAACACATTATCATCACATTTTTACCGTACCTAAGTTTAAAGGTAAAAAGTTAAAAATATTATTGAGTTATTGTCCTTTTTGTAGGAAGTAGAATCGAAAATCTTAAAATTATTTTACACATGTAAATAAAAATAAAATGAACAGATTTTTAAAGATTGTGAAAATTTTATTGAATTTGTTTTAACACTTACATTTCAGTGAACAATATTTTTCTAATACTCTTGACATACATTCTATTTACATCATTTTTCACTCTCAGCTAATACCCAAAACGCTAAAACGCAATATATTTTTGTGATATTTTTTCGTTTATTTAATTCTTTATTTGTTTATTTAGTATATTTAATTCATTATTTATTCCAATATAAACTGGTTCCCTAACAAACTTGTAAGAATTGCTTCTTTTTACATTCCTAAAGGACCACAGTGTTTGCCATCATGTAACATAAAATTTTAAGTCACAGCATATTTCATGTCTGATAACATAGGTACATTCCATCTCGCCTTTATTTCTTAAGGGGTAGGCAGAAGCGTCAACTCCCTCATCTCGACCTAAATAAAAAATAAATTTTACAGCTCAAAACCGAGCCCCACGCATCAAGGAACACCCTTCGAATACAGTGTCAGGTCGCAGTGAACCCGCGACCTTGCGGTGCGTGGTCGAAGGTAGACCCAAACCGAGTGTGCAATGGTTCAAAGACGGATCGCTTTTACCTCCCGCCGAAGACGGCCACAGGGTTCTATTGGAGGATGGATTGCTGTTTTTGAGGTAAGCTATCCAAAACTTGACAATCGAAAAGTTATACATAGTGTTTTAGAAAAAGGAGCTTGGGATGTCATGAAAAAATTATGAAATAAAGAGAAGTGCATTTTGATGTCTTTTTGTCAAAATTATTCAAAATTCTTTCTTCTGAAATGTCTCACAAACCTCAGAGTAATGTTAGTTTATTTGTGCTGGAATAACTTCTGAGTAACGCATGTCCATTGTTTTTCCACTAACCTTAAAAGTTATGTTAACAATCTGTGAATGTAAAATATAGGAGCTAAATATAGTACAAACCCTGGTTTATTTAATGCAAATCTCTTCTTTGTTCGAAACTGGAACATTTTTCACCTTCATTCTTATAAAGCAATACTATAGAGCCGATACTTTTCCTCGCAGGGTAAATCGAGGTAAAAAAGAAAGCGATGAAGGTGTTTATTGGTGCGTGGCACGAAATGTTGCAGGAGAGGCAGTTAGTCACAATGCCTCCTTAAATGTTGCTAGTGAGTATCAAGGTTTTCGCCAAGCATCACATAACTTTGAACTTATATATTATTACGTATCTTAAATTTATTTATTTTTTTAGTGCTTCGAGATGATTTTAGGGTAGAACCTACAGATGTAGTTGTGGCAGCTGGTGAACCCGCCATTTTAGGGTGTTCACCACCTCGCGGTGTTCCAGAACCATCCGTTCATTGGCTTAAAGATGGACAACCTTATGATGTAGAAGTAAATGGCAGGTAGGTTTCAACTTCAGCAAATTAATTTATACAATGTATACAGATTTAAAGAATAATACGTTTTATATTTTTGTTGATTTTAGGGTAACAATAACAGATACAGGAAACTTAAAAATTCTAGAAACATTACCAACAGACAGCGGCTTATTTCGATGCGTAGCATCAAATATTGCAGGCGAGAGACAATCAACAGCCGCAGGATTAATTATATTAAGACGACCGCATTTCGTCGTTAAACCTAGTAACATTACAGCATTAATTGGTCAAACCGTTGAATTTAACTGTCAGGTATTTGTATATCTTTGTTTCAACGATGCTTACATAAATATTACGAGGGCGGCTCTTATCTATGTTTGTGTTATTTTAGAGTTACGATACCAATGTAAAAATAACTTGGGTCAAAGAGGATGGTTCGTTGCCATCGCACGCTACAATTATTCGAGGACTATTGCGATTGGAGCACGTGTCGGCGGCAGATGCAGGCATTTATTCTTGCCGAGCTGATAGCCAAACTGGATCAAGCATCACCAGCGCATCTCTCACAGTATACTGTAAGTTTCTCTTCCAGCCTGACCAATTTTATTACATTCATAACTCTTGTTTATTTTAACACAGCCATCTGTTTTAGCTTTACCACACTTCACGCAGATACCGTCGAATTTGACCGCATGGGAGAGCGATGTGGTATCGATTCCTTGTGAAGCGAAAGGGTTGCCTACGCCGACAACATTTTGGATCTTAGAAGGAAATCAGGATTCCCTGCTTTTCCCAGAATGTATGAAAAGCAATTCGAGTTTGTTGTACTTAGATGGAGCTAAGCCCGAGCACAGCGGGCGAGTAATTTGCACCGCGGTTAATGCGGCCGGCAGTATTATGCAAGAGGCTTATCTTACTATTCTTAAGAAGGGGAATAATGAATTAAAGGAACCCTCCTTGAATCAAGACTTAACTGTTTTGTATGAGAGAGAAGAACTTATGACTCAATACGAACTTGTTCAAGCGCGAAAATACTTACAGCAGAATGTTTTAGTTATGCGAAGGGTGGAAGCATTATCTCCTACTTCTCTAAAAGTTGTATGGGACGTATGTATATGTTTATAGCGTAAATTTAATGTGAAGTGCATGTCTAGAAAAGTTATGAATAAAATTAATATCAAAGAAACGTTTCAGGTTTTGACGGACTACAACGAATATTTAGAAGGAGTAAAAATTTGGTACAATGGAACCACTTTAAACTGGCGATTTGCTGTTAACGAAGAAAGTGCTGTGCTTAATTCTTCTCATACTGGAGCTACTCTATGTTCGAATGGCTCACTAATGAATGTGGATAATACTGGATCGTCTAGTTTCATTCTATCTGGACTAATGGCTTATACTCAGTATGATATTTTCCTGATGCCCTTTTACAAAATGTTGCTTGGAAAACCATCAAACTTGATGACGGGTTACACAAAAGAAGATGGTAAGTCATTGTACGAAAGAGTTCAGCATTAAGATTTAAATTTAAGGTTATTTACGATTGGTAATTATTTTAGTACCTACGGCGCCACCCCAGAGTGTGACAGCGGGGGTAATTAATGCAACTTCAGCATGGATCCGATGGGAACCACCACCTGTGAATACTTGGAATGGGGAAATCACGGGTTATTTGGTAAGTATTTTGAAAATTATGTTATTATCTGTTTTAAATTGAAGCGGTGGTTGACGTCAAGATGTTAATAATTTAGCTTTCAAATTAAATGAAAGGGACAGTTCTGGACCAGTAGTTTTATATATGTGAATATAAATATATCGTCGGGGATAGTGCAAATCCGCGTAACTAGCATTGGATTATTCCGCGTATCTGACAAATTTAGCCAATTTGATTTTTCGCGACCAATCCACGCAAAATAAGCAACTTATTACGTGTTAACCTTTCCCTGTTAAACTTCATTTATTGCAGATACGCGGACTTGCACTATCCCCGACGATATGTAAAAATGTTATGTTTTCATTACGTAGGTACTTATTTTTTATAAAAACTTTATCATGTTCAACGATAATTAGCAAGGTAATAGAAAGTGACAGAGATGGATGTACCGAGAAGTGTCCGTGGTAAATCTTGAAAATAGATCAAATGTTAATGTGTTGTGTATGCCATCGCCTGGTGGCAATTGGCCAAATGCAGTGGACGAGATTCTTCCTGATTGCTTTACGTTGTTTTATTACTGAAATTCGACACTGCTAATAGTGGGAATTGGAGTCAGGTCTTTAGATTGACATTTTATGACTAAGAGATAATAATCGAACCGCCTGTATTGACGTTACATTGTTGCAATGAAGCACAGGTATTAAGGTTCCTAAATGGTAATAAATGTTAGAGTTTATTCATTTTCTGACGAAACGTGGGCGGTACAAAATTTTTATGTTTAGGGTTTAATTTTTTTTATTTTATATTTTCTTGCGGAAGATACAAAAACCGTATTTATTTTTATATATTTTTAAATACTTAAGTAAAATACCGTAGCATAGTACCATAGTCAATCCTTATGTAGTTGTACCGTCATAAGCTCGTAAGACCATAACGACATTTTAAGTCATAATTTAAGCACTTTATGCCATTTATTCTAGCGTGATTTCATGTTACAAATCTATAGAACTTTGACCGTTTTGAATAGAGTCTAACTTGTTAAGCAGCAGTGGTGGCGATAGGATAGTGGGTCAAATGTCCCTGGGCCGCTACGCGGGCCGCTGCCGCTAGCTCACTGCGCGCTGACGGCCGGTGCTGTACCGGACCTAGATTACACAAAACTTTTATAGTTTTGTGTAGTCTAGTCTGACTCAGGGACCGGAAACCGGTTAAAATTTCAAACAGGTTAAGGTCATTGACCCCAAACCGAATTGATTGCGGTACTGGTTACCGATATTTAAACCGGTTAATCAGAGAAACTGGTTTCATACAAATTCTGATTCCGTCGACCAAAATTAACCGGTTAATTTGAGTTCAATAAAACGCCGTCTTTGTATCCAAACTTATACTACAAAGCTGTTGCTACTAATCTAACTAAAGAACACTTATGGGCACATTTTCTACCTAACTGTGTAGGTTTTCAGAAAAAGCTAACCTATTGCAAGAAAGAGATCGAGTATTGCATGACTGGCACGCGCGGCGGCGCGGCTGCCGGCGGAGACGCTTTAGCATTAACCGGTTTTTTGAGGTTTTAATATCGGTTTGCGCATATTGAATAATTCCGTTCTTCATTTAAACCGGTAAACAAAATTATTTCGGTAATTATTTTAACCGGTTAGTCAATTATCGGAATTCTAACGGTTTAATGAACAGTAATAACCGCTATTTTAAAACGGGGCCCGGTCCCCGGTCTGACTTGCTGAACATACTCGTAGATGTTTGTAAAAAAGAAATATCATAAGAAATGATATGGTATTTCATTTTGGAATAACATGTTATTAATATTTACAAATTTTTTAGATTGAAATCCGTCTGAGCAGCAGCGGTGGTGGTAGGGTAGTGGGTCAAATGTCGCTAGGCCCCCGTACGCGGGCCGCTGCGGCTAGTTCGCTGCGCGCAGGCGGCCGGTACAGCGCGCGCGCAGCAGCCGTCACTATTGAAGGACACGGGCCTTTCAGCACGCCAGTACAAATACACATGTTGCCTACTCAGTCGCAGCGACATTATGTGCAGTAAGTTTAGATGATATGTTTACGTATTTATGTGTGGGCGCTAGTAAAGTATCAAAATTTAGACACCAAGTGCCAAATGTTCTATCATTAATTTTACATAGCTTTCTTTCTATTACATATTTTATAAATAAATACATTTATGGCAATAATTTTAATTTCGTTAAGAATACAAATTATGTAAGTAACAAGTGAATTATAATGATTATATTTTTAGGACGGAACCACCAAATGATTCAAACATATCACATATATTTCAAGAGACGTGGCTCCTCGCACTTGGGCTTACATTGTTCTCCGTGATCGTTATTGGGTTATTCAGCATTTATTACATAAAGCGGCGAAATGGGACCCAAAGAAAGAAATCTGCTGGTGAGTAGTATAGATCTCATAATGACACTTAATGACGTAGCAATTTTGTAAAACAATAATTATGAGGTATGATGTTGCTTTGTTGGTGTCCAGATCGCTTTATTCGAATCACATAATATAATTATGATATCCAATAATGTAATAAATTTACGATATCCGAAATTCACTGGAATAACTATTTTTTTCTAGATAAAACAATTGCGAAGATAGCACTTAACATCTGCCAAACTGTATAACAGTCTGTTGGTTGTTGTGTAAAATTTTAATCCCCATCGTAATAAACATGTACATTGTACATTATTGTGGGTGCACTGCATGTATAAATTAAGCAGCAAGACATATTCTGCCCTTATGTATACTATGTCCCGTGTTGGTCCGGGCCACAAAAAGAATGTACCAACTGCTTTGCCTTGCATGTCGTAAAAGGCGACTAGGGGTGTATTGGGTACTGGGTCTGTGATTGTGTAGGCAATGAGCTAGCCCAATTTTTGTATGGCTAAATGTAAAGGTCTTAAGGAAGATAGTACTCCTTGGACTCTGTCTACCCCTACGGGGATTACAGGCATGATTTTATGTATGTATGTATAACTAAGGTGTCTGACTAAGGTTTGGCCTATAAACTAGATACTCAATTCCCGGGAGCAAGACACAATACTCAAATCCCAAAAAAAAAATGGCATTCCGGAATGCCGTCTGCGACTTGAAGGGTAACACACAGAATTTAAGTTATAAAAAAATAGACATACATTTAAGTATATTTGATTATTTGAGTACAATTGTAGGTCAGTCTATCGTGACAGCCCAGCAGTGTTTGTTGAACAAAGATACGATATGGCTGAGGGACCGGCCCGTGTTCGCTGCCAATGATCCGTCGAGAGACCTCAGCAGTTGTCAGCAAAGTCTATTACATGGTAAGTTACTTAGAAGAAGTTATTGACTTTTGGAAAATTGTCTGACTAAGGTTTGCCTTTCATTACTTTGTTATTGCTTTCATGTCTGCCTTAAATAACTACTATTTGTATTTTTACGTTGAGATGTAAATAATTAAAAAAAAAGTGTTTAAAATTTTTTGTTATTTATTTTCAAGGAAAACAAGAAAAATTGTTTTCTCTTAAATACATAAAAAATTATGGAGGTAACAATTCCACAGAAGTTTCCACATACGTAGATAAATGATAATTAAATGTAATATTGTATACATTGAAAAATATCGTTCAAATAGGTAGTAGGTACAAATGATCCCCACAAAAGAGATAATTATGAAGATGTGAAGCTCTTTATTCATTACAGGAGGACAATCAACCAGTATTCTCAGCGTTGAGCCGGAATACAGCTTGCCCCAAAACTCAATCCAAGGATTAGATGTATCAAGCGTTGATAGAATGAGACGAGTTCCGCCGGAGCCATACGCGTCCAGCGCTATTTACACCGAGCTCAATTTCAAGGTACGTATCTATGCTATGATAAGATGTATGAGAAATTTGTTGTTTACTCTAGATAAGATTACCTGTGATTGCGAACGACTCAAAAATTCTCATGTACTTAAAAATATAGTTTTTCATTTAGGACGAAATGGGAGACACGAGGAATTGTCCAGAGCGGCGGTCACATAACAACAGCATTGTTCGATCGTGCAACGGAAGCATTCAGTACTCGAATGGCGAGTGCTCAACGTGCTGTCATAGCACATCTAGCAGATCGATCAAGGATTACCGAGAACCGAGACACGAGGTTCACAACGAGATTAATGTTTTAGAGGATGACTGTGCGTCTTGTCACACGAACAGATCCGGATCGAGAAGTCGACAGGACAAAAGTAAAGTGAGCCCCGCGAATGATTTAGAGTATGACTATCCGCAGTGGCACTGGCTAGGCAGAGAGAACAGTTTCAAAATCCCCATTCAGACGAGCAGACATTCGAATGTAGCGAGGTCCGAGCAAGGCTGTCAAATAAATCTATGTGATATACTGCCGCCGCCCCCATATGAGGTAAATTGAAGTGGCTTTAAAAATCACGGCTGTTGTTCTGTATGAAACTTTAAGAGTAACCCATAATTGCTTTTTGCAGAGTCCTGAAAATAAAAACAAATGAGGCGGAACGTCTTCATTTTAAAACGTAAACCACGAAGCAATAAATTGATTAAGTAATAGTCAAATAGATGTTATATTAGGTTGGGGAAAAAGTCTTTTCGCATTATAGTATGTATAAACTTGTAATAAAATCTCTTTGGCTATACTATTTGTATCTGGCTGGTTTTGGTATCATTGAAAGTTTAAATTTACAGAACATAATTCCAAATTCAAATTAGGAAAATGTGTGATTTTCATTTGTTTTTCGTACCGCCAAGATGAGTGAATCTAATGAAGAAATTCGATACATTTTAAAATTTTACTACAAAAAAGGTAAAAATGCAACGCAAGCCGCGAAAAAAATTTGCGATGTTTATGGACCTAGTGCAGTGTCTGTGAGAGTAGCACAAATTTGGTTTAAGCGTTTTCAATCCGGAAATTTTGATGTCAAAGATGCACGTCGCTCTGGTCGCCCTATTACAGATAAAATGGATGCCATTTTTGAAAAAGTGGAGCAAGATCGGCATGTCAGTAGTTACGACGTAGCTGAAGAACTGGGAATTGACCACAAAACAGTTTTGGCGCATTTGAAAAAAACTGGGTACACAAAAAAGCTCGACATTTGGGTACCTTACGAGCTCACTGAAAGAAACCTAATGAACCGTGTACTCATTTGTGATTCTTTATTACGACCTAATGAAACCGAACCATTTTTGAAGAAGCTGATAACTGGTGATGAAAAGTGGATCACGTACGACAAGAACGTGCGAAAAAGGTCGTGGTCAAAGGCCGGTCAGGCTTCACAGACTGTGGCGAAACCCGGGTTAACTCGCAACAAGGTGATGCTGTGTGTGTGGTGGGATTGGAAGGGCATTATTCATTATGAGCTATTACCACCAGGCAGGACCATCGATTCTGAACTCTACTGCGAACAACTGATGAGATTAAAGCAAGAAGTTGAGAAAAAGCGGCCGGAATTAATCAACAGAAGGGGTGTGGTTTTTCATCATGATAACGCTAGACCTCACACATCTTTAGCCACTCAGCAAAAATTAAAAGAGTTTGGCTGGGAGGTGTTAATGCATCCGCCGTATAGTCCTGACCTTGCACCTTCAGATTTCCACCTGTTTCGGTCTCTTCAGAATTCTTTAGGCAGTGTCAGGTTAACATCACGAGAGGACTGCCAAAACCACTTGTCGCGGTATTTTGACCAGAAGTCCCAAAATTTCTATAGCAATGGGATCATGATCCTACCTACAAGATGGCAAAATGTTATCGAACAAAATGGTACCTACATACTTTAGTTAAATGTAAATAAACTTTATTAAAAAATGTTTTGAATTTTCTTAAAAAATGCGAAGAAACTTTTTCCCCAACCTATTATGTAAAATTTTATTTGGTGTAGTTTCAAAAGTCACGCAAACGAGTATTTCAATTTCTATTCTGTAGATATTGTAATGGTATCCAAGTAATGTAATCGTCGTAGAATGCAGTTGTAGTGCTTGTAATACGTAGGAACTGATCTTTTGATATTCGTAACTTATTCCTATTAATATTCTAGTCACGCCGTATAAGACTAGTTGTACCTTTTGATAAACACATTATTTGAGAGATCCCCTGTATTTATAAATTTTGTATACCACTCAACGAAGGTTGTCTACTTGACTCAAACGTAGTTTTAACAGCTCTGCATTTCACTGCCATAATTATTATGTTTAGAATTACTTGATTAGTTGTATAAACTTTGACTGTGATATTTATATTAAATTTGTGTATTAGAAATTAATCTATTTCTAGTTTCAATTATTATTATTTCAAAGAAAGTTTCTGTATTGTGAAATAATTGTATCCTCTATAGAAATTTTACTTATTTTAAACCTGAAAATTTATATAAAGAGCTGAAATTATTTGACAAACAATAAACTTTCTTTGGACTAATAGCAGATATGATACAATAGTAATAAGAATCTGCAATATTTCATCAACTTTTTTATCTCGAAACACGAAATCTTCGCGAAGCCTTTGTATTTATATTTTGAGACCCTATTATGTAACATCAGTAAGACCCCGAAGTATAGAAAATTTATAAAGTAATGAAGTTTTATTCTTTCCCCAGCTGCCTTCGACCACATTAGATATTCAAAGAAGTAGTTAAGTTATTCAAGAAACTGAACTAAAAGGTTCACAAAGTTTCTTTTTTATCGGACACATTAAAAATGCACGGTCTTTTACTACTATCTACGTAGTTTGATTCAGAAAGAGATTAAATTATGGCTTTGTTTTTTCTTCGAAATAAGTTACTCCTTTAATAGTTGCTGTACTTTTTAAACATGTTCATTATACACGTTTCTATAATATTATTTACGTTAATAACGAGAACTAGGAAAATATCTTACTCGTATTAAGAAATAAATCTTTGATTCTGATAAAAAACAGTCAAAAATTGACTCAGTATACATGAACAATGAGGCCTCTGTCCAGAAGAAGACTATGTGAGTGATGATGTTTATGACACAAACAAAAAACTACGACAGCAAAGCGATATAGTTTCAACAAGTCATATATCATTAGGTATAACTCACAGTGTAATCAGGTCACCAAGGCACGAAGACAACAAATAACTGTTCACCACTCATCCGGTCTCATTATAATGGGCATTGCTTGTTTTTGGGATTTAAAATATCTAGTTTAATAATAAGCTTAGATACCACCAACAATGTACCTAGATATTCGATCTAAAGTGCTTAGTTTTGCATCAATATGACTTTATTTTGCCATTAAAATTTTGAAAGCTGATATAAATAATAGTCTCGTTTATAACGAAGCACGCCATTACTATGGACTTACACAGCTTTGTGTCGTCGTTATCTCAATAAGTTGCACTTAACCAATACTGTTAACTACAAAAGGCTTTATTACGCCAATACAACTCCGTAATATACACTTAACTCAGAATTATTCAGTGGCTTGTTCTACTAACGACTTGGCTAACGATGTTAGAACATTAATGTTTTCAATAGATACATAAAATACGATCGATGCTCAATGTACAAAATTCAATTTATGGACATATCTCATATCTGTGTTTGCAATTGGGAAACATTTGTCCAGCTAAATGTATTCAACCCTATAAAAGGGCTAAAATAAAACTATATCAGCTTAATTAAAATAGCAGACTAAAGAAAAACTTTGAAATAAACGAAACTATTCATCAACATAATTTATTGCCGGATTTGGGAAGAACAAAATGAGAAATCTTATTTTTCTAGCAGTATACGGGTTAAGAGCATTTAGCTATAAATCGTGAAGCCCAATTTATTCCTGTCTTGCTTACGTATCGGTCACATTTACAGCCACCTTTTCTGTAAGAAAATGAGGTTTTCTCTATCAGCGAGATTTGGATACGAACAAAGGACCATTGGATTCAAATTACCTCTCGCACCATTTGTGGGAAATTCTATGCAAGCTTCGGCGATCTCTTCTAATTATCCTCACTTTAAATAGTATTGGGTTGCTGTAAGGCTGTGAGAGTTACATAATGCACTTGAGTCTGCTTTGGTGCGTTACCGTAAAAGTCACACAATACCAGTAGCTATTTTAATACATAAATCCATTGGATACTGATATTACAAAAAAACAATAGACCAAATTATTTTAATTCGAGATTCTGAGCTAATTACGTACTAAGTATACAACTTTTAGCACTAAATATCTCATAATAAGGCACGATATTAAACAAGGGATTAATTAAAATATTTGGTGCCAAGTAAACACCGCAATGAAATAACAATTTCCAGTGTTGGCACCAAGCCAATTCATTATGAGATTCCTAAAGCTTCAACACTTTAATTTAATAAATTGCCTACCTTTTATGCGGTATCCGCAGACATATGTGGGTAAAAATACGAAAGGAAACGAATCAGTTTTTGTTTAGTTGAACGAGAATAGCTTTTAGTGTCAACGAATAGTATAAACTTATGGCAAAGTGGGTATAGAACAACGCCTATTACAGCTTACAAATAATTCAAGCAACTTTGTTGTTTGGCGTCGGAAGGCTCGCTAAAAAAGTCATACAATAAGCCGAGTTTCTTAAAGCGTTTCTTCTCCATACTATTTCTAGTAAATAGTAAACGCGTAGGTGAGTTTTATTTATTTATGTATTTACTGATGCCCGTAAAGTCTTCGGTATTCAGAGAATTGGACAAATGCAAGTCTGAGCGGATATTGTCTAATATTGCGTAATACAAAATTCAATGATGAGAAAGAGATAGAATTGAAAATGTTTTATTCGGTATACCTTTAAAAAAGGTAATAACTGGTTATCTCTAAACAAAGCTCAAATTAATAAATTTCTGTTTGTGTTGTGAGAGGCTGATAGTTACAGCGCAGGCTCTTAAATAACATATCATAACGCCTCTTTCCCCAAAGGGGTAGGCAGAGGTGTTATGCACCCACATTTCGCCAAATATGTTAAGTTTCCATGTAACAGGTGGCAAACCTATTGCCATACACCGGGCACATAATTCGGCAAGCGATATTCACAATGAACGGTACCTACATAAATTTTATTCAAACTCAGTGGTACAGGCGGTGGGATCGAACCCGCGTTTCCCGCGGCTTCTAGTAGTAGTGTCCCGTCCGCCCCAACTCGGCTACCGCTGCCCTAACTTAATATATGATTTACATAAAATTTCTAAATAACATATGTTTTAGAACTCAAAACACATCAAAATTATATATTTACCAACTTACTAATACTGATGACGCACGCCACTGTTAATAAAAAGAAACATAAACTGTTTATTCAGATACTAAAAGTAGTGTTATATTTATGAGTGTCAAATTAAAGTACATTTATGAGAAAAGTGCGACTGTTGTTTTATGATGGTGCCTCACACGTGTGGTCATAATAAAATGGCCATAATTTTTGATGTTTCATCAGAAAGAACGGTGTCATTTCAAATTAATAATGTTGATAATAAATGTATTCATTTTATTACGTATTCTAGCTTCTGGTATATTGGCCTCCCAACTGTCTCATCGTATAAAGATTATTCCCGTTATTAAGGTCACCGTAGAGATACATAAGGAAATATTGGGTCCTTACCTATGAAATTGGTGTTTTTATTATGTCTTAGTATTTTGTCTGTAACTATTAAGATTCAGAGTATTCCTAAAAAATTGTACCTCGTCTAAAAAAAGAATATATTTTTGAGCTCTTATGATTTGTTTTGATAATTTGTTGTAAGTTTAATTCTGTTAAAATTGGTCACGGAGACAACTCTTTTTAAGTGCCTCCCGAATACATCATTTTATTTGCATTCACTTAAAAACGATAAATAATGTTTATGAAGTGTGATATTACACATATTACAAAAGCTTGTCTAATGATACATGCCAAATATTATTATCTCTGGATTTGTCGTTGTAAAGAAAACTGATAAAATGTTAGTATGGAAAATGCAGAATTCCCCAAAATCTCCATACAAAACACCAATTTCATAGGTAAGGACCTAATATAAGCTGTTGATCTTAACATATACGTGGGATGTAAACTTACCTCCGGGAATAAGGGCAGAGTTAATTTGGTATTATAATTCATGTTAATGTACGGGTACAGGTCTATTTTCATAGTAAAAGCATTTATCAAGGGATACTGATCGTAAGTAAGCCCAAATGCAAATATTCCTGATCCAGATACTCTCCTACAATCCCAAATTTCCTTTAAATATTTATAATCTGTCCGAATAAATGTTTTGGGTTGTATATTTTATACAGCTTGAGTGAACTTTGTTATAATGGAAATGATTCTTTTATATTGGGTGACCTAAATATCGCTAATGAGTAAGTCGGGCTTTGAATGTGGTATTCAGTGAAGGATTATGAGGGTCAGACTCATGTAGGTACCTAACAAAGAAATTATTGTTTTTTTTTAATTTGTGAATTAACTGTGTCGTTTTTACGAAAATATTTATTTTAATATAAGCCAATAAAATATATGCCATAATATACCTACATTAGATACTGATTGAAAAAAAAAAAAAAAAAAAAAAAATGAAAAAAAAAATGAAAAATGTCAAAAGTATTTAAACTTTTGACATTTTCATGGCTTGCCATTCGTAACTAAAACTAGTGAAAGGAAAACAAAATAACATTTGAAAATGTAATTTGATATATCTGAATGTGTTTAAGTCAGTTACTCCAGGCATTGCAACTGCACTAATCCATTAGCCTTACATGAAAAGTTAATAAACGTGCCAATAAAAGCGTACAAATACTAATAAAGCACTCTCCCTATCCAAGGGTGCTATTTGGACAGCTACTAGGAATGACTTGTGTGTAAAAAAAAATAGGAAAATATATTTTTTAAATTCAAGAAAATAACATATATTGCATTACTACCTAAGGCGCGAAAGTGAATTTTTGGTACCCAACTGGTACCCGTAAAAGGAGCATATTTTGATAATATGTTAATGAATTTTACACCTACAAGTTTTTTTTTGTGATAATAAAACGGACCTCGCTATTAAAATGTTGATTAGCATAATAATACAGTGCCAGTGCAAGAGTAATACAATTTTGAACTCTATAGAAACCAGAGAACTCCAAATTCTCGGCACTAGCAGACTTTATCGTGATTTAACTCAGTTAATGTATCCAGAACGAGGAATCGTGGTTAAAATTTAATTGTTCTTGACGCCGAGACATAAATCTTGGGAAAATCCAGGCGGAAGCAATTTACATAACGCCTCATTCCTGACTTTACCTTCCATGGTTGCCTAGTTAGAAGATATGCTGGTAACTCAATGAGCTGGTTGCATAATTATTCAATACAGAACCTAGTGCAGTAGTTCCAAATACTCATTGGCTTTCAAATGCCATTGCTTGTGTCGAATTTTAATAAATTTATGTTTTATTTGTATTTTGCATTTTAAAACCTATTTTTTTATATTTATGCTGACATAGAATGGATTGCCAATAAAATATATAATTATTTATCTATTAAAGTATCAGTTACGGTTTTAGAAACGTTCAATTCTTCACTGTAACACCGACAATCACTGTAATTAATGGAGGATTCCGTTTTACGCTTTCATTTTTTAAACGTCTTCTTCTTCACGGGTCAGTAATTAAGTTTTGTTCGTCCATTGACAGAATAAAAGGACAAAGTCTGGTTTGAACCGAAACAATGCAATCTTGCGTAACATTGAAGACAAAGGTGTAGCGGAGTGTGAAGCCTGGCCGAAGGTCGCAATTAGAAGAGCCGTTTAATTACGAAATTCACGGTAACCATCAGGTTTCACCTCCCCTTGTCTTTCACAGGATTCATGATAGGGAGCGGACCCCGTGCGTGGGAGAACGTAGCGATATTGTTGCTTTAACAATAGTTTATTTAAGAACCAAAATTTTATTGAATATTGGTACACATTATTTCAGAGAATAACTTAAATGAAAACTTATATATTAATTATAAATTATAATTATAAATAAATTTTAAATATCCTCAGACATTCACACCTATCAACTAGTCCCATTTTAAGCAACTAAATGCTGCTTGTGTTACAGATACTAGATGACGGATAAATATATTTAATAGATAAATACACATAAATATTCAGAATCTCCATAATATTATACATATATAATGAACACCCAAGACTGGAGAACAAATGTCTGAAAATTCATCACCCAAACACCTGCCTCCACTGGGGATCGAACCCAGGACCTCTCGAGATGGCGACGCCTTGAGACCGGCGTACAGACCACTCGACCACGGAGGTCGTCAATAATTTTATTCCAGTAGTTATTAATTCATTAATACAAATGTTATTTTAGAGTAATCCTTAGGCAGAAACTACCACGAAAATTGTTCTCACAATTTGTTAATCACAAAAAAATGTGATTTAGTACTTCGAGAAGCAACATAAGTATTTTCCTAATAGAAACTTGTATGAAATTTCAAAGTTTTTTTATACATTAAACGTACAGAACGTGAAATAATTGTTAAATTCAAACATGTAAAGCCGATTCACAGTATACGCTATCGCTTATGGTATGTGATACGCACCTTGCTTCAAGCTAGGGTTGTCCGTAACTCGATATTAGTATTATCATCAAAGTAAATTGTTAGGCGGCGAGCGGCAGTGTAGGCGTAACAAAGGTTAAGTACTATCATATCAAGTGGAGGATAAGGGTATGTTACACTGAAACGTTATACCATTGATAAAGGATTCCACTGAACCCGTCCAATGAGATTGTGCCAGTTGTTTGTAGCTATCCGCCATCTTGTTAGATTACATTTTTTATTATAACAAATATCTTCAACTCGTGCGTGTTGCCAGTGACTTACGGTACGTAGACGTGGCCGCTTACAATGGGCCTAATATGAAGGCTCAAGGTCACTCAAAGGGCAGAGGGGTATGCTTGGAGTTTCTCTGCGTGATCGAATCAGAAATGAGGAGATTCGTAGGAGAACCAAGGTTACAGACATAGCCCACAGAATTGCGGACCTTAAGTGGCGGTGGGCAGGGTACATTGTTCGTAGAACTGACGGCCGTTGGGGCGGAAAGGTTCTCCAGTGGCGACCACGTACTGGGAGGCGCAACGTAGGGAGGCCCCCAACAAGGTGAACCCACGATCTGACGAAAGTCGCAGGAAGTCGCTGGTTGCAGGCGGCTCGGGACCGCGAGGTGTGGCGATCATTGAGGGAGGCCTATGTCCAGCAGTGGATGACAATTGGCTGATAGATAGATAGATAGATTATAACAAATATGCAGGGATCGTAGCAAGTGGAAGGATGTAAAACTCTGCCTACCCCTGTGGGAAAAAGGCGTGACTTATGTATGTATGTATGTGTAAATTTTTTATTATAATAATAAGCCTGCCCATTGCATACTTTGTGTTGTTTTTATTTTTATGTAACAATTTTTTTTGGCAATAAGGATTATAATAATAATAACAACTAGCTGTTGCCCGCGACGTCCAAGGTTACTGGTTTTTTAACTATCCCACGACAACCCTATAATTTTCCGGAACAAAAAGTATCTGAGATGTTGACCTTTAGTTATATGTGTAATATCACACTTCATAAAAATTATTTATCGTTTTTAAGTGAATGCAAATAAAATGATTTATTCGGAAGGCACTTAAAAAGAGTTGTCTCCGTGTCCAATTTTAACACAATTAAACTTACAACAAATTATCAAAACAAATCAAAAGAGCTCAAAAATATAGTCTATTTTTATACGAGGTAATTATTTTTTAGGAATACTCTGAATCTTAATAGTTACAGACAAAATACTAAGAGAGAAAAAAACACCAATTTCATAGGTAAGGACCCAATATATATGGTATCATCATGCAAAATTTTGAACAGATGGAGAAACAAAAAATGAAAAAAAAATTACATGTCCCTGGCTTGATTTTAAGCATTTTTTTTCTATGTACAGACATTTGACCTACACAGTTTTATTATATGTATAGATAGATTATGATAAAGAAATATTGAACTTTATAATGTTTTGTGTAGAAAGGTTATATAGCGACCGGGACCAACGGCTTAACGTGCCTTTCGATGTACGGAGGAGTTTGAGATCACATGGGTCACCCATCTACGGCCTGACCATGGCGAAGGTAGCTTTGTTTTCGATCAAAAGCCAAAACATTCTAACCACTTCGCCACCGAGTTCCTCGCCCCTCTATTTACGAACAAAATATTTACAAAAATAAGGCAAAAATAGTTTAGAATCCAAAACAATAAATATTACAAAAAGCCTGTTGTAAAAATAGACAACACCGGTCTATCTTCTATCATCTGTAAATTATAGCAACAAATTTATATTTACATAAACACAGCACGTAATATTGATTGATAGAGCAATTTGCTACGGCTGGATTCATCTATAAAATACCGTAATTTGAACATTATTAATGATAGATCAAAGACGAAATTGTCTTTTAATAATCCCATGGGAAGCGTTTACGTGTGGGTAGTTATTACGTGGATAACAGTTGACTGTTATGGTCAATCGGGATAAGGAAATAAAGTACCTAAGGATACGTAAACACACGTAAAGCTATTGTGGGTACGTTATTACTGTCACATAGATATTACTATAGTATCCTGATATTTATAACTTTTAGTTTTAGTCATAGATTTTAATAACTGAGTGTAAATAAATATATATTGAACAAGTATTACTTACGTCCTGCTTCATATATATTTTGTTACTTACTTTTTTCTATTTTAAACTTGTGTGTGTGACTGAGTTTATTTATTTTTGTATTTAATTTGGTGTCGATATTAATTCTTTGTCCATAAGTCGTTTGGACGAGAGCGCTGCCAAAATGCATACAATAAAGAAGATTTTCATCCTACCATCTCGGAAAGAGCATTTTCGCTCTTCGATAACTGAGCGCAAAAGCCATTTTTATCCGCTAGAGGATAAAGTAAATTTGAATTTAGAACATTACGTGCACAGAATATGTGAATTTAAAACATCATTAAACCAATTTGCTTTAACCTTTGTGATGCCGAATTTATTAGACAAACTTCTTTAATTTGTTATGAACTCAGACTTGTGTACCAAATTTTTTTCATTTGCTTTGCACGCGCTATTTTCTTTTCACGTGTTTTGATAAAATCCTAAATTAGAACAAATAAATTAAAAACGAGTGCAAGACCAAAAATGAGTGAGTGATGCGACGACTAGCGACGAAGAAGTTTATTTGACGTCAACAACATTGACTGAAATTGAATGCACAGACAGATGTTTTTTTTTTCTTTTATTAATTTTCTCGCTGAAGTGGGATGAAAAGTTACGTGTTGCACTCGAGTGCAAAGATTTTTCACTTCTTGCTCTTTTGATTTCCTCGCTAACGCTCAGGATTCTTGATTCCCAGTCATCAAAATTGAGCACGCAGTTAAAAAGCAACTTTGCAGTATAACAAATAACTATTCTTTTCTATTTTAATTTAATAATATTTATTATTATTATTATACTCTTTATTGCCAAAAACACATGGTTACATAAAAATCAAAACAACACAATGTATGCAATGGGCGGACTTATCTCTAATAGAGATGTCTTCTAGACAACCCATAGTTTATTTGTCAGGTTTGAGGGTTCTCATATAAGCTTGGAGTAAAGGCGTCTACACATGTCCCTTAAATCAGAGGCAATATCGAGCCAAAATCGCGGTGGGGAGCGCTTTAAATCGCCTCCTAGATCGCCTCGTTTTTAGGCAAATCGTTATGATTTTTAGTGTGTAGAGTAGCAGCTGATTTTAGGGACGCGAGTCCCTTAAGCTTTACTCACGCTGCCAAACTTATAAAATGCACAAAATAGCATTATGAAAAGTAAGACTTTCCTCCCTAAAGCATTTTCCTCATCTCACAAAAAGTTATTTCATATTTCAAAGAGTCCTCGAATTTAAGAAGACAAAATTACGGTAAGAAGCGTTGTAACGCAATAAATCATTGCATTTTAATTTCGTGAGACGTTCATCGTGCCTTAACTTCGTCGTGACAGAATTTCATCCCCTTTATTTCCATTATTTTGTTTTCCCCTTGAAGACGTCATAAAACGTAGGCCTCGCTCTCAACAGTCATCTGTTTTAGTGAATCATACGAGACACATATATTTTTTCATATTCATGTATTGCATAAAATATTATTTGGGAGCTATGTAATGACGAAAAGTCTACTTTAATATGAAAATAAGTTTTTAAAGCAAAGGAAAGTATATATATATTATTATCTGTTAATTGCCTTACATAAAAAATAGTATTTATGTACAGTTCATTGTGAATATCGCTTGCCTCACATTATGCCCGGTGCATGACAACAGGCTCGCCGCCTGTTAAATGGGAACCTAACATATTTGGCAAAAGATGGGTGTTTAACACCTCTGCTATGTTATGTTATGTTTAAAAACAAATTCGTCATTCATTTTCATTTCTCTATTTTGATTAATCGTTATATTATCTTATCTATTTTTATTGAAAAAATACCTACAAATGGTGATTAAACTTTTTGACTGAAAAAATGAACATTAACAGAGCTAACCGAAATTAATTTTCAATTAATTACCTACTCTCTACGGTTAAATATCAGTCAATATTCGTTATCCTAAAACAGGATAAGCACTGAATATATAAGAAGTAATTTTTAAAAGGCACGCGAATACTTTTTATTCGTGCTATCACAAGTGCGCCAGAGCAAGAATGGCAACAAATTACCACTTTAGAGATACCGAGCCGCCCTGTTATCTGCGCGACGCCCACTCGGGACAGAGTTTTACGCTCTTCTATTATCTGTCACTACATTGGCTCTTAAAATAAACTGCTCAAACCACCCCTCAGTTCACAACATCGACTTTAAAAATTTTCATACACACCGTCCCTCAAACTCACCCCTGTCAATTGAGATTCACGATAACAGCCTCAAAAAACGAGATAGCGCGCGTAGCGATGTGCAATTATCCGAAATCATAAAA
This sequence comes from Parapoynx stratiotata, assembly GCA_910589355.1. Taxonomy (NCBI): domain Eukaryota; kingdom Metazoa; phylum Arthropoda; class Insecta; order Lepidoptera; family Crambidae; genus Parapoynx; species Parapoynx stratiotata. Next base: position 7,739,362 of record OU342466.1, read on the forward strand.
GGAAAGTGCATAAAACAACTATAATAATTAAAAACACAAAATGCTAAAGCATCCGTTGAATGCCTCCAGTGATTCTCATCGTTAGGCGTTCCCGAAAATATTCAGCTCGCTATCCAGTCGCCGACTGAAATGCGGTTTGCAAAAAGAGAATGCGACATCAAAGCGTACAGACGATCCGGTCGCAGTCGACGTGGTACGGGTTAGAAATAACCACGGTAGTTGTCGACGCGAAGACAACCTCACTCGCCCACAGTGAATGTCCATGCCGAATCGACTGTGAATTATTTCAGACTTGTTACGTTCCATTTCAGTAAGCATTTACCCCTGTCCGTGCTTTTGTGCCGATAATAATTCACTGTGCCGCACAGATGTCTACATAAATTCATTCATTACATCCACTCATAATGGCGACGCGTTTTTTACTGGCGTTCAGTTTTATGTACATTCAGGATACCTAAAATATTTCGTAGTGTCACAACCTGACACTTTAATGTTTTCATGGTGTTGCAAAGAGCATTTATGTTCCATTGCGACTAGGACTGACTGTTTTTGCTGTTTAATAGGAAATTTTACGATAAAATTTTAGGTTGGTGGCGAAATGCATTGCGGTTGCGTTATTGACGGGCTCTGTGAAATAATTACACGTGGCGCGAGTTCCGAAAATGACTTGAATCCCCCCGTAGCGGTAATGGCTCGTTAAAGTTGATGAGAGCTCGCGCCCTCGCCTCGTCTCGCCTCGCCTCGCTGCCTCGCTCGTAACCCGTCGACAGGACGCTTCTTTAAGCCCTGTAGAATTTAGAAGTCTTAACATTTTATCTCTCAATAAGTGATTGTTTGAAAAGAAGCATTAGGCCTCACAATGAAGAACTGCTAAGGGCTTTGCACACTAATGGTTCTTTGGAGTTTTGCCGTTGCGGAATTAGGTTTCTTGTCGTCCGCTTCGTTAAATAGGCCATTAAAACAGCGTTATCTTTTTGGATATATTTATAGCCAAGTGCAGACCGTTTCTATTGGTATTAAACCCTTTGTGTTCCAAAGATTACTATAACATAATGTAAGATTGTGTACATTGTTATTTGACCCAAATAAATAGAAAAAAAAAAAAAAAGATATGTGAAATTATTTGAACTCTGTAAACCAAAATCGTTTTATACTGATACTCGTCTTTTTAAGTCATAATATTTGGTCATTTTAAAGTACATTAAAATTTATATGTCTTATTTTAACACTAACACAATTTTGTGATTGATTCAATCTTATTTGATTCGTTTAAAAAGTAAAGCAAGTATCACACCAATGTCTCTAACTTAATAAATGTCTAAGCCATCAAAATACGACTAGGAGCAAAGACCGTCTTCACGGATCCCTCTAATTATATCTAACGGTACCAACTCCCGTTTACACTGAGACATTAAAATTAACTGCAGAACACTTTGATCTTTCCATTAGGGCACAACTATAAATACAACTAATAAAAGGAGCGTAATGAGTCAATCCTGCGGACGTGTAATTTAAACAAAGTTGCTAGGTTGCTAGGTAAAGTTGATCACCTTCAGAAAGACTTTTTCGATACCCAATAGTTTTTAAGTAGCTACCATAGAAAGTTTATTTTTGTTTCGAATAGATAGAATCTGTTTTAAGTAAAGTGTTTGAGGCTTAACAACTTTTTAACGGATAACTATTAGCCGTAGAAAAGGCATACGAGTTCCAAGCAATTCAATCGAAAAAGAGCGCACATCAATGCAATTTTTTATTCCTCGCCACAGCATCGGGTTTATGCGGTGCGAAATAAAATGTATTTACCCGAACTTGCCGCCCAATAAAATGCGATAATGTCTCAGAACGTTTCGGCATAGTCTTAACAAAATTGCGAAGTGGAGCGGAGCAGAGTAGGAACAAAAAGTCAACAAGACACGGTTTGTTTGCCGAGATAAAGCTCGGTGCATTGTTCTGGGAGAGTGCAAAAACAAAAACAAAAGCCGGTTTTTCACGGACCAGCATCGCTCATAATTAATTGGAGCCATTTGCAGAAATCTGTCGTCAAATGTCGCCGGCCGATGAAGTGCCATTTTATCACTTGCCGCCGTATTCATATATAAATTTGAATATTTATAGAGTTGTACTTACAATTAGCCCAACGGAAACATTTCAATCTGTATTGTAAACATTTACGGAACGTTACCGGTGCAAAGATTATGCTGTTCTGTCATTGGCGTAAACAGGAATACATTGTTTATATACTTCACGAGTTTGTTGTATTGTAAATAAATAAGCCAATACTAAATTCGCAGCGTTGAATATTGAGTACACTGCTTCCCAAAACATCTATTGTTACAAAACAAAATATATTTGAATTATTATAACTCATTTAAATGTTAAATTATTTATCAGTGTTGTACTGCAGATATTATATTATAATTTTTTATTAAAATTAAAATTTGCAAACGTAACTCACAAGTGTAAAACATATTTTTTTTGTTCTCATCGAGGGATATGTAATGTAAAATAGTATTTAAAACTCTACAAATAATCTTCAGATTTTTACAGCTCTTCTTCAAAGTCGTTACAAAATTGTAGGACGCGCAGAATTCCATGGTCCCACAATAATCGAATCAATAAAGCGCATGGTGGCTGAAACTAATCCTTTGCGCTTAAACTAACGGTCAGTTCTCAGTTAACAACTGCGAGTGTTTCTTTTACTTGGAAAAGGCTTTGTTAACACTACCAATAACTATTTTACAAAGGATAAAACGTTTCGTTGGGAATTGAAAAGGTTTTCTTCACGAAGAAAATACTAGGTTAATGAAAATCGCCCATGGTTATTTTGAGATTTTTTGCTCTTACTGTTTTTTATAATGGAAATGAGCTTATGTATTAAACTTTATTCGCAGTGTCAAACAGAGGAAAACTAGCTCGTTCTTCTTTTTTATTTCCAGTTCTTCCCAGAATTTCGCTTACTGGAAGCTTTGTGGACTGATAGCGTAGTCTTTGTCTTTGTCAAATGTTTTTGATATTCACAAGCATGTGCGAAAACACCTCTGATCTTTTAATGAATCTTGATTCAGTAATTAAATCGGATTTTTCGTTCTTATTTAATTGAAATTTTCGTTCAACTACTTCACAAAAATATATATTTCTAGAACTGAAAAATTTTATATAAATGAAAAACTTACTCGTTACAATATTTTCTCTCTAGTCTTTGTGTTAAAAGTTAACAAGAAAACAGATATATTTTTATAAAATTTTCCATCTAGGCGCCATTAAATGTCGGCGTAGATAAGCGCAATCCCATTGAATTTAGTGACCGCTAGTTCAGGCAAAGAGCCAATGAAAATAGTAGGAGACTTCACTATCAATAGAGCACAGCTTGCGTCTTAGCGTAGAGCATGTTAATTTTTGTAAGTGGCTATTGTGTCCCCGGATAAAAATGGGATGGCTTCGGCGGAGCGTGAGATGCCTTAATGGAGTGAACGAAATTCTCATGAAAGAAAATTAAATATTATACCAGCCTTATATTTTCATTTCAACAAAGAAGTCTTAAGCTTATTAAAACATTTTCAAGCAAAACACGTTTATGCAAAATTTTAAATAGCGTAGAAGGATTTTGTAAACACTTTTTCATTTTTATTGCGTTGTGATTTGTTGAAAATAATTCTTATTTAGTGAACTTTTGGGTGTCCTTTACTCGTAAATAATGACAACGATAAAGTATTTCTTAAGAAACTTGAATGAACAAAAACAGATTATTTAAAATACCTCTAATCGTGCACTTTGAAAACAGAGTTAAGTGTTTCGCGCTTAACTTCTTAGGACATAAATGTATAATCAGAAATAGATACGTTTTAAACATATATCTAGAGGTGCTAATTGATAAAGATTTTATCTACAACCTTTTAGCTATCTCCCTTATAGGCCCACGCAGCAATTCTATTATCATTGGTCACTAAGAAAATAATGCAGCAAATTATGAAATCCGGTTGAGCGCTAATTAACTATACCAATAAAGATACGCCATAACATGTTCTTATTAAAAGCGTTATTTTAGCGTGGGTAATGACCGTCTGGCAGTACAAGCAAATGAATATACAACAGCTTTGAAAGTTTTATAACCAGCTCTTATGAGGTTATAATAACTCTGGACTTATTTGTGAGCCTTAGGCTTACATGTAGTGAAATAATTTTGTTAATGTCTTCATTTTCAACTCTTGTAGAGAATAATTTAAGTTATGCGGAATTCCTTCTTTGATGTCCCCTTTAATATGTCATCATTGACTATAAAAGTCGATGATATTGTTGCAAATATGATATTTAGCGCCTAGTAATAAGGATATACGTATTCAACATTGTGGCGCTTGCGAGTCTAATGCTCGTCAAAAGGTCGGGATGTTATTATTAGCGTCAAGTGCTTTATGACTACGTATTTGCATCGATGGCAGACCTATTATGTATCAGAGCTTATATATGACTGATGCAATACTCAATTTATATTCAATATGATAAAGCGATATGATATTTCCTCAATCAATATAAAAGAAAGAGCTGATAAGCAAGAAAACATAACATATTCCAACATCAACACAAAGGACATCGTTGACATTTTTTTATCGCTTTGACCTGATTTCAGAATGTCATATGTCGTACAAAAAGTCGTGTGTCATTAATATGACTAGTGTACTATTAATCATGTTTCCACAATACATTTCTTCATGAGGGGACAGCATAAAGGAAGGCTTACCATTATCCTTGGGAAGCGTTTGGCGCCATTTCGCGGGGACGATTGTCGCGTGCTAGTGACGATAGGATTGAATTTACGGCCAATTTAAGTAAATTCTATGTGCATAAATAAACGCATATCGTGCGGTTTCGTTATTTAATTTTATAGCTTTCATATGTATTTGTATATATACAATGCCAGAAACCACCTTGGTCTGAAATAATTGTATACGAAATAAATTTTGCACTTAATACTAAAACGAAACTGTATTGTAATTTAGTATAATTAAGTGAACTACCTTTAACGAACTAAGTATTTCAATGCAGTAACAAACGTAATTTATTGTTTTCAGTATAAAGCTTAAGCTAAAAGTAAGCCTAATAACAATTTTAGTTCTACATTATTCGGTTCAAGGAGAACCGTAAAGAAATGTAAAACAGCACATTATGCATGTCGGCGACAGTTCACCGCCATGGCTCAATTATGTGCGCACCTAAAATAACACGTGCTGGGTGGTCGGATACCCGGAATAGACTTACAATACTCGAAAACAAATCTTCATCTTGGATAATAAACCTTGATTCTTGTAAATAAGAGTCTAAGGATTAGTTTTATGATCCGTGGTCAAGTTAGGCAAATTGTTAAAATGTTGAACAAAAGCGTCAATGATAATACCATATGTGTGACGTCAACTTGCCCAATAGTAAATTTTTCAGGTATGAGTTACATATTCATAGACAATTGCCGAATCAAAAAAAATGCCGGATTTTGTTCACAGCTGATGTATTGCTTTGCAAATGTAATTATTTTCATTGTGAATTTAATCATTCGTTTCGCTGTCGTCACATATATTGGTATTTTTATTGACGCCACTGGCCAAGATTTTGAGGATTTGGTTAACTTGACCATGGATATACTTACTGGCCCTTAGACAATTTTGTTCAAAATAAGACAACTTTGTTCGCATCTTTGAAGTCCGTCAAAAGTACCCCAGGCTTCCTGATTGATTACTGCACTTACTGATTCTTTTGGCGACCGAGATTGAGTCAACAGCACAGAAACTAGAAGTTATCGTCGATACATCAGTGTGTTGACAGGATCTCGATATTTTATAGGAATTGGCTTGGAGACCAAGATAAATTTATCTACGTCTAAGTTCGTAACTTCTCATGTCCAGCTATTACGTTCTGAATAAGCTTGGCAGTCTATTGTATAGTGAATGTTAATGTTTATAAGAGTTTATAGGTTGCATGCTTCTTTTCAATAAATGGCGAAGTCCTTTTTGTACTTTAGGAATATAGGATTTTATTGAATATAGGATGTCAAAAAAGTAAAGCAATCGTACGAAAGAGACGAACTTAAAAATAATAGCAAAAATAATAAACAGCTCTGGAAAACAATAAACAAAATCTCAAACAGAAACCCTTCAAACAAACAGGCCTCTGAACTGCTATCAGCTGCTATTACTCCCAAAGACTCCCTTAATAACTGTAATACCTACTTTGCCACAGTCGGTCGAGACTTTGCAAATGTAATACTCTCACAAACTGAGCAAACCGAGGAGAAGTTGGCCACAAAAGTGAAACTTCAAAAGTCAGTAGCGCACTCGTTTTTTATGAAGCCAACTGATGAGGAAGAAGTTTGTGACATCATCAGTCAATTAAAGTCGGACAGTGCGCCTGGTCCTGACGGTATCTGTACGACTTTTGTTAAATATGCTAGATATCTATTATCCCAACCACTAGCTTACATCTGTAACCTAAGTCTTGCTACTGGTTGCTTTCCCAAGGCTTGGAAGATTGCCTCAGTAATTCCAATACACAAGGACGGGTCTAAAAACCAACCTGGGAATTACAGACCGATATCGCTGCTAAATGTTTTTTCTAAAATATTAGAAAAAGTCGTTAACAGAAGACTGACAAACTATATCGAACTAAACAATTTGCTGTCCCCGAGGCAGTTTGGATTCAGGTGTAATAAAGCAACAGAGCATGCGGTTTCGCTTTTGACTGAGCAAATTGCTGAAGGCCTGGATCGAGGACAGAAATGTATGGGAGTATTTCTTGACCTGGCAAAGGCCTTTGACACAGTGTCCGTTAAAATCCTCACACAAAAATTGGAGAAGATTGGCATACGAGGGCTTCCGTTAAAGTGGTTCCAGAGTTACCTTACTGACAGATACCAATATACAAAGGTTGGCCCATACCAGAGTGACTTGCTACAAATAACCTACGGCGTTCCCCAAGGAAGCATTCTTGGGCCTACGCTCTTTACGATCTACATAAATGACATTCACGACCTGTCCCTAAATGCTGAAGTAATCTGTTACGCCGATGACACTGCAGTCCTTTTTAAAGGTAAAAGTTGGAACGATACACTATTCAATGCAGAGTCTGGTATGGCCTTAATTTGTAAATGGCTGGAAGATAACTTACTTACCCTGAATTGCATAAAAACCAAATTCATCTGTTTCCACAAAACTGCTTCCTCTAACCCCGATCATATACAAAACCTCACAATACATGCCTGTGATTCTTCTACTCTTTCCTGCGCATGTAAATCAATCAGCCGCTCCAGTGAGATAAAATACCTAGGTGTTATGATCGACGAAAATTTGAACTTTAAGACGCACATACACTGTCTGTCGAAAAGGGTACGAAAAACCTCAAGCATCCTCAGAAAACTGAGAGATGTAGCAAGCAAGGACTTACTGACTGCAATTTACAGAACTTTGTGTGTGTCGATAATCGGGTACTGCATTTCAGTATGGTGCAGTGCCGCCAAGACAACACTAATACAGGCGGAACGAGCAAACAGATCCCTTTTAAAAATTATGTTTAAAAAACCGTTTCGACATCCCACAACAGCCCTGTATAAAGAAGCAAATGTTCTAACCGTTCGACAACTTTTTGTTTTGAAAACCTGCATCATTACCCACGAACGCCTAATAAACACCGAAATTTACAAAACACTTTTAAAAAAACGAGTTTTCCGAATTCCATTACCAACAGTTAACTCTTACTTTGCTAGTAGATTCGGTGACTCCATTAGAGCACGCATTTACAATGCTGTAGTAAATTCCTGTGACATCAAAAGTTGCTCTGTGCCGGCAGCAAAGTCAGTTCTTACCAAATGGTTGCTTTCTCTTGACTACTCATCTACAGAGGAGCTTGTCAACTGATCATTACCAACTGAAAGAATAACTAATTAAACCTTCTATGAGATTGACTACTAAAACACAATTGTATAATTATATGATTTCTATAATAAAGTAAATAATGTAAACATTGTAAAGAAATGCTTGTTTAAGAATGTTACTCTTCTATAAATGCACTAAACTTATAAGGCTTCCCCAAGATACAGGCAAAGCCTAGTTTGGGGACCCCTGATTATTTATGTTACTTTCAAACTCTGTTGTGCACAAATTGTTAACCCACATGTAAAACAGTGTATTATGTAACTGTGTTTTATCTGTGCAATAAAGATTATTATTATTATTATTATTATTATTATTATTTGTTCCCAGAAATTTTATTTCGCATGTGATAATAATGTTGTAACAGTAAATTATAATTATGATGTTCGATTATATAGTATTTAATTGTTTCACTCTATTTTTTTAGTTGTTTAGATTATAGACAAACATTAAATGTTGAGCTTCATCAACAAAATATGATTAGTAACTAACTAAAGCGTTGATTATATTTAACTCAAATAAATTTCTGCTCTTGTAAAATTATAATAATACCAAATCCGTATGTATTTTTCGTGGAACTTCATAATAAAAATAAACATTCATTGTCAATTGCGTCTGGGCCTGAGATGGATTTCCTGCCGTCAGAAACTCTGTTTGCTCGATTCCAAAAATATTTGTTTTATGGGAAAAAGCTAAGCAATTTGTGGCCCAAATTGATTTACTCTATATTACAAAAACATGTTTTTGTAAATCATAATAAAGGAGATAAATATTTATTCTTAATGGTACATCCTGACGGTGTTTTGCTCAGAATTCAAGAGCTGTATGTAAAACCTTTAAGATTTTAAGTCAATTATGTGAGTACAAACCAAAATTAAGTAAAGTATTAAATTTTTATGTAAACTAATACTTTGCATAATATGTACATTTGAAAGTGAACACAAAATTTTTGCTCCAATTTGAGTACCTAAATCTAAATATTATAATTAGGATTAAAAATACAATTACAGAAAATTTTAACAATATGTAACTGTTATACAACTTGATGGAAGAATAAACCTATTATGTTATCATAATAACGACAAATACCCTTCTCATAACACAAATAAAGATTAAACAAATCCGGAGCATTGTAATGCAATCTAAATGAAAGCTGCGGAACCCAGCGGCGCCACTGATCCACCTGCCCATAAACAATGCTAGATAACAAGTAGTCATAAAATAATTTAGCTAAACAAATCGACGAGTACATTTCTCCCACGAGTATAACTTAGTTAAAGTTACGCAGTAGTATAAATCCTTATTACCTGTTGTAGTGTTAGCTTCAACTACAAAAACGAAATTGACTAATTCTCCGAACTTTGTTAGATGAAAGCTAATGCTAAAAGTGGAAATGTCAAAATAGGCAAAGATTTTATCAATAACATTTAAGTGTCTTTGTTATTATCCTGATTCTTTTATTTTATGATACATACATACATAATCACGACTATTATCTTCTAAAGGTTAGTCAGAGACTGGACAAAAGCATCGCAAAAGCAGTTCATTGCCATTATCCGCGCTCACCAAGCAGGGACTGAACTTAGCGTGACAGGTGGGAAGTCCGTCGCCGCTATAAGCTATTCGATGTTGTGCAATTCTAAGTTCATTAGTCGCTTTCTACGACACTCAAGAGAAAATATGGATTGGTAGTATTCTTTTAATGAGCCGCTACCACACGGCTATGAAAAGCACTTGTAATTCCCTAGGTCAACAAACGATAGATTTGCATTAGCATCCGGATTTACATAATATGTCGGAATTACAAGAATGATATGACATAATGACATAGTAAGGTTACTCCTACTGATACTGTTTGTCAAGCTCTTGCTTAATTAGAAAGTTGTCAATCCTACGCATAATTCGAGCAATTTTGACGGTCGACATTGGGTGGTCAGAGTCCCTGACTGCTTACAACGGGTCCTGGATGCGATTTTTAATGAACTTGTGTCCCAGTAGTTTTATATTATTCCATCAAATCGTATTATTTCCAAAAAAAATTGTACATTTCTCCGTCACTAGTATCCATAATTCACGCGCAAGCCGCCTTCTTTAGACTGGTTAATAAGTGTGTGTTAAAATTGACTTATAATTTGCGTTACATGTAGAACACAATCCAGAGATTATGCGTGAATCCAGAGCAAGGTTGACCACAATGTATAATCATCTACATTGCTGTGTTAAAACAACACGAAATTGATTTCAAAGCCTGTTAATATTTCGTTCGATCTGGGTCTGGGTTCGATCCCCAGTGGAGGCAAGTGTTTGGGTGATGAATTTTTAGACATTTCTCCTCCAGTTTTGGATGTTCATTATGTATGTATAATTTTATGTATATTTGGAATAATTATGTGTATTATAATATTATATATATTTGTCCGTCATCTAGTATCCGTAACACAAGCAGCATTTAGTTGCTTAAAATGGGACTAGTTGATAGGTGCGAATGTCTGAGGATATTTTTTTTTATGTTTGCCAAATTACATCAGTAGATACTCCTCTTTGTCCAACTCAAGTTCACAAAGTTGCGGTATATTGAATCCACGGGTTGTATTCTATCATTGCATAAGCAAAGAGAACGTTCAAACCTAAGATATATAAAAGTTTCACGCAAACCAACCTAAAGATATTGGAATGTAAGCAAACATTTCAGCTTCTTGTGAAATAGTGTCATACTGCGCTACTTTGCTGTGGTTATAGTAATAAAATAAAATCGGCCGGAGATCGCAGGGAAGCACGATCGCTGTCCTGCCCACAATTTATGTGCCACTGATTCATTCTACCGTTGACAGTTATAGCTCCGGTCTCGGATATTGCACTTTTGCACAGCATTCCCATTGAATTATGCTTTAAAATAACCGAAGACTACCGCATCCGTACTAATGAATATCTCCAAACGAAGCTGTAAATTATCTAAAAAGATATTCATTTACGTGCAGGACAAAGCAAGCTAGTTGGCGCAGTGTCGTAAAGTTTTAATGGTACGTTTTTATTTTTGTCCTTTTATTTACTTACAAAGCTGTGATTAATATATTGAGAGTTTAATTTTAATTACAGATCGCGTATGTATTCAGGTGCCGCAGAAGAGGTTCGTCGTGGGCCGTCGACCAGTAGATAGGGTTTGTTTTGAAACAATAGTCAAAAACTAAAGAAAGTATAGTTTAAATAATAATAAAAAAGAACTTTTAGAAAAAAAAAAGGAAATTATATTATAATTATAAATTATTGTTTGAACTTTATTACTTTTATAACTCTTCATGTCCTCAGCCTATATATACATACGTCCTACTGCTGGTCACAGTCCTACCTCATGGAGAAACACATGAGGAGAATGGGCCGTAACACCACACACTGCCCCAATGCGGGTTAGTAGAAATACCGTCGACCGCAAACTTACTCGACCTATGTCACCGTGTCATCGGTAAAAATATATGTATTTGAATGTCCGACTTCTAGATGATATGACTAGACAATATATTATTATGCACAATATCGTATGTGACCAAAGTCTTTTTGTACTACTAAATTGTGCAGACTACATTTTATCAACAGAATTCATAGTTTCGGAGTATCAATAAAATAGTTTTATTAGCAAGTAATAAAGCTGAAATGATTTGATAACCTTTTCAATTTATTTGCGGCATGTCGCTTAAGTCAAGAGATGTACAGTCGGCAACAAAGTAACAACTCAAACCGACTTTCATAGATACAATAAACATTATTTACAACGATGCTGTTTTTTTATTTATTTATCCTACGTCTAGTTCCAATGTTACTCACATAAAAGTTCCGTAAATTTCTGTCTGAGCGGACAGTTCTGGACTGATCGCTCATCTGGCCTATATTTATAGCTCTTTGATTTATTTTGTTATCTCTTTATTGCTCAACTAACGACAAGCGTTCTCCTTCGAAGATTAATCACTCACGTCAACATGATTTAGCAGAGCAACCGATATTTAATGTGCGCTATTCAGATAGAATACGAGCCTTATTTTTAGATCTGAAACGGTTAAGTTTAATCGGAGTTCTTTATGTCAAGTAAGGCGTTGAGTTACAATTGAAAAAAGTATATATACGGCGCCCTCCCACGCACTTTTTTCATTGCAATTCCGTGTTTGATTGACGTTGTTCGTGAATATTTTTTTCGCCAATGCAAAATACAAAAACAAACGTGCTTTTTCAACGAATTAGTCGAGACTCGTGACTAACAAAAGCAGGTTTTAAAACCGCCATAAACTATTACGAATTTCATAAAAAGGGTCTAAAAATACTCGTGTGACGAATCGCTAAATGACAAATGTTGCGAAAGGGCAATGTTCTCGAAACATCGGCATCCCGCACTAAACTGAAGTAAATATGGGCTGTCAAACACATGTTCAACCATTTAGTGGATAGCACTCACCGCCCACCTGTACAAGTTTAATGCAAATTTTGTGTGAATGTCACGTAACCGGCGCAAGCCCGACACATAAATATCATTTCAGAAGCTTATCCAGCTTGTATTACGGAGCTTTGATATAACCGTGTTGATAACGGTTAGGAAATTAAAATACTATCAAAGTGCATCCTACGCAGGCAAGCAGTTTACTGGTAGGTGGCAAAAGTAGTGTAGTGAGTGTAAAAATTCACTATCATCGCCGCTATAGGTTTCGAATAGTGTTCTAAAAGGTCATTTTACTGTCTGTCGCGCTTAGGCTTAGGCTTAGGCTGTTACCCGGGGACCTGATATCTGGCGAAATGTGGGTGTTTAATACCTCAGCCTATCCCTTCGGGGAAAAGAGGCGCGATTATATGTCATTTATCTGTTTCTCAATATTTTCGGTAAAAAATTTAGTTTATACTGCTAAAACATAGGTCATTCTAGTCTGTAAATTGATTCTAGGAATCAGTAATATTTATAATAGCTAAATATAAAAATAATGACATTATGCCATCATATCAATCCACTACTGGGTACCGAGCCAACCTTGTTTCAAAAATACAGATTCCTGTGACGAATATATTTCGTTACCCCGCTGGCCCAATGCATGTTGGTGGGTTAAAACTATTGCAAAAACAATAACAGTAAAAATATACACAGTAAAATTAAAGGTTACTAAAATTTTACTTTTTAAAATTATTTTCAGCGTTTAAAGAAATTTCAATTTTGTAAAAAATATTATATCACAATTTGATATGAAAAGCAACATAACATCGTTCTAAGCTTATGTAAAAATCCAGATTTATATGTATACATTGTTATTGTATAAGAACTAGGAACACGGGAGCAGCCTTACGGCTATATTCTCTTAATAGGTGAGTTCGCGGCGAAGGCGGACAGTTTGTGCGCCTTTGTTTATGACTACACAACAGTAAAGGTATCAAAGTTAGTTTATAACATGAAAATTGTCGTGGGATGTTTATAAGAGAGGCTCAGATGAAAGTTTTATGCTAGACCTAATCATCATGTTACTCTTTGCGTACCTATATAGGAGCTTGTAAAGCTAATGGCTTGTAATAATTTTAACGTGTGTAATAGAAAGGCGATATACGATAGGACTGAAGCAGGAGAGTTATAGTTTATGACTATTCCACCTGCACAAAAATGTGAATATACCTATACTGGTTCAATTATGATATGAATTAATATAGAGATATGTAACAAAAGTGAATTTAAACTTAAGTGAAACACACAGATATACATTAACATAGATAACGCAAGTAAAACGATTTGTTTTGAAACCAAGTGGGTCAGCTTTTGAACGTCTACTGTGACGTCACAGCCGTAATTTAGAGACAGGATATCCAAACTGATTGAAAGATACCGATGTAGCCGATGCTCCTCTGCCAATTAGCATATAACGGGGCATTTTTTGTGCAGCCATTAAGCGGTGCGCAGTCTAGTTAGCAGTGGCAACCCCCTCGGACACGTGTAGTACATGCATTTACTTCATCTATATAAATGTATATCTGTGGTGAAACAAGTTAATGTTGTTATAAATTTAGTTTTTACACACACTTGAAAAGCTTTTTATATTTATCTATTTAAAGAGGCGTCTCAACTCAACTCTCAATAATTTATTGCAAGCCATAGTGTAATATAATGATGTGTATGTTACCAAAAATAAATGCTGTGGAAATGAGAGCGCTAAGGAGCATATGTGGAACCTCTTTGAATGATAGGATAAGAATCAGTGAGATAGGAGAAAGGTATGATATGAAGGAGGACGCAGTAACAAAAATAGAGAAAGAGATGCTTAGTTGGTTAGGGCATGTTGAAAGGATGGATGAAAGTAGGCTCACGAGGCAGGTATGCAAGGCAGCTGTGAATGGGAAAGCTAGACGGCCTAGGCGAACGTACATTGATCAAATTGGGGACGTTCTAAGGAAGGGCCAGGTCAAATCCTCCTTAAACTGAAGAGCATGTATGAGGCAAGTAATGACAGTAGAAGAAGCGAGAGGTGTGTGCCAGGATCGAAACAAGTGGTAATCGGTAATCTCTGCCTACCCCATCGGGAAAGAGGTGTGAACTTATGTATGTATGTATAATAAAATATTGTTATTGTACCTTAAAAAACTTGTAAAGCTACTTCCCATGGTCGGTGATATTGGTATACCGACGCAGATTCATGGCGCACGACGCATCATGACGCAGATTCTCACGGTCGGTGACACAGCAGACCGACGACGCAGGTTCACGGCGCGCGGCCGACGAACACGGATAGACGCAAACCGCACACGGCGCTCTTCCAACGATGCCATAAAGTCTAAAATAGATTGTCTGTTACGGTCTGTCTGCGTCGGTGTGTATGCAGACAGCAGACGCAGACAGACCGTAACAGACAATCTATTTAAGACTTTATGGCATCGTGGGAAGAAGTAATAGACGAGCACGTACGCTCTCGCACCACACCCTTGTAGTTACCGACTCGCCGCTCGCTGCAAAGCCACGCCACGTCACGTCATTCTCTTCCCACGGTCTACCGGTGCGGGCTGGTCTGCGTCGGTCTGCCAATATCACAGACCGTGGGAAGCCACCTTAACCGTTTTTATATTATCGGTATTGGACCTTCAGCGTGGTAACATTATAAATGTGCATTTCCTGAGTGCTCCTTGGACTCTGCCTACTCCTTCGGGGATTACAGGCGTGATTTTATGAATGTATGTATGTATTTCCTGAAATAAAAGGGTGAAAGTCAAACTCAAATAATTCTTTCAGTTTACATGTTTACATATTCTAATTAAAATCACAACGGAATTATTGCTTCAAGCCGATAAAATTATGTACAGAAACTGGTGTGAATGACGTATTAATTTCGAACTTGTTCCATTAATTTGATATTTTGATTTATTTAGGCCAGCGTTTCAAATCAAATAGTACATAATATCTCATTTGCAAAACGGTAGCATTCGTATTCCCTCACCTGGCGATTAGATTTATTGTGTGTACGTTCTTATAAGTACACTAGCTGTTGCCCTTGACTTCGTCTGCGGTTACTGGTTTTTTAACTATGCCACAGGATACCCTTTAATTTTCCTGAATAAAAAGTACCTAAGATGTTGACCAGGGATATGTGGTATCACTATGCAAAATTTTATTGAAATCAGTCCAGCCATTACGGAGATTAGCCCGTACAAACATACAAACCGACAGAGAAACAAAAAATGTTTTTTTTTGTTTTTTGCTTTTTTTTACCGCCCTTTGACTTGATTTTAAGCATTGTTTCTATGTACAGACATGTGACCTCTACAGTTTTATTATATGCATAGACACTGTAGGTGTTGCGTCGGTCGGTGTGGGCGCGATGGCGCCAACAACTATCCAGCCTTGCCGCTGATCAGCTAGATGCAAATTTCAATAATTACCGTCTTGGCCAATGTTTCACATGCCTATCGATGTTAAACGCTCCATTTATTACGTGTCCCGTATGAGCAATGAAGGAATAATGAGCGCTGCGGATGTCTTTGCTCATTATGTTGTACTCCTGAGATTTAATCTAAAGTAATTGGGAAGAAAGAAAGGGATGAACAATGCGGTATCATTTTTAATATTTAATGTGTTTTGTTCCATGATAAAATATATTTTTACACAGAACTACATATACTAAAACTACAGGCGATCAGATGACTGATAAAACACTCGACAAGAAACGTAAATGGTTTTGGAACTAATTGTTTTTTTACCACATGACAGGTAAGCTCGTGGTCTTCATCTCACCTGATAGGTGACGATAAATTGTGCCAATCACAAAAATAATAAGCGACTACGGTACCGTCAATATAACCTATATGAGATCAAATATATAATAAAAAAATAATGGAAACCAACAGTAGGTACACAGCTTAATGTAACTACAATCACCGAGAAATCTTAAGCTACTCCATAAAGCGGAGTGCTTTTACTTATTCCGAAACATTTGCGGGCTTATGTTTGTACCCCATTAGGTGTGAAAAAGGGAAATAAGTTAATAATGTTAACCAACCATAACAAATCATTGGAACGTCCGTCGCCGTTCATATTTCACACGGCTTTTACCTTCCCGTTGTTTATTAAAAGGAATATTTAATTTCCGTGTCGTAATGATGAGATATATTACGGTATTTATTACGGCCGATTGTGTTTTATTTATTTTCTTTCCAATTTTACGTTCTTTATCTTTTTGATATATTTTTGTTTAATAAGCTGAGTGTGTTGTTTGCGTGGGATGGAGATAATGCCTTAATTAATGACTTTGGTTGTTATGATACTCTTGTAATATACAGATTTATTGTGGATTGAAGAATAATTAATTTTATAGATAGATGATTACGTATAAAAGCATGTTTTTAAGTAACATTGAGGTCGATAAAGCAATTAATTAACTGTAGTTATATTTATCGAATCGTTCGTGTGGTTAAATAATTCCTAAGTAGGTACGATTTCAAGTAAAGTCACCCGAAAGCTTAACGAGGTACCTTTTACACAAGTACCTATTTCTATTGAATCACTGATTTTGTTAGGTTTCACAAAATTTTAATTGCAAAAATATAATAACACTATGTATTTCATACACATTTTCTATGTTATTCTGAGATTATGAACAACTGTGAACCATCGGTCCTAAGGGCATTACAAAATACGTCGAGTTTAAGTCAATAAAACAATAAGACTTGCCGTCAAACGTAACAGCCGGACATTACAAGTTGTTCTTGCCCTCTCTAAAAGGAGAAGTCAAACAAGGAGTTCTGACTTCGCCACCATCAATCTTGTTTACAATGCATTCTGAATTCGCAATAACACTACACTTCATCAAACTACGCAGACTAGGTGGCTAGTTATGCAAATTCTTGTACAATTCTGCACAAATCAACGTCCAACTTACATACCATCACTTGTGCCCTGACGCGAAATGTTTAGCATGGAGTAGATTTACTGCCCGACCTTTCATTATTTGCATAGTAATTTTCACTTATGAATAGGTATTAAGGCGTTATTACACTTATAAATATTTAAAGCTTATCCCTGAGATCTTGTGGGCGTGGTGTTCACTGACAATTCTATGTCAAGTGCTGACAGATGGAATGTTTAGTTCTGTCTAGGAAGCGCGTGTGATGAATAGCACTGGTAAGACCGCTTTAATAAGTATTTAGTAAGAGCGCTGCAATTGCGTCAATGAAAGTTGAATAGATCGACGTCTTATACTCGTATTTGAATTGAGGCATATTATTTGTTTAATTCTAGTCTTCTATGTCTTGAAAATCAGTGTACAATTGTTATGCAAATATAGAGTTATTGTTTCCTTTAATTTGAGAACGATTAATTTAACAGAAAACGTTTTAAGTGAAGTAGAGCTATCATACGCGTGGAAATTAAAGTCGAATAATAAAATGTAGCCTATATTTTAAATATAATTCTTTATTACACGTGAAAATATGCCCCGGAATTTATTAATATCATATATAAGATTAATAAATTCGGAATATAAGATTAATAAATTGCCATAAAAGTTTCAATTCTAAACATAGCGCTCATAATCTTTTTATGGCCAAACCTAAAACCCTCAACTTATGCCAAGTACCTACCTAATATGGGTTTCCTGATACAAACGTTATACGCCAGTTCAGCGAACGTCAATATATCCAGTCTGCCGCAGCGAGCTCTTTGCTTACTACAAATAAATGTCAATTGTCAATATTGATTTTCCGCCAGACTAATGGCTGGGCTATTATCCATTATTGGGAGCTCATTCGCCAATATGCTGACGAGACTCATTCGAATGCCAGCAATAAATATGGGAGCTCTGATTGAATTGAAAGTTTGCATCATCAGTTTCCTGTTTGCTAAGAATTAGGAATGTCTATAGAAGATTTCTGGTTTTGCTTTTAATAACTCAAAGTTTTAGTGTTTTAAATTTTGTTTCTTTAAATATATATGTTACCACTGTGGTTTAAAACATTTGTTACATTGTACATACATACATAGAATTACACTCATTCGATAGTATTGCCTCATTCCGAGCTATCGATAACACCGATTGATTGGTTTTGTCTATTGATATCTTATTAATTTGTTTGTTTATTGTTGTATCTATTATTAGCCGAGGATGTTTTGTGACGTGATGTATGAAACATTCAAGCGTAAGTAGTGCATGAATCGTAGGCAGAGGAGCTTCAATCCCACTTGACAATAAAATCAGAATAAAGGCGTAAATATTTTATGTAGATATATCTATCTACATACAGCAAGGAGAAAGTAATTTTAAGGTAATTCCAACCGGAGCGCTCTTCGAATTTCCAACAGTTGAAATAATTTCACCCCTCTTAGAATTATATTATAACAGTAAGGTTTAACGGTGAAACTTTGTATAGATCCGATGTAGGCAGGTATCGGCGTCCCTAACTGTGATAAAGTTATAAAATCGCTTGGCTCACTGCGTGACCGCACTTCCGAGCACGAGTGCTGTCTAAAGACCAAGGGATAGAGTGCAAAGGAATGCTGCAGATATTTATTCTGTTCGGATACTACAGTCAAATGAGCTTTGGTTAATATTTATACTTCGGTGATTGGGTGTAAATTAATCGGTAGTGGAAAATAACAATTAATAAAACATATCATCACGCCTCTTTCCCCAGAGGTGTAATGATATGTTATAAGGGGTAGGCAGAGGGGTTAAATATCCACATTTCGCCAGATATGTCCCCATGTAGTTATATAGGTAGATATATATAGGTGGCGAGCCTGTTGCCATGCACCGGACACAATGTGAATCAAGCGATATTTGATAAGTTTTATTCTAACTCAGTAGTACAGGCGGTCGGTGGTAATAACAATTATTTTGTAAGTAATGCAATACAGCAGTTTCTAACCCATGAATAGGTGATGTGTAAGTTTTGCTTCTGCATTAGCTTAGTTTTTTTAAAAGAAATTGTGAAAATGGTCACAGTTTTATTAATAAATTGTCTGAATAAGTTTGCATCCCAATAGGCTCGCCCTCTGTTAGAGATAACCTAGTCGGAGGTCTATATTATGGGTGTTAACACCTTTACCCACCCCTTTGGGGATATAGGCTTGATGAAACTTAATAAGCATATATTATTCCTTACAGCAAATCGAAAAGCGTACTTATAAACGAGGACTTATACAATTATTATTTTTTGATGTTTATTGTATTGTATTCTGTTAAAATAACTTTGTATTTGTGCACTTCTAGTGTAATCCCACTAACAGGTGTTAGTGTAGTGTAAGAGTAGGTACTCTTTGATTGGTTTTTGGGTTGACTGGTTGTTGGGTTGACTGGAAGGTATCTCTGTAGGGTATAAGTTCGCCTTTGCCAACTATTGTCTCTTTTATGTAATGTGTTTTTTTTCTGTGTGCAATAAAGAGTATATAAATAAATAAAAGTTAGTCTCTTATACTATTTGAGGGGTGTTTTATTGAAAAAGTTTAAGTCGTGAGCGGACTGCGTAAGGGCACGAACGCCATCATAAAATATGAATAATAATGATCATTGACCTCCTCGAGCCCCATACCTGTAGGCAGAGTTAAAGAGTGGTTACATACTTGCAGTTACATAAAAGCAGTTCCCAAATTTTTTGTCTCTAACTGTCCGTCTCGGCTTTGCAAAGGATATCTGTTTGTAATAATAATACAAGTCAGTCAGAGTCAGAGTCATTTGCATCAAATAATTACTAGAAAGTAGGGTCCTCACTTTATTTTATATTAAGTTATGACGGCTTTAAATACAATTTTTAATGGATACTTTAAAGTTATAACTCTAATTTGAAATTCTTTATAATTTTTTTTACTGTATAAAAAAATATCAGAAAAAATAGAAGTGTATTAAAATTTTTTCAGTATAATGATGATTACAACGAGGTATATTTTTCCCACGGTTAAATGAACAAAAAATTTAAGTATTTTAAATAAGTTATGGATAGGCTCCTTAATTCCTAATTAATTAAGTCTTCAAAACTACATTCACATTAAAATACAATACATGTTGATCACTGATCCTGAATTCCTACTTGTGTTTGCGTGTTATATCACTACGACTTTATTAAGCCTGATCTGTTTTGGGGTGAGAATAATATTGGGTCCTTACCTATGAAATTGGTGTTTTTTTTCTCCCTTAGTATTCTGCCTGTAACTATAAGATTCAGAGTATTCCTAAAAAATAATTACCTCGTCTAAAAATAGACTATATTATTGAGCTCTTTTGATTTGTTTTGATAATTTGTTGAAAGTTTAATTGTGTTAAAATTGGACACGGAGACAACTCTTTTTAAGTGCCTCCCGAATACATCATTTTATTTGCATTCACTTAAAAACGATAAATAATTTTTATGAAGTGTGATATTACACATATTACTTAAGCTTGTCTAATGATAGATGCCAAATATTAATATTATTCTTTAGATTTGTCGTTGTGAAGAAAACTGAAAACAATTTTAGTATGGAAAATGCAGAATTCCCCAAAATCTCCATACAAAACACCAATTTCATAGGTAAGGACCTAATATTACTATGCACTATTATTTTATTTTAGGTGATAATTTTTTTAATTATTTACTTGGCTGTGTTTAAAAATGAGCACCTGTGCAAAACGGCAGCAATCTTTACGAGCTATTTTAGAATAATTTATCATTTTCTATAATCAATTATAATAACCCAAGGCCGTGCTGCTACATCGATTTATTTCGTCACAAGGCAGGCTGTGAAAGACACATAATATCGCCGAAAAAGCTGAGGCCTCATAACTCGGCCCCATTAATCATATATTCATAACCTCCGTCAATCATTCGGTGACGTTTTGCAAGCTAGCGTTTACCCGCCTCACGCCTTCTAAGTGTGGAGCCATGAAAATTTATCGTACACTTAATATAATCTCTTGCTGACTATAAATATTGCTATAGAAATTCCGATATGATTTTGTTGTTGTGATTTATCTACATGCGGGGAATACATCCATACATACATAAAATCACGCCTGTAATCCCCGTAGGGGTAGACAGAGACCAAGGAGCACTGTGTTCCTTAAAACCACATTTGGCCATACGAAAATTGGGTTTGGTCAGATGAAAAATCGTGAAAGAGTAGTAACAAGTGGCTAGCTCATCGCCTACACAATCACAGACCCAGTACCCAATACGCCCTTAGCGGGAACGCCTATACTCTTGCAAGTTATTAGATTAAAGTTAAATAGCACACATTGTCATCAGACTATAGCATTGATATTAAAATAGGATCTGAAGTACCTGAAAAAGTGATTTTACAACAGAGATTATTGTGTAAACACAAAGCAAAAAAAATGATATCCAATATGGAGAATATATATTATTAAGTGAACTCACCTACCTTTCATGACATATTATTGCGTTTAATTTTTAAAATATTTCTAAAAATATATTTTATACGCAAACCGCGTTTTACATAGCCCTTAGATTATGCAAGCATTTAAAGGATTACCTCCTTTTCTTCACAAAAACAGGCCTCACATCTACCGCTTTTGTTTACCACGGACAAGGCGCTAAATTAGATTATTTTCTTACAAAACACAAGCGCTTATTCATGAAACAAAAAAGAGCGAAGTTTAATATTATAGTAATTAATTTCTAAGGATTTATGTTAACAGAACTGGCAGGAATATCGAGCCCACTCGCGTGAACAGTAGAAATAAAAAAGACTTAAACGCGACCGTAGACGTGTTTTGTGATATGCCAACAATAAATTACTGAATAATTATATCGCGCGGTGTGTTTACCATAATAAGCGAGATAAAGTGGGTCAGTAACATTTCTCGTCAAAATGTTACGGCTTAGAACATTTTACACTGTTTCGAGATTCCGTAATACGTAATTATGTAATTTACAAGACAATTCCAGACGTGATTCTGTTCCATAAGCAGGCTCTGTTTAGGCGTATTACGGGATTACGTGTTGCAGTTACGCTCATAAGGCGTCATAATCCTAATTCCTGACGTTTACGGTGAGGAGTACGTAACTAAGACTATTATCTTCACGAGATCAAGTTAAATGTTTCATCAAAAGAAAGTTGTATGATTTTTGATGCGTTACCAAGTCAGCGTAAACGATGTTAAAAAGTTTGTTGTGGTTTTATCAGTCCTTTATATTTTCACTTATGTTCGATTCCATTGTTCCAAACCGAGTTTTGATTATTTACCTTTTCAGATCGTTAATGTTTTATTCGTTTAAGCTCTGTTTTTGCGCCTCACAATGTTTTCTTTGTTTCAAACTTTACACTTTATAAAATTGTATCCATTACACAAACGCACGCTACTTAATATCGTCTAGTTGATAGGTAAATGTCAGAAGTAATTTATTTTATGTTTATATTAATACCACTATTATCCTGAATTTTACTTCAACTTATACTCATTTTTATGGGAAGTAAAGAGAATAAGGACGAATAAAATTAAATGAAGATATCTTTGAAAAAGCAAAACTAAACAGAAGTTACGACAGGCTGCATAAAATTTCAAATGGAGAAATAAAAAATGAACTCGTAAAATTGAATGTTCAGAGAAATATCTACAGTGAGTATTTATTTTATTGTAATATCTATACTTTCTTTTATTTTATTATAATAATTGATGTAATGATGACGAGCTCAGTTGAAAATACTAGAGGGAGGAGCTCAGTGATTAAGTGAGTAAAACAAACAGTTTTTAATGTGGAAATTAAATCCACTTGCTTGATATGTTAACAAAGGTAAAACGTGTTTGCCACTACCACTCTGATTCATAATTTATATACGAGTAATTATTATATCCATCCCTCCATCTCTTCCCTCGGGTGTCGTAAAAAGTGACAAATGGACTTAGAACTGCCCAACCATCCAATAGCATAAAGCGGTGACGGGCTCACCACCTGTCACGTTGAGTGCAGTCACTGCTTGGCAATGGACTGCTTTTGCGGTGCTTTTGCCTAGTTTCAGGGGGTAAATCCTTAGGGGATAATAGTCGTTATTATATATATGTACATTATATTATAAAAAGAACCTCGAATTGAGGGGAAGGGGTGTTACTTCATTATTAACAAACGCTATTACAAGTAGATTTTTTGAATCTTGCAAATAGCTTAAAAAGTAAAATAACTAGTAAAAATACTCAACAGAAACATACAGTTAACAGAACCACGAACCACCAAGAGAAACGATATAGGTTGAAAATTAAAACGTTATTGTATAGCGAGCAGTTGTTTCCTGGAAACTTGAGGATAATTACAGAGCCACTACTTTGCAAGCCTTAAACATAAAAGAAAGAAACCGAATAGGTATATGCTGTGTTCTGGTAAAATTAAACCTTGCTTGTAGGGTCACCAACACCTGCAAAGAAAATAATTCCTTTAAATTTATTATCCACCTCAGAACTCTTAGAATTATTTATAACGATCATTGTTTAGCATGTCGTAAAAGGCGGCTAAGGGCGTATTGGGTACTGGGTCTGTGAATGTGTAGGCCATGAGCTAGCCACTTGCTACTCCTCTTTCAGGATTTTTTCATCTGACCAACCCTATTTTTGTATGGCTAAATGTGCACTACTACTCGACGACGGGGCACTACTCGTTCAAGAGGCTGTGGGACTCGCGGCATCGATCCTACCGCCTTAATAAATGAAAATTACTTAATGAATAAAGCTTATGTTCAGTTGGTCGTAAATATGGCAAAAAGTGTATGTTAACACCTCTGGGAAAGAGGCGTGATGATATGAGAAAAAATTAAAAAAATCTTCACACATTTACACCTATTAGCCCCATAATAAACAACTAATTCTGCTTGTGTTAGGGATACTAGATGACGGTTGAATATATTTAATAGATAAATACACATAAATCAATATCCAGAATATATACAATACATAAATATAAACATCCAAGACTGGAGAACCAATGATCATATTCATCACACCAAAATTTGCCCCCCACTTTTTGAGAGGTTCTCCTCTCGAGATTGCGACGCCTTGAGACCAATCTGTACAGAACAATCGACCATGAAGTTCGACAAATATTTTGTTATGTTACTTTTATTATATTGCTCTCTACTTCATAAGAGGAAATTTCCAATTTTCGTAGAAGAGACATAACGCGCATAAACGTGTTAGGAACCTTCCTACATTTTCTTTTTTCTTGCACAAATTCTTAATTATAAAAATGATGGAAACAATCCTACCAAAGGATTAAAGGAGGGTTTACCTACATTAGAGGTTTCCTTAAAAATAATTTGGAGTCGCGCCAACGGCCGTGTGAACGGCAACTGGTGGCGGATTTAACATTAATGTACTAAGAAAAAAGTTTTAGTGTCTTTTATTTACTAAAAAAAAGTATTATTTCGTTGTGGAAAATAAAGAATTTTTTACTATTTAATACTTGGACGACCTTTAGTGTCCTTTGACCAAAACAGAATTAGTTATATTGAAACAAAGACTACTCTAAACTCTAGACTAAACTCTTCGTACCTTTTTATCATAATGTTGTTTGTATTCAAACGTATGTAACATACAGCCTATGCTATATTTTTTTTTTTTTTTGCTTGTGGCAACACTCCGGCTTAACAGCTGATTTTGTCAGTCCCGTATTTAACTTAATTAATTATTAATTTTACGCTTAATTATAGCCCAAAATCGTACACAAAACATTAATGAGTGTTCAACAAGTTTAATTATATAATATTTTGTGTAATTGTGAAGTGTAGTTACGTACGTGACGAAATTACCTGACAGTTATTTCGCCACTTTGAATTTGAAAAATTGTGATTCATTTTTATCTCTTCAGGTACATATCATTTATATTATTGATTATTAATTAGTAATTATACCGACTCGATTTATCTGATTTATCATCAGGTACGCGAAGAGGTTGTAATCTGGTTTCAAATATCAACCTCAAATTGGTCATTCAGCGCTTTGGAAATTAATCTTAAGATCTCGTTTATTTATACATATAATAAACAATGACACAGACACGCAGTGCCCTCGCTCGCCAACTTGACCAGGCTTTGAAGGAACTAAGGGCTGCCAAAGAGTTGAATGAACAATTACTTTTAGAAAGAAATGAAAATGAAAAAGAGATGTTAGAGGTTTTAAATAGAAATATTTTATTGAAAAAAGAAATGGCTGAATTGCATACACAGTATACATCAGTAACAGATGACCGAGACCGATTACAAGGCATAGTGGATGGTTTTGACGGGTGCAGCGAGGACTATGTGCGAGGCCTCAGGCGCATCACCATGCTGGAACAGGAACTACAGGAGGCCCACCACCACATTTCGCAAATGGAGTCCGAGAAAATCGATGCACTAGTTGACCATAACCAGAGCCTTTTTGACGAGCTAGTCTGTACTGCACCCAGCCTGGTTTCTGTTGCAGTTGACTTACCCACAGAGGTAATTGATTTAACAAATGTCACAGTAAATTCAACCTCTGCTGTTAGACTTGTCAGTTGCAGCAAAAACAAAATTAAAAAATATGTTAAAATTAATAAATATATTAGAAAAACCAAAAAATTAATAAAATCTCATAAAAATTTGTCTAAAAATTGTCAATATATAAATGAACGCAGACGGTTAGGTGATGAACTTGATGTTTACACCATATTATTGGAAAATAATATCATTGAGCATGATAAATATGTTAGATCAGTTCAATCTGAAATGTGTATCCTTAAGGAAAATTTAGAAAAAATGACAAATAGATATCACAACACAAAAAAAGAGTATGAGGAACACATTTTGGCGATAAACACGCTCACAGGTAGTTCAAACAGCCCCACTACCATAGTAAACCCATCATGCTCTCTGGGCATTCGCCAAGAATGTGAACCCCCTACTCAAAATAATTTGTCTACACTTGTCATAAATAATTGTACCAATAACATAAGTCCTGTAGTGATGTTTAGTGACGATATTGGAAAAAACATGGGCCAATTACTGGGTACATACATGAATTGCCCAGTAATTAATCACTGTTTACCTGGAGCTTCATATTGTGACATAATGAATAAAATTATTGATTATAATTTTAAACCAAATTCCACCCTAATAATTTTCATTGGAAATAGGGGCAGTATGAACAAAAAGAAACTTGTTACACATTTAGACACACTTTGTTCTTTTAATGTAAAAAAAATTATTTTGTTTACACTCCCCTATTTAACAAATGTGCCACAAGCAGAAAATGACCACAGATACAAATTGAATTTGACATTTGATACGGTCACGTTCGGAAACAGTAGTTTGTTTCATTTAGTTGACACGAATAAATTACTGAATAGTAATTTAACTATAAAAAAAGATAAATGTAATTTGTCTTATTATTATAAACGACAGATAGCTATATCGCTATCTTATATTTTTTTTATGTACTCACCTGCTTCTATTGAGCAGAGCAGTGTACAAGACTCACCCGCTTCTATTGAGCGGTGTAGTGACTTGGATTATTGTCCAAATAATTTAAATTAGATATTGTGACAAGAGAGGACGCCTCTCGCCATTCTAAGAATCAGCCTAATAGCACTCTTAATTTTGTACATCAAAATATACAAGGCTTGTCCGGAAAGGAACTAGAAGTAGGTTTATTCTTAGATTCCATGAACATACATGTTTTATGTTTGACTGAACATTGGTTAAGACAACACGAATGTCTAATATCATTCGATAATTTTAGTGTGGTTAGTTCGTTCATAAGAAAGGGGGCTATTCGTGGTGGATCACTCATACTTTTACATAACAAATTTAAATCGAAAGAACGGAAGGATATAATGGCACTATCTATTGAACGAACAATCGAATTATCAAGTGCAGAGTTGGAGCATTTTATAATTGTGTGCGTGTATAGACCTCCATCATCTGATTATATTTTATTTGAAAAGGCTATGGAAGAGGTACTTAGGAAACTTTATAACTCTAATAAGAAGGTAATTGTTTGTGGCGACTTTAATATCGATATATTAGTTGATTCACAAAATACTCATAGGTTTCTAAATCTCTTTAAATGTTTTAATTTAGCTCCTCTTTTCTCTGAACCAACGAGAATAACGGCCACAACAGCTACCTGCTTAGATAACATATTCTGTGAAAATGTTAACTTTTTAAATAAGTCTATAATTAATCGGTTACAATCGGACCATACTGGGCAGTTAGTGAGTTTTGAACACCATTATGTTACAAAAAAAATTATTATTAATTGTAGGCCGGTAACTAAAAGTCGCACAAAAAAATTTAAATGTAAAATTACACAAAAAATCGTAAATTTACCATTTGGTGAGGATAACAATATCGATCACCTGTACGGAAATCTTTTTGAATTAATAAAAGATGAATTCGACTCCGTTTTCACTGAGAAAACTGTAACAATAGATCAATTTAAAAGTAAATTCAGTGATTGGGCCACACCCGGCATTTATAAAAGTAGAAATAAACTTTATGACTTATACGATCTTAAATCAAACACTAATGATCCGAAATGCCTTGAGTATGTTAAAAATTATTCAAAAATTTTTAAGAAGGTCTGTAATACTGCAAAATGTATTTTCTTGCGTAGTAAAATTAATAATTCTAAAAGTAAAATAAAAGCAACTTGGAATATAATTAATAAAGAGACCTGTAAACATAAATCAGAAGATAAAAAGTTCTGTTTAAAATTCAATGATTGTATTGCTACCACAAATAAAGATGTAGCCGACGTGTTTGAATCTTACTTTTCTAATATAGCAGTCACAACCACAAAACTCTTAAATTCTAGTACTGATCATGCTAAATCATTACTTGAGTCAAGTATTAAAATATGTGAAAATACTTTTAACTTTAATTACGTAACTCCACTTGATATTTGCAAAACCTTTAATGAACTTAATATTAAAAAAACAAAAGATCTATGGGATATATCAACAGACATTTTAAAAATAATAATAAATGAAATATCACCTCATTTAGCATATATATTCAATAAATGTATTGATGAAGGACAGTTCCCTGATTTGATGAAACATAGTAAAATCATTCCACTATTTAAAGCAGGCGATAAGAGTGATCCATCAAACTTCCGACCAATTTCTATTCTACCTGCACTTAGTAAAATCTTTGAAAAAATTATATTTAATCAGTTGCTATTACATTTTAACGTAAGCAAATTATTACATGAAAAGCAATTTGGTTTCACTAAAAATAGATGTACTACGGATGCGGGCGTCGCACTCATCAAACATATATTTGACGCATGGGAGAACAAGCAAGATGCAATAGGTATTTTCTGCGATCTTTCAAAAGCGTTTGATTGTGTGGATCACCAAATTTTGTTAGTAAAATTGAAACATTATGGAGCTTCGGAAACTGCTATACGCCTTATACAATCATATCTTACGGATCGAATACAAAAAGTTAACATAAATGGTACTAATTCTTCCGGCGCGCCTCTGCATATGGGAGTGCCCCAGGGCTCTATATTGGGCCCCTTATTATTCTTAATATATATTAATGACTTGCCTTACTTTGCTAAAGACCTTTGTGAGATAGTTTTGTTTGCTGATGACACTTCTTTGATTTTCAAAACTGACAGACGCAATAACGTATCTGACGAAGTAAACAATGCTCTCTCGCAAGTCTTGCATTGGTTCAATATTAATAACCTTGCACTTAATTCTAAGAAAACAAAATGTATTAAATTTTGTATGCCTAACGTAAAGCAGATCGATACTCAAATTTGTATAAAGGAGGAACGGATAGAAATAATTAAGTCTACCACTTTTCTTGGAATTACTGTGGACTCTAAACTGCAATGGGGTCCACATATTACGACTCTAGCAGGAAGACTAAGTTCAGCTGCGCATGCAGTTAGAAAAATAAGGCAGCTCACTGATGTTGAAACGGCGAGATTAGTTTATTTTAGCTATTTTCACAGCGTAATGTCGTATGGTCTACTATTGTGGGGCTCCGCTGCTGACATTCAGACTATCTTTGTACTTCAAAAGAGAGCCATTCGTGCCATATACAACCTTAGACCACGTGACTCGCTCAAGGAATTATTTAGGGAAATAGATATATTAACTGTGGCGTCTCAATACATCTTTGATTGTATTATGTATGTACGTAAACACTATGATACTTTCCTTAAAAATTCTGACTGCCATAGCCTTAACACCAGAAATAAGCATAAGCTCGCCGTTCCAAGCCTCAGACTTCACAAGACTGTTAAATGTTTTATAGGAATCAGCATAAGAATGTATAATAGGCTGCCACAAAGTTTTATTGACTTGCCCCTGCATAAATTTAAATCAACTGTTAAAAGCTGTTTAATGAAAAAGGGGTATTATAAGATAGAAGATTATTTTACAGATAAAAATTCGTGGCTACTATAATTTGCTCCTCTGCACATACTTATTTTACAATATTTAAAATGTTCTATATTCCTTTTGTTATTATGGCTGTTTAAAAAAGGCTAACTGTTGAGTTTCTTGCGGCACTTCTTCTCAACAGGCCATTCACGTCGAAGTGCTAGTAGGAAAAAAAAATATTGACGTGCAAAAGTATTTCATGTAAATCTAATTGCAGAATAAATGATTTCATTTCATTTCATTTCATTTCATTTCATGCGCTAGTTGACCGACAAAAACAAAAATACGTATAATCACGAACAAGAACATATATACAATTTTGAACAATAAACGTCTTAATTTACTTGTAATAAAAATCATTTACTGACAAATGTGCATACATGTTGATGATTATGACTGTACCATGATGTAAACTTATTTTTGCTTCGTTTTATTCATTTTGCTCGTTTAACAAACCTTTTATTGCACGCAACTACACTTATTCTTAAGAATATTCTAAGAATTTCTATTATTAATTATATTATACATCATATACCCATTGTTTGGACTGACATGTGTAGGTGTTCGCAAATTATAGTCAAATTTGCCAAAATTATGATTTTTAAGGAAGCTTTTTTTTACTTTTAAAGCTAAAGCGTTCATTTGTATTTTAATCAAACAATCTATAGAACGTACTTCAAATGAACTATCGTTTTATCTTTAAAACACGGTTTCCAAAAAACTATACTGAACTCCACCACGAACTTCCTCGATTGTTTTCAAATATATTTTTTCCAAGATATCAAATAGTGCTGATGTCATCTTCCGAAAAACAAACACGGTTCGACGCAACAAACATACATCCTGCTTCCGAAACCAATCAAATATCGATACGAACGTCGACAATCTCTACGCGATCTCAATATCTAATCCGCCGATATTTCTGTACCGAAATATTGCATCCAATAAAACATAGCTATGGCACATCAATATAAAACATATCGATGCCATATCGATACGGCAAAATGGGGAAGCAATCGGCATCTAGACAATCGGGAAACGGTATGTGAATTCTGAATAGGTAGAGGACAATTGTATTAACAATTTCTGTGCAAATACTAGAGATTTTGTTTTGGGTTCCTGGAAGTTTGTAAAGAACTTTAAACTGTATTAATTTAGTTACACGGTAGCTTTTTTATTTCCGTATGATAATCAACTTTTCTCTTTCAAGCCAAAATTAAATAAATCTCGTATTAAAAATAGTTTTATAAAATAAAATTATTTTTGAAATATTTTTAATATAGTAAAATAAAGCTTGATAATTGCAGTTGAATGCATTTCTCTACACTTTCATACAATTTATAGTCTATCGTTTGGTTGATTTGAACGAGTCTGACGAACAAATTAACAAGTATCATCAATTCATCCGCGTTTTAACATCGGTCTGTCTGTCCGACATCCCTAGATTCATTCAAATGGTTAAACTCTATCGTCTATATATGAATAGGAAAGAGGTCTATTGTGTGTATTGAAAAGGTATCCAGTGGGAATCACATTCGATATTGCTTTGATTAAAAGGTTTGATTGCACAAACATTGCTAAAACGACAACGATTTCATCATTCTTATTTAAAATAATTGATTTGAAAGTGAGTACCTACAGCCATTATTTTTCGAATCATGAAAAAAATCTATTCACTCGACTGTGTATAGTTTTTTATTTTATTTTGACGACATATAACAAAAATATTGGTTTGTTTTTCAAGCATAATATGTTTCGTTTAATTATAGTTCCGAAACATAACTGCTCACACTCAGTTGCACAAAGATTTTTTAAAGACATTTGTTAATGAGACATTAAAACTTTAAAGTTCATTAAATTTAAAATTGGAACACAAAATAGTTCTAGCTAATGTCTCTTTAGCATTGATAGGGTGCTAATGTCGTTTTGTGCAACGTAAAAACTACGCTAAGGTGTTCTTTTGACACTTCAATAAATAAATTTAATGGAGCATTAGGGATAATGCCGACATTAAATTTTAAAGTTCGTTTCTGCAACTGGGTGTGAGACACTTAAATTTTTGCGTGCTTTAATAAAAGAAAACTATAGGACCTATTTGAAACTACTTCTATTATGCTTAACTGCGTGCTATTTTGTCATAAAAATGTTAAGTGTCAAAATAAAAAGGACAAGCAAAAGATACTTCTTAAGCTACATTCTTCTACAAAAACAGAAAAATTAAAACAAACAACGTTGATTAAAAAACAGAATTAAAATAGGCCTTGTTTTACAAATATTAATCACTCCGCTACGATTAATTGTGATAGTCTAGACTAAAATATTCGACTGGTTCGCAGAATAGCGCACAGCCTAACAAACTAGTCAATAGGAAACAGCGGACTGAGTGAAATTGACAGATTTATTCGCGTACGTATAAACCCGCCTCGACTGCCTGCATTTTTTACATCGGCCTGGTATACCGATGTCAGGAATATATTCTTTTAACCGTCAAGTCACATAGAACTATTGGGAATAACAATCGGGGCGTTTTTGGAGCTTATTTTGAAAGTGCTTTTTTGTGTAAGCATTGATTTTTGTTGTTTGTTATGTTGGTATGTTATGTTTTCAGTTATTTGAAACCCCTTGGTCGGCTTCGAAACCTCTTCAAAATTGCTATAAGCGTAAGACATTAGAATATAAACGAGACTTAATAATTTTGTTTTTAGTGATCATACAATCATATTGATCCTATTATGATTTGGTTGTACAATTTTGACAAAAGAGATCTGACCTTTTTTGTACTTTGTCGTTTTGACATCACAAGTGTGGCATTAGCAAATATTTTATTAAAATTAATGATAATGTTCTAAATACATCACATATTTTTACTCGAGACTGCTCTTAGAAAATAGTTCAAAGAATACTTTTAGCTACTTCTTGAAATGTCAGCGATGCCGATGGCACAAAATAAACCAAGATAACAATATAAAAGGAATCTCGGTCCCAGACCAATATTATGGTTTTAATATCCATTGTGTAATGCAGTAACTACGCCTGCATTGCCCGCCTCCGTCGCGGTGAAGATAATTTCCCTCGAGGCCGTATCGGTCCGACCTAACCTCAATTGGCGTCACAACTTGTAAATGCATGTATTACACATGTACGGAAAAGACCGAACAGAAAAAGAGAAAAAAGTTCGGAAAAAGGAAATCAAATATAATATTCATGTAGTAATAATACGAAAGTCAAGAATGTAAATATTGACTACAAATATATAACATATCATCACGCCTCTTTCCCAGAAGGGGTAGGCAGAGGTATTAAACACCCACATTTCACCAGATATGTTAGGTCCCCATGTAACAGATGGCGAGCCAGTGGCCATGCACCGGGCACAATGTGAGGCAAGCGATATTCACAATGAACTGTACATAAGTTTTATTCAAACTCAGTGGTACAGGCGGTGGGATCGAACCCGCGTTTCCCGCGGCCTATCGAACGAGTAGTGCCCCGTCCGTCCCAACTCGGCTACCGCTGTCGATTAATAATAAATACATAATAAATAAAAAAAAAAAAAAAAAAAAATAAATAAATAAAAAAAAAATGTTTTTATTTCAAACACAAGCTCATAGATGTTAGTAACAATTTTTAAACTTATATACTATTGTTAGTTACATACAAATTATTTCTTGTTATTATTATTATGACCATTTAATATTATTTCTTACAATGTTTATGATTTAAATTAATTAATTCATAAAAAAAAATGTGACAATTTTATTTTAAACTATTTTTAATTTTTTTAAATGAAAATAATAAAAATTAATGATAATAATAATATTATTTATAATTATTTTTATTCTTGACTTGCATACTTGTACAGTTGGTATATAAAATTTTAATCATGTAAGTGCATGGCAACCGACTCACCACCTGTTACATGGGGACTTTTACATTTACTAATGTATTTTTCATATATATAATGAAAATGTTTTGTAAATGTAGGTGTAGTGTTTCTGTTTTTCGTGTGAAAAACCAGTAGTGCGAGCGGTGTTATTTACGGTAGCTTAGGAGATAATAGTAACATATATATTGCTGCCAAACAAATAATTCCGTTGACCAACTATTTGTTCCGCTGACCAAATAATTATTTTCCTACCCAAATAATTATTTTGCCGGCCAAATAATTATATTGCTCACAAAATATTTCTTTGCTGCCCAAATGAATTTTCGGCTCATTTTTTTTTGCTGACCAAATAATTAAATGGCTGCCCAATTAATTACTTCCCAATGTAATATTTTGTATTGATTATGGAACCGTGAGTTAGTTTCTATAAGTTATGTAACTGTTCTATTGTTCTTATGACTTTTACAGTTTAATAATAAAAAAGCATTATACAAAAAGGCACACTACTATAGTTTCGTGCCTCATACAAAAAAAATATTAACTTTAATTCATTAATATTTATTTTCATCTTTAACTTATGAGCTGTTTGTTCTGACAAAATAATAGGTATACTATTTTCTTCATGCCGCACTTATTCTTTGATCCTGGTGGACTTGGCTGATAATTTGAATTGATTTTCGTAATTATTAACTTATTTCACTTCGACTTATAATGCAACAGATAAAGAAAATTGAATCTACTGCGTTAGTAAATGAGCGAGCCACGTAGTCTGGTCTTCTCGCCCTAAAACTTATCCGAGCCTTTTTCTATTTTAAGAAAGCAATTTGTAAATCTCTGAACATGGAATTTAAAATTAATCGGATTATTACTTTTACAAAGTTAAACGCCGGTCCACCATAATTGCCATCAAAAACCGGTTTTTACACTGGACGTGTAAACTATCGAAATTATTTTAGTATCGCTTTCATGTAATTGCACTATTATCTGTTATAATGGCCGATATAAGTGTGGGTTATATTCTCAATAAATCTATCTTTTATGTTGAACGTGATTAAAAATTGAATAAGGTTGATAGGCGAAATAGAAGGGTATTTTACTTTCAATTTTAACCTCCATTAGAAGCTCCTTACTCGGCATGGCGTCCGCCGTTTTAGAAAAACATAAATTATAAGATTTAAAACTGTATAATTTCAAGTGGCTAGGCTTATTTCAGACACTGACAACCAATCAAAATCAAGCATTATTATTTTTGCCTACAAAGCAACCCACTTTCTATTCTTAACCAACCTGAAACACGAGCTGGTCCCTTATCGATTTAGGACTATAAAAGCTGAAACAACAAGGTTTACAAATGTAAAGCAATAATTATTTAAGTTTCACTGGCATAAACAATAGTAAATCCACAAATCCTATGGCGGAGGCAGCGAGGGGCACATTAATGAATTCCAAGCGAGCACTGTTACTCACACGGGATTATGGCGGCTCGGTGTAAACTTACTTTATTAGATGCTTAATACTCCATGGTATTATTGGACTCTAGTATTCACCTGTTCGGGATATTCCTAAGTGTAAATTTCAAATTGAATCGACACGTTTATGTATATAATATTATAACAACTAATATTGAGTTATAATTTTATTGCCTAACATTTTACGATATATTGGTCAGAGCAATTCATAATTATCCTAAAAACTATTTTCGGAACAGTTTATAAAAATACCCAAACTACTGATTTTTGTTATTTAGTTTAGTTAAATGTTTCTAAATCGTTAATTACCATATACATCGGGTTTGTATCGCTTTTTCATTGAATCCAATTTGGTTTTTGCGCTACCCCATAAGGGCCCGTTATTTATTATAAGTGTGACATAAAATGCCATACAAACTTAATAAGAAATTCAACGAAGCTTATATGAGGTATCATCGTATAAGTATATTGGCACTTGCCTCCTGTAATTGGAAGGTTTTGTTAGAAAGATTATATTCAAAGTTTCCTCAAAAACCAACTTTAAACCATGTAGTTATTAGGTTCAAGTTTGCCTGAAGATTTAATATTTGAACAAAACGGAGATAATGATACAATATACAGTGAATAATTACAGTGAAGAGACAATAAAGCTTAAGGAAATCTTGCGCATGTGTCTGCTTCTTATGTTTTGTTTAGCGTGCCTGCTTGGTAAGAAGGGCTCATTAGATTGTGAGCCTGGGATTAAAAGATCGGAAAATAGCTGATAAAAAGGACATTAACCATATTTCTATGGAACGCTAGCCTCGCTTTAAACTACGAGTATGTATATTTCTAATAAACTTTGGTTTTATATAACTATTCTAAAATAAAGATCTTGAAGAACATCAGTACTTTTGATGTGAAACATAAATTAATATATCATATATCATTAATGTATCAATTAGTATATCATTAATGTATGTTACAAGAAAACTGTCGATATTAGTTCTCTTTGCCTTCTTAATATGGGAAACTGGAATTTTATTAGTTTCACAGTCGAATAAAAACATTTATCTTTTACATATGACATCAAAAATAGTTAAACTAATATTATAAATATTTTTTATATCGTCACAAAGTAGTACAAAAAGGCTCGTTTTGCATGAAGTCCATTATTAACAGTAAAAAAATTATCATCCTGCTTTATCACAAAACATAGTAATATTTTATCTTGCTCTAAGTGTTCAATTTAGCAGTTATGAAGACATTTAAAAGTTTATTAATTTTTAATAATATTTTTTATCTTAAGATTTTTTATTATTTCTTAAAAAATGCAATATTGATAAAAATAGGCGAAACTGGCGAAATGTATTTGTTCACCACCTATGCCTACCCCTTCGGGGAAAGAGGCGTGTTGATATGTTATGTGAATTTTTGATGGAAGTGTGCATCGTTGCACCTGAAAGGTACAAGTGTTTAAGGTTCTCATTCGTGATGAGCATTCGTTTTATTGGCATTATTTGAGCAGGTGTGCGCCTCAATAGTATCAATTTAGTCGTAAAAAGATGCCATGTTTGTTTATACTGTAATGCTGGGGACTTAGTCTGGCTAATGTTGCTGCATTAACTACTGACGTCTATGCTAAACGAGGCTTTCGGTGTTTATTGAAACTCCGACGTGACCTGACGTTGCTCGCCAAAATGTTGTCGATAGGGATGATAAAATTTGATGGGACCTGCTAGCGGCGACGGTTTACTCATGTTACTGTCGCGGCATTGGACGGAATCTTAAGTAGTTTTCCTCGGGGCTAAAAGTTTTGCTCTTATTTTGTTGCTGTTCAATAAAACAGAGTGCTGAACGCTTGATGTAGGTATTTACGTTGCTTTATTGATTTTAAGAATCAGTCAAAGCGTATTAAATGCAGATAGTAGCATATTATATTATGAGATTTCGTTGACATGTTTATGTTGTAACCAGGTAGGTAGCTAATAAAATACCATTACTTATGTTTTTTATTTTGGGTTTGCGACCTAGCAATTTGAATGCGGTTTGTTGCTTACTGAATCTTTATTTGTAACCAGAAACCAAAATTATAACCATCTTAACATTGCTCCCTTTCGTGCCAACTCACATTGTCAGGTAAAACCTGCATGCGACTGGCAAAATGGAGCTCGAGCATCATTTTTTTATGGCTATTAAGAACATAAACATGACCATATTCAGATGAGTTGTGCTATCTCATTGCATTCGATTCTTTGTAACGGGACAAATCGCTGAGTTTTTAAATGAAGTTATTATTGGCAGCTTTCGAAAATAAGCACAAAATTACGAGAGTAGTACCTAAAGCAGTAACATTAGCGGGACTGCTTCTCGGGCTTTCGCTGTTGACTGGCGACCAACCCTGTTTGTTTAGGTAACTAAGTTTGGCTCTCGGGACTTGGTTCATTGGCCACGTATTTAACTTAGGACAATATTGGCCATTCGAAAGGACGCATCACTAATGAAGCAAGTTTCATTATTCGAATAAATTGATTGTTCGGAAGTATATAAAATTTTGATTATTTTATAAATGTTAGTAAATCTGCTTAGGTTCCGTGATTAATTATTTTTTTTTTACTCAATGTGGATTTACAATATCATAGATACATAATTTTTTGTAGGTAAAACACGCATTAACTTCTTCCTCTTAACTACATCCTATCAACTTTCTCCTTAAGAATATTTTAATTATAGCAGATTTTGCGTGTATTTTTATTACAATAATTATCCTGATTTAGTAGACTAAAGCCCGTATTACGGAACTAAACTCAAGCGATGATCTCTGCTTGAGCACTGTTAGAGAGGGATGGCGCTATTGATCCCACACAGCGCCATCCCTTTTTAACTGCGCTCAAGCAGAGATCTACGCTTGAGTTTGGTTCTGTAATACGGGCCTAACACTTGGAAGTCTTCGTACGGATGATAACATGTGAAACGAAATATGTTTAACATTAAATAGGCCTAGACTAGTCGCCGTAGTAACTCCGCTTGTATAACAGTCAATGTTCTCAATGATATGTCATCTTCACATAAAATATAACCTCATCCTCAAACGCAAGCCCAGTTATAAATAATTATAGGCTGACATTTAACACACAGTGCCCATTCCTAGCATTAAATTCGTAATAATATTGAACCGCTACCTTCCAAGTCTATTTGTCAAATAAACAGAATCCATTAATAATAATATATTTTGCAAGTCGACACAATCGCGAGACGCAAGTGTCTGAGCCGGGATCGAACCCACGCAGTTGATTTGCAACGTCGTCTTAGTATAAGTAGGTGGTACCACATTGTCACTCCGTTACAGTTTGATATGAGCTGCTATGCTTATTCGGATATGATTTGATAGATTTTCTATTCAAGCTCAGGAATGAAATTACTTATAACAAATTGTATATATTGGGTCCTTACCTATGAAATTGGTGTTTATATTCTGTCTTAGTATTTTGTCTTTAACTATTAAGATTCAGAGTATTCCTAAAAAATAATTACCTCGTCTAAAAATAGACTATATTTTTGAGCTCTTTTGATTGGTTTTGATAATTTGTTGTAAGTTTAATTGTGTTAAAATTGTACACGAAGACAACTCTTTTTAAGTGCCTCCCGAATACATCATTTTATTTGCAGTCACTTAAAAACGATAAATAATTTTTATGAAGTGTGATATTACACATATTACTAAAGCTTGTCTAATGATACATGCCAAATATTATTATCTCTGGATTTGTCGTTGTGAAGAAAACTGATAAAATGTTAGTATGGAAAATGTAGCATTCTCCAAAATCTCCATACAAAACACCAATTTCATAGGTAAGGACCTAATATATTTTTACACTACTCGTCCTCAGCCTGTATACGTCCCACGGCTAGGCACAGGCTGTCTATGGAGAAACAAATGAGGAGTATGGGCAGTAACACCACCACGCTAGCCCAATGGGTAGAAATGGTTGCAATAAATAGCGACCGAGACCAACGGCTTAGCGTGCCTTCCGAAGCACGTTCGAGATCACAACATTTTGGTCACTACACCTTCTCATCATCACACCTTGGTGTATCCTTGAGGTGTAGGCAATAGTTAAAACCTAGCACTGCGTTTATTTCTGCTTTAGATAAGTTTTAAATAAATATTACTTTTCCGAGATCACATTATTACTACCCCGTCTTTGCACAGAGGTAAGTCGAGGTGTTAACACCGTGGTTCCCCATCTGTTTGCATAACATTTTCAAGTATGGTTGATTTTAGCATAAAATTATATGCATAATTATTTACGCATAATTACAGATGGCATAACCATCTTAAGGCATTATAACCCATTCGCATAAAATTTTAGAAATAATTATCAATAAAATATATCGATTCGGGCGCTTCGCCGGCCGCTGCACGCTCGCTTTGCTCGCTAGCGCGTTGAAGGCACAGTTCTACTTAACACTCCTCCTCGCTTCGCTCGTCGTCGTACCTAATCGACTTTACATTATGCCGTAAACCATTATGCGGAATAATATTATGGATAATTACATTAACCTGAATTATAATTATGCGAAATAAATATTGTGCCAAACAACATTATGCCAAATTCATATGTCAAACTATATAATGAGTAAAAACATTATGCCCATTAAAACATTATTATAGGGATCCCAACACCTTCGTGATACGTGTAGTCGTCTCATTACACAACATCACAAACTACACTAACTTGGAGTTAAAATTGAAATAAAAAGCTTCTAAGATTTTATTCTGCAGAAGAGTCAAGCAAAGTCAATAAATACTTAGCTCTCCACTTAGATCGGATCATGCAATACAGATTCAAAGAGCAAGTGAAAACTAACATCCAGTAATTGCATATACGAGATTGTGCTCGTATACAATTACCCGCATGCAGTGTGAAAAGCTTTCATTATAATCTGAGATAATTACTTAGCTAGCATGTGTTACCAGTTCCGAGTAAACATAGTTAATTGGAATAAACCTCCACTTTAAAGAATATGGACAGTCTGCATTAGATATATGGTGCTTGTGTGCTTATATGAGCATGCAGGCATTTAAAATAAATAGATGTCTAATGTGTTTTATATAAAATACACTGAACAGCAAAGAAAACGGGTGGGTTAGAAAATATTCAAAGTCTTCCAAAGTATTTGACCTAATAAATTAATTAAAAACAAAATGAAAGAATATACAACGCCGTATAAAATTATATATAAAACATTACCATTCGTTTTGAATATTGTATAAAAACTAAAAATGTAAAATAATGATCGTTTATCACATTTTGTTTCTGTGGTGTATTTCTACTTATGGGCCATTTGCATTTCCTTGTGCCCCTAAATTTGCTTCAACTAGACGCCGCTACTGTATCCGCACTTAGAATGTTGCATTTAGCTCGTAAATGGCAATTTTTTACTTCAAGAAAAGTAAGAAAGCGATTTCTCAAAATTGTTGATACCATATTTTATAGCGATCCTCCCACGTTTTCATGCACCTTGTTCGCACCACGTTTTCATGCACCTTGTTCGTTGCCAGGATCCTGTACATTCCACAGAGGTTAAGTCAATGATGACTTAGAATAGTTTCATTTGGAAGCAATAGACACAACATTGATAGCTTTTTTATTTGAAAACTTAAACTAACGGGATATAACTGATTTGAATTTTTTGATACAAAATTAAAATACGACTAATATTGAATTAAAATACGACTAATATAGAATAGACTATTATTTTATATTTTCAGTTTTTTATACAATTTTCAATAATAAATGGAAATATTTATATACCATTTAATTAAGCCTAGGTCCAGTACTTTTGTAGATTTTCTAAGTGACCTTTTTTCTTTGCTGTTCACACGTGAGTACATACTCGTACACTACGTGCCCACTGAAAGTCTCATAATTTTTATGGTGATAAATGCGACGAATTCATTTCAATACCCAGTTTTTGTCAGATACGAGTAGAAGTACTGAGTGCATAAACAAAGGACGATGGGCAGAATGGTACGGCTCCAATAGATAAGCTATCATTTGAAAGGTCTTTCCAAGACGAACAACGTTTACAATAGCTATCAGTCTCAGATCTGGTTGCTTTTGGAGATAAACATACACCAATATTACACAACGCGTATATAACTACCATTTTTAATTAAAAATAAATCTGTACGGACTAAGATTTTTAACTTGGTGCCATAGTATATTCAGTTGGTATATTCAGCTCAAAAATACCTATCCAACGATGTAGCACACATAGCTATTGGAAGGTGAAACCAGATTCATAGAAAAACTTGTATCTTCCCTACTAATTTCAAAACGTGAATTGGCACTGACCCCGTGGCAGTCATCTTTCTACATTTAAATGTCTTTCCAAATATATATGCCCGCGCGTACTATAAGGTTTAGGGAATCATACTTTGCTCGTACATCCAGAGCATGGGATTCTCTGGCGGCACACGTGTTCTCTCCTTCCTACAGCATGGGTTCCTTTAAAAGAGGCGTGAAAAGACATCTTGTGAGCCAGCAAGGTGGTGGTCGCTAGGCCTGCATCCTTTGGTGCTGCCTTAGCATCCTTCGCAAATGGACTTATCTACTGCTTACCATAAGGTGGTGTTAAGTCATTTGCTGGGCTGAGCATAAAAATATATATATTTGTTGGTTATGGCTATTAGAGCGGGTACCTCGGTCCATACATTTTTTTCCGTTTTCATTTACGTATAGGATGTTAACATTATTTAAAAGCTTTCGGTGCATGTATATTTTTGTCTATTTTATTCTATAGATCTATTTTATTCATATAAGTGTCTAGCGTGCTAGTTGATTTGAAGTTCAACTAAGGTAAGCTCGCTGCATACATTAACATAGAAAGCTTATTGCTATTAACTTAACAATACGGATCACCAAAAGGTCAACTAAAAATAATACTGGGAACTATTATCTCATTGTGTGTTGGCTTCGTTGTTCTGAGAGCAACGGAGATATAATAGGGTTTACTTATTGTTATGAAATAC
Source organism: Parapoynx stratiotata (assembly GCA_910589355.1). Classification (NCBI taxonomy): domain Eukaryota; kingdom Metazoa; phylum Arthropoda; class Insecta; order Lepidoptera; family Crambidae; genus Parapoynx; species Parapoynx stratiotata. The sequence continues at coordinate 7,781,488 of OU342466.1, forward strand.
TGTAAATCATCAAAGAGGTGATATTAATAAGCTTCAGTACGATCCTTCTACGAATAGTATATTTCAATGTATAATAAAGTTAATTTAGTCTCATAATAAATTTATTGAATTTAATTTTAATAACTTAAGCAAATATATTCGTTCAAGGTTTTCTTCAATACCCGATGCATATTTAATGAAAATATGAATACATGCATCATGATTTTGAATTTATGGAGCCTACGAAAGCATATAAATAGATTTTCCTGCTAAGAAGTGAGAATTCATGAAGGGAATCGAGTATATATTTTACAAAATTATCATGTTTTATTTATAGCGACTACTTATTTAAAATTGAACATATCAAGTTCATTGGAAATATTGAACAAGCTTATTATCGATAGACACAACAAATAACATTCATTTATATCGTTATTATTTTATATAAACTTCAGTGTTTCTAAAATGTTGTATAAAGCTTATGTTAGTATGTTGCACGGAGACAAAGTTTTAAGGCATTACATATTTGTGTTAAGAAATAAGTTCCAACTAAAAAAAATAGATAGACGGCAATAAAATATGTGATAATAATTTGGTAATAACTTTATTAATATAGGGTACAATTAATAGAGTTTAGACAAATAACATTATAAAGTGAACGAATATGGAAAATATGTCAGCTGTAGGTATAGCTGATATATTAAATTTATTTATTTTATCCCGTCTTATCTATTAGCAAAAATAATTAAACTTTGTGACTCGAAGTTTGCAAAACAATGAGGAGGTGTTGTAAATTGTTAGCGAGAAAGTAATTACAACTAAGTGTACCTATGTTCATGCTTATTCCTTCACCTAAAAAGGATAGATATAGGTTAAAGGGAGACAACAGAATGTTAACGAGAATTAAATTATATATCTTCCGTAGTATTACACGGTAACACCGTGTGCTCATTAGTGAAATATCTCCAGTTTAATGAAAATGGCTTTCTGTGGATTTTGTAATTAACAGCTGTAAAATTAACGATTCGCGTAATATCTAATTAAACATTTTGTAATATTTCTTGTTAAGATAGATACTAATTTACTTGGAATATAAGTAAGTTCTGAGAGAGTCTATACACCAGGCAAGCTTGACTGCCATCAAATACCTAACATAAAAAGCAAATTTGATTAAAATTGTGTAGGTATACATACATACATAAAATCACGCATGTAATTTAGAATTTAGACAGAGTCCAAGGCGTTTGGTCAGGAAACATCGTGTAAGAGTAGTAACAAGTGACTATAGTCTATCCATTTTGATCTGAGACAAAATTTAAAAAACCATAAAAAGGGTTCTTTAACATGTCGTTACTCGTTGTCGAAAGGTTTTATCAAAAGCATACGATTATTTATTATTTTATTATTACAAACTTTTTACATGATGTAAATTAAGTAATTACTTGTCACCTTCAATAATTTTTGGTATTTTTACTTCAATGTTATATTTTTAATGTAATTTTAGATTACTAAATTAATCGTTGCTACTAAAAAAGACCTAAAACGAATACTATTCTCAAATTTTTATTTTGAGTATAGAATACTTCCAAAAGAAGATGAATAATCATAACCTGTTCATGACACCTTGAATCTACTTTGAATTTAATTGATATATTTAATATATAGTATCATTTGGATGATAGCAATGATAGCTTGTTTTTTAAATATACTTAACATACCTAATACTCGTAAAACATGACTTCATTACACAAATAAATAATGTTTATATTCAATGACGATATTGGTATATTAAGTAAGGCTACTCCTTTTCTATTTTATTTAAAAAAATTAGAGCCCATATTATTTTGTCCCAGAATTGGATAAAAAGTTTGTGAACCACAAATTCTTTGTTTACCTTTTGTCTCAGATCAAAATGGATAGACTATAGCTCATCGCCTACACGTGTAGTATAATGTATGGTAAATATAATATCATCAACATCATCATCAACAACTTCTGCTCGTCCACTGCTGGATATAGGTCTCCCCTAATCCACGCAAATATAATATAACCGTCGATATTGTCGTAATTACTATAACACCGTTAACCATAAATCACAAATAGTAAATTAAATAGGTAGATATTATTAATATACTTAGGAAGCTAGACAATTAAAGTTATGAGCATTAGCAGACCAAGTCGGGGCAACTACAATAACATAGGTTAAAGTTTGAACTTGTACTAAGTTCTTGGAGGTGATACAGTAGTACTGCATGTATTTGAAAATGAACGTTGTTCCAGGTTCTAGAATTCTTGTAACTGGAGATCGGTTCTCCTTTGTGTTATCCATTTTGTTACTGCAATAGTTTCCTTTGACATTCTAACTTTGTTTATTTTATTTTCTCGTATAAGAACCATATTGTTTTACTATTATAAAGCTTGAAATATTTTCGTAGTTACACCAAAATAACTATGTTATATTTCTTAAGGGAATTTTTTAATATTTGACTCATACATTTTATGAGCACTGTTAAAAATCCAACTAAAATGTACATAACATCTTTATGATGTAATTGTACAAAGTTAGCAGTCATATCATAATTTTCATCTCGTAATATTTATATGCAACAGATTTCAATAACGGTTTGCCTAATGAAAATACCCATAAAATTTTGTTGCAATCTATACATATAGCCTATATGAAATCTTAACCAACCTCAGCTATTTCAGCTTCGTTATGATGAGTTTCAATATACTTATACTGGCACTATTTGATTAGCGTCTTGAACCAATAGTGACTCTTATTTTTAGACTTTTATGGTTCCAACTTTCAAAACAGTCGTAAAACTACAGTCTGTCATAATCTTTTACCGGTCATTAATCTTTCAGAATCGATAAATCGAAAATTCTAATTCACTTAGCCGCGACCCTTACAGTGTCCCTTTTAAATTAATGAAAGATGAAGCGCGATGAAAGGCTTTAATGTTCCATCAATATGCATTAGTCAGTGTGTTCTGATCCATTATCGCAGGGATTACAATTATGTGTGGACATTAGTTCCGAATCAACACAGGTTGGGTCGAACAGGTAGTATATTGGCTTAATCTGAGACTGCTGTTTATGGTCCTTAATTAAGATTTATAGAATGCACTGTTATCTACTAGAGTGGTGGAATACAAGTAGTAAATAATTTAGATCAAGTTTTTAGAGAATCGTCTAAGAGAGTCGTGTGGTAGCGGCTCATTAAAAGAATACTACCAACCCATTTCTTCCCTTGGGTGTCGTAAAAGGCGAAAAATGGTCTTAGAACTGCACAACCATCCAATAGCTTATAGCGGCGACGGGCTCACCACCTGTCACGCAGAGCACTTGTGCAGTCACTGCTTGATTAAGCGCGGACTATGGCAGTGGACTGCTTTTGCGGTGCCTTTGCCTAGTCTCTGACTAACCCTTAGATGATAACAGTCGTAATTATATGTATGTATGTCTTAGAGAATCGCCGTTTCATCTGGTCAAGTTGAAACTAAAAATTGTCTTTTAATATAAATAAAGTTCATATCTAAACTTAACGAGTTATTTGAAATAGGCAGCGATAACCGAGTTGGGATGGACATTGCTTGTGGAAGAGGGCGCTTGATAGATTCTCATCACCTCTACCACTCAGTTTGAATTTAACTTAACCACAATTTGTTGTGAATATCACGTGCCCTGTGCCCGGTGCATGGCAATAGGGTCGATGTTACATGGGGACTTATACATATCAAGACTAATGTGGGTTTTAATACATCCACCCACCCCTACGGGGAAAGGCGTGATGATGTATTATATAAATTAAGATTAATTAGATATTAATTTAAGCATACAAAACATTACATATCAGGCAATTCACTTTGAAAACAGACTTCTATTTAAAATGGAATACAAATATACTAGTATGTTTATCTGAACAATTCAAACCATGCTGTAGGAGACTCTAACTGGTGGATTAACTAGCCAAAGTTTGCCACAGAACGTTTAGTTCACAAGCCATTTTGACTTAGCACCCGATGCTCGGAGTTGTATAAACGCAGGTTTGGATATCACGAGTTAGTGATATATTAGTTGACTAAAATTATTTTGTTGTTTGTATTAAATAATAGTGACATAACAGAGAATACAATATTGGTAAGTATAATGTAATGCCCAATATTGCAATGTATCTAATAGCCCAACAGAACTTCAGAGAAAAAAGAGAGGTGAATCTAGAAATTTATATGCACATAGACGAAATTTGCTTTAATAATAAGGAAATAGCCGGTTAATGTTATTAAAACTTAATCAAATAAATAACGACGTTTTACACATAATATAAAATGTTGTTTGCAACAAGTCTTTACTTTATTTATTCTGAAATACAGGCGAGAAGGCTCGTGGTCAATTAGGTTAAGGTTTCTTGAAATGAATTATATAAGAATGTAGCTTCTATCAATAAGCATCGATCAAGAATAAATATTTTGTTTAAATTACTTGACGTTTTTCGCTCCAATACCTTTAAGTAAAAGTTTTTTGAAAAGACTACTTGTGAAACATAATCTTTCTCGACTGTAGTACCTACACTTGATAAAACAATTTCACTGAACTGCCTATCACAAAATGATAATTTCTTCGAAGCTTACCTGAATTCTAAACTGTTGGATTAACTTGCAGTCGAAGTTCCAAAACGTTCAGTTCAGAGTCCGCCTGACTTAGCACCCGATAGGACTAAGTTATCCAACTTAGACCGTTCAGGTAAAGTTTAATGCTAAGTTGGCTTTAGTTGACTAGTTCTCTTAATATTGATGGATTTGGCGGATTTAATTATGCTAACGTTATGCATAACTTTAGTCTCAGAAGCAGCAGTTGAATATGTTATAATGATGTGCGGAATATTCGAACGCGGTTTTATTCAAAGTCAACATTAATCTTTAAATGTCACGGTTTTAAGTTGAATTTCAATTAAAGAAAAAACGGGTTAATACTATACAAGCTTCCTGAGAAGAAAGGGCAAAAAAACTTATAGTTATCATACTCCCTTTATATAAAATATTATTAAATATAAGAATTAATTGATGAATATAAATCTTTAATGATATAAGAATTCTAATTTATAAAGACACTCGTAAAATATAAGGCATCATATATATTGCCGCCACACGTGCGTGATTCATACGACGATCACCAAAGATTTAAAACGCTCACACTATGAAATAGGGCGGGACGATAAAAAACTCGATCGCTCGGAAGTATATTCAAATGAAGAGAAGCAATTTGTGCTGAAAGTCATAAAAGTCGTCTCGAAGACCGAGGCGCCGACTGTTCGGCTTTCTCAAAGCGCCCCAACACCTATTAAAAAGTTCAGTCCGTCTATTTTGGTACGTCGACATGGTCGCCAAATAAGAGTTATGGGACAACTTGAGAATGTAAGTTACGGCGAATTTCGGCGGGAGAAATGTATGATTCAGAGAAAATTTACGAAATAAGATGAACATGAGATAATTACGCTCAAAAAACGAGACATCGTTTTCGTACTTACTCGTATTACGTTCTTATTGTAATTATTTCCTTTTCTTATTGTAATTTTAATACGTTCTATTTACATACAAGATGTAATATTATTGAATGTAATCTAAAGTCATCAGCTTTAAACTTCGAGGGAAGAAATATTCTTCAGGTGTTTACAACAAAACAGATGATAGGAATAGAGTGTGAACAACGCCAACCAAAACATGTATCCAATCTAAAACAATCATTGACGGTGTATTAGGGCTGATCAGTGCTAATGGAGATATCCGGTATGTAAGTAGTTTATAATATTTTCTGGATGTATCAACCAAAAATAAAACCAGGGGAATATTTTTGTTTCTAAAAAAACTCACACCCCATTACGAATATAGATTTGGACTATTTTTAACTAATTTGTGTCTTGAAGTATAGAATACAAAGAACTTATTTAATTTTAGATATAAGCTAAGGGATATAAAAGTTACTGGTAATTAAACATCAGACGAATAGTGCCTTTTCATTGTTTAATCGATTATTGCATTCTGTCAAAGCACCAAGTTTTGAATAGACTCGGAGTTGGATCGAGTGTGAAGTAAAATTTCTTATTGAAAAAAGTTTAGTCACATTATTATCAATAAAAGAAATTATTCATATAAGTAGTGCAATTCCACCAAGCCTAATATTAAAGCGATATACGTTTACGTATAATTATAAGACAAAATGGCTCTTTCCTAACATGATGGTTGTTGTATCAATTTAAATAGGTACAGTGCAAGAGCTACGCCATTTTAAGCCTTTTACCTTTAACATAAAAGAATTACGAACTGGCTTTATATTGGTAGTGAAGAACTGTACCATAAATAAGGTATCGCGTATAGATATGGCGCCATGTGAAATAAATGTCGCCCGCTGTTCTAATTAGTGATGTTTCTAGGGCCAACATAACTATAGAAAGCATTGATTGTTATTATTCCACATTTTCAATCTAATCGATTCATTATGCATTATAGCTCTTGTATAGAACGTCAGCCGCCTTTTGTGCGCCTGCGGTGAGAACAATAACTTGGTCTAAGTTTAACCGGTTTAAACTGGGTGCTCCTAAATTTGTGGCCTTTGCATGCTATTGAAATTTACAGTTTAAACTTCGACGTTATGCGGTGTAGTTTGGGCATGCTTAGTTTGCACCGGTAGTGTTGGGAGTTGTACTGAAATTGTTCAGAATTTTATAGAAGTATAATACTAGCAAAGTTAAAACTTATTTTGTTTGGTTTTATCGCTTTTATTTACAAGGCTATTGAGGGGTAGCAAAGTTTGACTTTTCTGAAACACACGAACCTTAGGTACACAAAGCAATTTCAATGGGTTTGAATTTTGTAATTAATTTCAGAGCGTTTCATTCCTTCAACGTCGGCGGAATGCATTAAAGTACGAGGTCACGATAACACAATTATGTTTTAATTTATATTCACCGAGGGCTTATCACGCGAGCCGAGCCGTTTACACGCACCTTTATCAAATGAACCGCAACTCTGCTAGTTTTTACTAATTATTAAGATAAATATTATTTTAACTACACCTTGTTTTGGAGCCAAAGCTCGTTAACACGGTCACAAATAAAAAATGGAAGCGTGTTTACAGTTTAATACACAATAACTGACATTCGTTATTTTGATAACCATGTTTGCTCTAGCTTTAACTTTGAGGGTTATATAGTATTCTCACGATTTTTCACTAGAAGTAGATAATTTTGTGTCAACTAAATACAAATTATCATTCTAATTGAAAAAATACATGATATACTTTAAATTAGGATCTAGAACGTTACCTTGTGGCATTCCCAAAATAAAACAGTCAACTCACGCGTACCTAGAGCAAAGTATTTTAAATTGAAACTGCAAACGTATCGTCACAGTTGCTAATTTGCGAAGGGCTAGTTCTATCATTGAAATAAAATTTATTACGAATCAAATTGCGTGGGGCAGCATCGTTTACGCAACAAACAGACACTAAACATCCCTTCGGCCTGACGACCCTTAGTGTATGAGTGAGGGGAATAAAATTATCTGTACCTTTTCTGTGTTGCAGACTTGCATTGCAAGGCGAGCTAGTCAGATTGGTCCAATTTATAAACAAAAAGAGGATTTCACAATGTTTCACGTTCTGCTTTAAAAGAAACTCTTCTGATATATCTAATGTTGCACTAAATAATGATTAGTTATATTACTAAGTGCGAATTTTACAACTAAAACATTATGCGAAGCCTTGCTTAAACAAAATACAAACCTTTACTTTTACTAGATATTTTTCTTTTATTAAAATAATACTTTGTCTTACGATGCGATTGAAACAACTCAGAGCACATCGAATCTATGGGCTCTTTTTTGTACATTTTGTCAACCATATAAAAAAAATCTACATCTTTAGAGTATGTCTGATTATTTCAAGCTGTTTTAGTCTGCATTTATAAGTTATTACGCCAATGACCTAAATTTTAAATTATAATTCTGATCTGCGTAATATACTGTCTACTGCTACTACTCGAAGTTCGAAGTTCGGGTGCTGAATCATGTAATCATGACTGATCATTAATAATGGAGACTTGAACAACAATTCCCAAAATATATACATTTTGGGAATTGTTGTTAAGAACAAGATATCCATACCCGCTAACGCTTCTCAATCGTGCCAGAGGAATATCTCTGTTAATGTTTTCGGAGCAATTAGAGTACATCTCTGATTTAAGGTTATGGTCCCAAGCCACGCCCTGGGTCACGTGGCCACTATCTCTTTATTTGCTTTGACGTGCGTGATAAATGTGCGAAATTATCACGTCTCACACATACGAAGTAATTTCGGAACCAATTATTACCTCAGAAACCAAAATGTGGCAGTCTATCAATTATCAGCTGACAGTTTCAGTGTTTCAAACTTACATGTGTAAATTTTCACATTAAAATGTTATTAGCATGTGAAATAACAGGTATTAGTACATTATGGTACAAGTGTGTAATGTTGGTGATTACCGCTGAGGCGCATTGAGGCCCGAGCCGTCAGGCGAGCGTCTTAAGGAGCCGAGGACGGTAATCATCAATACACACGTGTATCATACAACGTTTTTCAACACACTTCTGAATAATAGATATTTTTCCTTTGAGTTTTCTGGTAGTAAACTTTCCATAACGTTCTGGGCTTCACATCTTATATCGGGCGGTGTACAACATAAATCATTTTCTTCAAAAATTGTATTTGCAGACATCTTAATTAATAACTAACTAAATAACTTCAAAAGAGAAAACGAGACGAGTTGTGAAAAATGTTTCGTAATGGCGGGAAAAATTAATCAGTTTTCCTATGCGCGCGCATCGGCCATAGACTAATAAATTTCGTAATGGCGGGAAAAATTAATTAGTTTTCCTATGCGCGCGCATCGGCCATAGACTAAAAAATGAGGTTTCTTTTTGTTGGGCTTTTCGCGGATAGCTTTTTAGCGCAAATGTAACCGTAACTCAACCAATAATATTAAAAAAAACTATTACTCACTCGTGAATAATAGTAATGAAAAAGTCACAGTTTGATTATAGGTGTCATTATGTGCCTAATTGCCATGGGATTAGAGCCACTTTATAAGGAAGTGTGTTGAAAATATCTTTATATTTGATTTATCTGATTTGTTGGACATGCATAAGTATTTGCAGTACGGTGATTCATTGTCATCAATCTAGAGTGTTGGAAAAAGACCTGCCCCAAAAACATCCACTATAATCGGTTTAAAAACGAATCAACAGTTAAAAACAGTGTTCATTTATAAATTAATTAATATAGTAAGTTAAATTGGTGGTTTCATCACGCTACAAGTAAAATTTTGATACTTAGTACATTATACTGAGTATCAAAATTAATCACGTTAGGAATACACTAAGAGCCTCTGGCAGGAAATTTAAATCAAGATTACTAGATTTAGTCATTTGTTGACATATAAGCCACAGTAAAATTGTCAAAAAATGGCAAAATCGAATCCTGCTAGTGGCCCTAAACATCAATAACGAATAAATGCTCTGTAAACCATGAATCTAACAAAATATTATGAATTGATTTTTTACTAAACTTAATGGTTAAACTTTAAACTTCGCTTCTGTTAAAGTTTTTTCTAGAAACCACGTATCAATAGCCATTTAAATACTATACTGTAATTAGTTCGCTTTTTAGGAGAAATGGGCTGATCCGTGACTTTATGGTGGACCATCTGTGGTTAGAGCTCTTTTAAATATCGTGCAGTCAGATACATTGGTAAATAATATCCATTTTACTACTAGATTCCAAATTCCACACATATAGATACATAATGAAGAGGACTTTCTTTTAATACCGTAAAAGTATGAATCATCTCTTTCCAAAAGTATCAACTGTCAATTCCTATTTGCAGATAAAATATACGAAAGCAATTAAGTAATTGTCGTAATCGTACCCAAGCAATGTAACCCTAAAGCGCGGTCTCAGATTCATTACAGCGCGTAACTAACACGGCGTACACGCGTCGGTGTTTATCACGCGGGTCGATTAGACCCGGTCCACCCTCACAAGACTACCCCTGTGTATTATTTTTCGTGTGTAAGCAAAGGATAGCGCAACACAAACACAATGCAACTATCCCGCTCAGCAACAGAAAAGACGCGCGGCGAATTTTGTTCCAAATATGCGACGTATGTTTGCATTGTATCAATTTACAGAACACTTGTGTGTGGCCGCGAAAATGGCGGAGCTAAATTGTCGTTTCGTGTCAGCTCATTTACGGGAATTGAGATGTCAAGGGATAAGGAATTCTATTTATGTGACATGGTAGAGGAGGATTTAATTAAATTTCTTTTTGCGATACATGTCAAATATTTTATTGAAATATTTTTTGAGTGATCGGTAATGTTTTGGCTCGGACGTCTTGCGATCGCCAGTCCGTCCGTGCTTCAGTAGACACATTGAGCCGTTGGTCCCAGTTGCAATTACCTAATGGCTCATTTTTTGCATGTGCCACTGCTCTCACCTCGTCTTTCTTTCGTGTGGGAAAGCCCTGCAGTGAATTTAAGCAGCTAAAAAATAATACAGCAAGTAACAGCATTTTAGTTGCTAATTTGAAATATTTGCCGAGTTGGCAGACTCTTCATTTATCAACTTTTCTTTTGTTTTACTTTTTTTGTTCAAATTAATACACAAGTCGCTGATTTATCAGTCACGATTTAATTAAAAATTTAATGTATCTATTACATTTGTCTTTCATTACCACGGCTGATGCCGAAATTAATAAAGATTTCACGTCAGTGTTTAGACAAATGAGTTTGGTGTTCCACGCATTAATCATTCAAATCCAACAATCGGTTATTATAATTCTTAGGGCGGGTCGTCATTATAACCTAAAGCCAGCACGGATTTTATATCAATTATGGGATTATGCGAAATGCAGAGGGAGATTATAATAGTCCATCGATCTCTATTAGGGTTCAACCCCATTTTGGAAAAAAGTAGGTATTCATAATGACTGGTCTATTGAAAGAAAAGTAGGGTGAATGTACAATGCGTCTCTAAGAATCCAAGTACAATTATCAGTTATGGATTATTATTGCATATATTTTTACAGAATAATTTATATCCTCTGAAGTGTTTTTACACAATGTTGTGACACTTTAATTTGAGTCGAAAGCACCTTTATATTATTCTCTTCTGCTTCATCTGTTACCACTATAAAGTATAGCATCCACTTCCTTCGTCTTTCTTCCATTCAAAGCTTACCCTATAATAACATACATAGTTCATATAATCACGTCTATTATCCCCTAAGGGTTAGTCAGAGACTAGGCAATGGCACACCAAAAACAGTCCACTGCTATAGTCCGCGCTTCACCAAGCAGTGACTGCATATGAGCTCAGCGTGACAGATGGAGAGCCCGTCGCCGCTATAAGATATTGGATGGTTGTGAAGTTTTAAGTCCATTAGTCGACTTTTACAACACCCAAGGTAAGAGATGGGTTGGTAGTATTAAAGAGCCGCTACCACACGACTCACTGTATAATTACGTATAAATATCCCCTTAATCTTCACATATTCCTGCGTAGCAGCATGATACACCGCGCCATTTAACCCATAATAGTAGGCGTGTAGTGTCGAATAATATTCATATTAATAGCAATTATTTTAGGGTTTTAATTGCGCCCATAATTTTACTTCATCACGTACCTAGTTAATTTCCGGGTATAATCCAGCTGGTAATAGGTACAACCTACCACAGAACTGCTTTTCGTAAATTGAGTAGTTTTCAAAATTTTCAGTTGTATGTCCTTATAATAAGGATTAAATTCCCATGAGAGTTTGATAGATATTGTATTTTTTTCGCCCATTGTACATAATTTTGATTGATAGCTTGCACTCAGCTTTTTACTGATTTTTCATGCAACGGAATTTTTTGTTATAGCTGCAATAAAAGTAATGAAAATGTGGACAGAAAGAGTTATGGTGCATCATGATCATCGACGTATGTGTAATAATATCCAGCTACCACAGCTATATTACATTAATTCTGATTTATAGCCATATATGAAACATTCTTCTTAAATTAAATGATACAATGTAAAATAAAAGTAGCAGTAGTTGATAAACAAAAGTTTATGATAAATGAAACTTATGAGTAAAACCTGTATTACAGTTAACACTGTAACGTGTTTCGGCTTGTAAACCTTTTTAGGGTTCCGTAGTCAACTAGGAACCCGCTTCGATAGTTTCGCTAAGTCCGTCCGTCTGTCTGTCTGTCCGTTCACGGATAATCTCAGTGAACTAGAAAGTTGGAATTTCCTACCAATATGTAAATCACTCAAGTCGTCAAAGAAGTAAAATGAAAAGTGGAAATTTTTTTTTATTAGAGTTCCAAACCTAACGTGTGATATATTTTTGGATAGGTATTTAAAAATTAAAAAAATTAATAGAGGTTTACTGAAATAATTTTTTGATAATGTTTATATTTTCGGAAATAATTGCACCAAAAGTAAAAAATTAACAATTTTATGGGTTGAACAGTTTTTGAAAAATTGTACAAATTAATATCTGAAAACAGTTTGTACTTTAACCGTATAGTTTTTTATCTTAATTTACATATTTTATTTTTACGAAACGGAACGTATCTTTCTTTCAAATAAAAAAAGCATTATAAAATGGGTTCACTCAATCTAAAATTACCTTCGAAAACCCAACATACATAAACCGTCTAGTATGTATCGAGAGATTTTTACTCTTGTGGGAACACTCACGGGAAGCTACAGAACCCTACTGAGCGTGACCCGACACGCACTTGGCCGGTTTTTTAATCATTTTATAAAGTCAAATAAATAATAAATGAATAACAAATATCTTCAAACATTCACACCTATCAACTAGCCCTATTTTAAGCAACTAATGCTGCTTGTGTTACGGACACTAAATGACTGATAAATATATTTAATAGATAAACACATAAAAATATTCTGAATATATATAAATATATATAAACATCCAAGACTTGAGAACAAATGCCTAAAAATTCATCACCCAAACATTTGCCCCCACCGGGGATCGAACCCAGAACCTCTCGAGATGGCGACGCCTTGAGACCGGCATACAGACCACTCGACCACGGAGGTCGTCAACTACTAGCTTTTCAGTTCGCTTTTGTAGGAAAAGGCTTAGAATAAAATAATTTGTAAGTATAATCTATCGCAAATTATATAACCAATTAATAAAAGTGGAAAGAAGAGGTGAGAAATTATGCGACAGCTTTTACCGATCGAAGGCAGCTGACCGTTCCTACCTTCTATATATAGAATAGCTTCTGAATAACTTTGTCACTTTAGCTTAAAAAACTAACCGGGCGGTAAGTACGATACGATCATAAGGATATTAAAAAAAATAATTCCACAAAGGCATTCCACATGCAAATTTCATTCTGCTAGTTAAAGAAAAATCGCTGAACTCAAGAGAATTTTATGAATGCTAAACGAGCCGTGAACTCATTGCATTAAGTAAGGAGGACTTTCGCCGACACTTAATTAAGAATCCCCCAGCACTGAAGTCACAACAAAAGATTCCACTCGACTTCTGATACCCCTTAGTTCATTAAATTTAATTCAATTTTTAATATCTCTGCTGAGGAACACTGGCTGACACGTTTGGTTCAACTGTCTTATGAATATTCAATTATTTGACGAGTAATTAGTTGAGACTCTCTAGCTATGGGATCATAGCATCACAGTCTCATAAATTTTGGGGTAAATCTAAACTACTCCATACATTAGCTTTTAGCTAAATTCTATGCTATAGTCAGCAATATTTTCAATAATATGCATTTTGTAGAACATTTTCGATACGATACAACCACAGTTTGTCCATCAATCTTTATGGCATAATAAAAGAAAAATGAACAATTAAAAGACTTTAACAAAAAATAACAAAAGTTACATAAGTTTATTAGAATATTGTAAACAGTGTAAAAAATAAAGAGGACCAGCTTTTTTCGTACCACAGATTTATTAAACTTATTCGGATAAAGTTTGCATCTCAAAAAAAATTTATGAATTCGTTACAGCAAAAAAAAATTGTAGTAGCGAATGTGTCAATGAATTCGAATTGCAAACTAGTAACTCATTCATGCTCATCTAGATCGGTATTCAAACGCTAAGTATCTACGTGTAATATTTTCTTCATATTTCTTTAGCATGCTATATTCGTATGAAAGCTCAAAGCGCAATCATTGGCTTGCAATATTATCAAGATCATTCGAAGCATAATCCGAACTTTATTGCAACAGATTAACCATTTCAGGGAAAACATTCTTATACCTACAAGGTGGCTAGTTAGCGTTAAATGGTAAATTGATATAAGTATACATAATGTATGTATGTATATATCCATTATGTCAATTCATCGCTAAAGGCTTTCAAATATTGGGTCGTTACCTATGAAATTGGTGTTTTTTTCTCTCTTAGTATTTTGTCTGTAACTATTAAGATTCAGAGTATTCCTAAAAAATAATTACCTCGTCTAAAAATAGACTATCCCTACTAGAGATAAGTCCTCCCTTGTATACTTCTGCTTTTTACATTGTTTCTTTTTGTTTATGTGCAATAAAGAGTTAAAGAGTTAATATATTTTTGAGCTCTTTTGATTTGTTTTGATAATTTGTTGTAAGTTTAATTGTGTTAAAATTGGACACGGAGACAACTTTTTTTAAGTGCCTCCCGAATACATCATTTTGTTTGCATTCACTTAAAAACGATAGATAATTTTTATGAAGTGTGATATTACACATCGTATTACTAAAGATTGTCTAATGATAGATGCCAAATATTATTATCTTTGGATTTGTCGTTATGAAGAAAACTGAAAAAAATGTAATATGGAAAATGCAGAATTCTCCAAAATCTCCATACAAAACACCAATTTCATAGGTAAGGACCTAATATAAAAAATAATGTCCTCATGGTTTATATATTTATGATGATGATACTGAACAATCATAGACACCACAATGAAATTAAGCACTCTAAAAATATATAAGAAAACAAACGATGTCTTATACAATTATTAATGGTGTATTTATACGTTTTCAGAAATAATTTAATAATAGGAAACAAAACTTTTAGTTCCAAAATATCGTATGTATTCACAAAACGTCGCCATGCTACTAGCATATTAAATGTCAGTTAAATTAATATTCCCGTCTGTGTTTATCTTAACTATGAATTCATTTCCTGTATATTTTGGTCAATAGTAATTTGATCATGTCACCAGGAAAGTTTTGGACTTGAAAGTGGAGAGGAAGACCAAAGAAAAGATGGATGGATTGTGTGAATGATGATTTGATGAGGATGGGAGTGAGTGTTGACATGACGAGTAATAGAGGAGAGTGGAAGAGAAAGACATGTTGCGCCGACCCAACATGTCTTTCTCTTCCAGAAATAGAATTGGGAACAGGGCAGGAAAAAGAAGAGGAGTAATTTTATCGCAGTTTAATTGTTTCTGTTCCATTGATAGTTTGGATACTAAATAGACTGGATTACAAGGCCTGCATTTATTGTATGAAGTTTATGTTATTTTACATTTTATGGGATTTGTCTTAACTACAATCTGAGCCACAGCTGAAATGAGGTCTACAATGGAGTGAGTTTCCCATGGGGCTTACTTAATATAGAGAAACTGCTGTTTTCATAGCAAATAAAAATTTTTTTATTGACCTAAACTGATGCCTTTGACGGCTATTCAGCTATTACCGGATTTTTTTAAAGAAAGCGAGAACTTTGGTGGGTCCTGTACTGGCGAGCTGGAGGAAAACATCCTCCATATGGGATCCCGTTTCCAGGGAGCCTCCAGGGTGCTCCAGCCAGATTCTAACAAATATCAACGACTTTTCAATGTTTTCTGTAAAGAACAACGAGCCAATAGCAATAAACTATCTGCCCGTATAGATGTTATATTTTAAACCAAACCTTTGGCAGGGGTCGCATCAAACGACTTAAATTAATGGACACGTCAGTAATATAATAGCACTGGCTTCTATGGCTTACGTATTGATTGACACTAGCACGCCCTGTCGCCGATCATTCCTGCAATTTACGCAGAGACAAAATGGTTGAATAGTTATTTGAAAATGGTTATCTTGTCAGAGTAATTATGGATACCAAAGCTGTGGAGTGGAACTGGGTTGGATAGGTATGTATTTTACTCTAATAATATGGGAATTTATCTGATTTTATTATAATTGTGTTATAATATTTAGATAGTCTTATATAATACGTATGTCAAAGCAAAAAAATGTGACTTTGTGTCATTTTGACAATATTGATAAAATTAACTTATCACAACACCATTACACCTAGACTCCACGCCGAATGGATAGATACAAATTTTAAGGTGTGTAAAAGGGACCCATGTCATTGTCACATTATTATAAAGTCTTTTAAGACTTTGTAGTTACAAATTTAATTAAAATTAAGTTACTCCTTGGAAATTTCTTGTCATCGTGCAGCTTTTTAATTTATCATTGCACCACGTTGACCACTAACTCACCCATTTCGTGGTCACTGTTCTGCATCTCGGACTAAATGTGTACAAGTAGTTAGTAGGTTCCGAAACCAACTGCTGTTGGATATGATATAATTTAAATCCTAAAGGAATGTAAACGATCTTATCTGTCAATTACACAATGAAATTTCTATTGCCCAGACAGTTTTATCACAACTGAACAGAAATATTTCAATTAAAAAATTATTATCAACAGAACATTGCAAGCCATGACAATATTTTTCGATAAAATTGTCAGACCAAAATAAATCCACATTCCGCCTAACAAAGAGGATTAAATGGAGTAAAAGCGGTGCAGTTTTACCCCTGGTTCTATTTTGTTCGAGTGAAATACAACCATTTGATTTCACTGTACAGATGCGTGAAAAAATATCATTATTTTTGTATTGTATTGTTTTTGTGAATAGTTTTTAAACTGAAACTGAGTAATATTGACTTTGTATTTAGATAGTGAGCCTAAAGAAATAGAGTATTTTTTTTTTAACTAAACCGGTAATTTAAACAAATTTATCCTGTCTAATTTATTATTCAATTATATAGAATTTGTTACTATTCCACATTCCATATAGCTCAAATTGATGCTCCAATAATATTACTTACTTAACTACCTCAATTGCTTCATAAATCGCGCCTTAAAGAATAAGGGTTATACAAGTATCAAGATATCGTTCCCAATTTTCCTCCAGAGACGCATCTCTATGGCAATCTGCAATATTGATGTGAACTACGAACATTTATAGGAAATCTATTTGGAATCACTCATGCGCAAGAAGTATGACATCAAACCAAATTATCGTCGAGGGGGATCAGATATTCGGAATTGTTACAATGTACTATTGGTCTCAATCCATTTCGTGACAGAAACGTACATATCTATTAGAGAAAAATGAAAGATATTAGGGAGGGGAAAGATTACATTTTCTGCGTGCATCTAAGTACCTAATCGAGTGGAATTTTTTCATTAGGATAATTTCGAATAACAGGGATTACAGTAAATTATGTTTCGAGTATAGGTTTTAATATTTTAATTCACAATAAAAAGCTCTCACCAAACATACTTTTATTTACAAAACTTGTAATACTCAAAAGAATATTATTATTGTGGTATACATTGTAAAGGCGCGTCCAATTTACAACATGCATAATAATCCCGTAGGCTCTTTAAAACATTGTTTATTTCAACTTCTTCTACTTACCGACAATACAATTTTAATAATTATCATGAAGGTTTAATTAGTGTTTCCATTTAACTCGTCCACTTTGTAATTTTGGTGGGTTTTTTACAAACGAAGCTATAATTACACACCACAACAGCTTGCTTCTTCTGAACATTTTTGTTGGGTGTAATTGGAAGGAAATAATTGAAAATATTTTTAAATGTCCTAAAATAGGAACAATAAATAACTATGTGTTGGAATGTCGAATTATGTTTATTTCCGATAAAGTTTTTTTGACCGATTTCAATAAAATTCGGGATTTCAGGCAGTTGAGCATAATATTCATACACAGAAGAATGAATATTATGCTGAGTATTCCATATGTTAGAATATTATATTGGGTCCTTACCTATGAAATTGGTGTTTTTTTTCTCTCTTAGTATTTTGTCTGTAACTATTAAGATTCAGAGTATTCCTAAAAAATAATTACCTCGTCAAAAAATAGACTATATTTTTGAGCTCTTTTGATTTGTTTTGATAATTTGTTATAAGTTTAATTGTGTTAAAATTAGACACAGAGACAACTTTTTTTAAGTGCCTCCCGAATACATCATTTTATTTGCATTCACTTAAAAACGATAAATAATTTTTATGAAGTGTGATATTACACATAATATATTACTAAAGCTTGTCTAATGATAGATGCCAAATATTATTGTCTTTGGATTTGTCGTTGTGAAGAAAACTGAAAAACATTTAGTATGGAAAATGCAGATTTCCCCAAAATCTCCATACAAACACCAATTTCATAGGTAAGGACCTAATATTGATGACAGAAATTTATACCTTATGATAAACCAATACTTATATGTCCATGTCACGACAATGAGACCTATAGCCAGCTTTGTCCAGTTTTTAACTCATCGTACAGCATATGAGATATTTATTTGGCATCAACGCTCATAAAACACTTGACTTATGCACGCAGCTTATTACAAGTCAGGCCTTTCGGCCCCACCGCTATAAAGTATTAAAATGACATTAAATATTTCAAGACTTGCTTTTATTTTAAAGAAGATATTTAGCGGCTCATATTTTCAAGCGATGTGGCGATGGCAGGCATGATTATGCACCGAGGAGGGTAAATGTTTCATTTTTGCGTAAAAATATAAATCGCGCCTGTCGTGGTGTCAGGTTTAAAAATCTCAAAAAATAATTTTCTTCGTAACTTTGTGCGCCTGTAAATGATGGGATTTTTAATGAAAAATTACACCTTGTTTTTATGATGTTACACTTTTCATAGTCTCGTCAGTGCTGGCATGACAGATGAGTTGAGATAATGAGTACCTGTACTCAAACACTGCCATTTCTTTTATTTTTAAAAATTTCGATAATTGTATCAAGTGATCGTCTATATCTCATATACATCCCACTGCTGGGCACAGGCCTTCCTCATTGAGAAACATGAGGAATATGGGCCGTAACACCACCACGCTGCCCCAATGCGGGTTGGTGGGTAGAAACGGTTGCAAAAACGACCGGAGCCCGAAGCCCGAAGGAGTTCGAGATCACAAATTTGGTCACCCACTTGAGGCCTCATCATGGCGAAGATAGCTTTGTTTTTGATATCGAAAGCCAAAGCGTACTAACCACGAATAAAAGTAATAATGTTATTATCACTACAGCTTCATTCGCTTTAGTCTTGAAATAGTTGTTCTGAGTGCACAACCAACTTCCCGTATTCATTTTCGATGGGACATTTGCAAGTAAAACGAAGTTATAGCCGGTGACGAGTCTATTATTTTGTTAAGCGAGGGAAAACGAATTAACATAAAACGTGGTTAACATTAATTTGGCTCATTGATTACTGCGTGTGGCCAAGGATCATGCTTTACGCATGGACGTGGCATAATAAAATAAAAGTTGCTTTTAGATTTTGTAACATTTTTAACATTGCAACATATATATCTTATAGATATAAGCCCTACCTATTGTAATTTTATTTCTTCATTGTATATTTCTTTCTTTATTGTGTACAATAAATTATTAAATAAATAAAAATAATAAATAAAATATAACTAAAATTAAATCTGGAAGCAGCTTCATATTTATACATATATTTTGATGAAAAAGCAAGACAAAAGAAACTTACTATAAGCGGGCTTTGAATTTACAAAAAAATCAAGAAAATCATACAGAATTCTGCGTTGTCCTTATAAAAAGCTGTATAGCAAATTAAACACCTTTTTTGTTAACGAGGTGGAATCAATTTTCGAACACCCACAATTCAATCCTAGTAATAACAAAGACGCAACAAATATTTTATTGGTCACTACTCACAATTTTGTTTATCTATTCATTACAATCATGACTGCATCAAACGCACACAAACACGCTAGCAAAACGTATGACAAGATAGAAGATATTCTCGCCTTATCATGTTCGATAAAAGCGAGCCCGCATCTAGTTTTAGTCAATTGCCTCATACAGACATAGTAAATCCATGGCGTATCCACAGGAGGTAGGGAGCAGACGCCCGCAGATTGTGGTAGTAACGTTACCTGTATTACATTATTACTTTTATTCGTGACTGTTCTACGTTAAAATAATTTAATAAATTGTTTTAATGTATTAAGCATATTTGAATTTTAATGTTGGGTTTGCGCTAATTATAGGATATCATTGTTTTTGTAAATTATGGTAAAAGTTTAATAGCGTTGGGAGTAGTAGGTAATTTGAGAGTAGGTCAATGTAATTAATTATGATTATAATATGGTATTCAAATACGCCTTATTTTGCAAATAAAAAAAACTTTTATAAACGATGTACAGTTATTCTTCGCTGTTGGCTATGCTCTTATGTTTCTAACTTTAATAGATAAAGCGCACTTGTGAATATTAATGGCTGTAGAAACAATAAGTTGTTGTGATTAAACTATGAGATTCTGATGGATATTGTCAAATAGACGAAAATTTGATAACAGTCCAGGCAAACCCTCAAATAAGGACCGGTCAGAGCCCCCATATATCAACAGACACTTTAATATGTACACAGTCATAATGAAACTCCACGTAAATTCCACCGTACGAATTCATAAGGCCTTTCTTTGTACGTTTTCGGGGGTGCATCATAAATCAGTATAACGAGCCGAGCTTCCTCTAGGTGCCCTCGTAACATTAAGCTCCTGTAATATTTTCTCACTTACGACAAAATTCTTGGTCTTCTTATTTACGCTCGAGTTTTCTTGGCGCGTCGGTCGTCTTACAGTTGCTGAAATGACAGTTTTAAAAGTGGCGCCCAACGTGGGGCCTTGAGACGTATTTAAATAAGGAATACATCTGAGACTTCATCCTTCTAGAATTTACGTTTCACTTTGTTGCAAAAGTTGCAAAATTTTGGGGATAAAAATAGCTACCTTGATATGGAGACGGTAATTTTAATGTTCTATTACTAAAGATGTTATTTTTTTTTCATAAATCAAATCTTAGACTTTTACATTTTCACCAGACCACTAACATAATATTAAAACACAACATAACATATAAATTGTAAAGCCCTTAATGAATTATTACAAACCACGTGAAGTCACTTTAATGGTATCTTTAATTTAGCAACTTCTCCACAATAGCTGACAATTACTGTTCCCATACAAATCGATCGTTGTTCGCTCGCCACAAAGTTTTTATAGACGAGCTCAAAGCCGTGTGTCCACTTAGGCTGTCTTTGTGGGGCCTCATTTAAAATCAATCGTTGAGATTCTGTCCGAGGGTGGCGCGCTGCCAGAGATTTCGAAGAGAATACTTAATTAAGCTGTGCCAACATCCTCTTTGCTTAATGGAGGTGTCCGAAATTCTTAGAACGAAATGAGAATCGCGAACGTCAAAGGCAAGACGAGATTATCGCATACGACGGACTTTTCTATTTAATTTAGGGTTCGCTTCGCCCTTAGGCAGGGCTCAAACGTTTTTTGTTTAATACCGCTTAAGATTTTGTGTCGGTCGCTTTGGATTAAAGGGATGAGTTCTGATATTTTATTTGCCCTCGTTTCTTTAAATGATCAAGGATTTAAGCGGTATCTATTCTATTAATCAAACTGATTGTTGCTAGGATACTAGATAAAAAAGAGAAGAAGCGATTGTAATAGGTCTACCTATGAAATTACCGTTTTGTATGGATATTTTGGCGAAGTCTGCATTTTCTATACTAACATTTTTTCTGATTTCTCCACAACGACAAATCCAGAGATAAAAGTTTTTGGCATGTATCATTTGACAAGCTTTAGCAATATGTGTGATATAAAATACTCTTCATAAAAAAAGTTTTTAAGTGAATGCAAATCAAATGATGTATTCAGGAGGAACTTAAAAAGAGTTGTTTTCGTTTCTAATTTTAACACAATTAAACTTACAACAAATTATCAAAACAAATCAAAAGAGCTCAAAAAAATAATAAAAAACCTTATAACGAATTTAATATTACTGTTTCCTTTATTAATTATATTTTTTCACAAATTATCATAAATGCCTATTTAATAAGATATAACTATGATGTTCAAACGTTCTCCTCCTATATCTCTATCAAAGTAGGAAGAACAAAACAAGCTCATCAAATAGGAAAAACAACACCGCTAATGGAGCAAACCAAATCTTCAGCAATCTAATTCTCAATATATTTACCGTCCGTAATGATTACCGTCGCGGAGGTTAACTATCATTGTAATTACCGTTACGAGAGCACTGCGAGCATCGTTGTCCTAACTACTTGTCCTATAGACTTACCTTTTATGCTGTGTTAGGTAGAGCAATGTATTTTGTTCATCGCCATCATAAAGGCTTACTTGCCCAAGGAGGGTTCGTTAATGGAGAATGGATGTCCGTAATTACGCTTTGTTTCGCTAATATTAAGCTTGTATATATTTTCTGTAGAAGTTTTGTCTCAGAACAATGAAGTTCCTGTTTTACTTATTTGAAATATTGTTAACATTAGTTGAGAGATGTTATGGTATAATGTTGATTTATATATCCGATGCTACCCCGATTTGCATGTGAAAGGAGAGTAACCAAACATTTATGGAATTTGGTCCAAATGTCCACCAGTAAAAAGACCTATATAGACATATAGTCCATTAAATAGAGAGTAACGTTCATTATGGGACAAAATAAAAGCTGTCAGTAAAAAGTTATGACTGTTTGATAATGTTTAGATTATTATTAATAAATAAACATCAGTACATATTTATTTAAATTCATTTTAATTGTATGTCACTACTCTTTATGCAGCACTAATGTTTCATCAGGGAGACGCGGGGCGTCGAGCGTCGCGGTGCGTTAAGTGGGCCAACACAAAACACAAACATACGGCGATTCATTCAAGAAGAATCGTTTTAGAACGCGCTTTGATCAAAGATTGGCTGAGACAATAATAATGATTGTTAGAATATTTTTTTTTATATTTCTAGGATGCAAACTGTGCACATGTATTGAAAATTGTGTTGTGGATTGACGCGTCACAAACCCACAACTAGGCTTCCAGCGGCAAACCTGAACAGGATTTTTGTTGCGGTACATGATATCTTATTCTTTTTCTTGTGATGGGGCTGAGATAACTCAGGGCACTTTGACCCTATGGGATCTTTTGTGCTTCCCCTTTCCTATTCATCCCTCCCTGCCATCACCCAAAATGTCTTGGATGAACGTTATGATGTTGGCTGGAGGCATGCCTATAAATTCCTCAGGTTTGGGATAACCCGCCCCTAGAATCCGTAGTCGTTTAATTCCTAAAGCATTGCATTCACATAATAAATGCTCCATGCTTTCATCGCACAATCTACAAGTGGGGTCAACAGCTTTGCCTATAGTGTACAGATGCTTCCTTGTTATAAAATGTCCAGTCAGGGCACCCATAAGGCAGAGGATTTGACATCTGCTGATTCTCCTAAAGCTTTCAAAGGTAGCCTGTGTGTGAAGACCCTATAAATTTCTTCGAGTGTTTCAATTGTTGTATACATCGTATTATATACATTATTATATAATATTATTTTTAACTAATGTTATACGGTAAGTCATAATATTAGATAATAAAGATACATAGTTACATATCTTCATATCTTTCAACTCACGCGAAACTGGTGGACACGGAACTATAAAAACCTTCCGCATCATTACTTACTAAGGCCTATCTCGGTTCAAATGCTGTATCAGCTAGCAGGAATAGTCCCGTCTAAGAGTCTTCCTCCTGTACACGAGCTGCCATAGCAGATACCAGACTTCGGACACAGATCAGGTGAAGTAAAGAGAACCTGTTCGGGTGTGGCGGTCTTTTGAAGTGCAGGTGAGGTGCGAATCCGCAGTCAATAGAGCATCTGATATCATGCTCCGCGTGTCCCACTAGTTGATTGCCACCGACAGTGCCGTTTCTGTGGCAGTGTTTTTGGCAGACACGATTTAGGATCCATCGACATGCAAAGATGAAGATCATGAATGTACCCCGAAGGGGTAAACAAAAATGCTAGCATGCAAATTTCGTCTGTAAGTCACTTTGTTACAAATAAGAGGCGAACATGTTGCCATAGACAGGGCTAAATGTGATGTGTGCAAGCGATATTTACAACAACATGTACCTGTTCAGTTTAATTTACTCAGTGGTATGTACCACTACCATTTACTCAGTAGTGGATCGAACTGGCGACTTCTTGCACCAAGCAATCTGTCCCAACTCGGCTAGCGCCCGCCTCGCTGACATGAAATAAAGTGTATCTTTCTTTCGAGATTTTGAAATATTTTTCTTTCAGCGAGAACCTAACACGGCACACCAAGCGGTATGACATAACGTGCATTAGTTCAAAATATTCGATAGATAAAAATAATTAACAACAATATTTTGAAACAAGTGAAAAACATGAATTTTCATTCAGTCATAACTTTTTCCTGACAGTTTAATTTTTTCTTTGTCCCATACTGAGAGTTACTCGGTATTTAATGGACTATAAGTCTATATAGGTCTCGTTGGTGGAGGACACTTGGACCACTTTTGGTCATTCAAAAAATTGTTTTTTTTTTCAAACAGTCATAACTATTTTACTGACACCTAATTTTTTTTGTCCAATACTGAAAGTTACTCGGTATTTAATGAACTATAAGTCTATATAGTTTTCGTTAGCGGTGGACATTTGGCCCACTTATGGTAATTCTCCTTTATGCGAGTTATATTGTTATTTGACCTTTTAAATTATTGTACATGTAGTACAATATTTTTTTAGCCATAATCTATGTTTCTAATTTAAATTTCTTTGTCAAATTTGAATCATTAGTAACTAATTTAAACTACAGGTGTTTAAGTTAAGTCATCATAATATGAATGTACTAATCTATAGAACACGTCTGTGAGTTGGCTGAAATCAGCCGAGACACAATTGATTTCCTGTTGTGTATACAAACATCACAAATGATGAGCAATAAAAATTTTACTTATTCAAAAATAAATTCCAAAATCATTCAAATCAAATGACGTAATATCAAAGCACCACCAATCAAATGTCATTGTAATGACAATGAGCTGAACACAACAAATTGAGCCCATCAGTCGACTTCCCACACAGGTGTACAGCACGTGTTGCTTCGACAATACACGACAATTCCTTCCGTTCTGTTTATCTGCCAGTGTAACTTGAACTCTTGATACAATAGGTTCGCCATTGTTTTTTGGGAATAATTCAAAGGTGTTTTGTTAATAAATGAATAGGCTTTTAGTATGGATCAATGGGTACGTACGTAGATGATTTGTTTTATACTTTCTGTTCAAAATTGCTTTGTTTTATGAAGTAATTTTTTGAGCTTAGTTATTGGCAAATCATTAAACACTCATTGAATCTGTACTCTTTAAGTTATCCTTATTTTCTCCCATATTTGTTGTTGCTGTATAAAATCAATCAATATGAAGCACAAATGTATTGGGAATTTTCCTAAAACCAAAAATTTATAAATTTTTACACACTCGAATACAAAAATAAGGCCAGTCTATTTTTCACGCGGTTCAGTCGTGAGAGCGAGCGGGCATGTGAAACTATCACAATAATATTTAGACTTTCCTATGTATCAATTGTGTAGTCATCTAGTGCCATAATAAATATATAATTATGACTATTATCCCCCAAGGGTTGGTCAGAGACTATGCAAAAGCACCGCAAAAGCAATCAACTGATACAGTCCGTGCTTCACCAAGCAGTGACTGCACGTGCTCAGCGTGACAGGTAGTGAGCCCGTCGACGCTACATGCTATTGTATGGTTGTGCAGTTCAAAGTCCATTATTCGCCTTTTACGACACCCAAAGGAAGAGATTGGTTGGTAGTATTATTTTAATGAGCCGCTACCACACGGCTTAATATGCTGGTTAAAAATATCACACAACGAATCTAATGCCTCAAGTTTTATTGTGGGTGATTAAATGACTGATTGAATTAATAACAGATCACGTGCTTCAAAGTCGTTAATCTTTCACTGAACAAATACGTTTTTCGAATAATGATGGGCACTCTTGTAGTAAGACGGGTAATTAACTTTCTGCTGGTTTGTTCTGTAATGAGTTCACTGTCTTTACAGATATCATCTCCATGTAATTTAGCTTTGAAGGGTAGCGTGTATTAAAAGGGATTTAGGTATCTTAATTAAAATTTGGGATTTTTTCGTTGCGTCTAAAAAATCATACATGAGTCTTGTACTTAATATATATTTTTTAAATTTTAATTATTTATTTTCAATAAGCGAAACATAATTTTACTAATAATCGTTAAACTTCGGTGTTTCCCTTCTTAGAGCATTAATGTTCTAGAACCACTTTGGTAAACTGCAGTTTATATATTATATTAAAGGGTGAATAATCAATGTTGTATTTTATGTACCACTAACTTCTAATCCTCGAGAAAGAATATCATCATATAAATTTGCTGGACCAGACAATTTCCTTTTCTTCTGATAATGAAAATGTTAGGACTAAGAATCAGTAACCGACATGATCCATAAATTAAATGTGTTACAGCCTCAGCACCTGATAAGAGCGTTAACCCAAGCTTAGAAACAACTATATCTTATTTTACTCTTTAACCGCTTAAAAGAGATTTGTTCAAGCCATTAGATCTAATGGTTCAATTTATCTAATACCACAGTCCTCTTTACGTTAATACTTCGGAGTCTAAAACATTAAATTAATCGTCCCAATAAACGAACCAGAAATGTTTTGTATTATTTAGTTATTTATATATTCTGGTATAGGTCGGCTCCAGTTAAGGATAATCCAGAGATGAATAACAGGGTTAGGGTTGTTAATTTTAATGGGAGGCCTCGACATAAACATTGTTAGCGCACATGATAAAACTTTTGTGTTTCCTTCGCAGAGGTGCTTTGCCTATATGCTTATAATAATCTTTTGATTTATATTTTATTTACATATTTCTAAATTATTATTTATTATTATTTATTTAACAATTTATTGCACACACAAAAAACACAAAAGCAATACAAAAAAAAAGACAGGTAATTTACAGGTAATTATTGTATCACTTGCATAAAATGTTGCATAAAATGTCATGATATTTTCAATTAACATTATTAAGAAGTGTATAGAAACAATGTGATTTAATTCTAATGCAAATTAAGTCATTGTCTTTAATAATATTGACTGTTTAAAAGTATTCAGTTTTCTTACAGATAGCTTCATATTATATCTAATTCGTTTTGTCACCTAAATAAACTTTCACACAATAATATACGTTAGTGATCAATATAATATTTATGTGCTTTCTTGTACTAAATATAATTTTCAGCACGTTTCAGACACTTCTCAAAATTTCAGTAAATGTTTTTAAACCCTGCCTACCTCTCCGAACTTAGGGTTAGAATACAAATTTGCGGTTGACACTGTTATATGGGCTCACCATGCCTGAGTAATGCTCTGGTGCCTAACTTGTCTTAAACTATTGCTAACAAAACGTTCTGAGCCCGCAGATTTGTCAATGGCGAGCTCTGAGATAGTTAGCGCTTGATAAATGTTCTCACAAAACAATATCCATTATTACCAATATTTCTTACCTGTAGGAGGGTACGCTACGATTTATTTCACTATAGATTTGTACACTTCCACGAGTATAAAGTTCAACGGGCGTTTATTAGTGTTTGCTCGTTCTTAGTAGGGTTGGCACAAAACTTGTTTTGATATTAATTGCATTTAAGTATAAAATATAATGAACTAGTTCCACACCCATCTAAGTTGTAACGAATTTACATATATGAACTATTTACCTCGCTTTAAGTTTAAAACTATTTGATATGAATCGTTTTTCAAAATCTAAAGTTTTAGGGCCATTTGCAGGAAATTTTAAACATAGTTTCAATTGCGATTTTGTAAATGTTTGACATAAGAGCCATAGTAAAATTGGCAAAAAATTACTAAATCTAGTTTCTAATCTCGACTTAAGTTTCCTGCATGTGGGCCTTAATCCTAAATATGCCTTTTAGAGCAAATTGAAGAGCTTTGTGGCCTAAAAGTGTTTTCGGAAACCAACAAAAAAGAACGGTGACAAAAACTTTGTCATTTAGAATTCTCGTGTTTTAAAATAAAAACGTGGTAAAAAGGGTTTGTGTAAAAAAAACTAATACATAGACTTATCAAAGATGTAGTCACAGCTAAATATGAATCGGAAATGGCCACAATCTCGAATAACAATACATGCTAACCATTATTACTATATACTAGTCACCTCAAAATTAAACACGGAAGCATAAAATCACAATCGCTTCATTATATTCATTGTGATTACATTTTACTAGCTTCATTTCAGTATTTTGGTACTTATTCAACTTAATAACAATGATACGGAGATAAAGCACCAATAAAATTAATATAATAAAGCCAGCTAATTGTCTGATAAAAATAAATCACTCAGCCGATAATTTAAGCATTTAATGTTGCGTAAATATCAATTACCAGGCTTATATCGACGAATTTGGAAACGATTCGGTAATGCGGAACACGCGTAAAGTTATTATGCTGGAAGCAGTAGATATTTTTGACGGATATGTAATTATATTTTTCTACACTCATGTCATAATGTTCGAATTATGAACTCATAATGACATACTTTTTAACAAAGATGATAAAAACGAAAATTTTAAAATGGAAACTGTAACATAATTACCAAGCAAGAGGTTGAACTCATTATGCAACACTTATTATTCTTAAAAACGCACAAAACTATGGCAAATGTTTTCCAGACAGCCAACAAAAAATAAAATTAATTAATTTGTTTGTTTTATTTCTTTGAATAATGACTGTAGATAATGTAGTGTATGTAACTGCACATAACTCAGTATTAAAACACTCGTGTGATACGATTAAAAAACAAGGTCGCGTTTTAATAACCTATATTATGTGACAGTTATATAAACTAATATTAAAAAACACACAATCAATATTACCTCACCTAATTTAGTATCATTAAAAACAACCAGTATTAGAGAAAACAATAGTCGATCTGGCTCAAGCGTCCTGAAGGCTCTCCCAGGAAGCGGGAACTCCTAGGGGGGATGCCTTCCAGAGAGAAACTCTCCAATGATGGTTCGCCACTACAGGCTTGAGGACCCACCAAAGTTTTCGCCTTCTTTAAAACAATCAGGTGACAGCTGAGTAGCCGTCAGAGGCATTAGTTTAAGGCAACTCCAACAAAAAAAAAAACAAAAGTATTATTTAAATTACCTACTATGTGACATGTTGACAATGTAGTGTTATTCCTGTAGATGTTGCAAGTTTTTGGTCACCCATCAAAACAATTAAACGTGGGTCGGCGAAAGATGTCCTCTTTCTCCACTAACCACTATCACTCGCTATATCACCTTTCACTACCATCCTCATCATACATTATTCACACAATCCATTATTTTGTTTCTGCAGCTCTTTTCTCTCCACACACCCATCCACTTTCAAGTCCATAACGCCTTCAAAGTTTTTTATTATAAAATCGAGATTCCAAGCGGTTTAATACACACATTAAAAAATAATAATTAATTTCTTATTATTTTTACCTCTCTTAGTTCAAACTTAAAACCCTTCGGGCACGATCACCCCATATCGGTCGTTTCGGCGAATATTCGTTAATTTACTTTATTATGCGACTGTTTTTGGAGAGCGCCATCGAAATAGCCCATTTTAGAAGTCGTAAAGTTTTGTTACCGGTGTTTTGTTTGATATATTACGCGGACTCGCCATCCCGATGTTATTTATAAGGGGGGAGAAAGGGCATAGAGCAAAAATAAGATAAAATAATTGTCACACGAACCGCATTTTTCCATAAATAATCCGGTGTGCTTTAGTAAGATATGTTTATGGTCCGGTTCAGAGTTAGTATTCACATATTTTAAAGCTTTGTGTTATTTGGTTTCCAGATAATTTTGTAGTGTAGGTAAGTAGCGAAAAAAATTTAAGATAATTGAATTTTGGTACTTCAGATAGAAAAGAAAAAATTTAAACTAAAAAGTTCTTAATAATATTGTATTTTACATGATTTCACAAGGCAAAGAATTGTTATTATTTTAAAGATAATTCTCCGATTGTAATTTCATCGCTTCAGCAAAATAAACTTTTAAAAGGATGGTTATTTTTGAATTTTTCTTATTGTAATTTCGTTTTTTATCTCTGTAACCAAAACGAGTATTCATTGTTAGAATAACGCAAAGCTGGCAGAATAAAAGGAAAACTTCCTTCTCTGAAGGACACTCGCAAACGCGGGAATGAGTGGGTGAGGCAGCGTCGGAAAAGGTTTTCATTCGTTTCCCCATTATACAGGAAATTTGGACGGCCCCTTAAGCCACGCGTCATGGTTGACGTGCATTGTGCAAATGATTAATGGTGTGCCACGCAATTTCTTCTAAAATTTCCTTTTTATATTACACACGTTGTCATGGCGGCCAGTGTGTGACGCTTTCACGGGCAAAGGTTATATCGAGTGCTGCGACGTGAAAGTGGGGTTGAAATCAAAAAATCAAAATCAAAGTATGTTTATTTTTCCTTGTAAGCTCGACAATCCCGAACATGGACGTACGTATCGGGTCTCAAATCCGTTTTGTAATCGAATATGTTTTTTTTTATAAAAAGCTCAGCAAATGACTCCACACTACCTGATGATAAGCAGTAGAGGAGTCCATATGTGAAGTTAGCTAGTGCAGTATGCTGACATACTGCCCTAGCCACCCTCACCTTGCCGGCCCAAAAGACAAACGAGAGACCAAAAAGAGTTTTGAAAGTAAGTATTTGACAATATTGAAATAACGAAACACCTTTTGTCCTTATCTATGCATTTAAACTTCGACTTGAGAAGCGAATTTAATAACTATCAAACAAAAATTGCCATAATCGTTTGTACCCTGTAACACATGTACTAGTTGGCAGCATCAAAGCTGAGATAATGGAGGCAAAACAAGTCTAATGCGCCATATTAAGTTTCTGAGTAAACACCAGCGTTCGCCTGCCGCCCAGGGTAGAGTTACCGACATATGCAGGGTCATGAATAGATCTAGAATGTTTTGACTGGGATACTTGATAACGAGGCGTCTGCCGCAACATTCTCGTCTTGACAACTGAAATGCAAGTGTTTAACAGCAGTATTAAAAAAAGAAGATCGGGTGTAATTTAATAATTCTGTCTTTTTATTATAACACATTTTGTCTATTTTTTTATACTTTTTTACTTTTGAAAATCTGCTGTCTTGTCACTGTAAATTACTTTAGTAAATTTTTCATTTTAATTTTGCGTGGTTTCATTCATTTGTTAGTAATCTCCGCTTCACTGTCGATGAATTGGTTCTTCTTATGTTTGAGTCCCTTACCCTCGAATACAGAAACGCTACTTAAAGTTTAAGTCCTACTTAAAATCTAAGTATTGTCAAAATTGACGTTTTTCCATACAAATTCTGATAGGTATTATCCACTTAACTTTATAAGCAGTGCTCAAAATTTGAGTAGCGTTTCTGTATTCGGGGGTTAAACGACTAATATAGACAAAAATAGGTTCGTTTGTTTTTAAGAATCACTTCAAATCAATAATAGTTTTTGTATTCCAGATGTAGGACCAATGGTATGATAATATCTAAATACAAAGTTGTTTAGGATATAATAATATGGAACAACGTGTACACATAACTAAAATAATGCAGAATGAATAATTAACTGATAAATAGCAACTTTTTTAAATTTAAGAGCAAACAAATGGGCAGACTTAACATAACTTCATCGCATTGTACCTTCCAATAAAATGTATCTATACTAGAAACACCTACTTTGTTAGAAAACCCTAAAATTATTTACCTGTATGTGACAAGAATTCAATTTTTTTTAAAATAATTAAAAACTCTAGGAAAAGGATAGTTGTAAATCAATAAAGTTCTAACATAAAGCTTAATGCCACGATAAATTATATTCAGCATAGTCACTTCCTTTTAGTATTTTTATTATTTTTTCGTTTGGCAACTATTGCCTACAAAAAGTGGGATCGCGTGAGGTGGTATCACTGAATGCGGAAACTGTTAGCCGGAAACGTAACGCGGCTGTTCCACAAAGCCTTCAGTAAATGTCTTTGCTTTTTTCATCATAGGCTTGTACTGAACACCGCTGAGTTATTGCATTGTCATTTTTGTAGATACTTATTAAACTTATTTGGGGAATAATGGAATGAAAATTTTAAATGATTTAAAATTAACTTCCTTTAGTAACATAAATGCTGTTGTAACTTATATGACAAGTCATGGACAATTAAGTGACTTTCATAAAATAGTGATAATATTAGGTCCTTACCTATGAAATTGGTGTTTTGTATGGAGATTTTGGGAATGTCTGCATTTTACATACTAACATTTTATCAGTTTTCTTCACAACGACAAATCCAGAGATAATAATATTTGGCATGTATCATTAGACTAGCTTTAGCAATATGTGTGTGAACACCTCGATAAAAATTATTCATCGTTTTTATGTTAATGCAAATCAAATGATATATTCGGGAGGCAGTTAAACTTACAAAAAATTATCAAATTAAATAATACGAGCTCAAATATATGGTCTATTTTTAGAAGAGGCAATTATTTTATAAGAATGTTCTGAAACTTAATAGTTACGGACAAATTGCTAAGACAGAATAAAAACACCAATTTCATAGGTAAGGACCCAATATTATCCGTCACTCATACTTTTGGCACTTAATACGCAGTAATACTAAACGTATTAACTTTATACAAAAACTTCTATTTATGACGAAATTTTAAGTCTGTATCCGTCTTCAGCCTATATACGTCTCACTGCTGGGTACAGGCCTTCCTCATGGTGAAACCCAAGAGAAGTATCGGCCATACCACCACCACACTGGCCCAATGCGGGTAGGTAAGTCTTGTAATAAAAATTACGTATAAAAAATTATTCCTAAATATAATGTTCGTGTAAAAAACAAAAGCTTTGATCTACTAAAAATTATTTATTGAATATTATAACTCAAAACTCTGCAACTGACAAAATAAATATAACAACCGTTCCCAAGATCGGTTGATAACGTATTTAAAATATATAAAAAACCAAAGGAGTTCGTAAATAATAACTTCGCAGTATGTTCTTTATTTTACATAATTTTATGGAATTATAATTGACCATAATACCCATAAATTTACAAAAAACGAACAGATTTAATACGGAATTAACATAACCATTCACTAAAATAAATGTTACAATTCCAACGTGAAACTACGGAAGCGCTGAAATAAAACCAATCGTAACTTTCAACACTGAATAATAGAGAAATTTCATTGAAAATATTCTGACAAATCGTTTTTAAAAGGCGAACTGACTGCAAAGATAACTCTGCAGTTCTGCACAAAAGGCTTGCATCTACATAATCGATGGCTTATTGGCATTCCCCTTTTACTTCTAAATTGCAAATTTTCCGCACGATTTCGTTCCGCCGAATAAATTTTCAACTCGCAAGTCGAAATGCAACCATTTTCCGTTATTTCTTTATGGGTTTTGTTGTATTTTCTTTTATAAGTCCCGTTTCGCCTACACGAAACGTTTCTGTACGTTTCATGAAAATAATTTTCTTTCAAATTTCAGTAGCAAGCAAAAAGATCTAATTAGCTTTTAAAAGGATAAGTATTCTTTTAAATAATTTATGAACTCATTTAGATCTAAAAATTATTCGAACAGTGCATTCTTGATACTGAAGTAGTTTTACATCCATGTATTCGCATAAAAAGATACCATCGTCGGTGCGTAAACTAATTATGATGTGGGTAATTAAAGAGTTATGAAATTAGTGCTATATAATTACTTAATTTGCGTCTTGAGAGCATAAATTACATTTATGTTCTTGTGCAATAAACAAACGTAATTGGGTAATTATTTAAGGTCTGGGACTTATAATTAAGGATCCGTAGCAAAGCTGCCTGAAATTTATTGTGGTCCTGTACCGGAACGTAAATTCCTGTCTATGGTGAAATTTTCACTGCTTTTCGTTTCAGTTGTGAAGTAGATGTTATATTACACTCTATATGTAATTAATTATGTAGTAAAGGTAAAATTTGATTATACTCCTACAAACATCTTTTACTTAACATTTTAATAGTGTTTTATTGTACTGCTTGCTGTTTCTCTTTATATTTTTTTTTAAAAAGCTCAGCAAATGACTTCACACTACCTGATGATAAGCAGTAATGGAGTCCATATGTGAAGACAGGTAGTGCAGCATGCTGACATAATTTCACCTTGCCGGCCCAAAAATGCTTTTTCACGTCTCTTTTGAAGGAACCTATATTGTAAGAAGGAGGAAATACGTGTGCCGCTAAGGAATTCCACGCACTAGCTGCGCGACAGAGAAAGGAGTCACGAAATCTTTTAATGCGCAAAGTAGACATAGCGACAGTAAAAGAATGGGTCCGTAGACCAGCACGTGTACTCTTGTGTTGGAAAGGAGAGGGAGGGATAATGTCAAAGAGTTCTTCAGAGCACTCTCCATATTATAAATAGTATAAACGAAAAAAGGCGCTAAGCGACACTATGTCGCGTCACAATTGCAGAGGTTCTAGGGATATAAGAGGATAAACGGGCAGACGGTTCACCTGATGGAGGGTGATCACTGTCACCCATAGACACCTCAGCACTAGAGGAACTGCAAACGACTTGCCAGTCTTTATGAAACGCTCGAAAGTACGCTCTCTTCTTCTTGAACGACTTAAGGTCATATCGATGCTGTTATTTTTAATATATTTAAGCCTTATCTCTATAACTTTGTTGTACATGGTTACTCTAGATCTCATAACACAAACTGTATAGCATACCTAAAGCATGGAGCAATTTATATAGGTAATTAATCACAAATTATACATATTATAGAATTACTGCAAAAAAATTAAATTACAATCCAACTAGTAATTGCAAAAACAGCCCATAAGTCTATAAACGAAGTCACATAGACACCTTTGAAGAAACCCGTAAACAGAGGTTTATCTACAGAAGTAAAATGTTGCAGTAAATGTTTATATCTTATCGTTTGGTTATTCAGTCACGTGGTGCGGTACACCAGTTTTATTACCGATAGATTTATGACTGTCTGCTTTAAATATGTGTTGTGTTCTTTTCTCTGTGGAAAAATATTGGTTCCTCACTTTGACATATTTACGAGTATGCACATTTCGAATCTGGCGCCGTGTTTAGGGTTGTCATGAGGGAAATGAGGAGTGTCTACTACAAGTAAATTGTTCGAATTTGGAAAGTAATATTATGTGTACTCGTAATAATATTTCATTTTAAATATAAGTAATAACATTTGTATTTGAAGAATCATTATCAAACAACATATCATCACACTTGTCCTCGAAGGGGTTGTCTACCCGTGAAGTAACCCAAATTTCGCCTTAAACATGTGTGTCTGTTTGTTTTGTCAGTGTGTCTGTGTGTTCTGTCAGTGTGACTGTGTAATAGTGTTGAAGAATCAGGTTCTCAATATGTGAGAAAGGCACGATAAATGCTTTTCAGTAAATATTTTGAAATAAATGCAACTTAATGCTATTAGAAAGTTAACATTACCTACTTTGGGTGAGGAATAATTGCCTTCGGACGCATTATTAAAGGTAAACCTACGAACAATCGCGTATTATTTCAGCGGAGAGTAGGCCTTACAGATTTCCGCTTGCTACGTTCCTGGCACACATCTTTCGCTTTACTAACTTTCATTAGTCTCTTATCGATTGTCGCCAGCAGTATTTCCAGACCGATACGACCTTCAGTCGTTCAAGAAAAGAGCGTACTTATTCCTTAAAGGCCGGCAACTCATCTGCAGTTCCTCGGGTGCAGCAGATGTCTATATGCGACGGTTATCACTTTCCATCAGGTGAACTCTCTGCCCTTTTGCCTCCTCTCATATAAAAAAACTCTCGGTCCTTTCATTCTCTTGTTATCTGTATCACAACCGGCAAGGGCTTGTTAAGCATAAAGCATAGCTTTTGGTGACTGTCGATGCCCGAATTTTCCAAAGCACTTTAAAATAAAATAATTAATGGCACTTCATAGACATGGACTATCAAATGTAATTTTTCAAGTGATTCAAAATTTGGCTTCCATTCCGTAACGCCAAAACGTGACTGAATGCCGGCCAGTGGCCCACACGTCCAATTGACGCCTCGCTCGCTTTATATGCAAATTGAATGACCCCCAATTTGAACCGAGAGACCAAAATGACATCTTTGTTTCCAACGTTTACGCTGTAATTGCTGCCTTTTTGGTGAATTCGCTTAAAATTCGGATTTTGTATTTATAACACGGAGTTATGAATTTAATGAATTTAATCATATTCAAGATTCACACGATTTATAACGAACAAGTATGAAATATAGTTTATTCGTACGATACTCGTCTTATAATTTTATACTTTCCCTTATAATGGACGACAAAATCGGTTCCATAAACGAAAGGATAAATTAGAGGGGTAATATGCCTATTTACTATAATATTTAATATTACTAACTAGTATTAATACCCATAGAGCAAGAAGTCATAAAGAAATAACAATAGAAATTATTGGGTATTATATCCTAAACTAGGGCAAAGAAGTATTCATAGCGCAATCTTATCGAGAACTACTAAAAATTAGTTCCACAATCGTTCATTGTAGTTAAAATTAATGCGGGCGAACTATACTAGCTTAAACCCTATTTCAGAAAATCGAGAACATTTTCCTTTAACGCCACGCTTCCTGAAAATAATGGAGTCGACTCGACTCTCGATAAGGCTTTCGCTGTAAATTAAAAGTTAATTGTATAACAAAAGCTGTGTTTGCAGTAACCGCTTCGATAAAGCGGCCTTAAAAAGGTTCGCTTCCTCTATGGAATGAACTTTTGTTATTGCTCCGTTTTACGTCGTTGAATTACAAAGAACTATAAAAAAATGTTTTGTATAAAATAAATAGGTTTCAGAAAAACGTTGCGGAGTTTTTAAATAAATTGCTGGAAAATTAAAATGTTCGCATGACATGCAAGCCCTAGAGTGCTAAGAAAGGAATGTTCTTTATTTATTTTCTAAAAATTGCTAATTGTATATAGCGAGCGATAAAAACAGAATTATGTCGGTAAAAAAGATAAAATCCAAGCATTAAGATTTTGACCAAATTTTATTACATACTCAAAATAATTTTGTAAATT
Source organism: Parapoynx stratiotata (assembly GCA_910589355.1). NCBI lineage: Eukaryota > Metazoa > Arthropoda > Insecta > Lepidoptera > Crambidae > Parapoynx > Parapoynx stratiotata. Next base: position 7,818,933 of record OU342466.1, read on the forward strand.
AAATAACTAAGTGGCGTGCAAAGAATTGTTTAAATCTGAATATGACTATTAATGTTAAAGTGACTAGCTCAAACAATAATATGACTTTATTTCTGACGTCCCACATTTAATATGTCGAGGACAGTTCTCTCGTATTCGGCAATTGCTAGTGAACAATTTATGAATCATGTGATACTATTTGTCTGCGCCTTATATTAAATTTGATAGATAGCTAGATAGAATTTTATTTTTGGAAAACCAATATAGGTATAAGTCGTACAATGAACTAACAACTATACATTTCAAGAGAAGCGTATTATCAAAATAGTCTAAAATTGTATGTTCCGAGCAAACAAAATGCTTCTGCACTATTTTAAACTTATATCTTTACTGTTTGTAAATATATAAGTTTAAATATCCAGACGTTGCTTAAAGAGCAGGAGAATAAAAGAAAATAATAATATTGTTTTATTTCAAAGTCAACGCGAAAACGCCGTGAAAATGGAATATACGGCGAGATCTAAACTCTAGAGCGGAATTTCCCTGTCGCTCAAGAGCGATGTAAATTCCAAGAATCGTAAAATATGAAAAATACATCTGCGATGTCCGCCGACCGCGTTGGTAGTAAAACTTCACAAACGCCTGTGGGAAGTTCCTACACTGTTTACAATGAACTGTAAATTTCAGAGGCGAAATATTTTTATAGTTGCACGTCGTTATAGTTTCTTGAAGTACCTGTATATTCTTACAGCGATACTATTAGGTGTTTTGTATGGAGATTTTGGGGATGTCTGCATTTTACATACTAACATTTTATCAGTTTTCTTCACAACGACAAATCCAGAGATAATAATATTTGGCATGTATCATTAGACAAGCTTTAGCGATATGTGTATGAACACGCTTGATAAAAATTATTCATCGTTTTTATGTTAATGCAAATCAAATGATGTATTCGGGAGGCAGTTAAAAATTATTGTCTTTGTGTCTAATTTTAACACAATTAAACATACAAAAAATTATCAAATTAAATAATACGAGAGAATAATACGATACAAATATATGGTCTATTTTTAGAAGAGGCAATTATTTTATAAGAATGTTCTAAAACTTAATAGTTACGGACAAATTGCTAAGACAGAATAAAAACACCAATTTCAAAGTAAGGACCCAATATAACGTCAATAAACAACATCAAATTAAATAATACGATACAAATATATGGTCTATTTTTAGAAGAGGCAATTATTTTATAAGAATGTTCTAAAACTTAATAGTTACGGACAAATTGCTAAGACAGAATAAAAACACCAATTTCAAAGTAAGGACCCAATATAACGTCAATAAACAACGCAGTAGAAAGAGTGTGATGGTTCAAACATATTGTTATAGTTTCTATCACAGTTAAAGCACAAAATGAAGATTTTTGTTTTATTAAAAAAAACGGCTGTTATTAACCTGTTATTAACTGATTTGCAAATATTAATATATTTGCAAATGAAAACTTCCTATGATATTGAAACAGTTTTATTTTATTTTCATAGGTCGTGTTTCTCTGGTACAGTGAATTTTATTTCTGTTTGAATAAAGCTTGTTATTTATACGCCTTCAGCTCTACAGACAAATAAGGCTGCAATAAAATGTTGGTAGTAGCATAATAACAACTTAACTCTTAGGATGTTAAACACATTTAGTTCTAAAATATCCAAGGAACAAACGTTTTCTTTTACTTAAAATATTAAAAAAAAAAGTGATTTATTACGTGTAGTAAAATCTCTGTAGTCTATTATTTATTGTTGCTGATTAATTTTGAGCAGTAATTACGTCTCATGTTGAGCTTGAAGAGTTCTAAATGTTATATAATATTATTAAGGGTTTTTTTAAATTATTTTTGTGATTTTGTGGGACCACAATTCCGTCTAATGAACGCCTTGCATAATTTTGCTTTGAAAATCCCATGAACTTGATATTCGTTAAAGAAGAATACTGAAAATAACTCGAGTTAAAACCTCAGTTGTAACTATCAATTTATTTATTTATTCGTGTCTATCAAAAACCCGTTGCAGTAATGAACTTTTTATCTGTACACGTTCTTTAAACAAAGACCATTAAACAACACAGTCGAGGGCGTTTTCTAGATACGTGGTCATTAATCATCGTAAACTGTGGAGGTTCCGTCAAAACAAATAGTGCTTTGCTTGAACAAATTTTTAAACAGAAATGGTAATTATTCTTTCAGTCATAACTACCGACTCCATTTTGCATTCTGTATAAATGTTTGTTTGACATTAATATTATTAAATAACTACACAGAACTATTTATATATTACAATTTTTTAATACAAATTGTTCTAGAATATCGCATCTAAAAAAATGTCTTTTTGAGATTTTTTTTTATGATTTCGTACATACGTATTATATAATAATTAATATTCTTTATTGCACACAAAAAAAAACTAAAACACATTAAAGAAACAATTGTTGGCAAAAGCGGAGTTGGCAGTTGGTTGGCTTTTTTTAAATGTAGTTTAAATCTCGATTTTGTCATTTTTTGACATTTCAGCCATAGTAAATATATCAAAAAATCACTAAATTAAATCTAGTTTTGATTCCTTATTTTAACATACAAGAGGCCCTAGGGATTCTCATCAAAGTGCATAATTCTTTACATGAACTTTCATTATTATATTGAAAAAGACGGCACAACCCTCCGATGTACTATAAGGCCATAGATTTCTCAAAGTAATAAAAGCGCATATTTTCCCGATTAAGATTACACTACTATCAAAAGGTATTTTAAGAGAAGTTTGACAATATGGCCAATTATTCTCTAGAAGTAGTGCGTTCTATAATACGAATTCATAGTCGTTAAACGTTAAGATAGCGATGTTATTAGTTATAAGGATTTCCTAGGAGCTTCATTCGGAAGAGTGCCATAAAATTTAGTTTCAACATCAACTTATTCTTGGCTTATTCCGTACAATTTCCTATGCAAATTTAATTGTACCCAGTGTTCACGTAAATCTCTGCTCTCTGGCTGCAAAGTTAATTACACCAGGACTGCTCTGTGCGATTAACTAGGGTTGCTCTTATTGTGTCTGCATCGACGAATGGAATGGTGATATTGCGAAGGTCGCGTATGTAGATCAACTAGATTGCCTTTTTCATATGGGATACTTGCCAAGTTAGTTTGGAGACACAATTTTTTATTGTACCATGACGATGTTTAGTATAGTGAAAGTCGGAGAAATTCTACAATATATCAAGTACAGAAAATTTTACAATAGTGGTACGATTGCGAATTTGGAGTGTAGATTTCTTAAGAGCGCTTCTATTAATAACCTTGAACAAAAATATACCGTCTTGTAAATTTTTAAGGGTTTAGTTAAGAGCGTCTTAGGCCCTATGTGTGCTATCTTTACCTTTGCTACTTCACAAACCAATATCTTTCTTTTCATCTAAAATATTGATATACTATTATACGGTAGCGAAACCTGGACTGTGAAACATAATACCTTTTTAGAAAAATAAAAATTTCTGGGATGTGATGTTATTGATAAATTCAACGCATCAGTTATTTTAATCATAACCAAAACGATTCATTTGAGAATGTTTTACTATGTGTATTACTATCCAAACTCAAAAAGATATGTTACTGTTAGCGACTTTGCGCAAGATTCTACACATTTTTATTGGTGATCTATCATGAGGAAATATACGCGAAGTTTATCACTTATAATATGGTGTCCGCAGTGCGTCTTCACACATTTGGCGTAAATCCAAGTTCAGGACGACAACATCAAGAAACTCTTAGAAGTTTTCTCATAATGAGCGTTTGGCGGCATATCATAAGCTGTGTTATACATCAGCAATATTATGAGATATAAAAAAGATGTTACATTTCTTGGAAACTTTTTATTTATTTTGCTCAAGCGCAAAAGGTCGATTTATCTTCTAGGGATTTAAGAGATCGAATCTTCAGAGAATCTTAGTTTTACAATGTTTATATCTATCATGATTATTGTAAAACCTTTATTATTGTAAACTTAATTTTTTAAAATTAATTTGCCAGTTTGCCAAGCTATTTCAATTGCTGTTGAAGCAAGCAACCTTTCGATGAGTTGGCCGCTGGTGATCACTTAGCTTCTTACGTAGAGCCGAAAGAAAACAACGATGGACACTTTAACATTAGCTTGCTTGGCTTTAGACCCTAATGTTCTAGTGGGTGTTAGGCCTTAATGACACTAGTTGACATAGCTAAATCAATAGTGCGTAAATGCATTTTCTTAGTATCATGAGATCAATAAATAAAAGACCACAGAAAGATATATCATCCTGGTGAATTCTTTTATGTGGTCAGTACTGATGACGACAACTTCAATTATTAAATATATTGTAGACGTATATAACGACAATAAAGGTTATTTCTGTCCTTTATATTGCGGCGGTACTTTAAAACTTTTCTGGCGAATCCAACCTTATGCTGAACAAAAAGGAAAGAATTGAAGAAAAATAATTGTAGCTTTAAACTGTTCATCAAATGAAGTCTTACCGCCCTCTCGCCGGCGTCAGACAACACGAAAGAAGCAAGTTTATTCTATTATCCAGATTGTTCTCGCCTCGAATGCCAAAATGTGCTACACTGTAGATGCCAACGGGCTGTTTTGCTCGCCAACTAACTTTATGAGATATGGGTGTTTGCTCCAGACAATGCTTTTATGTTACCACGATATCTGAGCTCGAGCTATTGTACAAATTCTTGTGTAATACGACGTTTGTTACTCATGATAAGCGAAACATAAATATTTTGTTCTCAGATTTATTAATGGTATCTTTGAAATTTTTCTTCCGTCTAGCGGTTTGCGAGTAGAAGTCTAGTTCTGTAGTGCCTTTCATAAATTGGACATCGTGTTGTTATCTCATGATACAGTAGCAGAAAAATGAAAGTAAGAAAAATTACACAAATTAGACATTTTAGTAAAATTCATATTACATTTGATGTCGTCTATAGGTGACATGAATTTTTTAAATCTGTTGTACTGTAAAAAAACATATTTTTGAATTTAGAATATTCCATAAAGGCAAATTGTAGTGGATTTTTATCATAGAGCAGACCGTTAATGCACAAAAAGGAACATAGAAGGGTGAGCATCAAAATCCCTAATTTCAAAACACCTTAGTTTAAAATCCCTACAATCAATGTAGTTAGTGCCTGATAAAATACAAAAATCATGAATTCTATTTTCTGTGTCATTTTGTTTGAATGTGTCAAACGATAATTAGTTAACAGTTAGTAGAATAAAATACTTGGGCGTCTTGCAGAAAATTTAAATCGAGTAACCTCGATTTAGTAATTTTTTGACATTTTTACTATGACTGAAATGTCAAAAAATTACGAAATCGAGGTTTAGTAATTCTTTGACATTTTTACTATGACTGAAATGTCAAAAAATTACGAAATCGAGGTTTAAATCTCGATTTAAATTTTCTGCAAGTGAGCCTTAGCTTTTGCTGTGGAATAGATAACAATATTTCAACTTAAAATAGTCGCCTGTAGCCCTTGACAAAATACTTAAACTGACACTCGACTCGGACGACACAATATGCTCTGTTTATTTTGAACCACATTTTAAGAAAGTATTTCGAATTAAGTCATAAATATTACTTATTGTCAGAGATTAATTATAGCGGAGTTCGATAGGTAATTGCTTACCCGCGAGCGTTTAGAAATATAAATAGGCATAATTAACGAATATCCGCTTTGTTTGACTTATGATTGATTTGTAAGCAGTCAAGATATAACGACAGTAGCTAAATATTTTGGTCTGTTTATTTAGAAGAAACTACGTTGATTTATTTTGTAGTTTAGTAGAAAATTAATACTTTATTTTACTTTTAGTTTTTACTTTATAGTGTGAGTTTTTTAGTAATTAGTTGATCAATATTGTAATAATTTTTTACTTTGGTGCTTTTAATTATCAGTTCGTCATTAGTTTTGAGTTAATTAAGAAAAATCTTTGATATTCCCACTGAGTTCATTATCATTATTGCATTCAATATTAAAAATATGTAAGATAATAAAATACAAATGGTTAATCAAAGTTCATAGAAATAATTGATTTATTATTATTAATACACATTATTAAAAATTTATAAGGCAATCAAAAACAAATCAGCAGGTGCATATGGCGGCGAAAATTGGACACAATAAACCAACTTTTGAGTTTTTAATTGTACCATATATTTCAATATTGATGGCGCGACTGTTTCATCTGCATTCAAATCGGACGAGGCACACTTTAATTATAGAACTCTTAATAAGGGAAGCTGCGCACGCCACGGTTTCATCACATTCTGATGATAGCCGCTCTAATTGGGCCAGTAAATTTTAATAACACTGACACTTTAGTGTCGCGGTCGTCTCTAATTGAGAGAGAGACTATCGTAAAAATAATTTTATCCGCCTCATTTGTACTAAGCGTAGTTTTAATTTTATTTCTTTTACGGCATGTATCTTTGATTGGGCGCCGTATAGTTCGATTTACAGCCGACTAATCTTAGACACCATTAGGTGTGAAATTACACTTTTGTAAAATTCAGTGTCATTTAAAACCTTTTTAACTACCATATTAATAGGTAATAATAATTTATTGAATATATGTGCAGATAGTATACGCTAAGCAAGCCTTATAAAAACACAAGGTTTCGAAATTAGCCATCTTGAGTTTGAAGTCATTTAAGATAATGTTTTATTTTTGTTCATCTTGTAATATCTGTAATTATAGTGTTAGAAACTTTGAATGGAGAACAATTACTTTGTCTTTTGAATTTATTATATTATTTTAAAAGCTCTCATAAAAATGTTGAGCCTTTATAATAATTACTATTGCTCGACGTCGACATCAAATTGACTGTGCAAATTATTCGTTTGTAAAATCAGTTTCATGACGAAGGATCGTGGATCAGATTCATGTGGGTAAAATTTTTGCTCTATCTTCGACAACAGAGTTTTGTAAATGAACTCATATTTTCATCTTTGAAACAACAAAGTTACAAAATCCTTTTACTCTTAAAAAACTCCATTGAAACGAAAATAAGCTGTTAAATAAACATTATTTGTCCATTTCTTCCTAAATAAAAGATGAGATGAAATTTAATGTAACCGCTAATGGTTAATTTCCCTAGGGACCTTCATTTTCCGTGTTATCCCGGCCTGACGTCCAACGAAACTTCGTTAAACTTGCCACAGAGATAAGCTCAGGATAAACATTACCTTGTAAAATTAAAGCATTGGAATGACTGAATCTTTTTTCTTTTTAACGTGATATTTTTAATTTGCAGTGTTATACTGCGGAAATATTTATAAAACCCTAAGTATGCTTTATGACATAAGGGACCTCACGGGTAGGATTTACATTATTGCCCATAATGCCCATTCAAAGACATACATGTAATGATACATTGTTATGAATATTTTTTATACATACATGAGTACCCCTACTGTGTATGTTTTCATTGTAAAAATACTTCTCACTTTGAGTTGCCCTAACCCCTTGGCGGTCACTGCGAACACCGGTTTTCGCAAAAAAAAAATGTTTCTCTTGTGTCTCGTCTGACCATTGACTAGTTAGAAATGTCAAAAATTTCAATTTCTATGAGAAATATGATTTTAGTAGTTTCTGCTAGGGGACGCTTTTCACGTTTCCCCATCGAAATAGGAATTCAACAGGAAGAAGTATTCAGCCCAAAAACGCCGGTAAAGGAAGTAAGAAGAATGTCAATGCATCCCACTCTATAAAGACACTTTAGTAAGACCAATTATAGCAAGAAATGAGCCTATTTCTTCCTAATTCTACATTTTTTATTATTACATGTAAATACTAAATAAGCAATATATCTATTATATTATATTTATTTAATAAGTAATATATAAAATGCAAGGATCATAGAAAATGGCGGGTAGCTAGAGTTACATATCTCTGCCATATCATATCAAAAAAAGGGCGAAAAGGCGTGACTTTATAATCTATGTATAACTCAACGCTGTAAGATCAATTTAATTTGCTGAATTTTGGTTTTGGTTCAGTCATGTGTATATACATATTAAGTTTATGCTTTTCCCATACAAATTTTCATTCTTGACATTTCTTAACGCAACTCAAATTGCGAAGATTTTACAATGAAAACTAAATGTTACATTTCATGACACAAGTAAGTAAATTTAATATAGGTTTAAAGACTTTATTTCTCATAAAAACATATTATGTTCACTAACAATGATATACAGAATATCTCCATGAAATATTGTATGTATTATCGCTTCAATAATTGATAAGGAGTAGGCGTCTCCCATAAAAGACCGCCCTCGTCGCTGCTCCACATAGATTACAATTTAATAACATTATAAAGAACCTTAAATCACTCTATTGTTCACCTTTATGAGCGAAATAATTAATTACTGTTCTTATCTGGACAGTCATGAACCGTTATTGATTCCGTGGCTGGCCAGAGGGTCGCCACAATGTCAGTAAATATTTATAAGGTAATGGAACGCCAGATCCGTTTGAGCTACTTAAGGAAAGGAAAAATAATCATTGGTTTAGAAATAATTTATCGGTGCGCTGTTAGAATAATAGTACCTTTTACCACTTTCAGGATAATTTTGGTGATGTTTAGATTACATTGACATTTAATAAGTACGTATATTTATAAAAAAAGATAACGCTTACGTAAATGTCCCAAAAACTTAAGTCATAAATATAAATAAATATCTTTAGACATTCACACCAATCAACTAGCCCATTTTAAGCAACTAATGCTGCTTGTGTTACGAATACTAGATGACGGATAAATATTCTTAATACATATAAATATTCAGAAAATATTCAATACATATATAAACATCCAAGACTGGAGAACAATTGCCTGAATTCTTCACACAAACATTTGCCCCCACCGAGGATCGAACCCAGAACCTCTCGAGATGACGACACCTTGAGACCGGCGCACAGACCACTCGGCCACGGAGAGGTCACGAAGGAAGTCATATTGCGAACTTTACTAGATAACTCTTTACCAGTCAACCATTTCAATTAGATACACCTGTACATCTATAATAATATGTTTATTGAAATATAATCGTCATATTTATCACAAAAGCAAAATAGCCTAATAAAATTTTCGATGTAGTGAGTGGTGATTTTGGAAATTTATGCTATAACGGATTTATTAGCTTTTGTTTTCCGGGTTTGTTTTGAAAAAGTTTATGAAAACTTAAAACGAAAATATCCTTAGTAATTGAACCTTTGTTCCGTGCAAATTTACAACTGGTTTAACCACAGCGAAACGGGAAGAAAACAATAATGTGTTGTTTTGAAATACGAGCCAAGGGATACGCTACCCTCCACCGTAATGGCACGATTTTTCATCACAAAGAAAAGTCGGTGAAACACAACGGATTCTTCTAATAAATTGCGCTTAGATTAGAACGTTTCCCTTACATTTCGAAGTGAATTGGTCTTGGTGTAATGTAAGAATTTGCCTAATAGGACGGTATTGTGTGATGAAAAATTAATTCAAGCGTACAATATTGTGTTTTTTATTCAATGTCTTTTACATTTCAATTTACATTTCGTTTCTAATATTACAAATTGTATTGAAACTCTTTGAATTCGGGACTTCTAAAAATAACGCAATAAAAGGCAATTCGAAGGATTTAATTAGTAAATATATTATAGTTAATTATTTCCAACCAAGATTCAGAATTTATTGAGGAATAACTTAATATCGCGCAATTAGTAAACATTGATAGCATCCTGTCCAACAAATATGGCGTAATTGATTGAAATCCAACTGTGTTGTCTGATATATGTGACATGTGGGGCCGGATGAAAACAATGGGTCCTTCTTAGATAACTGAGCACTGACCTCGTGTGTCACACAGATGTCTGCGTCTATTTATGTCCAAATTGTTCACCGGCGGTCTCACTTGGTATTACAGTACATACGCATACCTATTTATCCATCCATCTTTTCAGCCGAAATCATCTTCAATAGACTTGCCAAATATCGTTATTGTTGTACCTATAACTACGACGATACACGAATGCTGTTATTTCAATTTTAGTAATGACACAAAAGTTTAATTAATCATGATCTACACAATCAATGAAACTTACGTAGGATAATTAATTTTTAAGTTATATTGTTTATTTTAAAGTTATTGTAATAACATTTAAAGCTAAAAGTCCACACAAGAATTGAATCATACACTATTAAAACGGTAAGCATGTGAAATTGTTATACTTTCATGTAGAGAATTAATAATAGAGAAGAGGATATAGACTACCCTGTACCATACATAACTGATTGCTTGTAGTCAAAAGTGTATTTATTTAATTATGAAGATGTGAAATCTTCAGGAGTATTTGTGTTCTAGATTATTTTTTGTGATATCCCCATGCACTACCTTACGAATGTCTAATCGTACTAAGTAATAGTATTGGCTGGAAATAAAGCTCTAATAATGAAAATATTTGAAGGAAGGACAGTAACGAGAAACAAAAGTTTTTCTGCAACTCCCCGAAAGGGACCAAAGGGATCAAATGTGCCAATACAGACCCAACGTTCGACACTAATTCACTATAGTAACGTTAATCGGGTGACCTCGGGTAAACTGGCTACAACTCCCATTAGGCAGGATATTCGGGATTACCCCCCACCCGGGTCGGGGCCGGAAGCCGATCCGGCCGTTATTTTGCATTAATGTTCGAAAGTTCCGCTCTTATTCGTTGTTGATGAGGAAAATTATGTATGGTTTTAATTAATAAAAAATATGTTATACCATAATGGTCAATCTCTTCTCTTCTAAGTGATTTTTACGGTATTGTTGATCGATACGATTGCTATTTCCTTACCTAATGTAATCAAATAACTTTTCATAAAATAAAAGCAGTACATTTTCATGGCAGAAATGTGAATTAATAAACTAAAAACAAATTTATAGACCTATACCTTTTGCCAGTACCATTGACAGAAGATAGCTATTTAAATTATACAATTTTGGCAACAGAAGCCTGTGAAACCCATGACGAATATATCAGGAATACCTTTAAAAGGTCCATCGTTCCAATACCGTAATCTTTTTCAAAGGCAATAAAAAAACTGTCATTCAAAAACTGTATAAAAGACTCGAGTCTTATAACAAAAGTTCTATCATCGATCAAGGGGCCCCGATGTCGCCATCAATAAAATCGTAGCAATCAATAAAAGAATCCTTTCAGGAGTCTGTAAGCCACCCTCATCCAGAGATAGGCTCGCAACTAAGTTCCTTTAAAATTTGCTCTAGGGGAATCACTTTTTCATCTCCACTAATGGCACTCTTCCGAGACATTTTAATTAACTCCGACCGTGGCTATATGGTGGTATCGATAGATATTGCAATTGCACTCGATAATTAAAAGGAGGGATGTTAAAAAAAACTTAAGAGAATTTAAAAGAAATTAAGTTTATGTAGTTCTATCTCGCTCTATGTATAGAAAAAAAAACAAAAATTTGAAATGTTACAAACGATTAAAACCTGTTCGGACACTACAATATATCTAACAGTGAAAAAACCTGTATAAAGAAAAAAAAATCAAATATTTTCGTATTAGAAATATTAGGTCCTTACCTATGAAATTGGTGTTTTGTATGGAGATTTTGGGGATGTCTGCATTTTACATACTAACATTTTATCAGTTTTCTTCACAACGACAAATCCAGATATAATAATATTTGGCATGTATCATTAGACAAGCTTTAGCAATATGTGTGTGAACACGCTTGATAAAAATTATTCATCGTTTTTATGTTAATGCACATCAAATGATGTATTCGGGAGGCAGTTAAAAATAATTTGTCTTTGTGTCTAATTTTAACACAATTAAACTTACAAAAAATTATCAAAATAAATAATACGAGCTCAAATATATGGTCTTTTTTTAGAAGAGGCAATTATTTTATAAGAATGTTCTGAAATTTAATTGTTACGGACAAATTGCTAAGACAGAATAAAAACAACCAATTTCATAGGTAAGGACCCAATAATAATAATAGTTCACAATACATCATAGGTAAAAAATATAATAAGATAATTGGTAAAAATATATGAGCAAGAAAGACAAGGTAGTTAAATATTGGTTCGTTTACATAACATTTCTACTGGGTCGAATGTTAAACCCTGAGTTCTTTTTAGTTTTCCGATGAATTATTGATATTAAGCCGTCGACTTCGGCGGCTGATTTCGTGCTGTCATTTTACATTGGGAATGGATAATTAGACTGGTCGGAACAGACAATGGATAAAAACCTCTGTCCTTCTTTCTATTGAGAGATCGTGAGTGAAATTTGTAATGACGAACACCCAACCGCTTTGAAACTAGAGTCACTAGGCTCACTATATTTGATATACAAGTCGTGATATGTTTACAATTGTGTGTAAGTTTTCTATTGAATTTTTAACCGTCTCTCTGGTTTAGTGGTTCACACCACCACCGGGTGGTGATCGGGAGGTCCGGGTTCGATTCCTCATGGCGGCAGTAGTTTTTCTGCTCGGTTTGTTCGGTGGTAGGGCTTCTAAGCCCACCTGGCTAGCTACCACGGTCTTACCTAAAATTGTCACCATTATAATGTTTTAAGCATTGTTGTGTTCCGGCAATCACTGGTCAGATAGTCAGTTCCTCAATTGTTGAGGATTACAGGTGAAGCTCGCTTCCACCTTCGCCCTTATCGTCACTTACCATCAGGTGAGATGAAGGCCAAGAGCTTATATGTAAAAACAAGAGCGTGTCGGGCCACGCTCAGTATAGGGTTCCGTAGTTTTCAATCCATCACAATTAGTGACTCCACTGCTGCACTGAGTTGAACAAAATGGGCTATTTATTCTTGGCCGGTTACAAATGCTTGCATATATGGTTAAGTCACAAATTTTGTTAAGAATAATTTTATAAAATTTATCAAAAACTGTTCAACACATCAAATTCGAAATAATTTTCCTAGAAAGTACTATTTTATCGTAAAATGATGTTAGAAAACCCCTATTCATTTTTGAATAGCTATCCAATAGATATATGACACGTTAGGGTCCAGAGGAAAAAAATCAGTCCCTACATTTAATATTTTATTCCACTTTTGATTTGTGCACTTTGTCGGCGTTATTAATATACATAATTATTCAAAATTTCAGCAAAATTTTAACTCTCTAGTGCTAACGGTCACTAAGATCATCCACGGACGGACGGACAGACAGACATGGCGAAACTATAAGGGTTCCTAATTTACTACGGAACCCTAAAAACGGACGGAATCATCAGAAATAAATTAATTACGATTTGCAATCAAACTGTGAATAATTCCTAGAGATCGCATAATTTTATATTACAAGTTATACGAGTGCAGCAATCATATACAACACGAGAATTGCTTTGTAATATGCATAATAATTTGATATCTGACTTCAACCACCGGCTGAATGCGGTTGTAGAGTAATAAAATTGGTATTTTTACAACTTTTGCAGTAAAACTATAATAAAAATCTATATTGTACGAGACAGTTTTAAGACCTGTATGGTGCGCCAACACGAAGCAAATGACAACATGGACAATTTGATCGGCGACTAGGCCTATTAAAGCACTATAACAAGAATTCTTTATCGTTCGACTAAATACGGAATAATTAAAGAGGATGGGAAAGGTATTGCCTACTAATTAAACGTCCATCTAAAGTTGGTAAGGGTTTTTATCCTGAAACGTGTGCGTCGGAAACCCTTATTAACGGAAAGTTGTCTAGACTTTTAATGAAAAATTTTTACCAAAATTCTGCCTTGTAATAAGACCAGTTTAATGGAGCGCTAATATAAACTTTATTATACTGACATAAGATACAATTCAGTACCCATAATTTCAAAGAAAGAGATTATAATGTTCGAGACTAATTTTTTACTATTTTAATGTAACTAACGCTCAGTTGCACAAAGATTTTAGGACGACATTTTTTAATGAGACATTAAAACTTTAAAGTACATTAAAGTTAAGGTTGCCACACAAAACAGTTTAGCTAATGTGTCTTTAGCATTGACAGGGTGCTAATGTCGTTTTGTGCTACGTAAAACTACGCTAAGGTGTTCTTTTGACACTTCAATAAATAAATTTAATGGAGCATTAGAGATAATGCCGATATTAAATTTTAAAGTTAGTTTCTGCAACTGGGTGTAAGGAAGGCTAATATTGTTTGCGCCATAATTTTAGTACACACTAAATATATAAAAACAAAACAGACAAAGAAAACTACAATCAACATCTACTTTCATTTTCAGCTCCTCAGCACTCAATAACTCTGCAAAACGTACACGCCTTCCCCCATTCGATCACTGTCAGCTGTTTTAGTAACGTTTTTTTACCAGGTCCCAGGTGTAGCATACACACTATTAAACAGACTAGCCTAAGCAAAAGCTCAACGACGTAGTGCATCTCCAATTCACAATGTCTTATTCATCAGACTTGATGATGATGAATGAGATACCATACGATAAATATTCATGACTATACATTATCAGTATAAACTGTCATAACACGAAAAAAATAGCGGTAGGTACAGTCGGAAATTAACTGTTAAAAATATATTGAATATATAGGCAATTTTTGACGATCAATTGAAGTGTTGCGAGTATCATTCTGTAACTTTGGTCATAGCACAAAGGCTGGGCTAATATATGTACAGTCGGGGTAGAAAAAGCTTCGTCAGTTTTCAAAGTGAATCATTTACCAGAAACCTATAAACCTAATACATTTTGAAACTGAATCGCTGGGAGCATGACTACATACCAAATTATACTTATTTGTTATGACTCAAAGCTAGACATTTAGTTTTATATTTTTAACAAAAAACCTTTTCGGTTATAGGTAATTATGAAGTTGACCTGTCATTTGACTAGCTTATTGCAAACATGAATACACATTACATACATTACCTCGTTCAAATAAATATACCGCGTTATTCATAAAAAATATTAAGGGAAAGGCCCACTTGTAGGAAATTTAAATCGAGATTTAAAACTAGATTTGGTAATTTTTTGACTTCTTATATGGATGTAATGTCAAAAAATGACATAATCAATTTTAATTAGGTTTAAAATTTCCTGCAAGTAGCCCTTATTAAACCTGTTTTAGTTAAAAATTGATTTGTCACTTTCTTTCTAATTTAGATTTGTGTTTAAAGAAGAAAACTGAACACTCTGTATCTAAAACAGGTTTATTAAGACTTATATTTTTTATGAATACGGATAGACTTTAAGGTGACGAATCTTTTTTTACTCCAGCTGTACCAACCGCTATCTTAATTTTTTTCGTGTTAAGACAGATCATACTGGTAAATTGTTCATCATTGTGGTGGGCAGATCGCTAGTATTAGCCCTCATATCGCCTTCTCATGACCATGATCCCAATTATTACGTTTATAGGGGTCCAAAGGCTAGCCGCCAAGGCAAGCATCATTTACAAATTGCCACGCATCGCACACGTTCAGCAATTTATCCAATTTATTTCACTGTTGTTGTATTTTATCACAACGTCAAAAAAAAAAGCAATTAAAATTTCTTTGCTATGTAAATAATTGATTCAAACCGATGTCACGGACTATAAATTGATCACAACCAAACGCCAATTAAAATAAACACTTGATGTTGTATTACAAAAATGATCTTCGAAGTTATTAATCTTGTTATGTAATTAATCTATAGTCATGAACAGCTAGTCATAAATAAGCCTACTATTATTTCATCCACAAATGTTTTAATACAATATATTAGCACAGATTTTATATAGGTATACTACCTAAATTACTATTATATATCCAGAGCCTTATTATATATCCAGACTTTGAGTATACCGGGAAAATTATACTGGCTTCCAAAATAGTATTTTAGCTACAACTCTTCGTTCCAGTTTATGTGAAGGACCTATGAATATAAAGAATGCTTAACGCCAAAGCCGACATAGTGGAGACGTTAACTGCCTTGTTTGCGTCACTTAGATAAAATGAAACGGCATCACCCTTTTTTATGAAAGCCCAAAAGAAAAATGGATGCATTATATTTTTTACTTTACTCTGATTCTCCAAATAAATACGAAATTCTTCATCACATATTACGTTTTGTAAGACATAGCCAGCTTTGGCTTTAGATTGCAAACAAAGCTACCTTCGCCATGGTCAGGCCGTGGATGGGTGGCCAAAACTTTGTGATCTCGAGCTCCTCCGTGCCTTGGAAGGCACGTTAATCCGTTATAATAAAATTATTTTTTTAAACAAATTTTGTTAAAAAATAATTTTATAAAATTTATCAAAAACTGTTCAACACATCAAATTCGAAATAATTTTCCTAGAAAGTACTTATAAAGTTCTACTTTTGAGAATTTTTCAAATTTTTTTCAATCTTATGGTTCAAAAGTTAAAGGGGGGACACTTTATTTTCACTTTCGGAGCGATTATTTCAGAAAATATATTTTTTTTCGTAAAATGATGTTAGAAAACCCCTATTCATTTTTGAATAGCTATCCAATAGATATATGACACGTTAGAGGAAAAAAATCAGTCCCTACATTTAATATTTTATTCCACTTTTGATTTGTGCACTTTGTCGGCGTTATTAATATACATAATTATTCAAAATTTCAGCAAAATTTCAACTCTCTAGTGCTAACGGTCACTAAGATCATCCACGGACGGACGGACAGACAGACATGGCGAAACTATAAGGGTTCCTAATTTACTACGGAACCCTAAAAACGGACGGAAACATCAGAAATAAATTAATTACGATTTGCAATCAAACGGTGAATAATTCCTAGAGATCGCATAATCTTATTTAAACTTTGTGATCTCGAGCTCCTCCGTGCCTTGGAAGGCACGTTAACCCGTTGGTCGCGGTCGCTATTGCGGACCCACCAATCGCATTGAGTCAGCGCGGTGGTGTTACGGCCCATACTCCTCATATTTTTCTACATGTAGGAAGGCCTGTGCCCAGCAGTAAGACGTACATAGGCTGAGGACAGGACAGTGTTTATATAAGTAGTCACGAGCATGAACATATATATAGTTTTAAACAATTAACGTTTTTATTCCCTTGTAATAGAAGTCATTTACTATCAAAAGTGTTTACATTTTCATGCTCATTGTTGTACAGAGCACAAGTGGCTTAATTTGGGATAGTTGGAAGGTGTGTCAGAAGATAATTTATAATATTGAAAAGTCAAACTAATTTAAGGGGTCTTTCAGCAACAGAAGTCAAGGTTTTTGTGTCTGGCAGTCTATACCTATAATTGCACACTCACGAGCATGAACATATACACTTTCGAACAACAAAACGTCCTTATTCCCTTACAATAGAAGTCATTTACTGTCATAAGACTATAATCAACAGGCTCCTTACTGTACTTGCAACGAGCTGGAATTACTCTGGAACTACTATTATGGAATTGTATAAAGGTTTGTGTGGTAGCGGCTCATTAAAAGAATACTACCAACCCATCTCTTCCCTTGGATGTCGTAAAAGGCAACTACTGAACTTAAAACTGCACAATATCCAATAGCTTGTAGCGGCGACGGGCTACCTGTCACGCTGAGTGCAGTCATTGCTTGGTGAAGCACGGACTATGGCAATGGACTGCTTTTGCGATGCTTTTGCCTAGTTTCTGTCTAACCCTGAGAGGATAAAAGTCGTAAGTATATGTATGTATAATATAAAGGTTTGACCTATGAAAGAGGTCCAACTTTTTTACTACTTGAGTGTTAATTTTACACGTTAGAAGTCGTTTCAATGTTATTTTCTAGTATCATGTCATTTTAAGAATGTCACATAAGTACCGAGGACACGAAACATGCATTTAGATTTCAGACACTCCTAAGTATAATTTATTGCTAGAAGAATTAACATTTCTGACGTAAAGGGGTTAAACAACATATAATTTTCTCATTAGAATGTAATTTTACGGGACTTACGAGTATTAATAAGAACATTTCAAGTGGAGATCTGAAATACCTGCCTAACTCATCTGGAAAAGGGTCTGATTCTATGTATGTATGCAATAAGAATATTAAAGCTTTGTCTCTTTTTTGTCGCTGAAATAAACCTGTAATTGTTTCACTATTAATATTCTTTTGTATGGCACAATCTTTAGACTATTGTCTACATATTTACAGAAAAAGAATTAGAGTGGGTGACACTAACATAGTGTATTCTCTAAATTTGAAATAAGGTGTGCCCACATTGACAGCAAGTGGTTTCAACATAAAATATCATTATAAGGTTGTGTATTGGTAACAAAAACATAAAATAACAAGTCATTTTATTACACATTATACTGTTTGCGTCTGTAGAAAAAATATTTGTTACCTTAGACATGAATGCTAACGCAAACCATTTAGTTACAAGATATAATTCACTGTGTGGTCGCAAGTCTTCAAATACCGAATAATTTATAAATTATACCTATTCACGGACGGCGTGGACTGACTTTACCACAATGCATATTTACTAAGTAAACATCTATAGTCCTCCGACACATCCTTCTGTTATTCCACCTTTTGTGCTTCATTTAAATTTCAACTCAGCATCGCAGCGGGTAACGTAAGTAAGTGCATTTTTATGAAGTCTTTAACCTTTAACTTTTAAACTGGTTTGAATTTTAATGAGTTAATACATCAATGCATCATCAGGTTATATATAATGGTGTTCCTTAACTTGACTAAAGAGTTATTGACTCGCAGGTTTCGCCCCACGGGCCCAGCGGGACGCCACGCCACTGAGGGCCCGACACTCGTAAGCCTCTCCACATATGACATGCTACGGCTTGCACGTAACATTCAAGCCTTTTAAATTATGCCTCACTTGCACCAAAGAAACCACGAACACTTGTTGGCAGCTTTCGCGATAGTTTAAGAGCAATAATTGCGCACGCATTCATTTCGCTTGTCATCGCGTAAAGAGTGGGTGCTACAAAAACTCAAACGTTTTGAATGCAACAAAAAATATTTATACGCATACTTTAGAGCTTCTTCGGTAGAGCATACCGCTAGACAAATACTTATGACGACCAAAACACGAGCCGTATTTCTATCTTGGCGTACCGTAAAACAGTAAACCATGTTGGTATGGACCATTACACTTCAAGTATTTGTAATATAACCAAATGTTGGCTTCAAACGCGGATGTTTATCAAAAACTCGCTAAGTTTGTGGCGTGTTTGAATTGGCGTATGCGCTATCGGTTGATAGCCACTACAAAAGCTCCGCTTGATCAATCTTCAATTTCATCACTACTTGCTGAGTAAGAAGAGTACCAGTGTATTATGTGGAACGTGTAAGAAGAGTACCAGTGTATTATGTGGATACCCTTTAAAAGTATTAATAGAAAAACCTTAATAGAAATATTAAGTTTATAACCATGAACTCACTGTTACATTTGTATCAGTAATATCTTTCAGTTATTCGTAAAATGGAAAATAATTACATATTCTCTTTTATTATTTTATATTTTTTATATAATAATAATTTATTCTTTTCTGTTGTTAATTTTTATTAAATACTGGCCCAATAATACTATTATTTTTTATTACGATCGTAGACCAACACATGTTTATTGTTCGAAGATAGTAGGGGTCCTCAAATATTCACAGTAATCGTTCTGATGACAGAAAATAAATAAAACATAATTGATTCCGACAATTTAGTCAGACAAATGGTTTTCGTCCTTGCTATTAATCCAACAAAAAGCTTTTATTTAATGAAGCTCTTTGTTTGTCATATTTTATGAGCTGCTAAAAAAATAAATGGTTTTATTGGTGGTCGCCGACAAGACTCAAAACATTTGTCCATTATTACATTCTCAGACACCTCGATTTTAGGTGTGTTGATTTAAGATTTAGTATTATAATATGATGTTTATGCTGCTGTGTTTACATTAAAAATGATAAAGACCACCCGGCGTTGAACGAGTGTTCGATGGATTCGTTTTATACCAACAGTTGGTTCGAGTCAGTGCAAACACAGCAAAGCAAACAAACAGACTCTATCGAGGAAAGCGGCGGCTGAGAGCCCTCGAGGCGAGACGATATCGAATTGAAATTTTGAAGATATCTACGACTTTGTGTTATACTTTTTGCAAATGTATTTGCAATCAGTCCTACGTTCCTAAAAGTTATCTAACCAAAGACCACATAATTGAGGAATTGATCTTCAATTTCGCCGTATTCATTATCCGTTTAAGATCCTGTTATTTTTATTTTTTTCGAAATATATTAGGTCCTTACCTATGAAATTGGTGTTTTGTATGGAGATTTTGGGGAATTCTGCATTTTCCATACTAACATTTTATCAGTATTCTTCACAACGACAAATCCAGAGATAATAATATTTGGCATGTATCATTAGACAAGCTTTATTAATATGTGTAATATCACACTTCATAAAAATTATTTATCGTTTTTAAGTGAATGCAAATAAAATGATGTATTCGGGAGGCACTTAAAAAGAGTTGTCTCCGTGTCCAATTTTAACACAATTAAACTTACAACGAATTATCAAAACAAATCAAAAGAGCTCGAAAATATGGTCTATTTTTAGAGGAGGTAATTATTTTTTAAGAATACTCTGAAACTTAATAGTTACGAACAAAATACTAAGAGAGAAGAAAAACACCAATTTCATAGTTAAGGACCCAATATGTAATCTCTGACTTACCCCATCAGTAATAATGCATAATTGTATGTATACACATATTGTGTTTGTGTGTGTGTTTGTAAGAAAAACATTGTTCCCAGCACTTAAACATTTTATTTTTGCTGAACCAATAATTCCAGACTATTTGTTGAACGTGAACTTAGGGAGGATAAAGCAAAAATACTAATAATGTAATAAAACTCAAATGAAGCTGATTTATTTCTAAACCCTTCTCGGTGTTAAAAACATATTTCGAGCAAAAAGAAAATCTTGTTTGGCTTTCATTTGCCATTATTACTCAAGCGTTGACAAAGTCAAACCCCTGGGAAATTTGAGTGAAAGTTTCGCTTCCTTATTACAAACCATGAGATGTAAACACCTGAGCTGAAGACTTGATATGACTTAAGATATTGCTAGATTAAAGTTGACAAATTATTTTATGAAAAGCTCCCATTGAAAATTTAAGAGTATTCATCTTGGATCTTTTGAATAATCTTGTCACTCATTTGAATTTATTAGGATAATTTTTAGGCTGTAAACAATTATCCTTACAAACAATTATTTTTACACTTATTTTTTTTATAATAATAATAAGAGTTAGTTTTTTCCATTAATACATTAACAAAACATGGTGTATTCATATACTAAAAGTTGATGAAACAAGATTGTGATTATTTTATATAAAATAGCAATAAGTACCCGTATACTAAATATAAACAATAACCACTTTGCTAAATATAAAGATTGCTGCTCTAATTTACAAAACACTTTTGTACATAATAATGATAGTAAAAAGCGTTTGACCTCCAAATTCGAGTAAGTCCACTCATATAAAGGTACTTAATCATTTTATATGAGACAAGTTATTGCGGTGTAAATAATGTGAACCTTTTCGAGTCATAACAATATAATCGTTTATTAGTACGAGTGTATAATTATTTGTAAGACTTAACGTTTCTGCACAAAGAAAAACATCAATGGCTAAATTACCATCAAAGAGCGCAAAGATGAATTAAACGAGAAAATAATGAGAACGAATGTGTGAAGCCATCAAGTGTAAACTATCTCGCCTCCAAGAACTTGAGCTTCTAACGACGTTATCATCGACGAGGGGCAAAAACGTCAGCTCGGGAAGTCTGAAAACACGCCAGTAGACTAGACGAAAAAATTCGTTTCCGACGGCTGTGTGTACAGACTATGGCGAGTTTTTATTAAGCCACAGACTAGAAATAATAATTCGGAAATATTTATATATTATTTAATGATCAATATAATTATTGTTTGGCAACACATTTGCATTTCCATTGCATTGACAGATGTTTATTACATAGCAGTGGTGATTACTTTGCATTCTATGAATCCTCTGTCCGTTATTCACCTCTCAAAATAAAATAAAAACATCATAATGGGTTAGTAGAATCCTCAGAGTAAACAGAACTGGAGTAGCCTTTGTCTAACATTCCCCTCTGCCAAATGCACAAGCATCGGATGCTTGCACGTTTAATAAAACTAGTTGAGCCGCCATTTTGACAGCCATAACATTGTAAACGTTGCGGCGAACAGAGCTCCCGCAAAAATGCCTGCCTGTGCTGTTTTTTGTTGTAAAAATAAATAGAAAACATCGAGTATGCTAAAAGATGGTGTCACCTTTTATTTGTAATTATAATTTTTAAGATTTCATGATTTTTTACTTCATTATTTCATGTTTTAGAATTCTACGATTTCAAATTTCGAACGCTAGTCTCGTGGGGAGTGCGGCTGTGACGTTGTCAAAACGCACACCCCACGTGACTATTTTAAGCGTGTGTGTGCGTGAAATTTAAATTTGTGTGTCGAATTATGCATGTGTGCATTTGTAAAAACGGCTGGCTTTGAGTGTAGTGGTAACTTCACCCCCCGCAAGAAATGGCAGAAAAATTTTTTTGAGAAATTGACTAATGGCTACTCCAGTTCTGTTTACTCTGAGGTAGAATCTCACTGCAAAAACAAAGGTAAACTACCAAATCTTTATTAGGTACAAAAAAAATTACAAATAAATATTCAACAGGTTTTGGTGTTATATATATAATTAGGTATTATGAGTGAGATGTGTATAATTTTGCACATGTCGATGGAAGCTTTTGGATGCAGGCTGCGCAGAACCGGTAGTTGTGAAGATCTTTTCTATAGACTAATGTCCAGCAGTTTACATCTCTTGGCTACAATTATGATGATGATGACGAAGTGATACACGAATAGTCGATTGAGAGAACCCCACGCAAAAGTTGAACAGTTCGCTCTCTGAAAAGCACTGAGTATAAACGAAGCTTTAGTAACCCTACCTTTAGGAAACCTACACACTTACTATTCCTTGACAGTGTGCAATATTGGTAAACCACTCCACTACTCACTGCGCCCGGCGCTTAGCAACAGGTTCTAACTTCAAAACCTAAATAAATCAGGCGAAATATGGTTTATTAACTCCTGTGGACACCTCATTGGGAAGTGGATTTGATACGATGTTAGTGAACCTACATTAGTGACCTTTATTTGTCGAAATTGAAATCTGTTCTTTAATAGCTGCTACAATTACAATTTTACATTTATTCTATGAAAAAAGTGCCAAAATGTATTTGCCGGATCCCAAACGATCGTTTTTGAATATCCAACATATAGGCAGCATAGGTAATGGGCCTAATCGGTCGAGGTCGGGTCCTAATTGGCCATTATTGTATGTTGAGTTTTAAGAAAATGTAGCTCTTGATCAATAAATCTTTTTCTGTATTTCTTTCTTTAATGAAAAATAATAATAGAAATAATGCTGCTTGTGTTACGGATACTAGATGACGGATAAATATATTTAATAGATTAATACATATAAATATTTTGAATATATATAAATATATATAAACATCCAAGACTGGAGAACAGATTCCTGAAAATTCATCACCCAAACATTTGCCCCCACCGGGGATCGAACCCAGAACCTCTCGAGATGGCGACGCCTTGAGTCCGGCGTACAGACCACTCGACCACGAAGGTCGTCAATAATGATGATTGAAATGGTGATTTTTTAATAGTATATTACTGGTGTATCATGGGCATGATGGCTTAATGATTAATTATGTTAATGATTGTTTGATTTGCGGATGAAAAATCAGTATTATCATAATACCAAAATCTTTTAAATTACATTTTTATCTTATTATTATTTTACAAAAAGTCTTCACATTTATTTAACTTTTTAAAACATCGTTTAATCTGTGACACTAACATCAGTGCCTCTAGTCTGCACAATACCGGACGTATTCGCGATCCCCCTACCGATAACACGCACGGCAGCCGATGGCGCAGCACGGCTCCGTACCTATTTGTAATTTACTTAAAAATATGGCCGCAGATAGAGGCCCCTCCGACTGTGTCTGTTTTGTTGCTGTTTAGGGGTTGTAGCCTGTGACGGGTTTAGTGTGCGGTGTTAATAATGGCTTTTAAGTGAAAGTCAATTCTATATTAGTGTTTACCAGATCGTATGACAAAAGTGATCATACGTCTCTTTCGCTTACGATCGGCTTGGTTTGTAAATATAGCACAGCGGGTAAAGAAGAAGTCGCTGGGTTTAGTCTCCGCCGTCTAGAGCATTGAGTGTGATTAAATATTATGTACTGTTTATTGTATACAGGTCATTGTTGTGTCGCTTGCCACTCATTGTGCCCGGTGCAGGCTCTTATGTAATATAGGTACTTAAACATTTAATGGATCATTTATTTTCACTATGTGATATGTGGGACTTAACACCTCTGCGTACCATTTAGGGGACAAAGGTGTGATGATAATATGTCCATATGTATATTTTTGTTATTGAAATATATTATTATTATTAGTTATCCCATCATCTGATGCGTTTGTAGACACGATAGGAAATCAATTATGTCTCGTCCTTAACAGGATTAGTAGGATATAATGACGCCATTATAGATTATAACCGTCAAAGTGTGCCAACCGTGCGGCACACTTTATGGGTGTGGCGTGCTGTGTCATCTAGTTCGTGCAAATTTTTGTCGGTTTTTTGCTGATTATTATTATTTCTAAAGCACCTAAGCAATGTGCCATAAATGGCACTTCAGAAGCATAAACACTACCTACTCATATTTATAGTATTGACACTATATCTCATAGAGAGCTGGTTATTTTACTTTTTAATTCATATGATTGACTCATAGTTAGCATAGCCACAATAGCGCAGTTATAATTAGCTACTCGTACATGAAATTAAATGTATTTATGGCATAGATATTTTTATTCAACAAGTTTAGTGTTTCATGATACGGATTGGACCTATGCCATAAATAATAATATATCCTTACCGTATTTTTTTTATAATTATATTATTATTTTCTGTAAAAGAAATCTAGCCCTTTAAGGCCTATAATTTAAAAATACTTAGAGTTCTTCCCTATAATTTACATTGCCCCATAGATAAAGCTCAGGCAAAATAGTGCAGACATTATCCTTCATTATGCTATAAGTACTTCATAAATTATGTGTTCAGGATAATGGACGTTTGTCCTTATTCTGAAAATGCTTTGAGGAATTATGTATATATTTGAGACGTGAATTTTTAAGCCATCGGTTGAATATGAGGTTAATACATAATACTTAACAATAATCTATTCTATACGTATAGTTTTGTTTGTGAAATTCCAAATAAAGCATTATTATACATATAATAAACCCGTAGAGTTCATAGAAAAAAATAGTTAAAACCAAGTCAGGGGGATGTAAAAAAAGGGAATATGCCAAATTTTTTTTTTATTTTTTGTTTCTCTGTTTGTAAGGGCTAATCTCCGCTGGACCGATTTCAATTAAATTTTGCATGGTGATACCTTACATCCCTGGTCAACATCCTAGATACTTTTTATTCCAGAAACTTAAAGGGTTCCCGTGGGATAGTTAAAAACCATAGTAACCGCGGATGAAGTCGCGGGCAACAGCTAGTAATAATATAAATTGATTTTTAATACACGGCACATGCATAAAATCAAGTGTTTCTCATAAAGCAATATGGTAACATAAAATTGGTCGTCCATTGGATGTACAAAATATACAAAATTAAATTCTGACAAGGCCTAAATCCTAACCACAGGTACTTACATTCAATTTTGGACGTGTTTTCGAAATACTCGAAACTTTTGGGTCTCATTAGCACAGAAACTGGATTATTTTACAGTGTAATTTTAATTACGTGCAACATAGCTACCAGCTATTTCGCTATGTCGTCTCATTTGCATATAGATATTTCCCGGTCTTTAAGAAGAATAAATTGGTTTTTAATAAACGCTGACATTCGGTTCTAGATCAATTTATATTTACGATTAATTTTAAACTTTAATCTAGATACGTCAGGTTTGAAATTTACATATCAATTGCTGAGTATTACGTAATGCTAGAAGGCTGTATGACTGCGTAATAAACAACCTAAATGACATAAAGCAATAATGCTTTAATTAAGTGTATAATTTTTAAATCAAAATTAACGTCCTTTGTGATTGGTAAGTGCTAAATTACTTAAAATGTACCTTAATCAACCTTAAAAATTAGGTCAATGAAATTGTTATAACACATATAAAATATATTTAAGTTTATTGCAGTTCGTCGTCGTCACCAGTCCTATATACGATATACAGGAAGGCACCGGTATTCGTCCACGGAAAAACACAAACATGAGTATGGGCCGTAACCCCACGCTTTGGTAGAATTTCTTCAGCACCAAGCAAAGAATTACTCAATACACAGCGTTAAAATCTTTATACCATGTTGTTTACTGCGCATACATAGTTAACACTACTGTTTACTAGCGTATACGTATTTAATTATCTATTGTTATTTGATTATTAATGAAAACCTATAACTGGCTATTATACTGCTGTTGAAATTCCTGTATAATAAATCAAATGTAAAAAATGTTTGTATTAATAAAATATTACAATTTTGGGCACTAAAGTTTTATGTATTTTATGAAGGCTATAAGTAAGGCCCATCTGATGGTAAGTGGCTATATAGCCTATTAAGACTTGTGCCATGTGCGGCGGTTGCCAACTCAATTATGATTAGGAGGATGCAATATTGCGGTAGCTCTAAGGATATTTTCCTTATAATCAAGTAAGATTAGCACGATTCCTTAAACATTGTAAATGTTAAAGTTTGTTACACAATTGCACAGATAGCATTTGGGAAATCTCGCATTTAAATTTTTGAAAATAATCTGAAAAGTTTGTATGTTTAGGTACTCTTTAGTTTTATTGAAATAGAATTTGAAAACTAATGGAAAATTTTATGTGTATGAGGGTATGTCTTAGTAGACTAAGGGCGAATTCGACCAAATTGAGATTAGCAACACGGGAATAGTACCAAACTGAGCTGAAACGATTGGTCGAATCTGCCCTAAGAGCGGAGTCCTATCCTAGTTTTTTCATGTCTGGCTACACGCGTGTAATATCATTTTAACGGAGTACGCAGTTTTTCGCGCACGAATGTGTCAATGACTCGTTTGACACAGGGCAGATTCGACCAATCGTTGCAGCTCAGTTTGGTATTACTATTCCCGTGTTACTAATCTCAATTTGGTCGAATTCGCCCTAAGTAATTTTCAAATATATTTTGTGGACTTTACATGGACCATTTACAAAATACTAATTTTTAAATACTAAAGTAATGCGATAAGTCTGGCATCATCACATAAGTCTGCCCCAATGCACGCCACCGCTCTCGATCTTCGCCGTTCTCATCCAGCCCACACCAGCCAACCTACGAATATCGTCATCCCATCTTGTCACAGGACGTCCTACACTGCGTTTGCCGAGTCGCGGTCTCCACTCAAGAACTTTACGACTCCAACGGTCGTCAGTTCTACGGCTAATATGACCAGCCCACTGCCACGTCAGTTTGTATAAAATATACTATCGTTATCAATATAATTATAATAATAATTATATTGATAACGATGTAATATTTTGTGATTAACAATAGGGTATTCCGTTTAGGTTTAAATATGCTTCATAAACGTCACAAATGATGAGTTAGGCCTATACCAGACAGATGTGTCCTGCGGTGGCGGCCAGGGTCGCGGCCTGTTATTTAATATGTTTGATTTTTTTTAGTGAAACGTTGCCTGTTGTCTAATAGAAATGTCTTAGTATCGATTAAGTGAAATCATACCAAGGTATTCATAATAGAAAACAGGCCACGACCCTGGCCGCCTGCCTGGTAAAGGCCTTAACCTCAAGAAATCTTTTGAGCATTAGCATAAAAGCATACTAATGCTGCTGGAAATTACCAGAATAAACATATAATATGTGCTTCGTGCACAATATATCCATACAACAATAAGCCCATGGAAACATTTATTTGCCTTGCCTATAAATTTTATAGACAAAGCCGCATTAGTCATGGCTCACTTTTGCCATAAATCACCGAAAAACAGCCACTTGCCTAGCATCGCGTGAGCTGCGTCACGTTATATACACCGATGTCATAATTTCGTGTTGATTTCGTTCAACCATGACTAATGCAGGCTTTAATCGCGACCAAATTAAAATTGGACTGTTGTTTGGATCGAAAAAAATGAGTAAGCTGTTTTTCAAAAAGAAGGATTTATTTTAAAACTAGTTGTTGCCCGCTTCTTCGTCGGTTACTATGGTTTTTAACTATCCCACGGGAAGCCTTTAATTTTCCGGAGTTTAATGTATGACCAAGAAGCAAACTAATGACTTTTGTATTTTCCCTCTTTTTACATCCCTCTGACTTGGTTTTAAGCATTTGACCTCTAAAGTGTTAATATAGGTCGATATTATATGTATAGATTTGTAACTTCTTGGTGTCGTTCTGGTAGTTTTCTCAGTTAACAAACCTTTTTAGCATTTTAATTAGGCACTTATTTGTAAAAGAATGTCAACGTTCCATTTATGAAATATTTTACTATTAATTGGCTAATCGAATCGCTTT
The DNA here is from genome assembly GCA_910589355.1 of Parapoynx stratiotata. Lineage (NCBI taxonomy): Eukaryota > Metazoa > Arthropoda > Insecta > Lepidoptera > Crambidae > Parapoynx > Parapoynx stratiotata. Next base: position 7,847,643 of record OU342466.1, read on the forward strand.
ATCTCATTATGCCCACTGCGTACCTAATAAAAAATTAAGGCCTGTGGAGCTTTAGGGAAAATCTTCATACTGCCAACAAAATGGTTCCTAGGGGAGCAGTAGCATCCTTAGCAGTCACCGTACGAATTTAATTCAACAAAAAATATTGCTAGTTAGCTTTTGTCTTCCTTACGAAATATGTTCTTTTACAATCCACCATTCTTTATAGATTGAGCATTTGGAGAGCTAAGCAAACAAAGGCGTCGAATTCGCAAGAAATTCCTTAAGATACCCGACTTATGTATACAATGATTAATTATATTGATAATAAAAAGATTGTAGGATGTATATATATTTAAACCACATAAATTTATAATTAAAATACACACCGCCTGAGCCCTTATTTCGCTATTGTAATAAAGATAATCGTGTGGAGTTTAACATAATTCGTGACCATTCTAGCCTCAGGCATAAACTTTTTTTCTATAACAAAATTAAGGTAAAGTTACAATTCGGAATAACAAAAAATACCTACGAGTAAAAAATTACATCAGCTGTAAAATCCTAACACTATCTCAATAAGAGTTAAGCAAATTTAAAGCGAGCTGCAATGTAAACCCGCTGAAACCAATATAACAACGCGAATCCCAGTAAATTTATCCGATAACTCACGTACAGTGCCGCCGAGACGCTCCCTACACCTGAAGTGCAGAACTGGAAATTGGAAACCGTAACTCAACAAGTATTAGGGGAACGAAGGAGTGAGCAGTAGCATAAGTGATGTTGTCGTGAGAGCGATCATATTTCTTGCATCGGAACTGTGGACTCTATGGGTTGATGTCGTCTTGAGAGCGATTATATTTCGTTCTTTGATGCTATGGACTCTATGGTCTGGTAATATCCTACGTAATATAAATAAATAAATATCTTCAAACATTCACACCTATCATCTAGCCGCATTTTACGCAACGGTGTTACGGACACTAGATGACGGATAAATATATTTAATAGATAAAAACATATAAATATCCTAAATAAACTAATAAGACTGGAGAACAAATGGCTGAAAATTCATCATCCAAACATTTGCCCCCACCGGGGATCGAACCCAGAACCTCTCGCGATGGCGACGCCTTAATACCGGCAAACAGACCACTCGACCACGGAGGTCGTCAAATGATGTAGCTATAGATTCGTCTTCTCATCGATTATCTCGTCGCCAATACGATGGGTGATTCTGCTATGGACTGTAGAAACGGTTAGTTATAAATCATTAATAGTGAATATAAGAAAAGTGTGTTGAGATAACACCTATGAAGTGGGGAGAAGAGCAGGTTTATGATAGTGAATAACTTCTAATGAGAACCATTTAAAGTACCTATTTATGGAGGGCAGAGCTTTAAGGAGAAGCACATAAACATAATACTTAAGACAGAACGAAGGTATGCGCATACAAATAGATTAAATAGAAACGTGGAAAAACTTTTTCGATCTTAGACGCAAAATTATTGATCTCTGTAATTACCTTGATAAACTACATCATACGAGTAAAATAGGTAAGAAACATTAAGGGAAAAGCTAAGGGTTTAAGTTAAACAATAGTAACGATGAGCTAGCTGGAACATTATCCCAAGCAACAACAGTATACGGAAAGTATACTAATCGTAAACTCAAGGTGCGTGGTTTATGCAAACTCGAGTTTCAGTTTTGCAACACTGTTTACTATTCGTTTATGCTAAGAGTTTACATTGGAATAATATAAAGTGGATATTTATACATGAATATACTTTGAGGTTACCTATCATAAGCTTCGTATATTTCACGAATGTATACTTACAATAATATCCTCAGGAATAGTATTTGTACTTGATTTTTCACGTACCTAATGTTATAAGGAATCATAATTATTCTAAAAGCAAATACTTACTAGTTATATATTTATTTATTTTCACATTTATGTTCATGATATTCTTCAAAGGCAAAATATGTATTGCTAACAAAAAAACAAATACGTGAAACTTGATGGGCCATAGACAAAATTTATTTATTATATTTCGTCTGGTTTTCGTTGATCTTCAACTTTATTTGAATCAATTTGAGAAATTATTTACAATAATCTAATCCTAACAAGAACAACAATCATACCTCCTCCGTTAAGAAAATGTAGCAATGTTAATACATTTAGATTAAAATATAAGAAATATTTATTAGATTTACAACAAGAACTTGGATAGTAGGGTGTTTACCTAGAGATGTTGTGTTTTGTAAGTGTATAGTGTAAGAAATTGTAATGTGTATTTATTGTGCCTTGTACTTTAAGTTCTGCGTGTGTACCTGCCATGTATGTTTCAGTGTATCCCAAGTGCCATTATAATTTAAATGAAACTGTTTTTAAAAGGGTTTACTAGTAGTTATTGCTATAAATAGGGTTAAGAAATTGTTATTTAGTTTTAATACAGCGCAGCGTAGTATTACTCCCAAGGGAAAAAATTTGGTGACCACGGAAGACCAGCGTCGGATGTCTGCGACAACTGACACATGCTGAGTGGCTCGCCATTTAGGGTCACAATTTTCTTAGATATTAAGCTTAGTACTAAGGTTAATTCTGTGTCACTAATAAATTATTTTCTTTCTTCTTTCTTATTTTCTTGTTTTATCAGTCGAAATTTACCTACCTATAGTAGTAAGCTACAATTTAACAACAATAAAAAGATAATAATAGCAAATAGCTTACAACTTTGTTTATTGGTCCATACAGTTATATTGCTCTCACTATCTCTACTGTGAAAAGGGTACGAAAATTCTAAGGCCATCTGTAGGCGTTATCTGCAAGTATAAATATACAGAACCCGGAACGAAGGACGAGTTATGGCTCTGAAAGTACAGCCCGCGTTATGGATAATTCATGCACCCTTACCGTTTCATAATTTAACGGACATTTTTATAATTACTTACTTTTGGACGTTCTTTATGGCGGCAGTTATAGTAGATAGCTCATTCCAGGTAACTAAAATTAAATGCATTTGATAGAAACAACATTTCAAAAGTTTTAGTTAAGTTAAAATAAGTTTTATATATCATAGAAATAAAACTAATTCTTGTGTATTATATATTTTGCTCCTATTATAAGGAGGCGCTATATCAGCATTAGCGACTCTGCTGTTATTTCGCTCTTCTCTGGTCATTTTCTTTTGTTTCTGTTTTTAATCTGTCTCTTTTTCATTGTTTTCGGTCTCCAATTTTCATTCCTATCAGAGTTCGCGTCCGCAGTGGTTGTCTCGTCGCCTAAATGTATTATATATATATATATATTATTTAAACTATCATAATAAAATTAATAATATATCAGTACCTTATAAAATATACTTAAATAACTTTACCAAGGCACTATTGTAAGTACCTTTAATAATAATATTCTTTAAGTTTTGTGTTCGGTGATTTGTGATATTTACCTTTTAATAAATTGTTCCAGTTGTAAAATAATATAAATCAATACATTCATACATATCTAATAATATAATATAAAATAGACACGATGGGATTATACATATATACTCGTAGTGCTTCAGTCTATTGTTAATTGAGTGAATAGAAGGACTGTAACCTGGAAAACACACAGACACCTTAGATACTTTTTATTCCAGAAAATTAAAGGGTTCCTGTGGGATAGTTGAAAAACCATAGTAACCGCGGACTAAGTCGCGGGCAACTGCTAGTTTCATATAAATGAGAAAGTGGTGGGAAAGGTTGACCGAGTCGGATTCGCCCTTAAGTAGAAACAAAGCCCAATTTTTTATAGCAAATAATATTCAATAAAAAAAAATCAAACAGTGATTATACGAGTACCAAATGAATATTATACTAATCAAAAAATAGTCCTATCGTTATTATATTAGGTCCTTACCTATGAAATTGGTGTTTTGTATGGAGATTTTGGGGATGTCTGCATTTTACATACTAACATTTTATCAGTTTTCTTCACAATGAAAAATCCAGAGATAATAATATTTGGCATGTATCATCAGACAAGCTTTAGCAATATGTGTGTGAACACGCTTGATAAAAATTATTCATCGTTTTTATGTTAATGCAAATCAAATGATGTATTCGGGAGGCAGTTAAAAATAATTGTCTTTGTGTCTAATATCAACCCAACCCAATATCAAACCCGACCCAATATCAAATATATTATTATATAAACCGAATATAAGATAAACTAAAATTATGCTAAATGAATATTATAGTGAAAGTTGTTAGGTCAGCCGAAATTATATGAAACGTTGTTCGAACAAACATCTTAGGACAACTGGAAAAAAACTGCACACGAATCTCAACTACCTGCACTGTTATAAAAATGGCACGTTCTGTTATTCTTGCCAAATTCTTTGGTATTTTGTTCTACTACCGATTGCCTAACCGAGTCACTAGAATAGGCTACGTGCTCATACTCATTCATGGATGAAAAAATTAAAATTATTAACAATTTGTATTTAATCACCAACACCTCAGTTCCTCACTCGATTTAAATACAGTTACACATGTGACTAGAATCTGTTTGTACATAACATTATACACATTGGTTCAATGCTTCCGAACTTTGCACGGTAATGCTGTTGGCTCGCAAATTACGTCGGTATGCTTAACACAAACATTTGCACGAGGCCTCGTCCGTTATGTTACTTTACTACTGGTCAGAGACACTTTAACGACACTTGCAATGAATCTGTTAGTATTTTCATACTAACCTTTCTTGGGATATAGTCAGACAACGGCAGTTTTTGCCGCTAATGTATATAACAACTAACAAGTATCAGAGGAGAGAGGCGTATAGTGGTAAGTGCTTTGGCTTTCGATTGAAAAGCTACCTTTGGCATGGTCAGGCCGTGGATGGGTGACCAAAACTTTGTGATCTCGAGCTCCGCCGTGCCTCAGATGGCACGTTAAGCCGTTGCTCCAGTCTCTATCGGCCAGTGTAGTGATATTATGGCCCATACTCATCATGTGTTTCTCCATGAGGAAGGCCTGTGCCCAGCAGTGGGGCGTATATAGGCTGATGACACAAATATAACTTTGAAGTTCTTTGAATAAAAGTAATACAAAAAGTCAAATAAAAATGAATTTCAAATTGTATACTTCAGAAGATCCTAATAACAATTTCAGTTTGTTTCTGTATTTTCTTGCCATTTATCGTTTTTTATGCACTATATCTACGATAGATATAGTAATACCTACCTCTACATACATAAATACCTACCTCCTTGCATTGACGGATTATCCGAGTTGTACAGTCTGTGGAAAACACGGCCCGTTAGAGGCAGACACTGTATTCATAATACAAGAATGTAAGCTACCTACTTCGGGCAAGTTGATGGTACGAGTAATGAATAACAGAAGTTAGATAGTTAATATTGGGTCCTTACCTATGAAATTGGTGTTTTTATTCTGTCTTAGTATTTTGTCTGTAACTACTAAGATTCAGAGTATTCCTAAAAATTAATTACCTCGTCTAAAAATAGACTATATGTTTGAGCTCTTTTGATTTGTTTTGATAATTTGTTGTAAGTTTAATTGTGTTAAAATTGGACAAGGAGACAACTCTTTTTAAGTGCCTCCCGAATACATCATTTTATTTGCATTAACTTAAAAACGATAAATAATTTTTATAAAGTGTGATATTACACATATTACTAAAGCTTGTCTAATGATACATGCCAAATATTATTATCTCTGGATTTGTCGTTGTGAAGAAAACTGATAAAATGTTAGTATGGAAAATGCAGAATTCCCCAAAATCTCCATACAAAACACCAATTTCATAGGTACCTAACATTTAGGTAATAATGAAATCACTATTCACAGATAAGTAGGTATTATCTATACATATAATAAACTGGATGTCGAATGTCTGAACATAGAAAAAATTGCTTAAAACCAAGTCAGGAGGATGTAAAAAAAGGCAAAATACCAATATTTTTTTTTTGTTTCTCTGTCTATTTGTCTGTTTGTATAGGCTGATCTCCGAAATGGCTAATCGCTTTCAATGAAATTTTGCATGGTGATACCTGGAAAAACCAGTAACCGCGGACGAAGTCGCGGGCAATAGTTAGTACACTATATAATAATTGATCTTATTACTTGATCGCGCGTCGTTACCTGACAAATCATGCATGTTATATCACTCACGTCTGTCTTATGAGATGGCGTTAAGAAAAGACAGGTTCCTGAAGAGAAATACGTTATTATACGGTACCGTACGGGAGCATATTTTTTGTGACTTTAGCAAAGCATAATATAACACAACAATCATCACGCCTCTATCCCTGAAGGGGTAGTGAGAGGTGTCAAACACCCACATTTCGCCTTATATCGCGATCTGAAGTCCCGAGGTAACAGATGGCGAGCCTGTTGCCATGCATCGGGCACAATGTAAAGCGAGCGTTATTAATGCTCAAGGAAAGGAAATAATCTTGATAAATCATCCTTATATATAATAATGCTATGCATTTATTATTATGTACGTAGTACAACCATACAAGTATAACTGTTTATTAAACTCTGTGTTGCACTTTTTATTCTACCTCTATATTAAATTTATGTATGCAAAAATTGAGCCCTTTTCTATTAAATGAACCCGATTGAAATAAGTTTTACTCACAATTAAATTTTATAGATAAACTAGCTGTTGCCCACAACTTCGCCCGAGGTTACTATGGTTTTTTAACTATCCCACGGGAACCAAACTTTCATCCCCTATTTTATCCCCTTGGGGGTAGAATTAATCAAAATCCTTTCTTAGCGGATGCCTACGTTATAACAACCTGCATGCCAAATTTCAGCCCGATCCGTCCAGTGGTTTGGGCTGTGCGTTGACACTATGTCAGTCAGTCTCCTTTGAGTTATATATATATTGCTGTTTTTGTAGTATATAATTAAATATTGTGCACGCCAGCGCAGTACCGGTCGTTGTGGTGATCATTGGGGGTGGCCGAAGTCCGCTATGGACGACCATAGACTGATGGATGGACTAATAAACGAAGTATAAGGTTGAAATAGTTTTTCAGCGTTTTGTCTTCGTCAGACATTCAGAAGACAGTACTTGTCAGAAAGTGACAAAACATTGAATAACTATTCCTTCCTTATAACTCGTTTATTACTCGTAATAAGAGGGAGTCTAGTGTAAACACGTTCAAAAAGAAACCTTGAATATACAGCTGAGAATACCTTCGTCACTCAGTCTTACCGTATTCACGCATTTTCTGCCTACATTCAATATTTCTTTGTCCCACTGGCATTCCTCTACGCGCAAAGGGACCTTTGCTTCCAAGGCGTAAAGTGCTGATTAATAAAGAAAATATAAAAATTGCACCCGCCTCTTTGTATGATTGAATGAAGTCACGTTTTCTTTTGCGGAAACGGTTCGGGAATTTTGATTTCGCTAAGGGCGTAGTGAAATTTGATGATGTATGGAATAGGGGAGTTAGCTTATTGTATTTATTTTATGGTTCAGACAAGGTTGTTAATGTTAGTATTCTGATCGGGAGTAAATGCGGTTCCCGTACGTAATAACCTGTAACCTGCCATATTATAACTACGTTTTCATCCTTTGAAAAACTTTTTTTTCCTTTTTTTTTATTTATAGAAAAAAACAATTAAAAAGTCGTAAATAAATATCTTCAGGCATTCACACCTATCAACTAGCCCCATTTTAAGCAACTAAAGCTGCTTGTGTTACGGATACTAGATGACTATATTTAATAGATAAATACATATTTAAATATTCAGAAAATATACAATACATATAAACATCCGACTGAAGAACAAATACCAAAGAAAGAACAAATGTCTGTATTCACCACACTAACATGTGCCCCCACCGGGGATCGAAACCAGAACCTCTCGAGATGGCAACGCCTTGAAATCGGCATACAAACCACTCGACCACGGAAGTCAAAGTCGATTATTAATAAATTTTAGTAGCTATATAAAGATAGAACGCTTTATCAAGTTGCTACTGAAAAAAGTAAAGAACATTATTTTATCTCTTTTCGCTTGAAGGCCTTTGATGAAGTCTTAATTAAGGTGTTGGTTTCACGGAGGTCCCAGGTTCTAGCCCAGTGGAGGCAGGTGTTTGTGTGATGAATTTGTCATGGATTTTTAGAGGTCTATTTAACTTGCTTTTCTATATTGCTATAGAAGTAGATTACGAAGTTAATTAATACTTATTATTTATTTTAATTTTTAAGAAAAAAATATAATCTCAAACTCCACTGCTAAAATTAATGAGAATATGTTGAATACAATACACCTATTTCTTTCGTTACTCGGCAAATTTCCACCCTAAAGTGAAACAAAGTTGATACTTTCCAATCCCCAATTCCTCTCAATATCTTAATCACTAAACGGTTTATTAAATCTGTAACAACGTGTAGCAATTGTTGACGAGACGTCATCCAACACCTGGTGAGAAATGCAATCAAGTTTAATTATTACGGGTATTAATAACAAGGGTGCACTCGGGCACCTAGGGGGGAGCGGTTGCTATAGCAACACCCCATGGTTTGGGCGCAGCCTGCACCTACAAGTACGTGTTAGTTATTTATGAGGAAAGCTGATTACAGCTGTAATTGTACTCTTTCGGTGGAGGCGTTGTTTGTACTTAGGAAAATCAGATTGCTGCGCGCGAGTGTGATCTATCCATCTAAACATTTTCAGTACAGATTTTGCCATTTATCAGCCTTCAAACTATATAGGGAAAACAAAAAATTACGCCACTCTTGTTGACCTGCACGTTTGACGGTATGGAAAATATATTGTTTACCTTTATCGTATTTTTTTATTTGGTAAATGAGAAGTAAATTTTTATGTGTTTTATGATTATAATTCTGATTGCAGTTCAGTTGTACATCTTATTGTTGAATATTATTGCCATTATGATCCTCTATAACATCTATTACAAAGTATCTACAAAATCTAAATCTAATAAAATTACTCCAATAACAAAAGTAATACAAAAAAGAACAATCAATTAACTGTATCAATAGCCAATAAATAAATTTTAATACTGCAACAGATCAAATACATTCAAAGCCAACTTGTTTCTCGTATAAAGAGTTTCGCGTCGAATAAAATTTACAAGCAATCTTCGCTTTATGGGTGAGTTAAACATTTTTAATTGCTAGGAAATGACTTCGGTTATGGGGCAATTAACGCTTTGTGCTAACTGAAATAGTGAGCTAGAATTACCTATAAAATCTCTCCTTTGCTGGGCTTAATGTTCAACGATCAAATAGTATTAATTTACGTATTTAAAAGTTAAAAGTTAGTTTTGTAATAAATAAGGTAAGGAAGGACTGAAAAATATTGATTTTTATTTTATTTTACTTGCTATTTAGGCAAGTAAAATATTAATATTATTTTCTTGCTGATATGTAAGCTTCTTAAAAAATTATCAATACTTATCCAGTATGAAATGACAAATAGCTGGATGGTTAGCCATCAATTTAAAAAACGCTTTGCATCGAGTTGCTTTGCGGGCGAGTAGGGAATATTGGCACTGTTTTGGCATGAAAAAATATGTAAACATTATAATCTTATAATGTACCACCTACATTTAATATCTATCAATGAATACCGAAATGAACAGGAGGAATAGAAACAACGGGAAATAAAAGTAGAAAATCAATTGTTTGTTTTAATGCTGATTGGTTTACATTACAGTTAACTACAAAATGATTAACCGATATTGTATTTATTGAACAATTCAGTACAAAACTGCTATGGAGTTTGCCTTACAAAGTCTAATGAAAATGTAATTGGTTCAGAATATAATTATTATAACTACACAGAATAAATATATGAATCAAAGATAAAATTGTATAAGGATATCAAATATTTAAAAGTATTTACAAAACAAAAACTTCGAATAAGAAATTATACTATATCACAGACACTAGAAAAAGTGAAACGTAATGATCTACATTAAATAATAGCAGTCTATTTGAAAACACATTCACAATAGATAAAACAGTCACAATCCGACTATCACACCGTCTTGTAATATAAATAGATGGTCATAATAATATGTCTCATCCTATAACACTAGATTATTTCGCAAGAAACCAATAATAATAGCTTGAGTATTTTTCCTGTAATGTAGAAAACAGGATACAATAACCGTAAAAGCCCGATCATATCAATGGTCGTAAATAACGGTGTTTGAGCTTATAGACGACAGGAATCTGATAATTTTATTTGAAATATTGATTTTTTCTAAATTTCAGGCTATTTTCAATTTTATTTGCAAAAGCTATAACAAAACAGCAAATATACTGAAATGAATCTTAGATGACCAAGTTCGTGAATATATCGAAAATAGGTAGGTATACATTACTTGGCAGTGTAATAGTCCTTCTTTAATCACAATTTCCAAATATTCACAGACCTTTATACATTATTTACATTTGACTAATTATTAATATTGCTTGGATTACGTACTAATGATATTCGTTTTACAACACATTTTTTTAAAAAAAACTAGCTCCGATAAGTATGTCCTGAACAACCTGATGCCCCTGAGTGACTTGCAAATGCTCGCATTTCTCGATATGGTGACTCTCTGTGAAAAAGTAGTTTGGATTAGACTAGAGATAATTGGCCAAAACAGTGCCAATAAGTTTAGGGAAATTAATTACTTTCTATTTACCTTTCGTAAGGAGGTGGTGGTAAAATATCACACAAATTCATTCTGCAATTCTGATCACTTCTCCCGGTCGAATTTCTAGTCTCCTGTGCTCCTTGTCTAAAACTATTGTCCCTACCCATCCAATGCCACTGAGGATAGTCATATTCAACTTCAGCCATGGCCCATTCTTTATTAACGTCATGATGACTTGACGACCTTGAGTGATTAGTTCTACAAGATGGACAATCATCTATAGACATATCTTGGATCTCATCAACTTCATTTCCACATTTTGTCATTTCACTATAGTCTTTAGTTAACGTAGAACTGCTACTTCTACAACATGTGGAGCATTCTTCATTGGAATACTGATTGCTTTCTCCGTACGATCTAACCATGCTATTGTCATAGGAACCTGGGCTTACTGCACATTTCATGCAGGAATCTTCTAATTCATTATGGTCCTGCAACTGTTATTCAAATTATATCTACATCTTCATCAAATTTACATTTGGAGCAAGATAAATTCAACTACCTTACCTGATAGTTTAGTTCAGTATAAATAGCACTAGATGCATATGGTTCAGGCGCAATCCTTCTGTGATCTTCTTGAGGCATGGCACTCATATTACTAGTATGCTGTGGCAGTGTATATTCTGCTTCCATAGCCATTGTTCCTACGGAGTGACCACCTACAAATTTAGAATCATATCAAATAATAGTAAGTAAATAGTTCGAATAAAATAGAGGTTTGTATTGTCAATTGATTGAATGGAGTAAATATTTGCAAGACTTACTTTGTAAAAGACTTTGATGACAGTTCAAAATTTCAATCCGAGGTTCTGTAGAGGATTCAAAAGTCGGCCTATCTCGTAGCCATACTGCTTCTTTACCAAGTAAGCATTGTTGAGTATTAGCAATTGCTGCATCTAAAATAAATTTTCACAATTATTTTTATTCAATTTGTAAGGGCACTGTAGAAAACATAATTGGAAACTTACTAGTAGCATTATGGTTTTTTCTCTGCTTAGAATTCCGCTGTCTGATGTAAATTATAACGCCAGCACCGACCAGCACGAGCACTAATAAAGTCACGCACAACGCCAGAAGCCAAGTTTCTTGGAACATTGACAATATCGCTTTGTCTCTAGCCGGTTCCGTTCTAGAACAATTTGAATTATAGTTAAACAATTGACTGCGAACATTGTGAATACTAAGAATAAAAATATTAATTCATATTTATTGCATTACAGTACTTACTGCACGTAGTGTCTCTGAGTTTGCGTGGGTACCATGTGAATGTGTGCTACAGCACTAAATGGACCATGTCCTCGCTTCGTTACTGCCGCTGCACGTGCAGTATAACGCCCTCCTGCACGTAAGGAACTAGCTGCTGCTGCTCGAGTTCGCGATCCTAAGGACATCTGTCCCACTACACGTCCACTATTACCTCCAACCCTGACTTCAATCTACAAAAAATATGGTACTTCAAAAATAGAAAAAAGGATTGAAATTGGATACATCCAAGTAAATCTCGTTCCAGTTCCATTACATTATTTTTTTCTTTTGCTCTAACTAATAAAACAAACTAATTAAAACAAGTTGAAACTATCAACTATCGTGCATCAATCACTCTTCAAATAGACATGTAAAACGAACAAAACAAAAACTTGCACGACTTTGTAAAAGTAAATTAAAGTTTGGAAAGTTAAATGGATTTCGGATCGTAGACGTAAAAGTACTAACCAAGTAACCAGAAAGTTCACCGTTCCAAGTATGTACGGGCGGTGGATCCCACCGGATCCACGCTGACGTCGCATTTATCACTCCGGCTGAAATGCTCTGTGGTGGCGCCGACGGAACTACAACGTACTCAGGAACATTACCATTTGAATATTTTACACCTTAGTATATCATTAATAACACACTTCTTAGGAAATTAAATGTTTGGATAGCCTTTGAACTTCGTCTTGCTTAAAATATACATATTTTTTATGACATATACAAGTGCAATATTATTAAACCTAAGACTTGAGTGATTCATGATTGAACTAAGTAATTTGTATCTGCTGTAATCTCATAAATCTTACCATCTTCTTCTGTAAGTCCTGTCTTCATATTTGAGGGTTTCCCCAATAATAATTTGTAGAATGGCATCAAAAATACATCATACTGAGCGTATGGTATTAAACCGGTCAAAACGTGACTGGACGAACCGCTATTATGCACAGTTGTCATGGAGAAGTTTTCGAATTTGGTGAATTCTGCCAAACTATCTACTAAAGTCGTGTTAGTAACTTGATTGTTTAATGCATGTTGACGATTTAGGGATGTACCGTTGAACCAAATTTTAACCCCTTCCAAATATTCATTGTAATCGGTTAGAACCTAAAAAGAAACACGTGTTTCAATATGTCGTTTAAAATTCTATGAGCTTATGGATTTTAAAAATACACTTACATCCCAGACAACTTTCAAAGTAGTTTCTGATAATCCTTCGACCCTTCGTAACGCTAGTACATCTTGTTGCAAATATCGACGAGCTTGTACTAACTCATACTGTGTCATTGGTGGATGATTTTGGGGTTTGCCTAACTCAGGGTAAGGCGAAGAAGATTCTGAATCCCCTTTGAAAGAATTTGCTTCTCTTCTGAGAACCTAGAATGAAATAATAATCAGAATCATCTTGTATAGCAGAATTATCGAATATTTTTACTATGTTAATCAAATCAATTTTACCTGTAGTGAAGCAGTATGTAATGCACTTCCAGCAGCACTAACGGCCACACAAGTTAATCTTCCAGCATGTTGTGTCATTACACGATCCAGATATAATGAAGTAGTGCCATGAGTTATTTTTGGAAATATAAGTTCCTGTAGAAATAAAATAAATAGATTATTTAAACTTTCAAAAATTTGGTTCTACTTGTGTCAATTAAAAGCATGGGAAGCAATGATAAATTTAAAGTTAAAAATTACTTGAGATCCCTCCATAGTCCAAAATACTACAGGTTTCGGTGAACCATCTGCCTCACATGGAAAAGATACTGCTTCCCCTTCCCATGCAGTCTGGTCTGAAGGCACTCTTGTGAAATGAGGTAAGGCTAAAAGAACATTATTTATAAGATCAATGTTATTTTGATCGGTGATATGTTTAAGATACAAATAAAGACCTACAATGAACTGTCAGAGTAGCAGCGGCGACGCTATTCCCGGCTTGACTTTCAGCTCGACAAGTATAAACACCTGCGTCGCCCGCGGTAACCCTGTCTATTCGTAGCGACCCACGCCGAACAATGGCATAAGGTGACAAGGATCCATTGTCTCGAGACCACATTACTGAAACATCCGATTCAGGTGACGCCTGGAAAAATATTTTAATTATGCAACTATGCACTCTGTCACATTAAAAGTTCCAGCTATTAAGAACAAAAGCTCGTAAGGAAGTTTTACTGAAAACATCACAGCTTACTTGACAGTGAAACTCGATGTTCTGGCCTATTAAAGCCGTTATGTTATTAGGTTTGACTAGAAAATGTGGTCTACGTAACACGAGCAGCGTCGCAGGACGCGATTGCCTTTCCCCGGCCACATTAGACGCCACACATCTGTACACTCCGCTGTCTGATGGCAGACTTTCGAGGATTTTTAAATTTCCTACGTCAACTATGGATATCCTGTAGAAAGACAACTGTTTAAGCGACATGAATATCTTCCAATGTGTTCAAGGAATTACCAAACTATTTTGATAGAATAACATAGGTAGTATAATTAACTAACGCGTCAACGTACCTACGTGTGTTTTAGGCTGTGTGTTTTAGATGTTTTATTTTTAGGAAAAACTACAACATTGCTGGGATTTTTTCAATAGTAAGTGATATGGAATAAAGTTACTTATAGCATAAAATGTAACACAACATACCGTCCATTGACTTCTACATCTAAGTTTTGTCCATCTTTTGTCCAATGTACAGATGGATCTGGCACACCTTTAGGGGAAGAACACTCTAGTAATGCTGGTTCGCCGCTAGCTACTTTTACGTCTCGGGGTTCTGCTCTGAATTCATCTCGAAGAACTAAAAATAATGTTATTTTACAAATACTGTCATTTACACATTTTCGAAGCTCGGTCGTAGGCGTTATTGCGGGCGCTTTGGCTTTCGATATTGAAAAAACTACTTTCGCCATGGTCAGTCCTTGGATGGGTGACCAAACTTTGTGATCTCGAGAGAACGATATATTTTCATATTCAAATTCCTGCAGATTTTGTGTTCAATTGACTCGAAAAACTATAATGAAAGCTATTTACGATAACATTTTCGTAGAACTGACCAAGGCAATTAAGCCGGGCGGATAGTTTCACTTAGGCCACCATAAATAATAAAAAATATTTAGATCACATACCAGCTATAGTAAGCGTCGCGTTCTTGCTAACCGCTTCCCCCACGGAATTTCGTGCGACGCACCAGTATACGCCTTCGTCGCTCTCCTTTTTACCGCGCATGACCCTACAAACGCAAACAATTAGTCATAAACTAATAAACTTTAATAATTGCACAACGTTTTAATCGGGGGAACTTCGTTGAACATTTATCCAATTATAGAAATATCATTAGTTACTTTATTATTAATTTTCCATATTGAGCAATCAATGGTAAACTATTTTTAATTAATTAGGTTATGACAGCGTTTAATGAGGATCAGAAAACGACAATCAAATAACATACATACAATACCATCATGCTTTTTTCCAGACAGGGTTGGCAGAAATTATAAAAAATAATACAAACACAGAATTCTTAATGATATTAATAAATACGAGTACATTATTTAATTTTGAAGTCAACCAATAAACAAGTCGATAGATAGCTATCCCCCAATAAATCATTATCATTTCCGATAATATTTTGGACAACATGAATATACTAATATTATAAATGCAAAAGTTATCTTATCTGTCTGTCTGTCGCGCTTCCACGTCAAAACTA
The DNA here is from genome assembly GCA_910589355.1 of Parapoynx stratiotata. Lineage (NCBI taxonomy): Eukaryota > Metazoa > Arthropoda > Insecta > Lepidoptera > Crambidae > Parapoynx > Parapoynx stratiotata. The sequence goes on from OU342466.1 coordinate 7,863,291, forward strand.
CTGAACCAATTTAAGCGAAATTTGGAACACAGATAGTCTAGAGCCTGAGAAAGGACATAGGCTACCTTTTGCCCCAATATTCCCATGGGAATGGGTGCCATGCGGGTGAATGTAAAAAAATTTAATAACGCCTCCCAGAAAAATGGAGGACAAATTTACTCCACTATGAACTTTGCTGCTAATAACACAGTAGGAGTAAATTTTAATTTTCAATTCCACAAGTTGAGGCTATTGTTCATATTTGAAAAAATCTTTCAGTGTTGAATAGTCTATTTATTGAGGAAGGCTATAAACTACATACCATCACACTATATCAAAGTTACTATTCTACGCGGACGAAGTCGTGGGCTAAAACTAGTAAAAATAAACGTTTCATTTATTTTTCATGCGGGTTATCGGATCATATTAAAAAATGGGTCAGTGACATGTGATAAGATGCATACACTTAAGAAATGTATGGAGGTAGTATTTTTATTTGTATATATTAGGTCCTTACCTATGAAATTGGTGTTTTGTATGGAGATTTTGGGGTTGTCTGCATTTTACATACTAACATTTTATCAGTTTTCTTCACAACGACAAATCCAGAGATAATAATATTTGGCATGTATCATTAGACAAGCTGTAGCAATATGTGTGTGAACACGCTTGATAAAAATTATTCATCGTTTTTATGTTAATGCAAATCAAATGATTCGGGAATTCGGGAAGCAGTTAAAAATAATTGTCTTTGTGTCTAATTTTAACACAATTAAACTTACACAAAATTATCAAATTAAATAATACGAGCTCAAATATATGGTCTATTTTTCGAAGAGGCAATTATTTTATAAGAATGTTCTGAGACTTAATAGTTACGGACAAATTGCTAAGACAGAATAAAAACACCAATTTCATAGGTAAGGACCCAATATTAGTAAATGCAAATTGTTGATGAGTATTTTAAGAAGTAGTGCATACTGTTGTTTGTCTACGTTTATAAATTTTATTGTTCTGGAAAAATATAGGCAAATTGCTTTACCTACTGACAATATTGATATGAACATGCGCAATGTAACCGTGATTGTTTTATGTGGTAAGACCCGCATCAAATGATTCGCTTTATATACCTACTTCTGACCAAGACAAACGTACTCCGTAATGTGTATTTCTTTGTTTTAATGCATCAATACGTTAGACGGGTGCTTTTTATGCTTAAATACTCGTAAGATTTAATATGAATTGATCTCTATTTTCGTAAAAGAGCTTATATTTAAACTAGATTCCATATAGCTAAAGACACACACATAATTAGCATACTAGTTACTAGTTTTATACACCAATTTTTGTGTCATAAAATCATAATTTAAGCAATTTGGTAGCAGAGAAAACATTTGAGTAGCTGCCCAATTAGTGATTTGCTGACAAATTAGAGATATCTGCTGCCCATTATTGCTGACCAATTTAGAAATATTTGCTGCCTTTATGTTGCTGATCAATTGAATTGTTTTGCTGAACAAAATTCGAGTATTTGCTGACCGTTTAAAAGAATATGTAAAAGGCAACAGTTACTATTACCAGTAGGTTATTTTTGCCTTAGACTAAAATTATGTGGAATTTTGGTTGGACCTCTTCCGACTCCGTGAAGTCGACTACTTGACGGAGAAGGAGTTGATGATAATTATCTTATAATAATATGTGCCAACACTTACCTAAGAAACAACAGTCCATCTTCAAGAAGAACTCTGTGTGGGTTATCCGTAGGCGCGAGAGGGGATCCATCTTTGTACCAATGGATGGTCGGCTTCGGCTTGCCTTCGGAAACGCACCGCAGGGTAGCGGGTTCGCTTCTCCCGACTATAGTATCCACGGGGTGCTCCTTGATTCGAGGCGCACGACTTTGGGCTTTATAAAAAATTGATAAAACCGCTTAATATATTTCTATACTTGATAGATAAACGATACATTCAACAAAAAAGTCCATTTTTTTATAAATATTATAATGCGGACAACTCAATGGAGAATTGGTTCGGGATATTTATGTCTGTTTTATTTAAGCACCAAAAAGTCGCCAACATTTAAAGCTTTACTTAGCCTTTACCTATAAATACATTCAATAACCGAAACGATAAAAAGATTATAAGTAATAAAATTTAATTAAAGTAAACATATTAAAATATTTAATTCACTTTTAAATTTAAATTAATGATCAGAATGCAAATTATATTGGTTTATTCATAACTTGCTTGATATCTTAAAAAATCTCTCTTCTCCTAAAACTGATAATACATTTTTGGCAAGTAACGGAACAGAATAACATAAGCAAGCTTTTGCATTTAATTATTATAAGCTTCTTTGAAATTACTTTCGCCCGCATCAAACACAATCGTTTCAATTAATTTTGAGAAAAAAAATTGTTGATATTTCCGAGACTTACCTCTTATCACGCAAAGAAGGTTGATCAAAACATACAAAAACACAACACTTTTAAGCTGTTGCCATGTACGTCTGTCTGTCTTAATTAAACCGGCGACCATAATTAACGTTGATGATTACCATCTAATTGCACTTCCTATCACACCACCATATTTTAACCAGACAAAGAAACAAACTCAACTTTTTTCCATAATAGTTCACTTTACGCTCTATAAAAGGAGCGAATATATTTCAAATCGGTATTGTTATAAATTTTTCGAAACATCGCGATGTATTCAGACCGCAGAGCGACACAACCTCCCCGTCTGATGTCTAAGGGGGCACTGGCCCCCCACTCTAAAATGTCATTTCGCGCCGACTCCGTAACGTACGAGCTTTTGCGAAGCTTCATGATAATTTCATGCACGTGGTTAAGACAATTACTTACATTTTACAAACAAATGCTACACTATAAAGAATTCTATTATTTATGCCTATTTAATTTGCCAATTTTTATCAAGTCATTTTATCAATTGACAAATATCCAGAAACTTCATTACAATTGTAAAGGTGTTTCTGCATTCTGTAAACTACTGTATTTTTTAAATAAGATCCAATTGGATAATCCATTTTAGGGTTCCGTAGTCAGTTGACTACGGTGTCGGTGTTGGTGTGTTGTGCACAGTAAACCTTATTGTTTCGCCAAGTCCGTCTAAACACAAGTTTTTGACAACATTATGATAATTATGTTTGTAAATACTTTTTTTAATGAAGTCATAATGAGACTTCTAAAAGTATCATTATGACATCATTAAATGGTATTCTAGACCTCTCAGGCTATCCCCTAAAGGCTAAAGTATAAAGTTCTGTACTAGACACAAACAGAACAAATTCCTTGCAAGAGCTTAATCTCAAACGCAATAAATTATTCCGTACATTCTAATACGCATGAACTGACTGATCGTGATACTACGAAGAGGACGCAACCACAAATACTAGTATTAAATAATCCAAAGACATCCACAGTATTATGGCGAGGACAATTCAGCGCACGCGTTGTTGGACCGAACGTGTCAATTGGGAACGAAGGCATGCGAGTCACGTGTCTAGTTACCTAACTGTTTCGTGGTGACGCCGACCGCAGAAAGAGATCAGTACTAGATGGGGATGACATAAACTTTAATAATATGAATAATAGATGTTTAAAATATAAATCGTTTAAAAGATTTTCGTTCTTTCTTTCTTCAAAATGTTTATTTATTTTGGAATTTTCGCTGATTGATTTTATGCTAATCCAATTCTATCTCATATAGAATCATAAGAGTTAATAATACTCGTAGGTACAAATCTAATAAGATGGGGAATTCACTCAAAACAGAACATACTAATCGACACAGGTTTAGCTCAATATTGGATATCAGGGCCCCGATCGCGCTAAATACACACGCGTTTACCACAATCAAATATCAGTCGAAAACGTTACGGCTCAGCCACACTCTATGCTGTCGTACTCGCGTTACCTCGTGTCGCCTCGTGAAGTGTAGCTGCAGTGCGAGCATAGAACTTCGACAGCCGCCATATTTGATTGACAAAGGCAGCAGTCCTTTTCACTCCTTAGGGTTAACTGTCAAATTAATCAAATTTTTCGATAATTGTCGATCTTAGACGTCAAAATTGGCTTATCGAAAGTTCTATGCTCGTAGCGCTGAGCGCGATCGGGGTCCCGGATATTGCAAATGATTTGCATGAAACAAAATCAAACATTTTAATATTCTACATTTTTAAAAATTACTATTTTTGTTGTGAAATCAAGGATGCTTAAGAAATTACCTTCAAGATCTTTTAGTGTAGAAATAAAAATGGTTATAATTGTAAAAACGGATAGTAGGAAATATATAAATTAGTTTTACACATAAAAACACTTTAAAACACGAATAAAAAAATAACAGCAACAGCATCGCTTTTATGTCAGAAAGCTTTCAATTTCATTTTATATTATACCGAGCATCGAGACAAGATATTTTTTAGAGTCGAGATCAAATCTTCATCTAGATCTCGTTTCTCCGTGCTTTCAATGTTATTTCGTCCCAGTCGATGTTGAATCTATTTTTATTTACATGGAAGGAACGTCGTGCACTACTAAAGATAGTACATTTTTTTGCAAAAATCAAGCTGCATTTTACTCATTTCATTTAAACAAAAATTAATCAAATAACTTGCACTGTCGGTTATTCTCACAGAATACCGATTGCACTTTATATCGATAATCAATAATAATGCGCGATCAACAAAGATTGTCTATAAGATTGAATGGACAACGTCAGGAATGATCGTAAATAATTAAAGCAATTTCATATTCAATTTATCTTGCATAAAATATTCATTTATCTAACATTGATACCATGGACTGAAAAAAAAGGAAATAAGTAGGATTGTATAAAAATACACTACGCCTCCGGTCTAAAGTTAATTTAATTAAAATTTTTATCTAAACTGTATAAATCATAGAATATTCCATGACCAAAAACAAATATTGATGATCAAATGCGATAAGAAATAAAAAGATAAAATTTTATTCGTTGTAGGCACATACAAATAAACTCAGAGAGATTAATACAAAAAATAAAATACCAGAAAAGGGCCTCAGTAACACAAAAAAGGGAGAAAAAATTTAGACTCTAATAAGAGGCATACAAACAAATGTTTTATAACTTTTAATTATGTCGATATAAAATTTTCCTTGTTAAAATAAAAGAGTTCGTATCTAGAAATATCTATATCTATACAGATACCCTTGCTCCGTCAAGCTCTGTGTAATCAAACTATCAGGCCGGGACAAAGGAGGTTTCCTTCATTAACTCTATTCTGCTAAAATATTCATTAACTGTAGTTTCCATTCATGTCACTGTTTAGGGTAAAGCTAGTTTAGGTTATTTAGTAATTTAGTTTGGCTTTACTTCAGCTGAAGTCGAATTATATGGCTCAGTTAGTATCTACTTATAATATTAAGGCCGTCTTGCAGGAAATTTAAATCCAGATTTAAAACTCGATTTTTTATTTTTTTGACATTTCAGCCATATTAAAATTGTCAAAAAAAAAATTCCTACAAGACGCCCTTAGTGTTAAAACCCTTAAAAGAATCGTCCTTTTTCTCTCCCTCTCCCTCCCTTTTTCTAATTCATACTACCTATCTACACTTTACCAAAAAAAACCAAGGAGCATTTTATAGTTTCCGTGTCAAGAAATTCACTTAAGTTTTTCCCCGTATTCATTTTATCTGAAAGGTAAAAGATCAAATGTTAGAGCTTTATATTTTCCCATATAGGTGTTCGATTAAATTCAGGGGTGGAACGAATGCAGACCACGTAGGTTCGAATCGTACTAGTGTCAGGTGAGGCAAACGGAGCTATGAATCAAAAACACGCGCTGCCGGCCAATACATGAGAAGGTAAAATACTGGGAATATTTTTGTTTTATCCTTAGAAACCCCAATCAAAATTCTGACTATATCTTCAGTATTTTTACAGTGTGTTGCTCACGACTGGCGAAGTAATATTACAAAACTGGGGAATATGCTCAGATATACATTTACATTAACACAAGTATATGGATTTATTGAAACCAAGGCTTGTCAACTTTTTAACGTCTACTGTGACGTCAAAGCCCTAATTTTAAGACAGGAGATCCAAACTGATTGAAAGATACCGATGCCGTCAATGACTGCACATTATCACACGAGTTTTTTTTTTGTTTTTGCCGCCATTCGGACGCGCACAGTCTATTTAACAGCGGCCAGCCCCGACGTTTGGTCGAGGTTTTCTAACACGTGCGGTACATCATCTATTTACCTAAATGTATATCTCTGGAAATGTAGCTTACTTATGTGATAGTAATTACTCATAGACAAACAAATAAAGCTAAAAATAGGTTGATCATAATAGGTTCTCTTATTATTACATACTCCTTAAATCATGTTCGAATGTAAAATATTTTATAACGTAATCATAAAAGTTACCGATGGCAGTGAAAAGGGATCAGAATTAACGACCGAAGTTGGAGGTATAAATTCTCATCTGTATGAAACAAGTCAGTATCAGGCAAGCGCCTCAGGGGCCACTAATTCAATCAATTGGTCGACCATAAATAAAATGGCGGACAGTTTGCGATACCGGACACTGTTCTACACGTAATTGAGAAGCAAGGATCGAGACAGCTTTAAGCGACAAATCAATTAAGCAACCAGAAGATAAAAAGGACGCATTAATAATGATGTAGGTAGGAGTCGAAAACAAATGAATCCCTCGATACGGTTGTACGATACGCTAATGCAAACTCTGAGATAAATTTCTCAGCGTCCTTACACGTAGAAGATATAGATGGAATATGTTTTATCAAAGATAAAATTTCATAATTAATAATTCGAGACTGTGATATTGGATATTAAGAACGTTTTATTTCCATGATATATTTCTCTCTTAAAAGTAGCTAGTGGAATATTACCTAAAATGTGTCTATTTGTAAAATCAACAGAAACAGAAAAACAGAAACAACACGCCATGCACAAACAAACGGGAAATTAGACACCAGCGCTTGGGGAGCTTAAACACTAATCCCTGTTTTTGTAGAGGGTGTCTGCCAACAAATGGAAGTGACAGTGGCTCCGATAGATATTAATCGTGAAAAATCTTCTGAAGAGGACGACGGGGATAAAGGAAGCGTTAAATCGTGCCACGTGCGTCTTCTATTAGCAGTTGACACCATTGGGCTAAAGCCAACGAGATAGGATGTTGTATTTTAGAAATAATATATGGGGCATTTTGTGTTATCTATGCCTATATTTCACTCGTAAGGCGGACAATGTGCTATGGATGTGTACATATTTTTTTTATTGAAAAAATTAAATGTATTTGACCTGAAGAAAAGCTACGACGTGGACTAAAATAATTCATAATCACTCTGCCTTAAAAATTCCTAATTCGGTATTTAATTTAAACATTCAGAAATATGCAGAAGAAATATTGATTTATAAAATTATATTCCCTATGATAATAATTGAGCCATATCTACAGGAGGATTTCATTAGCATTTAGTATAGGTATCTGCCACAACATTTGATTCAGGTTTGACGCCGTCCTCCGCAAACACAGAATGTCAATTTGGAACTATCATAGCAAATTTATTCTTCGCCGATCTAGACTTCAACAGATTGTTCAACTACTTCCCCTTATCGTAGTACTTTGTTACATAAGTGGTTATCGCGATCCGCAATGAGTAACAAATTACATGGCGTTCTACTGCGGCCCTTATCTTGGCAGTGTCACCTCCGGACCCCTTCTCCTCGGGCTACGGCTTATCGAGCCGTATTTGATTGGGGAGTTGAAGTTTGGCATATTTTAAACTCGATTTTAGAGTGGCAGTCACATCAAGTTGGGGAGTTTTCGCTTTGTTTTGAGTAACTTGAGCCTCGTGAAATTAAAAGCTTTCAAAATCTTTATCATTGATAAAATCATAATTAAAGTTGTATAAAACATTACAGTAAATTCCCTGTTCATAGCCAATAGCCTCTGATTCATCTCGATGACTTTTATTATAGCAATTTTATTAATTATTAAAGATTTATAGCAAACTCATATTATCTTTGCCCGCACTGGCAGCTTATTACGCATCGTTCTTTCGTATGAGTATTTTATTGATAACGTTTTCAATTGGTCAAAGTTACAATTTCATGTAGTATTGATTTTTCTTATCGTGCATCACCAACCTTTGTTAACTTGTTATGGTCTGTAGATATAGCATTGTGTACTTTTAATACAATATCAACATACATGATTATAAGCATAGAATAGATGAGAGTAATCGAAGCGGCTGTCAGTGATCTGTGATTATAAGTAAGACCGCAAGATGCAAAATATTAATAACTTCTAATCTAAAAAAAATCAACCATTTGAGAATGCAAAGTGTTTTATTTTCTATTGTTACAAAATAAAACAGAGGGCGGATGAGTTTTCAAAATTACACTTAAGAAAAACAATGCAAGAACGAAGAACTAAGTCGTTGAGAGTGTCTCTTTTATCTAGCAAGTAGAGGCAGTCTCTCCTATGTTATACCTATAGTATAGTTTACGACCGCCTATAAACAAACACTTTCTAATATTATTAACTAAGTCTGTCTAAAGAAAGTACTACCCAAAGTCGTATACTTTATGTCGGGTGACAGCCACACATAGATTCCCTATACGATAACGGCCCCCTCTCACCCACGCAATGGTATATTTGTCGCCGTCGTTATCAGTCACAAACAGTTCATAGTTATGCTGCAAAAAATAGCGGTACCTACACTTCGATGACTTCTTCCTGTTCAACGGATTGCAATCATCAATAAATAAATAACATTGGAATGTTACATCAGTTCCTGGGCAGATCTAATGAAATCAATATAAAGCATGAATAGAACATTTAACCTATCAAAGGTCAAAAACCCAGACACAATAGAAATATCTATTGTCTGCGAATACCGGTGTTCGCGCTGATCCTCAAGGGGTTAAGGGAGGTTAACAGCTCTGCCTACCCCTTCGGAGAAAGATGATATATATTGCTATGTTTAATACTATTTATTTTCATGATAAACTTTTATGTATAAGCGTAATTATACAGGCTAGTGAAATTCACCCATTAAATTCAGTATAATGTATAATTTTTAACCGCCTTTCTGGTCTAGTGGTTCACACCACCGGGTGTTGATCGGGAGGTCTGGGTTCGATTCCCCATGGGGGCAGAAGTTTTTCTGCTCGGTTTGGTTGGTGGTAGGGCTTCTGAGCCCGCCTGACTAGCTACCACCGTCTTACTTAAATCTGTCGCCATAATAACAATGTTATAAGCATTGTTGTTTTCCTGCAATCAGATGTAGGATAGCCAGTTCCTCAGTTGTTGGGAATTACACGTGAAGCTCGCTTCCACCTTCGGCATTATCATCACTTACCATCAGTTGAGATGAAGGCCAAGAGCTTACCTGTCATATGTAAAAAAAAATTACAGATTTAATTGCTTATTGATTTAAGTACCACCGCCTGTACCACTGAGTTTGAATAAAACTTATGTCCAGTTCATTGTCAATATCGCTTGCCTCACATTGTGCCCGGTGCATGGCAACAGGCTCGCCACCTGTTATGATGTTTAACTGCCTACCCCTTCAGGGAAAGAGGCGTGATGATATGTTAAGTTATGTTAATTGTTTAACATCAGGTGTCGTTTAAGAATTTAAAAACAAAATATTTTTTTAAAATAAATAGGAGTGGAACGGTTAATTTGACAAATGCATTATACTTCACCCCTGGACGGCAGACTGCAAATTTAATAACACAAATGTTCATAGGAAATGTTCTACAGAGATACCGCAAAGTTTTACGAGATTACTCCAAATAAATGAGCGCATCACAACCACGTATTACTGAATATGTTTCCACCCTTTACTGGTCGTTATGTGAACGAGGGTCTTTTATCAGCGGTAATAATATGGTGGAACTTCTGCACTTCACAAGGAACTTCAAATGTTTGGGTATGTTGGAGTCAGGCTTAAATATGTTATTTAAAAAGTTATTTATTCAATCCACCTAGGTTCAATAAATTCAATGCGAAGTTCGACAACTGCTATCGTTCTCTGGTAAATCGATTGCTGAAATTCTGGGGAATCTGTTGAAATGTAAAACAAAACACAAAAATGAACATTCAAGAGCTTTAGGGTGGTTTCATAGGTACGCTGACTGCCAGTGCCGGCCACGCGCGCGCTTGCAATTACACGGAGCTACAAAACTCGTTTTCCAGCCATACGCGCGAGCTTATACGTCAAAAATACGTTGGCCAAAGCGGCCGGTCCCTTATTGAGGAGCATCATAAAATAAATGGTTAGATGGAACATATTGAATAAGATCCAACAGCCTTTAATAATTCTCTACTATAATAGTATACCTGAATAGTCAGGTGAATTGAGTTTGTTTCTTTTAAAAAATATCATTACCTCGTTGTTCGATGCACATCAATACAATTCCCAATTTTGAAAGGCTTTCACGAAAGCTTAAATTACTCCCTTGTTTCAACGCTACAACTACAAAAGTAAATTTTCAAGGGATAACATTAATTTTGTATACGCTTAAAGATTCAACGTCCGCTCACTTGCTCTCCCAATTTGCCGTCACCTTTCTGGCGCATTTCGGCTGTTTTACCAAACTGACAACGCCCTTCATAAAACTGAGAGTAGATTGTTTCCAACATTCTCCCGGAAGACAGAGAATAGATTCGGACTAATACACGAACCCTTCGTTTGGACCCTCGCATAAAATAGAAAATGCCTTCAGCCCACGATTTCCGGACCATTGTTTGGCTCGGTACGCTCAACCCTACCTTACAAAGCAGAAAAACTCATTTGACTAAGGTGTGATTTATTGCATTAAAATTTACGGCTTCTAAATAGGGAATGTGATGCTCCGATTCTATAAATGTTAAGATAATTATAGAAATATTTCAATTTTAAAACATATTTTTTCTTATTTCTGGCTTTAGAATATTAATTTGAATAATTTTTGTGTACTGCTAATAATGTTGGGTCTGGTTCTGCTTAAAAACAACAGCAAAAAGTATTCTGACATTTGACTTTCACAATAATCTAATATACGTCTTCCTGTTTTTCCCTATATAAGTGGGGTCACAACATGTTTTCCTCTTCTTCTCTCCTTTATTACCTATTGCATTTTCGGAATTTACTGCTTTTCTCCTTAAGGTATCATACCACACACGATAACTTAATCCACGGTGGATTCTTTGATATTCCTCTGATTCATTGTCCATTCAAGTCCCATTTACTTCGCTTATCACATGTTCCTACTGCGCAAATATATTGTTCCACATCATTTCAGTGTCTGTCCCTACATTCACAATTTACGATAATCTAATGTGCTGTTTATTTACTACCTTTATCCTGTACTCAAATCCCAACGCGTCATTCAATTTAGTTTGAGCAATCATCAATTGACATCACTTGACCTTTCGTATTGATATCAACACGATTCTCGTATTATCCAATCAAATATACTTAATAATATAATAAACTTGGGACATCGCTACGAATACATCAGTTCTCTACACACAATAAGGCAGTTACTACGTGTTACGTCTATAAAGTTCATAGTCATGAAAATACTAATAGTCCATTTAGTGTTTCTCTCCTGTGTTTATTTAATAAGCTGTGAACATTTAATATTGGGTGATGTTGCAAATAAAAACCTATTACTGCACCACACTGTAGCGCAATATAACGCAATACCATTTATAAAAAGGGATAAGCAAGTATTTTACAGTAATACTGAACAACAACGAATCAATGTAAGTACTCACTTAAATCCTTGCAAAATTTTCCAACCAAAAAAATATAGCATATTAAAGAAAAGAAACACTTGAAATATTTAAAGTTATATATTAACTGTATTATATTATTATACATTCGCACTTTCGGATATCGCTCGGTGGCGTAGTGGTTAGTACGCTTTGGCTTTCGATCGAAAACAAAGCTACCTTCGCCATGGTCAGGTCGTGGATGGGTGATCATAACTTTGATATCTCGAGCTCGTCCGTGCTTCGGAAGGCACATTAAGCCGTTGGTCTCAGTCGCTATTGCGACCGTTTCTACCCACCAACCCGCATTGGGCCAGCGTGGTGGTGTTACAGCCCATACTCATGTGTTTATATATGAGGAAGGCCTGTGCCCAGCCGTGGGACCTATACAGGCTGAGGACGAGGCACTTTCGAATGAAGTGAGACAATTTATTATTTATTATTATTATTATTAATTAATTTATTATTTATTGTTATTTTTATTTATTTATTTATAGTGTTTTTAAATCATTAATGCTATTTTCTTAAGTATCCAAAAATAAGTTGGAATATATCTGTTGTGTGTGGGTTGGATTTAAAACAAAGAAAAGGATGACTTCATTTTCTTCAGTAATTTCTTCATTTAAGCAATATCAAGAAATATATCTTGAAAGTTAGTAGTGGCACTCTAGGGAACAATAGCAGTCTTAATGCTACATGCATCTAACTGTGATACTAAAAGGACAGTCACTCAGCATGTGTTAGTTATCACAGACATCTGACGCTGGACTCCTGTGGTCGCCCAAACTAAAGCTGTCTGTTTTCCTTTTCATTTAAATTTGATAAATTTTAATATTATTATGTTAACAATACACCTCATGCTTCTAGAGTATTTAAAAAAAGTAAAAAATTTTACAATCATCATCTACTACTATTTTTTTCACTCGCGTTTACACTATGACCTAAGATATATAATATTAAGTTACATGGGGAATAAAACCTACCAGTCGAAATATGGGTCTTAACGGCTCTGACTACCCCTTCCGTGACTTACTTTTTATTTTAAGGAGATCTTTCAATAAACCTTCTTTGTATAAGTTGTAAATAAACCATCCTTTTTTGTTCCAGAGTATTCTCATATACGACAACTTGCACTCGCAAGCGACAGCTTCAATAACAGCCGGAGGATTAGGACATACCTTCGTTAATCTGCGCTTGAAGAGCGAACGAGGCAAGGGTCTGGATTACGACATCGGCATTTACTCATGAGCATTTGATTGGCAATTATGGAAGGAAAGGAAAACGTTCTCAGAAAAATTCAGCCTCTATTCTTATAAATAAAAATAATGACTATTTATTAACAATAAATACAAGAGCGTTATTTCGATATCTAAGGAGTTCATCCCTGTTCTTGTTTACACTATTTTTTTTTAATTGCGTATAAAATAAAGCTTTGTCTTATAAACACCTACTATATTTGAAACATATTGGAATTATTACTATATGATATACGGACACATTAGTATACGTTTTTAGAAATATTACAAAAAATCTGTCCATCTGTACGTATATGTTTAAAACATTATATCTTAAGGTGTTCATAATGAGAAAAAGAAGTGCTTAATAGTAAAAAAAGAAAAATGTTTTTGTCGGTTAAATTTAATATTTCTTCATCTAATCCATTTTTTTTTGATTTCTCACGAGAATACAAATGCAGACAATCAACTAAATCAAAAACGATGTAGGCTCCAATCCTTTCAGAGTACATTCTCAAACATATAAGGCCGGGGCTACCCACGTAAACCGCATAAAATATTCCATTCTCTTTTCACGTCACGTTACAGGGAACCTTTCTAATATTTCATAGAGAAGAAAGGGCAAATTATATCAGCAGGCAGGCAGACGTCTAGTGAGATGCGACGCGAAGCCAAATTGGAGGAGACAACATGCTTTTAGCACGTCTGTCTTAACCCTCTGCGGATAGAGGTACAATAGGATCACTGCTTTGACTGTGGACTGAGTCTTGAGAGAATTGAATGTCGTCTTGCTACATGCCAAATAGTATTTTGACCTTTCTGTTTGAAGCAATTTCCCTCAAAACATTGTTTTGGAATAAAAAGGTTGGGTAAGAATGTAAAAACTACTTGTTTTTTGTACTGGGATGGATTTAAACTTAAATCCAAGCCTATTACGATACACTTTTTATATACTGTATCAAACTGTATGCTCTTAAGCACAATGTGTGCGATGGTGAGATGAAAAACTGGTAAAAGATACGAGGAGTCCATACTCCTGTGCACCACCTCCATCATCAATCTGCGCTACGAGCATAGAACTTTCGATAAGTCTAAGATCGACAAATGTCGATAAATTCATTAAAGTTTTCAAATAACCCTAAGGAGTGAAAAGGACGGATGCTTTTGTCGATCAAATATACTGTTGAAGTTCTATGCGACGCGATTGGTGGGTAGTAATGGTTATAATACCAACTGAAACCAACAGCTACCTCTGGAAGCATGGAAGAATACAGGATCATAATTATTTGGTCACCCATCTCGGGTCCAACCATAACGAAAGTTTGCTTTGTATTAGTATGAACGAGGAATCACTACTACATACATACATAATATAATCACGACCATTAGACCAAGGGTTAGTCAGGGTCTAGGCAAAAGCACTGTAGAGGCAGTCCAATGCCATAGTCCGCGCTTCACCAAGCAGTGACTGCACGTGCTCTGCGTGACAGTTGGTATTCGATTCTACTATATTGTCAGTAAATAATTAAAATCCCGGCTTAAGTCAAAATATTAACTTGTACCACAAATGTTGTCGCTTTCATAGTAACTGCTATGTGTTGCTCTTTAGAAGTTGCTACAAACTTAGACTAATACAATTATGGAGTTATCTTTACTATGGACTAAACAGCGTTCGTTGAAACGATCCCAGCCGAACTAAACAATAGCCATAATACTAAATGTCTGTCTTCGCAAGTGGATTTAATACTTAGTGCTGTTTGACTCTAGACAATGTGGAGTTTCCCTGACATTCCTTTCTTAATTTTTCCCTAATTATTTTTAATAAAAATCATAAGATAGGTAGATAACTCTTTATTTTTAACACCATTATTTACAGATCTGATTATAGCCTAGAGGCTAATTGCAGATGGTTAAAAAAATCATATCGTATCGTAATTCAAAAGCAATAATATTAACTCATGTAATTTTTATTACATAAAGAAACATAAGATGGAAGTGAAATTAATTCTTAATTCATTCTCTCAAATTCTTCATAACAAATAAGAACTAAGAGAGCGGTAAAATTTTGATTCCAAAACCCTTTCCTTTGGGTTTCATTCAATTTTTACCGGCTAATCCATTTTCAAAAAGGAATAACGGTATATTATTAACCGGTTTCTAATTATAAATTTAAGTTCATGAATGAAATTAAAACCTAATATCGTAATAACCTGGAAAAACTTTTCAAATGTAGCATTTTCTTATAAAATGGTGTAAATTTATATTGTAATAAAACTATAGAATTCTACAGGTGTAAACACACATTTCATAAGGAATTATTAACTGTACCGGTGTATTAGTGCGAATTACGGAGCGCGGCTTAAACTGTACTGTCCTAAATCTCTATGCAAATAGGGTATTAAGCTTTATAGTTTCAGTGTGTTTACAGGCAATTGTTGGTGAGCTGTTCTGAAGAGCGGAAATAAAGTAAACATAATATTTAGAAATAATTTTAAGGTCATTTAAAACTTTTCAAAAGATTTGTGAGATTATTTATTTTTATTTCGTTCTCAGTCTATATACGTCTCACTACTGCACAGGCCTTCCTCATGGAGAAACACATGAGGAGTATGGGCCGTAACACCACCACGCTGGCTCAAAGCGGGTTGATGTCCAAGGTAGAAGCTAATACCTAACTGCGACACAGTTAACGACTAAGAGCGAATTCGACGAAATTTCGATTAGCTACACTAGTAATATACTTCAGCTGTCAAATGCGTACAGGGCCAAAAATCGGCCGCGTACGCAGGGCTCCGTCATTACAGCGGATTCGACCAATGACATTGAAGCATTTGTTGGTGTTCGTACCCCCCTGTAGTAATACGGAGTTTTATTTTTTGTACTATAATAAGGATTACAAGTCATACGTCATCAGCCTATGTACGTTCCACTGCTGGGACAGACCTTCCTCATGGAGAAACATATGAGGAGTATGGGCCGTAACACCACCACGCTGGCCCAATGCGGGTTGGGGGTAGAAACGGTCACAATTGCGACCGGGACCAACAGCTTAACGTGCCTTCCGAAGCACGGAGGAGCTCGAGATCACAAAGTCTTGGTCACCCATCCACGGCCTGACCATGGCGAAGGTAGCATTGTTTTCGATCGAAGCCAAAGCGCACTGACCACAACGCCACCGAGCTCCTCAGGATTACAAGTAATCATATTTTATTGTTTCTAATAATCTGCTGGCAAGCACGCAAATAATAACTAAGGCAATACAATACAAAAACGGTATAAAATATGTTGGAATTCCTGTGCTCGAGTGCATTTATCAACAGCCCCAATTTCAGAGCTCTTATTTATTATTTATTTGGCACAGTTACAAGATACAAATCATGAAATTTGTTACAAAATACTTCATTATGTGCAAATACTTACATATTCCTATAACAACTATGCACAACATGTAAATGATTTTTTTGGAAAATATGCGTCTGTGTCTCTGTGTCTTATTATTATTATTATATTATATCCTTTAAGCAGCATAATATTTTTCTAGACGATCTCCGTGGTCTGTATGCCGGTCTCTAGGCGTCGCCAACTCGAGTGGTTCTGTGGTGATGAATTCAGGCATTTGTTCTCCAGTCTTGGATGTTTATATAATATATATTCAGGATCCGTCATCTATTGTCCGTAATACAAGCAACATTAGTTGCTTAAAATGGGGCTAGTTGATAGGTGTGAATGTATGAATATACTTATTTACTTACTTATATCCATTAATGAATCTGGTAATGAAAAAATCTGTTTATAATAATTTCCTATTTTCACTAACATTAACATTATACGGAGAAATATAGTGTACTTTTTAATGAAGAAATGCATTGTCTGTGTTCTATTTTGCTGTGCAGAATGGTGCTACGGGCTGATGCCGTTGCTAGATTTTACTAACAAAGCCATGTGTCTTGCAAGACAGCTATTTTCTTAGGACAACACACGAGCACTCTTAGAGGATGCCAAAAGTTTGGATAAAATCTAGGAGATGTCTATTTAGGGGATATGAGACTTATCTCGTAGTTGCTACAAAGACGAAGATGTTATTTATATCGCTAAATCTCTAACAAAGTACAAATAGCAAAAAGGGTTAGTACATATTGTTTATAAGACCATCGACCAGTTTTAAATGTTCCACAGCTGGGTGTAACCCTTGGAAAAACAGAGAAGGCTGTAATACCCACCACCAGGCTGGCCTATTGTGGATTGCAATAGCGACCAACTGCTTAACGTACCGACCGAAATGGAGGAATTCGAAATCATAGTGATTTGATCACCCATCTTAGGACAGACCACGGTGAAAGTACCCTGTTTTCTATAAGGAAACACGAATATCAAAACATAACTCTATTCAAATATTGTTTCTTATTGAAGTTTAATAAACATATATTTTTTTGCTCCTCGTTTCATTTAAAATGTTTATGGTTAGTAAATTAATACCGTTTTCGAATAAATTATTTTATTATTTATCTTTACACGTAATTATCCTCAATTACAAATATGTGTATGTATTTATCTATTAAATACAACTCGCAGTCCTGCGACGTCCTCATCCATCGACTTCCTGTGACATTCGCCAGATCGTCGGTCCGCCTAGTTGGGGACCTTCCTGCGCTGTGTCAAATAAATTCCTTCTAAAATAATCCGTCCTAAAAAAACCTAATTCAATTCTAATCTCAGGTTTTATGTCTGACTCATTCACTGGACAAGCGATCGAGCTTTGGAATTCCCTACCTTTTATATTAGAACTGCCAGTTCTAAGTTTAGTTTCAGATCAAGAGTTCGTGATTACTTCTCTAACATGTATAATGCTAGTTTGTCTGTTTCTACATAATGAATTATCATCTTATTAAGTATGTATACTTATATATTATAATTTATTTAACTATTTATGTAGTTATATATTGCGTATTTATGTAGTTACATGTAATTTTATTTAATATTAAATTGATGCATATGTTCATTTTACTAATCCGCCACTATATCTCTGCTTTGCCTGATGGTTGACTGTTAGAGAGCGATATTAGTCGTTAATTCCGCCATGTATACATTTTATTGTAATGGACATGAAAGCTTAAATAAATAAATCTTTGTTTTCTTCCCTTGGGTGTCGTAAAAGGCGACTAGTGGACTTAGAACTACACAAACATCTAATAGCTTACAGTGACGCCGGGCTCACCACCTGTCACGCTGAGTGTAGTCACTGCTTGGTGAAGCGCGGACTATGGCAAAGTGCTTAGGAGATAATAGTCGTGATTTTATGTATGTATGTAAAATATTAAACTTGTGAAATATCCGTCTTTCTTAAAAATTATATGGTAATCCCACTGGCATACTGATTTTACAAAAGATTCTTTGCTCGCTCACTCGTGTGACTATTGTTTTGAGCGAGTAAAAGGCTCCTTTAAAAGTGCAATAACAAGTCGCTGTCGCAGAATGCCAGAGCAGTAACAAACTGCACTACATATTTAGAGACGTTAAAGTGATGAATTATGAGCCGTTTTTCTTAAATGGAGCCTGTAATAGCTTGTCACTCAATTACGGCAATTACCTTTATTTTGAAGTGGCATAGTAAAAAACTTTAATTATTCTTCCATAAAAATGATTTGCTTGGTTGACACTACATTGTCCCGTTTTTCATCGCCAGATATTGACAGAACAATTAGTGACTGCCTTGTTCGGAGTTCCTGCTTTTTAGAAATTTTGACAGGGCAACAAGGAACATGTTTTTATGGGAGTTTTACGTGGATTTCATAGGTGCTTCCTAATTATAAAATAATAATAATCGTGAAACTAAGTCTTATCATCTTAACTGCTACATATAACTGCATCACACACCGCCAACATTCTGCCTTTTCAACACCATTTAGACTCAGGATTATTGTAGAAAGTGAACAGAGTCGTGTTTCTGTAGCACATAGGTTTCACAGTGACATAAAATGCCAGAACAAATAAGGATAGATGGAACAGAAAAGATTCCACAATATCTGTATATATTTTCTGAAAAACAGAAGTATATCCCATAAAAACGCATTTGCAGATACATGCAATCCAACTAAAAATTAATCTATGAAACCTTGCCTACGCATGCTGCAACAAAACCTTCAGGACATAAAAGTTGGCGCATTGAAGCATATGTTCCCAGCCACGCCAACAGAGCCTTGAACATAAAGTGCTGTTCGGCACTGCACATCGTAATAACGGATTCTCAATACAAATCAATAGTGAGACTAATCCGGGCGTGCCTGGCCCATGCCGGGCAATTAGTGCATGCCCACCACTCGCACGGATATCCGTCTATCGATTCGCACGCGCCAATTATCCGTTCGTTATATCCAGGGCTGTGCTGCCATTAAGAGTTATTGCTGTTCAGAAATAGGCCATTCAAATTGAATGGCCAGAAAAACGGGCATATCCACATTTTAGAATATTGATCAGATTATATTGGCTTTTTGTCATATATCCGCTAACGAATCAGGACTTTTCTTTTAATTTCAATCTTAATTAGTTAACAAAATTCTATGGGTATCAGACTAGTACCTGGACGAGTACCAGGGCACAATGAACACTGTGAATATGACTGGGACCAATGGCTAACGTGGCTTCTGAAGCACGGAGGAATTCGAGAACACAAGTTATTGGTAACCCACCCAACAACGGACCTGGGTAAAACTGACCTTGTTTTACTATCAAAACTACAAACTGCTCCGCAGAGCTCCTCTATGTAATTACTTCAAGTCCAAGTGTAAGACGTGAATTCCTTTTTTGACTACTTTTGTATCAAAAATGAAAATGAGCATCTCTCAGCTCTATAAAATTTCTGGCTTTCACAATATTCAAGGTCTCATTTGTAGGTTTTTGAAAGGTCTTCGTGGTAGCCGAGTGGGTAAAATCAAAAGGTGTTCGTTATAATGCCCACCTGTATTTTAACATAAAATAAAATTTGAAAGTTGAACCTGATCCTAAATATTGCTTACCTTAAACTTCGTAACACCCTCTTAAGCTAGCTTAAAACTTATGATAAATGTGATTTCAAATAAACCTCCTTACCAACCTCCACGGGAAAATGAGTTGTTAATAATAATAACTTGTAGAGATTGAAACTCATTACTCGCCAGCCCTTTTTATCCGGTCATGCCCGACTTCGCTTAGCCCGGACACAATAGAGCCCGGGTCAATTAATGCGATGTCCACTCTGGCTTGCTAACGATTTGGGTATATAAGAGGCTTAATTTACTATTACCTTACTCTGATTATAAAATCACGATGAGTTTGTTTTTTGTTTTGTAAATTTCCATAAACTAACTAATAAAATCCCACAAAACATTATAGGATTGCCTTTAAATAAATTAAAACTATAATGAAAGAAGGCTATTATAATGTCCAAGATAATTCTTATTATAACCAGGTCTGGAAATAGATTATTATATTGTTGAACTAAATTCATGTTTATAAATTAAAACTTAAATTTAATGTTGTGATGGAGGATGTTATTAGCTGCATAAATCGATTTTAAAATTTTCGGGAACTTTTCATGAGTTATTATTTCATGATACCTTGTGAAATCTTCTTATTCATTCCACTTTGACTTGTCTGTAATTTGTGTATTGTAGAACGTAAGAAAATTTTATATTAGGAGGGGGGGAGGACTAATTGCAGAGTTTCTTGCCTGTATGCCTCCCGGTAGTGAACAGGAAGAAAAAAAATTGACGTAAACAAGTAGAAGTGTATAATTTGGTTGTTAAGTTTGATTGTTTTTGACGCGTTATAAGTGTAACTACTTGTTACCTAAATGATTAAATAAAGAATTTCATTTCATTTCATTTCAAAACTTTATTATGATTTAATTAAAGTATAAAATTATATTAAATAAAATTTAAAAATACTACCTACTTAAACATCACGATCATATTTTTCCATGAAAATAATAGCAAATGTTACATCCTCAGTATTTCAATGCACAAAAACAAAGAAAATGAAATGAATTTTATGATGATTTTAAACTGGATTGTACAACAAAACACGTGAAAGTTAACAGTTCAAAATGAAATTGACGGATAAAATTACTGTTTCCTTAGTTCCATCAATTTTCAACGTCAACATTAATAATTTGATAATCAAATTTCGCCCAAATCCATTCTGAGCTTTTTACATGTCGCGTGGTTTTTAAACAGGCAAAAATAGGATAACTGTCATAACTCGTATTCATCACTTCATTCACTACCCGAAAGAGAACCCAGAATCTCTGAGATGAAGGCACCTTGAAAACGCCTAAACTACAACGCCATGGAGGTCATCATAACAAGTAATTTAATCAAAAAGTTTGCCTATTCCAAAAAGTCACAAGGAAGTCAAAATATTTTTCAAAAACTCCCAACCTAGAAGTTCCTATTCACCCTTGGCCTTAAGTAAACAACGTCATCGTTTTCTTTTGTCATCTGACAGTGTTTCCATCTTTTTTGTTGGACCTCGTTACATAAAGTCCATTATCACAATCTATGCGCCATAGTTCTGATAGTAATGGCCTTGTTTATACGGTTTCGAAGCGCCTCTTGACTCAAGATCTCTCCAGAATTATTTTGTACCGTCTCCCCTGCATCTCGACTTATATTGGATTCTCGTGGACGTCCTCTAATTCCATTTCCACAGGATTAAAAAGGGGCTCGCTGTATAAATTGATCGAATTATCTATTGTAATTTTTATTGAAAGCATTTTGTGGTCATAAAGTTTAGAACTTCTATCGACCTGTGTTTATTATTATTTTTATAGTTTTTACTCAGGATCTATGTCAGTCTCGTAGTAGATTTAGTTAGAGACTATGTCAGGCCCGTAATAGACTAAATTTTGAAGGGAAAGAGAAATAGTACTAAAAATTTAACTTCTTAACTTTAACGCCAATAAAATCTAGCGTAAAAACTAGCTAGGGCTTAAGACCAGTTAAAATCATAAAACACTAGTTGAGCATAGTGACTTATTTCATACAGGGTACATTTATTACATATTTACTTCACATTCGTTTCATACGGTGTAAACCAAAAAGGATCACCAAATATCTTCAGTTCTGAGCACTTATTCTACATGATGAGATAAGCAAAATAAATTCAATCTCTCAGAATCCGTAAAAGATTGATAGAGCCTGCAAAGGGCTTCGGAGATATTTGTGTACGGCGTACTGGTAATACAATTTAAAGTTTTGCAAGTCCACATGAGCCTCCGTCTGGTTGCCGTGGCAACGCCCTCGCGTTGAATTTTCGGTAAACGCGCGCTGTGTATGGATGAAGGAAGCGATTTTCCGAGGAGGTGAATATCATTAGCTGATCCGATCTCAGCTCAATGCTCAGCTGGTTCCATTAGCTAAGAAAGCCACGGGGAGAAAATGTGATTCCGATTGTCTGATATGATTGACGTACATATTTATAATGGCATTGGTTTTGCCAAGTCATTCATATTTCTTATTTTTTGATGCATTCAGTAATCAAAATAGACACTAATAATCATAGGTTAAAAATTACGATGATTATTTAATAGAAAAAGAAAAAAATACATGTCATATTGTATCACCGTTCTGAAAGAAAAAATCCCTTTTAATTAGTTTAGATGCGTCTTATAAAAATTTCGTGAAAAAAGAAATCTACGCCATCCTCATATACCTAATAATTTCTTTTATTACCCTTATGCTGTTCATGACTACTGAATAATGTCAACCACCAAGGACCCTTTAATTCAATTACATTTCGTTAGGTCACACGATACCTTAAGCAGGCTTCCAAGTAACCAATTCGATTCATATGAAACCTTTTGAGGTGTTTTTTTTAATAGATAATTGACACGCTTTGGCCGTGGGTAGCACGACCCGAGAGAGCAAAAGAGAAAAAAATAAAAGAAATTGGATAGAGTATACACAATTTATTACAGAGGATAGAGAATACACAGGATAGAGTATACACAGGTTCTCACTCGGTAGTTCTCACGTGATGAAAGAGGACTTAGCTTGAAGGAGCTAAGGGGCGAAGCAGCAGGAACCGGACACGTCGACTACAGGCGTGGTTGGCGTGGGTTCAGCTTCGGCTGGTAGTAAGCACGAAGCTCAGGCACGGAGCAGCAGGGTAGGCGGCTGCCCGTGGATAGGATCCCCTAGTTCGGGGATCGCGCACAGAGATTAAGCAAGAATTACTGTGGGAATAAATGATAGCCAGAGAAAACAGAAGAGGTCTGCTTTCCCAGGACTACCGCTTATATACCCCACCTCTTCCAGAATTTTGTGGGAGCCTCGATATCATGAATCATGCACCATAATGTATTATGTAGAATGTAGAAGTATGTAGTTTTATCTATGGTCAAAACAACAACCAAATCTTAGATGAAAGAATAAATTTTAAATGTTAATTATAGTAATCTACGTATTTTTCTATTGCAGAAAATACTAATTATTTAATTAATTAGCAATTAATGTTTAAATACCCTCATTTTGAGAAATCACAAGATTTAGAAGTACCGGCGTTACCGATACATCAACTGTCATTAGTAGACAGATGAAAAATAAGTTAATCACAATAACAATCTTTGTGTTTATATTTGTATTTAAAAGCGAGTAATTAGTTAATATTAGCTGAGAATGTTTAATTAGATGTTTGCTGTTTATGTGATGCTATGTTTTTTGTATGGATTTTATATCAAAAATCAACGTGAGTATCGAAAACGGTTGTAAGACGGTTTAGAACCGTTACATAGTAGATACCTAGAGTTTTTTAAGAATAAGACTTGTGTATATAACCAAACAATCCGTGCTAAGCAGACAGTATACCATTTCTGAGGAAAGCCTGTGGTACCTATATTGTGATGATGACTGATATTTTTATAACAGTTATTACTGTTACTCATTTCTTTTGTAATAAATACAAATTACCTTGCCCAAAGTATAAAACTTAGCTCGCTTTTGTTTTGGACACTAGTTGGAAAAAAATCTACTTAACCATTTAAAAAATATTAATCTTTATGTAAATGAACTGAAACATATATAACACCACCCTTGCAATCATGATAATAGCTTAATTATTTATATAATTATTTTAAATGTGAATTAAGGATTTTTTTATTGGAATTTCGAAAGGCTGAATCCCAGTGTTAGTTTTTGTTCGCATTTCGGTAATGTAATTTATTTATGAAAATTATTATATTTATCTCTTATCTTTGTAAGATGTTTATTTATATCTTGTTATTTACAATAAGTTACATTATTATTATATATTATATTTTATTTACGTATTAAATTGGCTTTAGCAATATCCTGTTATTTCTATGAATTGTTTACAATTTAGTATAATGTAAAATCTCGATATACGAGTATTAGGTTACGGATTTACGGTCTATGAGCGCTCGTCTGCTCATTCAAGGTGTCCACGGAAGACCAGCGTCGTGGTGTTCTACGCCCGACACATGCTGAGTGTGACTCCTATTCAGTGCCTTAACCTGTATTGTTTAATATGTCATTATGTATTGTCTTTGTCTATGTTTGATTATTTTCTATGTAATTCCTTAGTACGTGTGAACTGAATAAAATTTTATTCTATTTTATTCTATTCTATATTAAAAACGGTATGACAAGGAAAATACATAAAGGTTTACATTCACAATTTCTCAATATTAGTCTACGATTCCAAACGTTCACATTTTCTCAATATTGGTCTACGATTCAAAGTTTGTATCCGTAAATTGTCTCGTTAATTATTAATAATGAATGTTTAACGTTCACAGGTATTTCCAAGTTTAAAGAGCTTACTGCAAAACTAAGACGTAAATAATATTAATGTTCTTTGTTACGGCCATTAAGTCCAACTTAGTGGTATTAACGCGGTAATAATAAGTTATGTTATGATATAGTTCCCCTCTTTCTGTACACTATTAAATTAATTGCTCAATACTGTTACATTAAGAAATATCTAAGGAAAAACATGGTGAAGAAACCATTGATGAATAAGATTGAACCTTGATCTATAAATTAGCATTTTATCATAATTAAAATACGAATTATTAATTAATTACCTATGTGGTGTTTAAAATGTTGCTTAGAATTTTCACTTTCGATGTTTATCTAACAAATACCAATAAATTTATGTCCGTGAGAGAGATTTGATATTATAAATTTGTGTATTCCGTGAATAATAAAAATAAAATATGCCCGTCCACTAAAACGTACAATGTGGGTGGCAATATCAGTATACTGTCACGAAATGGAAGACTCGTTATTTTATTTGAGAAATGTCGACATTAAATTCCTGATTTTCCGAGTAATTTCGTGTAATTTGGCAAGAGTGTTTCATTTATTTTCTTTGTCAATCCATACTTATATTGGGTCCTTCCCTATGAAATTGTTTTTTTTTTCTCTCTTAGTATTTTGTCTGTATCTATCATTGAGTTTCAGAGTGTTCTTAAAAAATAATTACCTCCTCTTAAAATAGACCATATTTTTGAGCTCTTTTGATTTATTTTGATAAATTGATGTAAGTTTAATTGTGTTAAAATTGGACACCCAGACAACTCTTTTTATGTGCCTCCCGAATACATCATTTGATTTGCATTCACTTAAAAACGATAAATAATTTTTATGAAGTTTGATATCACACATATCGCTTAAGGTTGTCTTATGATACATGCCAAATATTATTATCTTTGGATTTGTCGTTGTGAAGAAAACTGAAAAAATGTTAGTATGGAAAATGCTGACATCCCCAAAATCTCCATACAAAACACCAATTTCATAGGTAAGGACCTAATATTATAAATGCGAAAGTAACTCTGTCTGTCTATCTGTCTTGCTTTCACGTCAAAACTACAGAACCGATTCAATTGAAATTTAGTACACAGAAAGGACATAGGCTACATTTTATCCCGATATTCCCATGGGAACAGAAACCGCGCGGGTGTAAATATAGATATTCCGTCAAAATTTCATTTAATTTCGAATTTTAAAATTTCTCGGCATTGTAAAATAATGACACGACAACAGAGATTTATCACCATAACAACAATTAATCAGATGACACTGACAAAAAATGTTATTTTCATTATTTTAATAATAAGAGGTTTTAGTTCAACTATTAACAATTCCACATTTTGTTATTATGAGTTAGGAATGTAATGTTGAGCATTTTGTGAAATAACAATGCAGTTTTAACGCACAAAGACTTTTTGTAAACATTTATCGGCGTTTAATCAATAGCCACGCAAACGACGTCGTGGACACAGCTATATAGAATTAATATATAACATACTAACACGCGTATATCTCCGATGTATCAGCCTAATACGTCCCACTGTTGGGCACAGGCCTTCCTCATGGAGAAACACATGAGGAGTATGGGCCGTAACACCACCCCGCTGGCCAAGGCGGTTGCAAACGACCAGCGACCATCCGAAACACGGAGGAGTTCGAAATCACAATGTTGTGGTCACTCATCCAAAGCCTGACCATGGCGAAGGGAGCTTTGTTTTCGGTATCGAAAGCCAAAGCGTTCTAACCACTATACCACCGAGCTCCTCACGATCACGATCACAAGAGAGATAATTACGAATACGATATTTCGCTAGATATGCTTATGTCCCATGTAGCCTATATCTATCAGGGGCGAGCCTTTTGTCATACACCGAAGTCACCGAACGTAAAGTTAGTCAAGTAATATTCGTAATAAACTATTTTAATTATAAAAATATTCATACACTAGGCTCTTACAGTATTGTAATAAGGTTCATATTTCTATGAGATTGCTCGTTTAAATTTGAACATGAATTTGTGTTCGTGACTGTACATTCAAATTGTCTGTAGATTACCAGAATATCATAATTATTATGAAATAGCATATTAATATACGCTAATACCTATTTGTAAAGATAAAATGAAAGTAAATATACAAGAAATGCTGGGTGTTTTTGTTACGTCAATTGGTGAACTTAATTGGATTGCTCATTATTTATTGTATCGATAAAATGGTTGGAATAACAGAAATTCTTGTAGCAAGTAGTGATAAAAATGTTTAGAATAGACCAGCCTTCCAGCAATGAAAAAAGATACAACGATACTGTCTGTAGCGTTATTCACCCTTTATTTACGTTGGGTCCCTGCTGTCTGATTTCAGTTTGGTTTCCCGTTGTGAGCCGTGCTTTTCTTTCGCATTAGTCGTTTTACAAATTGCACAGTTTGTTTCTACTTTTTACTTATCTACTTTTTCGGGATGCGCCGGTTTATTACGGTGTAAAAAGTATTTCTCCGTATATTTTGCAGTGCATGCGAATGTTGCTGGAAATTCAGAATGAATGTAGGACAAATGTGAAAATGTATAATCGTATCTTTTATGCAGCTATCGTGTCTTTAAATGGGTTTATTTTGTAGGTAAGAAGTATTTTTCAAGGCCTCTGTTGAAGTATGAAATAAACGTATGTATGTAGTGTGTGTCTGCATAAAAGTAGCCAAATATAAGATTGCAAAATGGTATAGGCCTGTTATATCTTAGTTGTGAATTTGACAAATTTTAGAAATATTATTCGGTATTCTCTTTTCAACCATTCTAATAGAATTTTTCACATTGATTCGCCAATTGTTCCAGATTCGATTCAAATTTGTATTACGTGAAGTTGGACAAAGTTTAAAAGCAGATTTTTATCATTTATAATTATAATAATATTAAAATGTTGTTTTAAAATGATATATAAAATTATTCGAAACTATACCAAACATTTGTGATATTTATTACGAAGAAAGTTTCTATTCTTTCTTAACATCGAACCATACAAGCAGGAAAATCTTTGTGCGAGACAAGAAAAAGGAATAAAACAATTGTAAGAAAAGGAGAAAATATTTTGGTCCTTTTTCTGGCAGAATCAGTACGGGGATAAGCCGGGCTTAGAGCAGCTTCCCGCTGAGCGATAGACAGCTCTGGATCTAGCAGTTTATTTATTACCGACGCAGCGATAAAGGAAAATCGCTTTATACAGAAAATTTTAAAGAAACCGCGGCATACAAATTGGAATTTTAGATTGCGCTTTTAAGATTGTATTTGGGAGTGTCCATACTAGGTATTCTAAAATCTAAATTAATATTACCTACTGCAAATATTTACTGCTTTTTCAGAAAGACTAATAATAATATTGTCTACACTAATCTTGAAACTTACTAACCCGAACACTTTTCAAAACCGAAAAGCTTACACACATAGACTTACCTTTTTGTTTGCACCCATAAAAAGGGGTAGAAGTACTGTTTTTTTTTACCTACCCATAAATTTTACAATGGACTTGCCTTTCCAAATAGAACGTTTAAACAACATTTTATCCTCCTATAAAGGGAAGGGCAGATAAACGATTAATACAAATTAAATAATTAATTTAACCCTTTGCCGTGCGTTACTCAAAATAGGTGTGGATTAATTTCCGTGTTGGTAAATAAATTTTCCATCAAGCAAACCTGTGAATCAGTCAGTCATGGCTTAATATAAATTGACGTCACAATACAAAGTTGATGTAATGCGATTAAATGAAATAGTGCATTTCTACTTTTAATATTTTAACTTTAAGTATATTGAACTAAGTATACATTTTGAGAATTGCACATCTATGGCATTAAGTATTGCAAAATGTTTGTTTTATTTAATATTTAATTGATTTTTAATTTGGTATAGTAATCAAAACAGCAAAAATTTATTAGAGATCTCATATTAGGATTAATACCAAGACTTATTCGTTACAAGGATTTATTTATGAAATACGAAACGTAATTTGTTAATCGCTGCCTGACCAAGATGAGTTACTTAATAACCTTTATGTATTAAATTTCTATTATAAATAACGAATTATGAATTAGAGAATGTGCATACGAGTAAAATATCAAGTTGTTCCAAAAATATTTTATATTCAGAGGATTGAAGCGGTGGGGAAATATTGATGGATGGAACTTTGAGTTCCACTTAGTTGACTTTGTTTCTAGGTTAAAATATGAAAAATAATATTAAGTGCAATCGATGCGTCCATCATTAGTTATTTATGTTATTAACTACTTTTTGTATTGTGATAGTGCGTTTAAACTTTCATTGATCATGATCTTTCATTGATCATCATTGATTAAATCTCAAACGCAATTTTGTACATTGATTATAAAGTTATTAACTCTTCAGATACCAGACTCCAGACACAATAGCTTAATTTATTGTTCGTGGCATCCCGAGATTTAAATAGTTAAGCGATAAAAGATCTTAATAATCTCAATCAGTATATCCAAGTGGTTATCGAAAAATTTACTGATTTGTACAAATTAAAAGCTTCGATTAACATCGGTCAACTATAATTATTTGAAGTGCACATTTATCGCAATGATGACGAAAAAAAATCGTTTCGATAAATATGGTCAGTCAAATTATCCATTAACGACATTACTTTCGCTAGTGAAGTAATTTACGCTTTTGACGTCAATGCACATCAGGTTTAAGTTATCGGAATAAGCGATAGTTGTTACAAAATATCCGGAATCATTATACGAAATCTATACAAATAAGGCGAAAAACCTACGCGTAGAATAAAAAAAAGGAAATTTGTCTTTGACATTTGTCACGTGGCGGTCTGCCAAAACGACAGAAGCGCAGAGGTACTGTCGAAACATTTCTGCCAACAAGAGGATAAGGAGTCGTGTGGTAGCGGCTCATTAAAATAATACTACCACTACATCCCTTGGATGTCGTAACAGCCGACTAATGTACTTAGAACTGCACAACCATGCAATAGCTTATAGCGGCGACGGGGTCACCACCTGTCACGCTGAGCACATGTGCAATTGTGCTCAGCGTGACGGGACAAACTACTTGGTGAATCGCGGACTATGGACTGCTTTAGCGATGCTTTTGCCTAGTCTCTGACTAACCCTTACGGGATAATTATTAATTATATGTATGTATACAAATATTAAAGTTTTTCAGCACACAATAGCTCCTCAGACTATACAAAACTGTCAACATTATTTAATAGATTTGCTATCTCAACTTGCTAGAAATAAATATTTGTAATGTGTACTGCGAAAATTAATTCAGTAATTGAGCAGACTGTCCTGTCCTCAGCCTATATACGTCCCACTACAAGGCACAGGCCTTCCTCGTGGAGAAACGCATGAGGAATTGGACAGACTGATGAGCTGTCTATGTTTCTACACGTATTGGGGGTAGAGGCACTGTAACAGCATCTGGGAACAACCAATCAAGTAGGTGTTAATCATCAACAATTTGCAATAAAAATGGCAAACAAAAAGAGAAAACTTAAGAGCCGCTCTTGTCTCCTATGCAGGAAGTGGGCAAATGTTCACTCTTGTTTATTTAATTTTTTTTCATTAAAATTGTGAAATATGCGTCGAGTATAAAAAAGAAATCGGTCCCCCGAATACTTTGAGGAGTGTAGGTATCGGTTCTTGTTTTGAATGCATCATACCAATAAAAAAAATCATAACAATTTGTAATAATAAGTCCAGTACCTAAACAAAATTGCATTAACATGTTTTATCCTAACTGGAACTCAAATATCCCACTAAAGGTAATAATTTTCACATAGAAATATAATCACGTCTTAGCTAATAATCGGATTGACGTCATAAATTAGTCCACAAGAAGTCATTAGAACTAATGACAACCACTATACCTAATTATTAAAACTAATACAATCGGACTTAAACAATTCAACCATTTGCATTAAAACAGCTAGGTATTTCTTTATAAAATAATATTAGTTTATTAGTAGTAATATTAGAATATACGAGTACATACATACATATCTCTTTCTCTCTCTTTCCCCAAAGGTGTTATACACCCACATTTAGCCAGATATGTTAGGTCCCCATGTAACAGGCCTGTTGCCATGCACCGGGCACAACAACACCTGCACATGCGGGCACAAGCAGCATGATTAATATTACATAAAGATTATAAAAAACAACGAAAATCACAGGTGGTTCATAATTTTTACCATTATTAACCATAATAATAACAATTGTTAATGTTTGCCCATTGTCGTATTAAATACAAAACAAACACACTGTAACGACCTTTATAATAATTTTGTAGAAAGTTGGAGTTCATACAGACCGGGAGGAGATAGTCGATATTAATTATGTGTGTAATGCTGCGTTTTGTCTGAATTTGTGACGTATTGACGGCTTCGTATTCGTTATCGGAGGTTATCGTGTCAACTCCGCCATTCGTCGCCTGCGCACCGCTGTGTCAAGTATTGTTAAAGATGTGTTGAAAGTACATAATTAATAGCATGTGAAATGCGGGCGATATTATTGCTTACAGTGTTACTTGTGTGTCTTGTGTGCGTGTGTATTTCTAAAGACATGATTGTGGGTGACACAGTGCATAAAAAGATGGTTTTCCATCAACGAATTAAAGACTTTGCGATACCTTTCAAGAAGAGGATAAAAACATTGACATACACGGACCCAGAGAGACGAATTATAAAGGTACCTATTTACTTTTTAAATAATATTTAACAAAAATATTAAAGTAAATTAATTTTTAATTTCTGTTGCTAATGTTTTTTTATGTATCATAAAATAAAAATAATACGTAAAAGTAGGAAAAATCGGTGGCGATTTTCATCGCAAATTACTTATATGCAGTTCATTATTGCTTATTTCAAAAAAGTCTTAAATATCTATTTCATTATAAGTATTCTTACTTGTTTTTGTTAGAATTTAATCTAGTATGTGCATTATAAGGCACAAGAAACAATGTCGCATTTTATAGTCAACTAGTTAGTAGAATCGGGTAATAAATTAACTTTTTACAAGCCCACTGACTGGATTTGAGTTCCTGACAAGCAAGAAACACATTTGCATACCTCCTTGAGCATGCTGCGGCAATGTCACGTTACCTTATTGTTGACACAACTACCTTCAGATATGTAGACTAGTGTACGGTCGGTATCTGAAGTAGATTGACGACAGATACTTTGTCACATCAATATTGCATTTAGAAGCATTCCGATAATTATTGTCCTGTTCATAATTTTGGTATGACACAGTCTTATTAACTTCTGAGATCAACCGTTACTAGCAAAACATTGTATGAAACTGAGAATTGAAATGTATCACGTACGGAAAAGGGGAAAATCAAATAAGTTTCGCGAAGACATTGTTATGGTTTTGTTTACATCACATCCAGGGTTCGAAGAAGGAGATAGAGATATAAACAAGTCATTACGGATTTCAAAACAAGATTTTCTTCTATGCTATTTTTTACTTATTCAAAATTATGTGACTGCGTTGCGGCAGAAATCGTGTCATAGAAATCTACATAAAAATTCGTTTAACTTAAGCTATTTATCCCAGTGT
The DNA here is from genome assembly GCA_910589355.1 of Parapoynx stratiotata. Classification (NCBI taxonomy): domain Eukaryota; kingdom Metazoa; phylum Arthropoda; class Insecta; order Lepidoptera; family Crambidae; genus Parapoynx; species Parapoynx stratiotata. Next base: position 7,895,700 of record OU342466.1, read on the forward strand.
AAATATAATAGCTACAATTTTATTTACCCCCCAAAATTAATTTCATAAAAAATACAGAGTGTATTTATTGTAATAGTATAAGTATCAGGTTTTTGTTTCATTGTTTCAATCAAATGAAGATGAACGAAATCTTTACACAACAGTCGTTAAATAGACAAATCATTGCTTCGGTGATAACATTAAGTAGATAAGTATATTCAAAAAAATGCGTTCATCGTCACGTTCGCTACTAATAATCAATCTTAGACTCTCCATATTCAAATATATTATTTGTAAATGTGATTTACATTGGTTGTAAAGATACTCGTAGGTACACTGTTCACTAAAAAAATTGACATAATTTTTTGTTGAGAACGTGACTTGCCCTGTACTTGGTGTATGGCAATAGCTCGACCTCTATTTCATAGGAACCTAAACTATCAACTCTGACCTTTTTGTAAAACTAGTTTTGGCAGGATGATACCTAATATGAAAGCGACTGCAAGACTACAAGACATTTCTAAGAGGATAAATAACTACCAAAGCTGAATGCTCATGCAAACTCATATTCTTGAAGTTGAGCAGGAAGAACTGCAAGCCAAGCTGACCTTGAGCCAGCGGTCTCGGTTTCCATAAAGATCTTAAAAGATAACAGTCCATTAATATTTAGTTATTTTAATACCTTTATGGTGGTTTCATAGTTAAGATGGCCGCCAGCAACGGCCACGCGCGCGGTTTCAATTACACAGTTTCAATTACAATTACACTAACAACGTTTCACAGCCACACGCGCGGGCGTAAACGTAAAAATGTATGGAAATCTTACTGGCACTGTTGACCAGCACTGCACCCTGGTGGCCTGCGTACCTATGAAACGTCCCTTAGTAATCAGGCTAAAGGAATTAATAATTATAGCTCTATAGCTTCTTGCCTTTGCCCTTTTCCTACCTAGAGCGGGAAAAGGGCAAGAAGAAGAAGAGATCTCTATACCTTTACCGACGCCTGCATATAAGCTTAATAAAATGTTATTATGAAATACTGACCTTGCATCTATAATATTTTAAAAACTACTTTTTTCTTCCGCTGCGAACGTTTTTAACGAACAAAATTTAATACATTGAAACTTCCTTTAGTAATCAGGCGAACTAAAGGAATTAATATTGTGTCCTTAACTATGAAATTGGTGTTTTTATTCTGTCTTAGCAATTTGTCCGTAACTATTAAGTTTCAGAACATTCTTATAAAATAATTGCCTCTTCTAAAAATAGACCATATATTTTAGCTCGTCTTATTTAATTTGATAATTTTTTGTAAGTTTAATTGTGTTAAAATTAGACACAAAGACAATTATTTTTAACTGCCTCCCGAATACATCATTTGATTTGCATTAAAATAAAAACGATGAATAATTTTTATCAAGCGTGTTCACACACATATTGCTAAAGCTTGTCTAATGATACATGCCAAATATTATTATCTCTGAATTTGTCGTTGTGAAGAAAACTGATAAAATGTTAGTATGTAAAATGCAGACATCCCCAAAATCTCCATACAAAACACCAATTTCATAGGTAAGGACCTAATAATAATATATCTATTTCTTTCGAAGCCTGTATATAAGCATAATAAAATGATATTTTAAAGTAGGACTGACCTTGTATCTATGATATTTTACAAACTTAAAAACGACTTTTTTCTTCTTCGTTTCTTTTTTATTAGTTTTTATCGAATAACATATAACAGATTATGTAAGTTGTCCGATAAAGAATAATCGGTGTCTCCGAAATCAGAAGAACATGTAAATGAGCCTCACATGTAAACATGTAAATAACTTAAGTATGACAACATCGATTGTCAAGAAATCGAGCATATTTCTGTCACCTTTATGCAACCCGGAGTTACTTAGTTTGTCTACGTTTGTGGTCGCACGTGACAGCCAAATATGAAGCAGGTTTCCCCAACTTTCGCACTTTGCCAAATATGCGTAAGAAAAGTAAAAGTGATCAATTAATCAATAGAAAGAAAAACGCTTCGGAATATTAATTTATTTAGTTAGAAATTTTACGAGATCTTTTATTCGTTACCGTTCACTGTTTACTGTATTGTTATCTATACATATTGGGTCCTTACCTATGAAATGGTGTTTTTATTCTGTCTTAGCAATTTGTCCGTAACTATTAAGTTTCAGAACATTCTTATAAAGTAATTGCCTCTTCTAAAAATAGACCATATATTCCTCGTCCTTTCCTATGAAATTGGTGTTTTATATGGAGATTTTGGGGAAATCTGCATTTTACATACTAAATTTTTTCAGTTTTCTTCTCAACGACAAATCCAAAGATAATAATATTTGGCATCTATCATTAGACAAGCTTGAGCAATATGTGTAATATCACACTTCATAAAAAATATTTATCGTTTTTAAGTGAATGCAAATAAAATGATGTATTCGGGAGGCACTTAAAAAGAGTTGTCTCCGTGTCCAATTTTAACACAATTAAACTTACAACAAATTATCAAAAAAAATCAAAAGAGCTCAAAAATATAGTCTATTTTTAGACGAGGTAATTATTTTTTAGGAATACTCTGAATCTTAATAGTTACAGACAAAATACTAAGAGAGAAAAAAACACCAATTTCATAGGTAAGGACCCAATAGTTAAAAGTACTGTTGAACTGTTCTCCTGCATAGTAAAAAACTATTATGTCAAGATAAAGATGTAAAACGCAATTTATTTTGTAACAGTTATGTATAATTGTATATCCCTAATTCAGCCATCAGTAGCAAATTTGTAAGTGAACACGCAACAAATTTGGGTGGGCGAATATTTCATATACCTATATGATACGCCTTTGTAATTGCTCATTGAATATGTTTAATTATACCTTTATGAGGGAGTGAAATCTGACTATTGTATTTGTTTGCCATCGGCCTGCTCACGCATACATGAATGTCTATTTGACACTTTGTGAATATTTTCTCATCCACTTTAAAGATGTTTAATATTTGGAGAAGCGAGACGACTGTTATTATAGGATGTGATTACAGAATGTCCTCTTATGACCGCTCGATGGATCAACATTGTTCAAATACAACAATATAAGGGTACAAGTTATATTAGAGATCAATAAAACTCACAAAGTTCCCACCGCTTGGAAAACGCTTGATTTTCATTGTTAGTCAAAGAAATACGTATAACTCCTTAAAAAGTTTCGGCCAGATATGAAACTTACGCACTGATAATCCACCAGCCCTACTCTCTAACGAAATTTCAATGGATATGATTGGATTTCTGTCATTTCGAACGACATGGCATTTGGCGTTGCAATAAATCATTATTGATTTGTCAACATTACTTTACAGAGTAGGGAGTTGGGCAGCAGAAAGCCTTAGAAAGCCTTTAGAAGAACAGTAGAATAAATTACAACACATTTTATTTTTGTTAATTTTCCCAGATCCCATACAAAAGTGCCCATGATCATTTGGTAAAAGTTGTTTTCGATGTAGAAACCAAAAAAGCAAAAATTACTACGCCACCAAGCTCCTCAAATTCCTAATATAGGACTTACGAGGAAGGAATATAAAGACAATTGAAGGAAGTCATTTAAAATTGATGACATTACTTTGCCCGGTAGCAACAAGTCACGGTCAAAATCTATTAGCCCTGTAACCTCAAAGATAACCATAGTTTCAAAGCAGTCATACCTTAAAAAGCGTGGGGGGAAAATCGTGTTATGATAATATAGATACGCCCTAGTAGGCATAATACCCATATTACAAATCGTTTATGTAGTTGTTGTTTAATAGCTACCGAATTTAAAATTTGTTGAATTAAACATTAATTAATATAATAACAAATTCATTTATTGTTACTGTACTAAATCATCTCCATGGGTAATTCTATAAAACAACAACAGAACCTTTTCTGCTGCAAAAGAGCAGAGATTGCATTTCTGAGTTCACTTGCAGGAAATTTTAATTATTTCAGTGTAGGAAATAATGTGATTTTCTCAAACAAACAAATTTTCCTTAACTAGACTAATATTAAAACGCATGAGCCAAATCCACTTATGCTTATACCACCACTGTGCTTAATTAAATAATTACTAATTATATGACTGCCCAAATAATTATACTGCTGAGCAAACAATTATTTTACTGCCCAAATAATTATAATAATTATATTGCTGACAAAAGATTTGCTCACTGCCAAGTTTTTTTTTGCTGACAAAATAATTACTTCACGTAAACAATCAGTTATGAGATAATGTACTATATAATGTGTTTTTATTACTGCCTGTGATATTGTGATAATAAAACTTTCTTGTATTTCTTGTATTGATGGAATTAATATTTTGTTTAAAATTCTCCAATGGAATTTATTGTTACCTATACATAAAATAAAGATTTAACAGTTTTAATAGATGAAAATAATATTTCTTTATAATTTGTGCGTGTACAAACTTACAGAAGTAATATTGTAATATTCATTAACATTTTTCTTATTATAAGGACTAAGGAAACAATAACAGTGAACATACAACAAAACATATCTGATATAGAATGTGGTTTATGGTTGACCTTTGTATTTTTCTGACGTAGAACAGGAACTTGTGGCTTTTGTTTATTCACTTCAGTTAAAATAAAGAATAAATTTTAAAAATTCTGTTCGCTCAATAATGGTGTGATACTTATTTATGACAGCAAAACATGACTGTGATTCTGGTACTTTCCACCGAGGTTTCGTCCCTAAATAGTGTGTTATCTTCAAAGAATAAAAATTGTTGTATATAATAGTCATCGTCTATATCTAATATGGACATATACCTTTTGTACTCGTCTTTTTATTTTATGTGTTGTATTCTTCTTCTTTTGTGTACAATAAATAGTTAAATACAAATACATTTAGGCACTCTTGTTATACGACTAAGGGCGAATTCGACCATATTGAGATTAGTAACACGGGAATAGTAATACCAAACTGAGCTGCAACGATTGGTCGAATCTGCCCTGTGTCAAACGAGACATTGACACATTCGTGCGCGAAAAACTGCGTACTCCGTTAAAATAATATTACTCGCGTGTAGCCAAACATGAAAAAACTAGGATAGCTAATCGGCTCCGCCCTTAGGGCAGATTCGACCAATCATTTCAGCTCAGTTTGGCACTACTATTCCCGTGTTACTAATCACAATTTGGTCGAATTCGCCCTAAATATCATATCTTTAAGCTCTCGTATATCTGTGGTCTTTCCCTGCCGCTTGTCATACACAAGGCACATTGTAAAGCGAGTATTCATAAAAAGAAGCGAGCATTTATAAAAAAGGTTGTATGATTTGTCCAAAATCTCTAAAATAATTCTGCCTTCAATTATCAAATTAAAAAACAACACTGAAACCTTTTTTGTTAATTTTATGACAGCACTTGAGTTTTGAGTCACAGCTATACAGCGTAATAACAGCTGAACTAATAAATGTTTTAAAAATAAATAAAAGCCATGCCATTTCAACATTATAATCGTAAACTTTATCATATTTGTAAATAAAGTCTAAATTGTAATGAACCTTAGTGAAACAGCTACTGTTTTATATCCTACCACATATGACTAAAACACAAGAAGCGATTTGTTTTCGGTTTGAACTCTGAGACATTGTTTAAACTGGTCGTTTTGAATATGTACATAATACTGTGATGATGATTCATGTAACTATTCAATACATGTAACATAATTCTTACTGTTACATATATAATAATGAACTGTAAAGAGAACCGCATGCTAAAAGTAACAATGACTCTAATGTGGTTATATCATGCTTGAAAATATAAGCTATTTATATCTTAATTATATTATTTCGACTCTAACAGCAAATCCTTAGTTGTATTAGGATGCCTACATGGGAATCTTTTCTGGGAATGGAAATTTAGGGTTTTTCAAAAGCAATTACTTCTTTCTCAAAGTCATTGGTAGAAGCTTTACGAGGAGATTATGTTTTTTCGCAAATATTGCTTCTCACATGTAAATTTTTACTTCGATCCTGACTAAATGGATAGATTCGCTAATATGGGTCTCCATGTACGTAACAAAAGGCGCTAAAATATTATACCTAAACGAAATTACTATAAAGTACGTAATTCCTACCATCGTACGGTCTATGCCCTCAGATAAAATTTCTCCGATCAATCAACGAAATCGAAACCATTTCTCAGCTAACCAAACACAATAAATTGTTCCAGGGTGTTGCCGCTATAGACAACGACTTCTCCCATGCCAGTGCAAATATAACTGATGGGGGTGTCGGCTGTTCCCATGTGACAGTGAGGATGAAGAGCCAACGTCACCACCCCTTGAACTTCGAAGTGGAAATATATGTCTAAATGGGGTGTTCGAAACATACCGCCGATGTCATATTCATGCTAGTCTATGAATCTCTAAGATGGTTATAGAGTGCGGTTAGCTCTTGCCATATTGAGTGTCTATCAGAATGGGATTGTATTATATTCAAGAGAATGAATTGAATTGTAATTATGATAATTAATTGAATTTGATTTAAATATACAATTTTATGTTGGACTTAAAGTTTGGTTACATGCAGATTAAGTTTTGATTAGAATGACACCTGTAGTTTTAAGGTATGGTCTATTTTCTTACATGTTCAGTTTCCGTTTGACTGTTTCAGACAATAACAGTGCGACATGTTCGTGACTAAATGTTTCATAACTCAGTACATTATACCCATGTTCAGTAATGACATTCATTTTTTTTAAATAATCACTTTAAAACATTTTATTCTAATCTTTAAAATACTAGGATTGTAAAAGCACCATAATTATAATTTAAAATTCATCTTTATTAGTCTAATGAAAAGCCAACCAAAATTAAACAATTTTTTGTAAGAACGGGTTAAATAGAAACAAACTCCAACTGTCCGTATGATATGTGTAGAAAACAAACTGAATGTTGCTTCTTGCGTAGTTGAAAACGTTTGCTTACTTAAATAAAAAAATTCTAAGCACCAAAGTAGGAAAACAATTCTCAAAGAGATTCACTGAAACGTAGAAAAAGAAGTGCCTCATCATGACCAGGAAAGAAATAAAAATAACTTCCCCCCGTCTTTGGAGACTAATTAATTGCTATCTTTGTAATTCTACTGTCAAATAGAAGAGCAATTTGAAATAAATTCGGATTTTGTTACTAAGGAGAAACTACAGTCTTCCTCAATGTTTAATTACCTTCAAGAACACTTATTCTGAAACTTTTTTTGTTGTATTTCTGCTAATATTTTAATAAATCTGTTTTCTGATTATACAATTCGAAACAATTTTTAGAGTCATTATCGCTTTTGCTACTTCAATAATCGTGTATGTAAATTATTTAAATGTAAAAGAAATGTATGTGGTATCTACACACATTTTTTTAATTAACTAAACATAATTTATTTGTATTTAGACTCAATATAAAATACTGCATTTGATAAAGATAAATTGTTTTAGAATAAGGTGGAAAGTGTAATACAATTATATGAAATGTATACTTAGAGATAAATTATAGTCGGCAAAATTACGAGCGAATGACTACCTTTTTTGAAACATTTTTGTTTCTTTTGTACCTTCGCATTTATGTGTGCAATCTATTTGAAACCCTTTATTTTAATGAATCCAACTCCTTGTAATAATATCTGATTATTGAAGTTTTAGATACATGTATTTAGAAAAAGAAAAAACGTAGATGTAGAATACCCTGTAAAAGAGACACGAGACTTGAGAAACTAGTCCGTGTTAAGTAGCAATTATTAAGTGTAGAATGTGTGATCATGTATTAACCAATAATCCAGTCCAATAGTCCTGTGAAAATTGTGGACTAACTCAGCTATTGTTAATTAATAAAATAATTAGGTTGTATTGGCAAAAGTTATGTAACTCTAAATGATTAGTATTTAACTCAAAACTATTTAATTATTGAAAAAGCATTGTGTATAAGAAACATTTCATTGTATTTTCAAGAAACGAATTTTTTATATTTGTTATAGTTTAAAAATTAAATCAAATGTAATTTACGACTTTGGTAGACTATTAGATACATAAATAGAAAATATCTTATGTAAGTTAAGTAGTTTATTAGTGTTTCATCACAATAAGTAAATGTGCGCTATTCATATTATTATATTCGTAAATGACAATTTAATGATTTATGTCAATACCTATCTATGACAATAATGATTTGTAACCTAATTATATAAATAGCTCGAGTTTTAGTTGTGAACAATATAGTCCTGATTTGTAAAATATTAATAACTAACGACATTTTAAGTTTTATTATTAATTTTCAAATAATAAATTGCATTAAAATGTTGAGTCTACGAGTTCCTTGTTATTCTTTTAATTTTTACGCTTAATAAAGTCCAATTGTTCATAAGTTTTGTTTTCTTATCATATTAAACCTTCGTTAGTTAATACAATTCAACCAATTGAGGCTACTGTTCCGATTCCAAAAAATCTTTCAGTGTTGAACAACTGTCAATGAACGTCCAGCAATAAAATAAAATTATTGCATATTCACATTCAGTGCATATACGCAATAAATATACATACAATACATAAACAAATGTATTTGTCAACATCTTATAAACATACTAGCTTTTGCCCGCGACTTCGTCCGCGCAGAATAGGTACTTTAAGAAAGTGTGATTTTATGTATGCTTATAGCCTTCTTCAATACATAGGCTATTCAACACTGAAAGATTTTTTGAAATTGGAACAGTAGCCTCAATTGGAGGAATAGAAAATTTACTCCTACTCTGTTATTAGAAGCAAAGTTCATAGTGACATGAAAACCTTCAAGAAAAGAGCGTATTCCCATTTAAAAGTCCAGCAACGCACTTGTGACCCCAGTGGTGTTGCCAGTGTCTATGGGCGGCGGTAGCTGCTTAATATCAGGTGACCCGTCTGCTCAGTTGCCCCCTATCCCATAAAAAAGTGGCCTTCATTTTTCTGGATGGCATTATAATTTTTTTTAACATTCACCCGTATGGCCGTTTCCACGGGAATATCGGAATAAAAGGTAGCCTATGACCTTTCTCAGGCTAGATTATCTGTGTACCGAATTCCGGTTAAATTGGTTCAGTAGTTTTGACGTGAAAGCGAGACAGACAGACGTACAGAGATACTTTCGCTTTTATAATATTAGTATGGATATAAGATTTCTAGTGATATCTTGTGAATTTCTCGATAGATTTTATTTTAATTAAACTGTCTAGAAATCACCTTAAAATGATATCGATGTCAGACCTCTTTGCAGACAAAACTATGTCCTCCTTATCTATATGTTGCTTCGAAGAAGTAGCTGGAAAATTAGAACACCAACGATAAGTACGGCCCGGAAATTGATTCCTTCTCGTCAAATAAAAGGTACATATTGGAAACTACTTAAAAAACTAAAAATAACAACAGCCGCGACAGATGTTATATGTCACTAAATAGAATCTCTGTCCATACAAAAAAAACAGTATGTACAACAGCGTGTGTAGTAGCGGCTCATTAAAAGAATACTACCAACACATCTCTTCCCTTGGGTGTCGGAAAAGGCGACCAATGGACTTAGAACTGCACAACCATCCAATAGCTTATAGCGGCGACGGGCTCATCACCTGTCACGCTGAGTGCAGTCACTGCTTGGTGAAGCGCGGACTATGGCAGTGGACTGCTTTTGCGGTGCTTTTGCCTAGTCTCTGACTAACCCTTATGGGATAATAGTCTTGATTATATGTATGTACAAAATACTTTTGATAGCCTATAATGTGAATCTTGTAGTCTATTTTTGTTGCCTATTATCGCTAACGTATAGAATACAATCTCATCTGTTAGATATCAGCGCAGATTTTCCTGAAAGTTAATTTCACGCCTGTCGGCCCCTGCAAACAACGTCGTGTGTCGAAATGGTCCTTTTATTACTGGAAACTCTGGTATGGATTTAAAGCTCACATTACATCCATTATCCATTATCTGTAAGCTGATTATATAAATAAACTTATTATTTATTATGGAATTACGTATTCCATAATAAATAATAAGTTTATTTAAATAATCATTTTTTTAATCATATACAAGTCGAATATCTTATTTCTACATGTATTAATATTTTTAACGTTAATTGGTAGTTTTAATGGCAATTACAAAGTTTTAAACGGTATATTGTCGGTGTAATTTAATATATAGAAAAGAAATGTAAGTTAGTACTTTGTGAGTCACTAGAACAGACAGAATTTGAAATTTTTTAAAGTTTTGAATTTGAAAAATTGAATCCCCGAGAGGAAGTTTGAAAAGATACTGGTGTGGAAATGTGATGAGGTGGGATGATTGATTGATGAACATAGCTAAAAGAATGCTAAGTATAGTAGGTGAACCTAGAAGGAAGACCAAAGAAAGTGGAATGAGTGGTGGATGATACAACAAGAGAAGAAAAAGTTAATGCTGAGCTGACGAGTGACACAGGAAAGTTGAGTGATTATTTAGATGCAAAAAAGTCCTCATCCTTTAAAGGTACATCCCACTGCTGGGCACAGACCTTCCTCATGAAGAAACACATGAGGAGTATGAGCCCTAACACCACCACGCTGGCCCGAGCGGGTTGGTGGGTAAAACGGTCACAATAGCGTCCGGGAGCAACGGCTCAACGTACCTTCCGACGCACGGAGGAGCTCGAGATCAAAAATGGTCACCCATCCGCGGCCTCACCATGGCGAAAGCAGCTTTGTTTTCGATCGAAAGCCAAAGCATACGAACCACTTCGCCACGGAGCTCCTCAAACGAAAAACTAACAAAATAAATAAATTTTACTGATTGTTTTGCAGCGCAAAAACCAGGGTACTACATAGCTATGAACTACTGCACTCAGCAGTAACATTAAACAAACTACGGTCATAAATCTGTGCAACAAAAACTCTCGTAAGACACACAGAGTACACATTGGAACAAACGCTTTCGCGTGTTTCTTCGGTTTTTGTGGTCAGACCGGCGATAAATCAGACAAACCAGTGGTCAAAGTCACGGACACACGACCCATTGTGGATACGGCGAATGTATTCTAAATGGAAAAAATTACAATAAATTGTAATAAAAATAAGAATATAGAAGGCAAAACATTAAGGTAAGGTTATATATTCATTATGAAACCTACAATCTATACATATCATACAATTGTAGAGGTCGAATGTCTGTACATAGAATAAAAATGCTTAAATCCAAGTCAGAGGGTTGTAAAAAAAGGGAAAATACAAATAAATTATTTTTTTTTGTTTCTTTTTTTGTACGGTCTAATCTCCGAAATAGCTGGACCGATTTCAATGAAATTTTGCATTGTGATACCTTACATTCCTGGTCAACATCTTAGATACTTTTTATTCCTGAAAATTGAAGGGTTCCCGTATAGTTAAAAAACCATAGTAACCGCGGATGGAATCGCGGGCAACAGCTAGCTAGTTGATAAAAATATACAGTTGTAAATAAATCGTACATGGCCATGCAAGTAGAGGCAGCGAGACGGATGCCATTTTTTATTAGGCACCAGTGTTATTTATATAATGCACTCAATGGATTTACTGAGTAACTAATAGTTTTACAGTCATTCTAAATTCAATTTTGACATTTGTGACTAAGGGTATTGTATAATACACGTAAATTTTATTAGGTTGTAGAACATATTCATGTAAAGGGAGGATGGAACCTTTGCAGAGTTTTTTGGCTGTATCTTCTCTAGACAAGGCCTCCCGGTAGTGAACAGGCCAAAAAAAAAAGGAGTGGTATTGTCAATTTTAGGATAATTGTAATTTATTTTGTTTTGAGTTGTCAAAAGTGTATTTGATGATACCAATTTGATTAAATGACTTTGAGTTTGAGTTTGATATTACTTCAATGAAAGACGAACTGTCTGTGAAATGAAAAATAGCTCCTGATAGCTCTTTTGCTACAGTAGACCAAACGTGACAGATCAAAACTTATGAAATGAAAGTCCATTACATTTTAAAATACCTAATTAATTTTTTTCATCATGACTGTCATAACATTGTTCTTATTCCTAGCATCAAAACAATGGCAATAGTTTCTGCCACATTTTGTGTGATCTCCAAAAATGTGTAACAAAAAGCCGACATATAGGTACGTGATGTTTGTCAGTGTTTTCATCACTGGGCCGGAAGCCCGAGGGATGTGCGAAAAGGGAGGGGTTTGGGCCCGTTATTAATGTAATAACTGACACTTTGTTTTATGCGAGTTGCTACTTACTAGTTTGTTGTTGTTTGGAGGAAAACCGCTGAAAAGATACCCTCGTTGAATTTTAAGGAACTAATTAAAAGTGTGTATAAAATATTTAGCGGTGCATTGTTTAGGGGCGGCTGCGAATTAGCGATAACGTGACGCCATTGCAAGTAGACACATCGCGGGAAGTCGAAGCAGAATCTTTATTTCATGAGTCACAAACTGAAAACGCCCAAATTGAATCATTGTACAATTTTAACATCTAAGGAAAACAATAAATATTAATATTTTTACTAAGCAAAATAAACAGACAAATAGTCATAATGCGCAAAAAAATCGATAATGGTCATTAGGTTTTTTAGAAAACCATTTTGCATTGACGAACTATCCCAGTTGTTAGTCCGTTGCAAACACGGTCTGATCAAGAGGGAGCGCCAACAGAGCGGAGGTATTTTATTTAAATGATTGTAATTGTTTCGAAGTGCATCTTGATGCGTAAAATCAGTGTAGTTTTGTGTAACATGTGTCTGTGTTAACGAGCAATATGGAGGATCATTGAAATGTTCGTCCAAGTGGTATGAAAAACGAGGAGATTTTTATTGTGGTAATCCACTTCATCGAAGTAGCACCCTGGCATTACACTTGTATTTTAATGTAAGCTACAAAGATGTATTAACTGAAGAAGAGGCTGTATGGGCTAAGATTCCCTTGCCTTTCCATAATTTTACAAAAAAAAAGGTCAGACCAAGAGCGCAACGTTTCGTTTGTAATTTGAAATGGACGCCAATTAGAATATTTTTCATTATTATAATTCTTTAGCCCGCTATTCGTATTAAACAATGTTTTTACAATGTGTTTGCGTCTTTGTAGACTTACACAAACCCAAGGAAAAAGAAAGTTTAGTTCGATGGATTTACTCCATTCATGAAAGCACCTGCCCGAGCCAATTCAGAGGACTCTGGACCTTCGTATACCCGTCAGGATAGCGAGTACGTAAGTGTTTTCCACTGCTTACAGGTTTAGGGACGTCTTCACTTCCTGAACTCATTGCCTTTTCCTAGTAATACACCTGAACGGTGTTCAAACTCTCAACCAATCTCATTTTATTATAAAAGATTTAAATAAATATTTAATTTTATATATGGTATCTATAAAAAACTATGCTTGATTCTAAATTAAGCGTTTCAATAACCATCAAATTAACATAAAATCTTGAAAAAAAGCAAGAATTACCATTCTAAAACTATCCGAAATAAATATAATAATAAATAAATATCTTAAGACATTCACACCTATCAACAAGCCCCATTTATGCTGCTTGTGTTACGGACACTAGATGATATATAAATATAATAAATAGATTAATATATACAAATATGTATTTATCTATTAATTATATTTATCTATCGTAAATCCTGAGTATATATAAATATATATAAACATACAAGACTGGAGAACAAATGCCTGAATTCATCACCCAAACATTAGCCCCCCACCGGGGATCGAACCCAGAAACTCGATGACGACGCCTTCAGACCGGCATACAGACCACTTGATCACGGAGGTCATCACACAAAGTACACAATCACGCCCTTTCCCGATGGGGTAGGCAGAGTCTGCACTTGCTACGTTCCTAGCACACATGTTAAACAAAATCATCAGTCAAGTAGTTACACTAACATTACTTAAGTATTTATCAAACAACAAAATGTGACATCATGAATAGAAACACCCTCACGTCCAAGCCGAGACTTCCGACAATCACAGCGTACTATTGTCTAGGTTCTATATCCGTCGAATGTTTCGAACGCCCAGGAATTTCCAATAATGCTCCATACCCTAACTTATTTTGCCGCCAGGAACACTTAACTACTCTACATCTCGTCTTAACTCAACGACATAAGGTACAAAATTGCTCATAAAATTAAGTGGAGTGGAAAATGTTAAAATTGTTAAAATACTTTCACGATACACTAAAGGTAAATTCGAAAGAGTTTCCAGTTTTCAAAGCTATGATGTTACTTCGTTGAAGTAACTTCTAACGTTGTAAAGCGGGATTGTATTTATAATGAAATTTTTTCTTTGGTCTTGGTTTTTGGGAAATGGTTTTGTTTTTGTTTGGAATAAAAATAATTTTCAATTTATAGAGATTACTTTATTTTATTTGCACAGCGATCATTTACTATAACTGAGTACAAATATCACTTAACAATTTAAAAAATAAAATCTTTATAAAAGATTTGTTATAATACAGGTAAGTAATAAACGTAATTATCAAACAAAAAATAACAATGTAGTGAATCATTATAAAAATTCATTGCCATTTAAAAGTATCTCATATAATTTTTAATTATTTAATTTCATTTAATTATTTTTTTAATTCTTTCAATGGTTATCTTTATTATGTTCAAAGTTATTATTTTTTTATAATTTATTTTTAATTACAATATGAATTACAATATAATTGTAATTTACAATCTAATTGTAATTTACGTGGAAGCGATTGGTTTATTTTCCTATTTTGTATTACCTAAAATAATAAAGTTACGGTACGGCGAATTCGCAAACAGAATATTAACAATCAATAATTATCTCATAAAGTCCTTGAAGTCGCATTAATGGGGATCATTATGCCTTTGTAAATAACTCTTCATATATTTTTTCTTATTATGTCGCCACTGACAACAAATCTGCGCTTAGCCATAAGTTGTTTGAATATTAACGATTCAATGGCTAAGTAAAGTATAATGTTATTTACATGAATATTAATTAAAAGATAATGAGACTAACTAATGACAAAAAAGTCCCGTAGGTACTTGAATTATGATACACAGATAATAAAAGGCAGCGGTAGCCGACTTGGGACGCACGGGGCACTACTCGTTCGAGAGGCCGCGGGACTCGCGGGTTCGATCCCACCGCCTGTACCACTGAGTTTGAATAAAACATGTACAGTTCATTGTGAATATCGCTTGCCTCACATTGTGCCCTGTTACATGGGGACCTAACATATTATCTGGTGGATTGTGGGTGTTTAACACCTCTGCCTATCCCTTCGGGGAGAGAGGCGTGATGATATGTTTACATAATAATAATAAGAATTTAGTACTGCGCTTTATGTTCAAGTTAAGTCCCGTAGTTTTTAATATAACAGCACAGTGCTATTAAACCCCTGTTCAATAATATTGATAATAATATTGTCCCGTGTTGGTCCGGGACACAAAAATAATGTACCAACTGCTTTTCTTGCCTAGCATGTCGTAAAAGGCGACTAAGGGCGTATTGGGCACCAGGTCTGTGATTGTGTAGGCCATGAGCTAGCCACTTGTTACTACCTTTTCACGATTTTTCATATGACCAAACCCAATTTTTGTAAGGCTAAATGTGGTCTTAAGGAACACAGTGCTCCTTGGACTCTGCCTACCCCTTCGGGGATTGCAGGCGGGATTGTATGAATGTATGTATCAATAATAGTGAGGCCAGTTGAGTTCTAGCCCTTGTTTCGTAGTTTTGAAGCTATGTCAGAATTTTTTTATTCAACTAGACAGTCTCAGAGGTCCGTCAGTAGTTATTTATTTATTTAATGTTAGTCACTCCTAGAAAAACTTCTTACTTTCCCACTTATTTACAAGGCTGAAGTTATCAGCTTTCGCGCTTGTGTTTTGGTGACTAGGCGACAGTAAATATACATACATAATAAAAATTATGCATAGGTATTGTAGTGATTCGGCCGTAATGGTGGCCATATTAAATAAAAAAGAATATTGTTAATCGAGTAGGCCCTGCTTGCCTTGCTTCTGAAATGCTTGTATGCTTGCTTGTTTCTAAAATGTCAAATAAAATTTCTGCGGTGATGTTGTGAAAATTTGACTTTTTCCGTTTAAATATAAAAACCGCACGTATTCTCCGTATTTAAATAATCGATCGCGACATCACCGCTATACAAAGTAATTTTACAAACATCAATGATCAAAGAACAAAATGATTGTATGTAAGTAATACAATGACGTTTGCAAATTTGTCGGAAAAAAAACACAATCATCCCCCACTGGGACTCCAACCTGGGACCTCAAAGATAGCGATAGCTTAAAACCCACGTACAGAACAAGATTCAATTTAATAATATACTTATATGTTCAGAACTAATGCTGTTTTTAACATGGTAATTTATTATACATACAACTGATAATATTAAATGACCACTTTCCCTGAATATTTCACTACAGTCGTAGTTTGTTCTTAGTCAATACTATCGCGTAGTTCAATACCCTCTTTGGTATTTAAATTAGTTCGAAGAAAAGAGGTACTTGTAACACTGTAATAGTACCTGTGCAATCACAGTAGTCAATAGCAAATAAAAAATACTGTACAATTACACTCATTACATGTTTGAAACATGCTAACCTATTGTTCCTTACCTTTTGTATTTATTACCGACGCTACTTTTTGACTGATTTCTTAATTCTTTAGCAATTGAAAACAAAACAACCAAAGCTAATCCTTGTAAATTAAATTTTCTCTACATTTCGGATACTTTAGCGAACATTTTACTTTGTTATTTAGTAACGTACACACATACATACATATAATCACTACTATTATCCCCTAAGGGTTAGTCAGAGACTAGGCAAGAGCACCGCAAAAGCAGTCCATTGTGACAGGTGGTGAGCCCGTCTCCGCTATAACATACGTATAATTAAATTATACAAAAAAATTAAGTCATAATTTTTAAAAAAACTTTAGTATAGCTACCTAATACTTTGTCTAAGAGATAAATCGATATCTTAGTTACGGAACTGGTAGGGGTAAGCAAACAAAAGTTCAAAATTTCAAATTCCAAGCTCTGTCAAATTCCAATTAGTTTACTTATCAAACCGAGCTCCAGGACTAATCAAACATCTATCAGTGATCAGGCAGTCTGGCTTAGGGGCAAAACAAACGAGCAAATTAGTCGTTGCTCACCCCGACTGAGCCTGATTGATGGACGGAACCCACAGGCCTAGCCTAACGCAATTAACTTCTCGACAAAATCCGTCGTCAACAATTTTGGGTAAGAAATGAAACTGTTTGAACAAGGCGTAAAGTGAGGAAATTGTGTCACTGTAAAATGTTGAACGCACTGGCAACAAAGAGTAAAAAAAAAATTTTACTTTGGTGCTTGCACAGCAACATTTTTAAAACCAATCGGTCCACAAAAGGTTTTCTGGTTTGAATTTCAGTTTTTTTCATTCATTGTAAAAGATAAAACGAATCTGATATTGTACCATTAAAAATAGGTACCGATTTCGGTCTGTCTCAAACTATAATTGTTAAATTGGTAAATTGGGCGATACACGCTTCTTCATTATCTTAGTATCACAGTTTATCATCCATCCATCAGCCTTTTGTCGTCCACTGCTGGTCATAGGCCTCCACCAATGATCTCCAGCGACCGGTCCTGCGCCGCCCTTTCTTACACCTCGCTGGAGTGGAATTGGTTTTGAGTTCTGGTCCTGAAGGCTGACAGACATAGTGGCGTTTTCGTACACTTGGATGTATCGATAGTCTATTCAGTACCTCTAGAGTGACTGTAGCACGGCCAGGTTTCGACAGAGCGAAGGCTTTCTCATAGTCCACAAACGCCAAGCAAAATGACAGGGTATGCTTACCACAGTTTATACCTTGGATGAATTGTTACCACCATTCTTTGAATGATGCAATATTTAAAAGTAAATGGGCACAATAATTTTTACTTTAAATTTTATCTACGTATCGTCTCAAGCTAAAAGAAAAATCTACAGCGAATTACATTACTTAAAATCCTATTAGTCAATCTAAATATAATCTTGTAATCCTAAACCTCGGCTTAATTCTTATATTTATTAAATCACAGCAACTTGTCAGCTGGTCTTTAATATCTAAATATCTTTAAATCGGGTCGAGATCTTTCGAAACGAGATATTTCTTTGCAGTTCATGTAAATTAGTGGTCGACATTAATTTATTCTCTCAATCTGTTATTTCGACACTTAACTTGACATATCAAATTAAATGTCTTATTTATTGCAGATTTTGTAGGTAATATAGTATCCTTAACAATGACAAAAGAATACATACCTACTTACAATTATGTGTTAATAAAGTAATGATATATACATATCTCAAAAAGTAATATTATATCCATTGTTATAAAAAGTATAATAAAATAAATAAAAAATTTAATATTTTTGCGAATGGATTTTTTTTATTTTACCGTTTTATTTATTTGCGATATATTTAATTACATTTATTTTGTATAATTGTAATAACATTTTTGTACCTTGATTTAAACAGAACCTAACTGAATTAGGCCCAATTGCACGATCGTGAGTTAGCTCCTAACCTAGGGTTTGCCCATATATTTGCCCCAGGGTTAGTTGCTAACTCTAAACCGTGCAAGTGGGCCTTTAAATTTAAAAAACAACCCTCAAAGGTCCTAATTCATGCATATTAAATATAAAAAAGAAACAGTACACAATTGCAATCAAATAAAAGTAAGCACCGAAAGCAAATATACTGACCTTAGTTGAACATTTACTCAAGCACAAAATTCAAAGCAGATATAGGACCACTGATTAAGTATCCTACTGCCATAAAACCTCGACGTAGAACTGCGGCAGAGGGACCCAAACTTCAAGCATCAGGGAGCGTTGGCCATAAAATAGTTTATACCCCAATAGGACGAGCCTGTTCCGAAGTCTATTACGGAGAAGGCAGTTCACCCTTCCACAAATCGATGGCAAGAACTTTCCCAAACCAGATAACAGGTAGTAAAACAGAAAAGACTCGCTCTTTTACATTTCATGCAAATATCAAATCTGATATAGAAGTAAAGTTATGTCATTGATTTGTAATATAATATTCTTACTAATTGTTAATCATCATAATAAAATACGGTCGAAATGAATTGGAATGTAGTTATAAAAATAAAATAATGTCAAAACTTATAAAGCAAAACATAATTCGAAGAGATGACAAAATTTTGGTCAACACGAATTAATTTATACATTTGGAACATGGTTATATAACATACCTACATGTTGAAGACAAGAAAGACTTGAAGGAAGACTGATGAAGATAAAGTTAAGAGAAAGTAAAAACTGGAAATTATGGAAATAAATCTCTCGTCCATGTGTAAAATTGAAGTATAATCCAAAACGTTAAAAAAACAAAATCTTTAAAAAGCATAAAAAATAACATTGATCAAAAAGTACAAATATCTTGAAAATAGGTTGCTAGCTTAGCATCGGCAACACCACATATTTCAATGCAAAGCGACACGTTTAGAATTAGTATAATGTATAGAATGGTAAGTTTCTATGTATATTTTAACAATAACAATTTTATTAATTGTTATTGAAGACATTAGATTCACGCTTTCGAGTCGTAACATATCAATGTTTTACTGCTGAGTTTCTATACTAATAAGATTCATAATGTTCATTTGTATTACAATCACGATTCACTGAAAGAAACTTGACGAAGGCTTTTGCCGTAAGAAAGTTTTGTAGCGATCCTCTCGTACATACAAACGAGTTCTAATAGACCAGGAAATGTTCTAGAGAATTATTATATTATTCTTTTTGTCGTAGTGCCGTTTTCGGGAATTTACATCCATATTTGAAGTATTCATCGTCAAAAGAAATAGAATATATTTTTCCGTTAAGGTGTTAATATCTACGTTTTGGTCTTTTTGTTTAGGTCCCTATGCCAATACGAGTATGTACTCTGGATACAGTGGAAGTTAAGTGATATTTAGAAAAAAAAATGTGATAACTACAAAGATGCAGACAAGAAATCTTTCTGTCCATTTTTCTTCTCTTAATTATGAGAGCAGGTTGCCATAGCATCGCTACTATATGTAAATATGTAATATGTAAATTTTAATTATTATAAAAAGTACAATCAACAATAGATAGGTGGTTGTACTTTCATCCATAATCATTTATATTGAGAACTGAATTAATGTACACACAAACCAAAACAAAACTTAGTTACAAACTAAAAGTACTACAGAAATCAATTTAAGATCATATAATATGAAAATAATGTTGGACGAATTTTCTATTAAGCGTGGCAGTAGCTAATAATAGTCTCCAATAACATTATCCGTCCCATTTCTCTTCTGACACAATATTGAAGAAATAATGCGGCCATATAAATATTGCGTTGACCACTAAAACTAAGGACTACATTTTTGCGAAGCATCTTGTTCTAGGGAGCCCATAAATCATTCTAACGACCGGTCCTTGGAAGAAACGGCTTTCACACGTTTTTCCGCGACGAAATGATGATGCTTTTCTCCCTAGAATTTAGTTTAACGCTTACCCGTTTTCGAGACGCTTTGTCGAAATCGTTTTTTTTACGTCATTCGCACACCTTTTGTGCTTGGTATTATGTTTCTCTTGGTGTGTTTCTCCATGAGGAAAGCCTGTGCTCAGCAGTGGAACGTATATAGGCTGAAGACGGAATTATGTTGCATAGTGGTAGTTTGTTTAAAATAATATTACTAAGAGACAATTAAAACAGCATCTCGTTGCGAATTCAAAATAACGTATGTGTGGAATTGAGACTCAAGAAAACTAAATAAGACTACATTAGAATTTTGGAGTCGAGAATACTTTATTTTTTCTGATTGAGCGGTTCTATCACTCATTCATTAGTCATTTTGTAGAACATCAAAAATAGCTTTAATACTTATTGAGCAATCTTCTCTAAAAGAAAATACGCTATTTCTGGCGAATTTTTCTTTCGATTAAATCTATGGGCCCTAGGCACCGATTCCTTTTTACTGGATAAAAAAACAATTTATATTCAAGTCTGGCGAGATGGAGAAAAATATGCGTAGTGACTTCCATAAATTATAATGTTTTGCATGTCTTGGTTTGATCTTGGTCGAACTCAATATACATATTTCTGGGATATAGTGTCAAAACTGTTAGAATTCAAGTAGGTAGTTACTATTTATCATAAATGTATTCGTTGCTCTAGATCCGATAATACGGCCTTTGCATTGAGGTAAAACCAACGAATATTTTTTGAATGAAAAGATTGTAAAGACATACATACATACATACATTGTCATATATACATTGCATTCTAGCATTTCCCTTCTGTTTTCGTTGAAAAGTATTACAAAATTAATATTTCAACAAGAAACATATCCACAAAACATGTTGACGCCACGGTATAAAATACGGTCACTTCAAAAGCTAAAATAAGAATATTAATTATGTGCCAAGAAAACATTCAGAAATTCCTATGCACCTTGAGTGACGGCACAAGACGAAATCCTAAGCGTTTCTAATTAAAGTGACACATTTGTAATTACTTGTATCAGAATAGAAAACGAAGACCGACAAAGGCCGAGGCCTCTTTTTGGTGTTTAGATACAATCAAAACTATTAAGATCGTTAAACAAGATATAAAATTTGTATTAAGTAGTGTGTCTTAAATAATAAAACATAATCTCTTCATTACAATGCTACGAATATATTAAAATGTTTAAACGTTCAAAAACAGACATTGATTCTAATATGGTATATTTTATGACATTGTATCAATAGAACATTAACGTAAGTGCGCAATATAATTTTGAAAAATATCCGAGTTTTCCACATTAGTATGAACATGTACAATCTAATGTTAGTATAAAAAATTAATTCTACCATAAAGTCCAGTACAAAATGTTTATAACAGACTGATGACACACGTTTCATTTAAAAAGCATTAATTATTACATTTAATTGGCTTTATGCCGTTTTAAGTATACGCTGCGTACCTTAACAGACATGAAACCGTAGACGTTGACTAATTAAATACAAATGTATGCAAATCACGCTCTTCACAAAGCTATTAATTAATACACAGTTTCTCGGAAGCTGTCTTGCATCTACGCGGCTTGGGATTCGAACAAGTCTGGCACCAACTTGCCAGGAACAAGCTATCAGTAACAGAGATGGATTCTCGGGAAGCTTGTGAAGTTACATGTTAGTTGGTCAATTTGCATTTCACTTGATTATCTGCGACACCATAACTTGTTTTAATCGGTCGCCTGTATCGCCTCGTTTACTCATATCCTATGATTATTCTAATCTACGTGATTTCACTAACCTAACCTCATTGTCTACCCGTATAAATTAATCCTCGATTTATAAACATTTTAAAATTAACTTACTTGTTCACATCTTAAATAAACGACATTTCAATTCACTACGCTGTTTTAAGATTGCGGGTAAATAATAAAAAAAATATTCTACCATGAACCTCCATTAGGAACTCAATAATTTGTAAAAACAATGGCCAATTAACTGTAATTTCAGTTCGTTGAAAATTGCGAACGCAGCCTCGGGGGAAATTTTTCATTGAAGTAGAACCAGACAAAAACTCAGGGGGCATTAATCAAGCTAGAAAAGAGGGAAAAATTAGACAGCTAACAATGTCAAAAAAACTCTGAAAACGGGACCGCAAGGGGAGCAAATGAGAAACGCTTTTTAACATACGTGAAGCGTTCGTTGTAAAATGTGGCTCTTGGGCACTCTTGGCTTATGTTTAGTTTGTCCGCAACAAAAGCGTCTTTTATCAATTTTATAATTACGTGTGTCATGTCATAGGTGTAGTAAAAATAAATGTTGATTATGATAGGATATGATAGGATTAATGGGTTCTATAGAATTTTAAACTTGTATTAGTAACTAAATCTGGAAATAATGAAAGCGTTACGTAGAGTACGTAGGATAATAAAACTGTAGAGGTTAATGTCTGTATACATATAGAAAAAAATGATTTTGTAAAAAAAAGAGAAAAATACCAAAAAATATTTAATTTTTTTTTTGTTTTCTATGAACCGATTTCTATGAAAATTTGCATGGTGAATTCTTATATCCCTGGTCAACATCTTAGATACTTTTAATTCTCGAAAATTAAAGGGTTCCCGTGGGATATTTAAAAAAACCATAGTAACCGCGGACGAAGTCGCAGGCAATAGCTAGTTTAATAATAGCAATGTCAGCACACTTTTCGTTAGGGATGTATCGAGACTATTATATTGGGTCCTTACCTATGAAATTGGTGTTTTTTTTCTCTCTTAGTATTTTGTCTGTAACTATTAAGATTCAAAGTATTCCTAAAAAATAATTATCTCGTCTAAAAATAGACTATATTTTTGAGCTCTTTTGATATGTTTTGATAATTTGTTGTAAGTTTAATTGTGTTCAAATTGGACATGGAGACAACTCTTTTTAAGTGCCTCCCGAATACATCATTTTATTTGCATTCACTTAAAACGATAAATAATTTTTATGAAGTGTGATATTACACATATTACTAAAGCTTGTCTAATGATAGATGCCAAATATTGGATGGCTTAGATTGGATTTGTCGTTGTGAAGAAAACTGAAAAAAAAATTGTATGTTAAATGCAGAATTTCCCAAAAACTCCATACAAAACACCAATTTCATAGGAGGGGACCTAATATATCATTATTAGCCCACTACTGTCCATTGCTGGACATAGGCCTCCCCTAATTCAATCGAAAATCGAGAGAGGTTCGGCCGTTCTCATCCAGCCCACCATTAAAAATTGGTTCTAATACTCGTAGATCAATACCACGGAATAAATATCAATACAATACCGTCATTTAGTTGAATATTTTGTGTGAAAACAATGTAATTTAGGTCTAGACGCAGATACCCATATAATGATTGTTTTTAATTCTAAAATTAATAGGTAATAGCACTTACAACAAAATGACAACATTTCGTAATACTTCCTAAGGCACTTTTGTTAAAGTGTTACTAAAGGAAGTCTTCGTAAAGAAACACCAAGAAAAGTATTGTCTCAGCTTCCACTCTATCGAAATACTGTCAATACGTGTTAGAATATCACGAAGAGTGCATGGAAGTGTAAGAAAACGAGTGTTGCCAGTAAACAGTGTCGCATAAACCTCGCGGACTTAGGGGAAGTAGTTTTATGACCCTGCCACCCCTGACTGGTGTAAGTCCGGGTTGATTTCTGGATAAAATAGTATTACTAATATTTGGAGATAAATGCGTATGGAAGTTACCTACACTTATTATTAAACATAGCTACGAATAACCGTCTGTGAGTCTACGACTATAGGTAGGTACTTATATTCTTAGCTGAAATAAAAATAACTTTATTTTATTTCCAGGTCTTGACCTCAAAACGACTAGTCCTTCGCCAGCTACATGTTGAAGAAAATTATGAAATTTCCACAATTTTATACCATTTTGTGCGTTAATCAGATTATTATATTTGCTTATACATAATTCAGATCCTTAACAAGGCGTGTCAATTTTTATCAGTTTACCAGCCTTAAATATAATTTATATTAGGGTTTATGTATTCCATGTCTGCCCGGGAAAAAGCTCGTTGAAGTATGAAAGTGACAGCGGCATGTAGCCGACTTTCACAGAATTGGGCAGAAATTTTGAGTCATAAACTCGAAGAAGATCTGTTATTCGTGCGTATACTATATAAATAAGAATGCACAACCGTCTTGAGACGTCTCCCCCAGGTTGGGTGCAATTTTACGAGCGGCTGCCCCTAGCCGCTGCCTGCACGCACCGATTCCAATGAAACAATCGAAGAAAGCGAACCAACCCATTTATTATTGAAAATTCCGTCGAAATCGGTCCAACAGACTTACGTAGGTAAGCGTAATTTTTAGTAACGGAACCCTGTTGGTATTCTGTTATATAATTCAGGGTTTAGGTTTGATTCCCTTTAAAAGCTAACAACTTTGAATCACTTAAACTTAAATTAAAATAATATCATAACTTAGAATCATTCATTAGTGTCATGTAGACCTTTCCGGTGTAAACTAGTTTTTCACGACCATAACTTTACTTATTCGGTCTAGTTACGCAATTTTATGAGATCATGTAATTTATTATTGTATAATGACTGCTTAATTCTGAAATATGTAAATAAATAAATTCAGTTTCATCATCGAATAAAGTCAGATTTTTGTCATTTGTGTGTGACATCAGTCGGACCACCATCATATAGAAAACTTTTCCATTAGGTATTTTGAATTTTCGGGATTTCGTCCTTTACGTAATATGATTTTAAAGGTTTCGTCCATTAGGTATTTTGAACTTTAAGAATTTCGTCCATTAGGTATTTTGTTAAATCCAAAGAAATAGACAGACGAGCCTGCCTGCTACCTCATTGGAAAAATGACACTAGTACAAGAGATCACGGGTATTATAGAAAAGCTTATAAAGTAGATGAAAATCTAAACTACCGGTCGAGTTTTTCATCTTCCTAGATATTAGTTTCTATAACCTAAGTACTCAAGTCGCGAATAACTATCTACTAAAGCCGCCAGTAACTATTTACTTATTTTTCTATCAAAATTAAAAAAAAAATGTTATCCATACACTGGGTGCATAATATGCATTATTTATCATTAACCCCGTATACGATTACGAAAACGTTAAAGTCACCTTAATACTATCAATATACTCAGAAAAAATACGCGACACATGAGATGGTTATGATTTCTGTCAGGATGGTAATTTTACTTGAGGATGGTATTGAAACATGTTTTATTAAATATTATTTTTTTCAACAAATCAGTAATCTAACAACCTTACTAATAAACGAGGTATAAGGTTAAAATAGGTATTCAGTGTTTTGTCTTCGTCAGACATTCAGAAGACAGTAGTTGTCAGAAAGTGACAAAACACTGAATAACTATTCCTTCCTTAAAACTCGTTTATTAGTAAGGGGGTTAGAATATACTCGTACGTTTTTTAAATAAAACAAATCAAAACGTCTTGTCTTCGTTATAAATAAAACTGTAAAAGCAAATAAACAGTCAGTCCTGGTTTATATAGAAGGTATTGTATATTTTCTGAATATTTATATGTGTATATATCTATTAAATATATTTATCCGTCATCTAGTATCCGTAACACAAGCAGCATTAGTTGTTTAAAATAGAGCTAGTTGAAAGGTGTGAATGTCTAAGGATATTTATGAAAAAAAAACAATGGAGTGTTATAAGAATAATGCATGCCTTTTGGAATTAAAAAACGTAATTAATACCGATTTGCACGAAACGCGAGAACGACCTTTTTAACAAATTAATCCCAATTATTGTACAAATAAAAGGTTAGACACATTCATCATCCAGTCCATAGATTATCTTTAATTATTTCAATGCTCTTAAAGTGACGATGACATATCGTCCGTCCTGAATAAAAACATGGCCAAATTATGCATCATTTAGAAAGAGCTCTTGCATATAAATCAAAGTAATCATAGTGCAGCTATATGCCGTTAATAATAAGGCTCGAGCCGCTGCGACATCGAATGCCATTCATCGCTACGCAATTTAGGGATTTGTCGTTGTGAAGAAAACTGAATAAAATTTAGTATGGAAAATGCAGAATTCCCCAAAATCTCCATACAAAACACCAATTTCATAGGTAAGGACCTAATATAAATGCTCCATATATATGAGATTCATAGTATCCATTCATAGTGTCAGTAGGCCTAATATGATTATAAAGGTTATGATAAACCAATTTTTCGCTTTGATTGAACTGTCAAAGTATATAGTACCTAGATAAAGAAGAAACCAAGATTGCGGGTTACTGTACTGTACATATGGTATTTTCAGTACCTACCTACATACCTAATGAAAACATTGTTGTTTATTGTTCTATCATATCATGTCATGTTTGGTCGGTCGTGTTGGGGGGCTGGTTTAACCAAAAATATGGAAATGCGTAGGTCTGAGCCTCAGACATGGGCATAGGGATCAAAGCCAGCAGTTATATTATGCCGTGTTGTATTTGTATTCCCACGGTGACGTTGCTCTCAACAAGGAAGCGTGATTTTCCCTAATCCTATACCATAACAGAACCTCCTAAATTTACGGGTTCATAATATTAGGTCCTTCCCTATGAAATTGGTGTTTTGTATGGAGATTTTAGGGAATTCTGCATTTTCCATACTAAAATTTTTTCAGTTTTCTTCACAACGACAAATCCAAAGATAATAATATTTGGCATCTATCATTAGACAAGCTTTAGTAATATGTGAAATATCACACTTCATAAAAATTATTTATCGTTTTAAGTGAATGCAAATAAAATGATGTATTTGGGAGGCACTTAAAAAGAGTTGTCTCCGTGTCCAATTTTAACACTATTAAACTTACAACAAATTATCAAAACAAATCAAAAAATCTCAAAAATATAGTCTATTTTTAGACGAGGTTATTATTTTTTAGGAATACTCTGAATCTTAATAGTTACAGACAAAATACTAAGAGAAAAAAAAACACCAATTTCATAAGTAAGGACCCAATAATATTATTATGTATGCACTATACATTTTATATACATATAGGTATGTGAGTAGTCGGGTAATAAGTGCAGCAGTTTTATAATTATTATTATAAACAGATCACATTGGCGTCATATCAAATTAGCAATAAACTCTGCTATCTCTTGCCTGGCTATATTAAGCAACGGCTTCTATTTTATATTCCAATAGCGATTGTAAGTACAATATTGTTCTATTGTGTACTTTCTATCGCATAATAAGTAGGTAATAGGTAAACCTATGAGTACCTACAGATATGCTTACTTAAACCATGTACCTAGGTACGGATAGTAATCCATACCCATTTCTAAAGTGAGAAGGGTGTGGTTTTAGGCATGTTTGTATGTTTGTGTGTTTGTTTGTTTGTAAGTATCTTAGGTACCTATAAGCCTAGAAAAATTAGGCCTACCTTTTGAGCCTATATCATTTTTTTTTGTTGTGTAAGTAGGTACCTAAGTTAAAAAAATATACCTAGAAATACTTATACCTATTTCAATATTAAGTATTTCTAAAAATAAGCTTAATTTTTTAATCAAATATTTATCTGGGTGTTGTTTGTCCTTACAAACATTGCGTGTTAAATAGCTGTAACAAAGAATACCTACCATACTAACGCGTAACGGAAAACATTAGAATTTGCATTTGGAAATGTCTAACAAAAGCACAAAAGAGCGTAAAAGAAGCGACAATACTTGTTGCGAAGCAAAACCATGGAGGCGACAAATATATGGAGGTACCGTTGAAATCAGACAAAAGCATAATTATTATTGCGTTTCCTCTCTTATGTTTCGGTAATAAAAATCATTTTGCAACTGCAGTGTCAAAGTTTGCCAGGCTCCTATTGTACAACCGGTACGAATGCTCGTTCCCACGTATCTAAATGCATTTTCGACATGCCTACAATCCTATTACAATGAAATAAAGGTGAGTTTCAAATAAAAACACGGAAAACTGGCGAAGCACCGAACAGCGAATTTAAAATTCCATTTTGTAGAACAGTGAAAAAGTTAAAATTGGCACTACTTTAATTTATATTATTACCTATGCATATCTAGTGACCTATTTTTCAATGTTTTATCGGTTCCTGATTTGGTAAAGGTAAATAAAACCTAAATACCTGCCTTCCTAAGTACCCTCTTTATTAGAAGAGATTCTAAGTATAACATGAATTTCGTAGAATCTATTTTCTCCTGCCCTTTTTTCATGTCTAGTAGACATGGGGTCGTAACAACATTTCATTCGTCTTCCTTTATTCTTCTGTTTCCTTTATCTTCTTTCTGTATCACTGATTAAAGAAATTTCAGCCGATGGTCTCGCCCGTTATTGCACGTTTCTACCCACCAACCCGCATTGGGCCAGCGTGGTGGTGGCGCTCTACATAATCAAATAGGTACTTTAATTAAAAATTACTTTGCAAGCCATATAGGCTGCCTTCTCTAAACTCCGTTGCTCATACCATAGGTGGTACGAGCATTTATCTCTCTTATCTTACGGAGCATTGCACATGCTCCATGGACTCTCTTCATGAGGAGCTTAGTGGCGTAGTTCGTACACGGTTTTGGATATTACAAACAAAGCTACTTTCACCATGGTATGTCCTTGGATGGGTGACCAAAACTGTTTGATCTGTATTTCCTGTTTCGGAAGACACGTTAAAGCGTTGGTTCTGGTTGATACACAAAAATCAATAAACAAAAAAAGTTTTTTTTGTTTTTTTACATATTTTTTAAAAACAATCGCAGCAACGGCAGCTTGTTGTTATATTTATGTTTATTTCTACGTGTATGAAAATTTCTTGGTTCCTAGGTCTACTAGCGGCATCTGTATATTTTGTCACAACGCCGGTTCTTGAGAAAGCACTGCAGCTGCATGCTTTTAAACCCACTAAAGTACGGTTTCCTGGACAAAACACCTCCAGGATAAATGCATAGATGGCGCCACTTAGGAAAATATGCGTTTATATTGTTTCGTTGTTTGCTTGCAGTATATTGACAAATGGTGGGAATCTTTCATAGAGCAACAATACACAGATGGCAAAACAACACTTCGTAGATTTTTGTGTATCATTATTTATTATTTGTACGCGCTTCACGCAAAGTTTTCAATCACATTATACCAAAATCACAGAGTACAGCAAGAAACCTAAATAATGTATTTCGATACATACTCGATACATACATATTTCGATAAATACACTTTAAACTTCTTATAGCTTGAGATCTAAATAGGCTTCCATCTAATCGAAGGAGAATAATTATTTCACCATTATTGAATATCATAGATAGCGCTGTTTAGCACTAAAGGCTCAACCTAACCAACCACCTTCAATTCTACTTATTTTATATTATTCCACACGTAATATTGTGGATGTGGGCAAAGATCTGATATTGAAGTAGGTAATATTAATCATAGTAGTTTGATCGCTGTAGCATTGATTTCCCTATCGACTTAAGCATAAAAATATATAGACAACATACTTAAATCGCACTTAACGCTATATAAAAATGAGATTTTCACTGGTTTTTCAACCCAAAATTATTTAACATAAGGTGCAATGCCATTGAAAAACTATTTTGATAGTTTTGCTCCAGTACCAATAATGGTGATTGCTCCATTTGTATACCGTCATTCGTCTTAGTATGTAGATTATTCTTTTTTATTTTTTTTTATTATTTTTTTTTTCTGTTGTAAAATTCTCCCATGTAGGCAAGGCAAAGGGAACGGAGCCCATACAGCCAAGTCTTCAGTATATATTTCTTCAGTAGTCTGTATTGAAATGCTAGTGTAATGCATTTCAATGCATCTTGGGAGAGTTTGGCGTCAAACGATCGATGGCAGACACTGTGGTGCTACTTGGATGAGGTGGATTACCACGATAAAAAACTCATCACTTTTCACACCACTTGACTTTTATTTCGATAATCCTCCACGTTGCACATCATCACAGACACTTATTACACAAAACTACACTGATTTTACGTAACAATATCCACTCCGAAACAATATTACAATTATCGAAATAAAAATCACGTCCGCCATTAGTCAAATGCCGCCAAACTCTTTTTTTTTTTTTTTCTTTTTTAGGCCTTAATAATTGTTAAAAAATTTGTCCTGGGTTAAGTAGTAAGTAACTATTTAGTAATAGATATATACGGCGGCTAAAATTGCTTCTGCGTTTATTTGTCTCTTAAAATAAATATTTAAGGTTTTCAAAATAAAAATATCTAATACGTTTTCAAAATATTTACTACTTAATGCCAAATCAATCTTAAACACACATCAAAACAGACATAATATGCACAATCTCACTTAACTAAAATATTCTCTATATTTTTTTTTTCTGTTTTTGGAAAACAATTTATGTAGAAAATCTGTTTTTTTTTTCACTATAATAATACTTTAATTGAAAAATAATTATAATATAAGTATGTACATAGTTCATTTAAGGCACTTTATTAGTGAATTGCCGTAATGTAAGTAAAATAAGTACAATTTAATAAAAAAAAACAAAGACATGATTACGCCTGTCCGCTGATGGCACTGAACATGTTTCAAGACAAGCCACAGTAAACATAAGTACAATATGGTGTTTACATACAAAAGTATATCATTATATGATTTCAAATTGAAAAATAATGATAATAATACCTCTCGAAATACATAATTTTAAATTTTAGACTATAATTTAGAAAAATATGTAGTATAATCATAATTTACTTACAAGAGAATCAAATCAAAAGAAAAACGATTCTATTCTTACGTAAATTCAAGCGTATTTTTCATCACTGAAATAACCACTGTCACATGGGGACCTAACATATCTGGCGAAACGTGAGTGTTTATTGTTTAACACCTCTGCCCCTATCCCTTTGGGGAAAAAGGCGTGATTATATGTTGTTGTTTAATAATTATGTGTGATTTACGCGTTTTATTTAAAATTTGGGTATTTAAATATTTGTATCTTCTGTAAACGTAAAAATACTATGTTGGTTAGTTTTTGAGGAAAAAAAAGAGAATGTTTTTTTTTTATTTTTCAGGGTTTTTGGTGTAAATTTTCGTTCCTACTCATGAGTAAGTACACACCATACTGTCGTTACGTACTCGGCAAATACAATTAATTATTGCTATGAAACACAAAACAATAAAACTAGTTTTAAGCAGACCGTTACATTTAGTTTGTACAGTTACTTCCATCACAATGTGGAGGTGTATCAATATTCATATTTTTCTCACATTCAAGTTTATCTGGTCTATGGCATATGCATTTTACGATTTCATCTTTAAATGCTCCGTTTTGTATATACTGTGTTATTTGTACAAAATAATTATATTATTATGAACACTTACAGAAAGAGTGATAAAAATTACTTATATATTTTTATTGACGAGAAAAAATAATTAAGTGGAAACCTTATTTAAACGTGATTGTAAACTGTTATGCACGAAAAAGATATTATTTTAAATATTGACAACAATTAAATGAGTAAACTCAAAATTTCGGCTAAGATATCGAAAATCTGGATATTTCAATGTTAACACAAATCTGCTCGTATCTACATGATTATTAAGAGACCAAATTAAGTACTTATAACATAATCATGGACGGAGTGTTAACAACTGCAATGATAAATTAAAAATATGATTACATTCGCCAGTAACTACTAGGTATATGACACTAAAAACCTACTATATTTAATAAGATTAATAAAATGATTATGCGCTATCGAACTTCTGCCAAGTAAGTTGATCTGTGCGTGAATTTCACAAATGATATTGATGAAGGAAGCACCTAAATGCATAGCCTGAATGTAAAATATAATAATTAACATTAACACTAAATCTTAACACAAAGTATTTCTTCAAAGAACATGTACATAATATTTCCTCAAGAATAACGTCCACGATAACATTCTACTGTATTAATCTCAACATCAGATCTCTATAAATCTTGTAAAATATAAATTGAGATTTATTTATATATTTCATTTAGATATAACATTTCTATTGCACTTAATATTAATGAAATATTGCTTCTAAATAATATAATATGTAAGCTATATACATAACACTTACACAGAATATATTTGCCCGAGTTACAACGTTTTGATCATCGGAGCACAATTTGAGATTTGATCATTTTATCACTGAGATTTTGTATGCTCTTCAGATGACAAGCCTAATAGAACACGGGTAATTGATAAAAAAAACCCAAAAAGATTGTATTAATTCGAGATAGTACCGGAGATTCTAAAGAGATTTACTAACAATACAAAGGCACACTGTAACGTTATATTTTTTCAAAAGACTACACTTAAGAAAATATTTGAACATCATTTACTCTAATTCGAAACTGATGTCTATAAAATTAACATGTTAACTTTTAACAATAATTTAATCTCTTCTAACTTAACTAGCGTTACAAGCAATTAACAATTCAATATAGAACCGAGACGTTGCGATTGTACATTAAGGCACTTGGGATGCACGTCGAATAAATTTAATTTATAAATATTAAGCACTAAAATAAAGTAAAATACATTTTTTTTTGTTATACATTATTCTAATTTATGTTATATCTCTCTAGCAATTGTTTCCAAGCACCCACTGACCGATTTCAAAGTGAATTTTGCAGGGAAGACATGAATTTGGATTTGAAAACATAACTCTCAAAATAACATTACATTAGTCTTTGGTTTTTATGTTTAATATTGATTGCCAAAATATTTATATGGGTCAATGAGTGGGTGGAAAGTAGAAACAACCTCCGTTATCAGTCCAATCAAAGAAGTTATTACCTTCGGAGCAATTGAATCATGGAACACCATCATAGATACTTACTTGACGTCTGTTAAATCAGTGCCGCCATTTTGCGTAGATATAGCTGAACAAGATGGAGTCGCTCTTCTTCCAATGTAGCAGCAGATAATAGCCAGACAATTGCATCTTTTGATAGTGTTTATGACCATAGAATGCTATGGCATTATGGATACGTTTGTATAAGTAGAATTCTTTAACATTTTCGGCTAAAGATTTTGATTTTCATCAATATAAAAATTATGCTTGGAAAAACGGTGTTAAACGTGTTAATATAATAAAACATCTAGTAAATAAAGAGATATAGGTAAATATACGTAATTTTTATGTTTTCAAAAAGAAACACACATTTAACACCGCGAAGAGTAGGGGTATCCTAACAACACTCGTGCTAACAACAACACGATTAAGCGACAACAGAAGTACAATAGTAAATATAGTCGATGGCGTGTGCCATTTCAAAAAATATATAGAATTGTTAATAAAGATCATCATGTTATAAACATAACAGGCATATAAATGTTAATAGTTAGACTATTATAATACATATTGTTAACGTGATAGGCCCAACAGCTATAGCTACATGTGGTCGATGTTCCGATGATAATGTTACGCGGCGACCGGGCGGGCTGGGGCGGCCGCTACTCCTGTTAGTCCCGCCGCCGTTAGCACTCACCTACCGGGTTAACGAGAAGAGAGAAAACAGAATGTTAGTATCGTCAAAATGTCACGTTCCGACACGAGTGCCACAATCGAGGTTCGTTCAACGCTGTTGCTGAGCTGCCGCGTACAATACTCATAAACGCTCACTAGGAATCTCACAGAGCCAGTTTGCTTGCAACTGTGAATTTTTCCTGAAACTCTAAAGCTCGTTGGTCTTATCGGACAATGTTAAAGACAAGTGGTTTATTAACAAATGAAGTAGGAACAAACATTTGAAAATTAGCGAAGTATTGGGAAGTAAACTGCAAGTAAATATTTATAGAATTGCAAAGTGGCAAGTCATATTTATGTTTGTTCACGTTTATGAATATGGATTGTTAGACATTGAATAGAAATAATTTGGAAGGTTCAATGGATTTTTAAATAATTGTGGAATGTCGTATGCATGGGAACCGACATGCAGCTCTATACAAAAGCTATAAACTGTGAACTCGGATTGATATGACTGGTGCGGAAATAATAATAATAACAGAGATTCTAATAAAAAAACAAATATTAAGGGGGGCTATTAGGCATTCGCGCCGCGGTAACGATTCGTTCATGGCCCGGTTAATATTATCGCAACGGGTACTTACATTAGTTTACGCAGTTAATGGTTGAAAAAAATGTTAAAATTATTTAGTATGATAATGAGAATCTACAATATAGGATTAAATGCCCAATAGTTCCCAAACGAACAATGCTCGATGCATTATCTCATTCAGATGCGTCGAGCATTGCTCACAAACAAGCATAATAAATTTATTCACTTATGTATAACCATAGCACCCAGATGCAAGTATGTAAGTTATTCAAACATTGCTGCAAGTTTCAAATTAAACGTTTTATATGGTAGCATTCACTGAAATGTTAATAAGTTTGTGATTACATATTTTTATTTCATTACATATTTGCATGTTAGTGACTCATATAATATAAATACATAGTTACAAATAATCTGCAAGTTGTGACAATAGCAGTTATGATAGTGCACTTAATTATTATTATTATGTCAACAAACGGGAACTTGGCCTTGTGGAGTTGCATGTTAGTCGTGTGAGGCTACAACTGACCAATGACTGCACGTCATCAACTTTATTAACTTATCGTTCTTAGATCATCGTCTACGTCTTCCGCGAATTCAGCGAATAAAAGAAAACTCTTAAGTTAAATTCAGACAAATTTATTGCATGTATATCTTCTGAAAATGCATTTATTTACAATCAACAATTGAAACAATATCTTTACAAAACATCATTGCTCATATAAATTCATTTCATAAAATTACGAATAGCATTTTGTTCTAATAATCATTTGATATAAAGAAGCGTGAGAGTACGTGGCCGGCACAGGCCGTCATAAATCCACAAGGACACAAGTGCAAATATCTTATCAATAACACTTTCTAATAAGAAAGCAAAATATAATACCTAAGGCAAAAATAGAAACAACTAGTTTAAAAATTTCATATAAAAAAATCTTATATTGACTAAGAAAAAGTTGTGATGATAAAGAAATTGTCAAGTCAAAGGAGAGGCATTTTTATAATACTGGGTTGATGGCACGAATTCTGAAAATGCTTTTTCCTCTGACTAATACTGGGCGAGATACGGAAAGAAGGATCACACAACCCGCTATAGCACCTCCGTGGATATATTTGGTTATTTTGAACATTAACAAAATAAACTATAGATAAAAACTATTTCAATCTAACGGAACGATAACAATCCTTCTTCCCAATAAAATGGCGATATTCCCAATGAATACCGAAACTGTTCGAAGGCACATGTTGTGATTTCAATTGAACAGTATTTAATTATAAAATAGTACTCTGAAAACTAACATTCAAGAATAACACAATGCATTCAGAGTGTAATGCATTTAAAATAATGCCTCGCATCACAACATGTAACAGATCTAAATATCTATAAAAAGAAATATAAAAATCACAGTTCTCAAATTATGCAGTGTCACTTAAGATCCGGTATGAAGTAGCGATGGACATAATACATCCTATCATCATACTAACTACGAAACGTAACTAATAAGTACACAATTAAATAAATAAAATATAAAAAGACATAAAGACAGTAAAGCATAGGCACCCACGCTTGTTGACGAATATGATTGCTGGAAAACAAAAACTGCGTGACTTTAAGAGCCACTGGACTTTTCTAATTATAAAACAAATCTTTACTTTGCTCAACTGAAGGCGGTGTTTACGTATAATAATAATTTTATATTGGAAAAGTCCAGCGCCATCAATGGTGGGATGTACACCAAGTCTACAATGCAAGCAAACGTATTCATCACAGCCATGCGTGGTTGCGCGCTTCTCACCTTGTCAACAAAATGGCGGCGTGAGAACTTTTGGCGGGAATTAAGGCGCCGGTAAGGCAGTGCGCTGGTAAGGGTGCTCCCTCACTTGCGCGAGCCGACTCGCCCTCCTCACGACACCTAGCGGCATATGCATATTTAACATCTGTCTCCCAACAGAGCAAAACCTCCAATCAACACTGAGTTGAAACATGCATCAAGGGTACATTAACAAACAAAAATTTTAAATGCTGAAAAATAAATTTCTCCGCAATAAAAGCTCTTAAAAATTCTACACTTAACAAACCAGTTACCTATTACTGCCAAACTCGTGTCAACTAATACAAAAAAATATATATAAAAAACTTATTTGGGCAGTAACACTAACCTCTATTATTATGCTTAGTTCTAGAGTTTACTATTTTATTGCTTTGGAAATAAAATAAAACATTTATATCACGG
The DNA here is from genome assembly GCA_910589355.1 of Parapoynx stratiotata. NCBI lineage: Eukaryota > Metazoa > Arthropoda > Insecta > Lepidoptera > Crambidae > Parapoynx > Parapoynx stratiotata. Next base: position 7,932,604 of record OU342466.1, read on the forward strand.
GTTAGAGCCCGGTCAAGGTACAAGTGATGGCTGGCTTTATATTTTCAATTTAAATAATTGACTACAGTGTTAACTGCGGTTTAATAAACCTACACAATAATACACGGATGTATAATCATAAAGCTCACTCTTTTCTAACCTATCTAGAAATCTTTTTAAGATAAAAATAATACTTATCCTATGGTATGTTTATATAAATATAATAATATGGCTAATAAATTAATAAATTACATTGTAATTGGAACAATAACACGATTCGGATGCATACAAATTGTTATTGTTGCAATCCATAAGCTTTTTTAACCGCCTAGAATGTTCCAGTTTGTTCGTTATGTTGTGTATATAACTTATTAATTTTGTCAGTGATGTTAAAAAGTTAAAATGAGTGTTGTTCTTTTTATAAAAATTCAAATAATATTTGGTCCCTTTTGCTTGTAATCACTGAATTATTATTAAGTTCATTTTCGTCACTCAGAGATTTTTACTGTTAATATTTGATTGTTATTCACAAAAACAAAGACGAGATTCGTTGGGCTCTTGAGAATGTAAGAAAACCACATGCAAAATGGTTGAATACGCAATTCTTTGAATTGTCCTGATATTTGAAAATTTTAAATGTTATTGGTCCTTTGTATCAGGATATTTAAATTTGAAAGGTTGGAAAAAGCAAAATTACGTTGTACCTAGTTTCTAAGATAAAACTTGTTCAAATATTATGTGCAGAGTATTGATAAAGACTGAATGAAATTGGCCACTGGCAAAATATCCCGATATTTAGAACCCTCGTAATGAAGATTGGATCTACAATGTTAATGGATTAGTTATGTTACAAGCAAGGGTTATATCACAAGAACTATAAAATGGACTCTAAGACGAGTTAAGGACAACTGTAGATAACGAAAATGTTAATAAATAAATAAAAAACAAAAGTCTACGTCTCTAGATGAGAAACATCGGTAACATAAAGAAATCTATTGGCAGTTTGAGATACAAAACTTAAAACACTGTCTACTTTAACGTTAGGCACTTATTAACTGCCATAAACCCTAACACAAGACAACGGTATTTATACTTTTTCTAATAAATATCTCATTATATCATTATTTCAATAAATAAATATTTATATCTGTTTTTATAATTGTAAATAGTAATATATTATTATCTTTGATGTTCGAAAACAAAATATACTTTGCATGAAACTGTACAAACAGTCGAAGAGAAAATAAACATAGTAAAAATTAGAACAATAACATCGTAGGTACAAAACGTCGAGTCACTAAGCTAGTCGTACTTAAAACAATATAATCTTAATCTACGATTGATCATGGCTTTATTATGACTGTATAGAGGCGTCCTGTGGGTTATTGAAGCGTAATGTATCAAGGACGGTAATATTGTAGCGATGGCCGATACGTTGCGTGGTTTCTGTAGTATCTTATTGAAGGCTGGTTCGATTCCGGCCATTGTCAAAAACCAGCGAGTAGATATCTCGACGCTGCAAACCGCATTAAAACAATTTATTTCACAAACAGTACAACATAAGCTCGACACCATGTGTTACTAGATATCGTATTAGTCTGTTAGTTGGTACGCTTCTTCTTTACGATATGTTCAATTTGTACCTAAGTATTTAGATTCAACGTTAGGCCGGAGTTAAAGTAAGACTGATCTAAAATGATGATCGAAAACAAAAGCATGCAACAAATAACGAGGTATAAAAAATCTTCGGCACTTTAGGAGTCATGCGGTTATCTTTCAAAGAATGATGTAATACTTAACAAATAAAACTAACTATACGTTCGTTTTCTCTAAAATTCTTAAATTAAGATTATATTGACTGTCATTTTGAGTCGATACGATGACTTTGAGTAAAAAAACCTGTACCGTGTTTGCAGTTAGTATGTCCTACGATGCTTGATAACACCTACTTCTCTATAAAATTTCCAGCGCTAAAACAAAGTTTTTAGCTTAGGTAGATACCTAAACTTTACTTCTAATCAAACCTAGACAAGAGTGGATCCTCACAAGCGAACTGTCTACAAGTTCTAAAGGGTGAAAATTAAAAATGCTTGCTAGGCGTTATCAAACCTCGTGAAAATCAACGGGCGAATAACCCACCCGTATGGTCCGTGGCGTACTCCGCAGTCAGGAGCGGGTTGCCGGCGGTGAGAGCGGCGTAGTTGGCGTAATCGGCGTAGGGAGACGCGTAGATGAGTTGATGGGCGGGTTCTCCAGGAGAAAGCAACCCAGCCGCTGCTCCCGCGCCTGTCCCATTAAGGAGACCAGCTTGCGCGCCCTGCGCGGCCGACATGCGCGGGGACAGTATCAATGGCGCTCCCAAAGGCGCGGGAGTGCGTAAAGCCACGCCTCCTACCCCACCAACACCACCAGCTGGAGCCAACAGCCGCTGCGTCTCGGCTGCAGCCGCCGCTACCCGTCGCCATTCTTCGTCGGCTGTAATCACTCAATGTATGTCAATCATACCTTTTCAGGATTTTACATGTAGAGGTAGAATTAAAGTAAGTTCTATCGTTGTGTCGTCGTGGGCAAAATTCACTTTTTTTGATGTGCAGAGATTTCAATGTCTTTGGTGTAGCATGTCTAAGAAATATGTCTAACGTATTTTATTATTACCTTTTTGGTAATAGGAAATAATTAAGGCAATATTCAGGAAGTAACTTTGTCTTAATAGTGCGATTATAGTGACCATTTCCAGTATTGTATACTAATGGATCAAGAATAAGAGTGACAAGTTTTGAGTGACAAGATTGGAAAAAAATGAAATGTACCTACTTAGGCTTTCATATTTTATAATTTTAGCGAAGGAAAACATTTTAAATATGAATGTAACACCATTGTAGACAAATAGTAAATAATTACCAATTTTGTTAGTGACACATCATAAAAATATCATACCTATAACTGTAGTAACAAAAAATTTACACGAACTCTTAGATGCAATATCTTCGATATTTTCAAATCACACAGTCCCAATAGCCCTCGGTGATAAGGAACTAGGTGAAGTTATGTCACCTTGTGTTAATAATTAACAACCGTAACATGCGGCAAATCAATTAAGTTAGTCATCTCAAGTCACCGCGATGATTCATTCGCAAACAATAGGTGCGGCACTATTTACATCCCACAAAGAATATAGGTAGCAAGACGATCCCGAAATTGAAACCATTTTGAAATTTGGATGTCATGTGGACCCAATAACGGTGAAAGAAATAGGCAAATAATACATTTGTAGAAATTGTAATGAAACAATTTCACCACAAGCCTCATAAGAAACCAATAGTGTTAGTAAATTTTGAGTTGAGCGTTGTTATACGAGATCATAGACAGAGTACAATTAAACAAACATCCTTCAATCCATTAGTACCATTTTACATTTAAGTTTTCAGTGCGTTTCAAAAAATTTTAGTAAATTCAAGTTTTCGAATTTAAATGTTGGCATCTACCTACCAGTCCTATATGTATTTACAATGACTACAATAATAGTTTTAAAACTCGTCTTTCGTATTCCTTACTATTTTCTCATTATCGTAAGAAAATTCCAATTTGTCACAAAACCTACGTGACAATACCTCCTTTCTTACAGCACCTTTCAGAGTGAAATTGTAAAATCCGTCAATGAAACTCTAAACAACGAACAACATTCCGCAGTGTTAGTGACAAAACATGAATGCGACCATACTTATGAGGCACTGACCGTTGACAGGCACGACGGCTTTCGCACTTGAGTCGCGATATGTGCCGTTTATGATGGCCAGTTCCATCAACTGACGTTTCTTTAGCTCATCTTCTCCGTCCGCTTGCTGTGGAGAATATGGTTCTTCATTATTATACGAAAGCTTTGTTACAAAGACTTAATTTTTAAACAAAAGTATATCGTTATTGTCTCTAAGACAAACTGCAGCTAACTAGTACCTACAATCTCAGTAGTGGGAGTTATGATAATCGATAAGACGCATCTAGTTATATTAAGAATATCTATTGAGACTGATTGGCGAAACCATAACATAGCATTTGATACAATTATCAATTCTATTGCATTGTTATATACAGCTAGATAGCAAACATTATTCAACAGAAATCGTGTAATAGAAAATTCAAGGTAGTATTCGTTAATTGACATTAATAGAATATACCATCAGATGAACAGTGCAGTACACATTCGGCAGATGATGTCAGAATAGTGTTATATTATAATTACCGCTGTAAATATATTCATTTGCATGTCTCGTGTTTTAAGATGCCTAAAATACGTCGCAGAATATATAATTAGCATAAATATAAAAGCAAAAATATTAAATCAATAGCTTATTATGTGTCGCGAAAACCAACAAATGGCTTTACAATTATTTTGTAAATGGAGAACTGATAATGTAAGAATGTTGGTACTTACGGGTACAAGCAGACGTTTGACTTCTTCGACGGCTCTGGCGAGCTTGATTTTCGCTCGGTTCTCAGTGTCTTCGACTGTTAGTAGAACATGTAAATCATCAGCCAAGTGTTCCCAGTTGGGTTTTCCTCTGTTGGCATCCTCCTGAAAAGCCAAAATTTGTATTTTGAAGTTAATTTTAAAGTCATGATTTCGGTATAATATGATGTACTGAAATTTCGTCATTTACATTTAGGAAAAGTGTGAATTACTCTTTGATTACTCGTAGTATGTTAAAACTTAACCTGTATTTGTTCCATTTCGTTGCTGCGTGAAACATAATTAAGATGTTAGCCATAAGAAAGAATAGGATGTTGCTAAAGACGGAGACAGCGGAAAGCGATTGTGTAAACTGACTGCACATACCTTTTTCTTATCTCTCATGGATCCTTTGCCTCTGACCATGATTTTGCATCCTGTTTCCTGTTCTAGCTGTTTAGCTGTCATGCCTCTGGGGCCTAAAATCCTTCCCACGAAGTTGAACTGTAAGAAAAGCAACAAGAAATATAATGAAAAGTGTAATGAAATATTGGGTTCTTACAGAATAAAAACACCAATTTCATAAATTGGTGTTTTTATTCTGTCTTAGCAATTTGTCCGTAACTATTAAGTTTCAGAACATTCTTTTAAAATAATTGCCTCTTCTAAAAATAGACCATATATTTGAGCTCGTATTATTTAATTTGAAAATTTTTTGTAAGTTTAATTGTGTTAAAATTAGACACAAAGACAATTATTTTTAACTGCCTCCCGAATACATCATTTGATTTGCATTAACATAAAAACGATGAATAATTTTTATCAAGCGTGTTCACACACATATTGCTAAAGCTTGTCTAATGATACATGCCAAATATTATTATCTCTGGATTTGTCGTTGTGAAGAAAACTGATAAAATGTTAGTATGCAAAATGCAGACATCCCCAAAATCTCCATACAAAACACCAATTTCATAGGTAAGGACCTATTATTCTTATTATGTTTAGTTTCACCATCATCTTTGTACAATTGAGCTTCGAAGCCCAATGTTTACATTTAATCTTCTTAGAACAGAAATTCAATAGTTTTGTGAAAAACTATTGAATTTCTTGAAGACAGAAAATACTGACGCTGATGTCTCATCCTAATTTAAGCCAGTAGGCAATATGTAATGGCATTAGCCGCGAGATTAATTACTCGCTTCGCTACACATAAACCGTGTTTCCTGTGTACGTACATGCATGTACACAGAACATAAAGCTAACCTCAATATCTAAGCCTCAAAGCATTGGTCAGCTGAACGCACATGAACTGTGAACTAATATCATTCTGCCGTTCACGACGAACCAAGAAATAGAACAATTGGCATCTAGCCAGCTAAAATTCAAACACAATTCTTTTCCGAAAGGGTTTTTCATGAGGAACTGAAACATTTGTTAAAACATTCATATTAATAAATAATAAGAAAAATGTGGGCTACTAATTCGTCACATGTCATGCTAAATTGTTTTGCGTGACAGCGTGAAAATCGCTTTTCAATGTTATTAGTTTAACGTAAAGGTTTAGTCGAGCGACGAGAATATGACATCAATACAAAATTGTGTGTTTGTGAGAATAATAAGTATTAATAAGAAGGCCATATATGGCTGAAGTTTTAGTTCACCTAGCTTGCGGCAACAATGAGGCTGAACGAGAAATATGAGATGCGGAAATAAGCGGCCCTAACAAGTCTGGGACAGCATTCATTACCCGTTTCGGTCCAGCAACTGTGACGGTGATAGACGACGAATTGTAAATCACAGAGAGAACAATCAGATCAGGGTTTGGCAAGCTATACTAGGTACGCACCTCATTAAATTAAAATACTCGTCTTAATGTGCCTTTTCTACGAGATTAGAAATTCTTAAGAGTTCATAATCATAAGAAGTTCTACATAAAACACCATGTATCTAATTAAAACATGGTCAATAAAGTAGATATTTACATAACTAAAAAAGTTGCTAATAATCGTTTTTGTTAATCTTAAATTAAAATGTTTGCAATATACGTAGATCAAAACGTTTGAATTTTGACCAGTAATATTACCTATATGTAACAACTTCAAAGCTACTGTATGCAAAGGAATGATCTTAGAAATATTTATGTAGATGACCTTAGAATACTTATAATAAAACGGTGGTTAGTAAACACCATAAAATACCAAGTATTTCAAAATGGTGGTAATTTTCTAATACTGAGCCTTGCCGCCATTTAGTGGTTGGCCACAAAACGGCTCATCTGTGAAGACTTCCTACACAAATCAAGTATTACGGAGTATAAGTTTCCAGCGACAACATTGTAGGAAAAAGAAAAACTAATACAATCATATCAGTAACTTTGATGGCACCTAAAATACTTTAATAGCGAAATATGAAAATATAGATTTTACGAAAGAATAATTCTAGTATACTTCAAGATTGTTTTGATGAGCTATAATTATCAAAGAAAGACAACAACAAGTTTCTTCTGTCTCAATTGTCTCTAGAAATCATCGTTAAAAATTACACGACGAAGTGTCGCGACATGTCGAAATACTTGTGCACTAGTTGGCTTTATGCCCGTGCAAACTTATTGCATTTCACTCTTAACAAATCTTTGACTACATAAATCATGATTTATAGGTACTACGTATATTAAAATCCTTATCAAATCAAAACATGTTTTGTGCCTTTTTGATAGGTACTACTAAAGGAAAGGCGTTCGGTCTATCAGTTACTAATGTTTAACATTCTGTACAGATAAGTTTTATAATTTCTTATTATTTCTCCTGTCTTTTGGGGGTCTTCAACACTAGTCTTCTTCGTTCTTTTCTCATATCTCTCGCCATGTCACCACTCACACCCTTCCTCGCCATATCATAATTCCCACAATCCTTTCTTTGGTTTGATTTGGATACTCACATTTTCTTTTGGTTATATTATGTTTTTTTAATTTCTCCTGCCCCAATACTCACTCCCTTTCCATCATATCATCATCATTATCTTTATTTCATTTATCTAGTCAACGGGACAAACGAGACACAATTGAAACATCTATTATTTGCGAACACCGGTGTTCGAGGTGCCCCTATGCCCCTAACGGGATGATGACATAGGTACTCAGTCATCATAAAATATTGTTGCTTGTTACTGATTCATATTATTTAAAACATTTAATGGGAGCAACGAACTGACCGAAATGAGAAGACTTAGCAATTAAATATTTATTTTCGTATTACTACTATTAGAGGCATTACCTATGCAAAAAAAAAAATTATTGATATCTTATAGCATGTAGAACAGGGAAAGTTTGACGTGACATAATTTCTTACATAATGTTTTAATTTAATGATGAACTAATGCAAACAAATTGTAATCAGTCTGACTTTCTTTTTTAATGATAATGCCATTAAAAATGTTTTACCTGATACAGTCTTGTTATTTATTAGCTTTGTATTCAATAAATACTAGAGACTAGGTCTTAGTACAGATAAGTAAACCCATTTTTATGAGAGTGTTTTAATTTTAATCAGTAGTAATATCAATATAAAGATCGATAAGATCCACCCTAATTAGTTTAAATAAAGCTCAAATCTATTTTTATTATGACCAAATAAGAAAGGGTAGCCTCAAATAAAACATTCCCTTTGAATTTACTTGGCGCCATAACAAGATCTTCATCTGGATTCCAGGTGATTGACGAAATATGTAATTACCTCATTATTATTATGTACCTACACAATATTGATCGTTTTTTGAAAAGGTCTGTTCCTATGATTCAATCTCTGAGGTTTCAACGACCGTAGCTGGGATTGTAAATAATTGCTTTAACCCTAATTTGATTTACCTGTTAAAAATACCTATTTATAATTAGGGAGGAGTTAGTTGTTTCACTTATCTAATAGTCACCCCATAATTTGTCTCCTTTATTCCTTTCTTTAAAAAAAAATATTGGAACTGTAAAATAAAGTACTAAAAAAGGTACTTTAATTATATACTTTAATTATATAAAGTACTAAAAAAGGTACTTTATTTTGCATTCGTTGGAAAATCTTTGGGGTCTAATAGAAAATGCAAAATTCAAGTTCAAGATAAAAGAGTACTTGAACTGAATACTAAGGTATACGGGAACCAGGAAACAGCATTAAATCATAGGAAGCAGCAAGCACTATGCATCAGCATAGAAACTATACTTACCTATGTCTAAGTAAACAATAGCCTATCTGGAAATAGCTGCAAGCGCATCTAATCGATAAACACTGACCAATCGCATACCAGCCCGCGGCGCTATACACAATGATTACAATTAATACAATTCACATTTATCTGATTTATACCTAGCAATAAATTAATTTTATAAGTATAGAACTGAGATCGCTTATCAATAAATAATCATGACACAGAGCGCGCTAAGTTGAATACATTTTCGGAATGCGAATGAATAGCATTGTCAACTATGATAGCTCTGTAAAGAATCTGGCTAATCAAGTTTTGTTATTTAATAAATTATCTGTGACTGGTAACAATTGAAACAATTGTGAAATTAATGCGCGCTCCATTTCCTAGTGTTTTGTTGTATACTTATCAATTTGTTTATGATTGTCAACACGGTGTAACGCATAGTGATTTTGTGAAATTGCATGTGCAACGCTTTCAAGTACAGTTGTTTGAATTGGTATTTCTATTTTTCATAATATTGCCACTATAATAGTAAAATTACTCGGTTGTAGCGTAGAGTCGGTTGAAAACTCACGCGTGACGTCTTTCGCGCAATTGTTTTATGTGAAATGCTTTTCCCTGGATTACTACTGCCTTACTTTACCTATTGTTGCTATGAGAAATTTATAGTGTTACATTGATATTTCAAAGACGTTTTAAATTAAAGTAAACGCGATATTGGTGAACTGAAATATGAAGAGTTTAGTTTAAGATTAGTTAATTAATAGAAACTTTTTCGCCACAAAGAAGATAAGTTTAAGGTAAAAGAAGTGAAACAAGTACTTAAAACCGAGCCATTTCTTTGTTGAATTCTTACTGTTTTTTTTTTTTTTTAAATGGCAGCTATTTAATACTGACATAGAAGGGCGCTATCGGACTACGCCCAACCTACGTAAGTATGATTTTTGTTGTATTTGAATTTTGATTTGTTTGTTATTTAGTTTATGTATTTTGTTTGTCGTGGTGTTAAATTTCACCACTGCTTGTCATTTGAAAATTTTTTAGTTTCGATAATTAGTATGGAAACATTGGTATTTTATAAAATGGTTTGGTTGAATGTCTTAAGATTGCTGACTATATTTGAAATATATGATTTGAAGGAGTTTGTAGTTGTTTCGTTCTTGATGATTTCTTTTAAGCGGGAAGGGTCTATATTATGGTAGTTGCAGTTACTAAAGTGTTGCAGCCTTTCGCTATTAAAACGAGGGCAGGAGGAGTATAGATGATCAAAAGTTTGTATTGTGGTGTTGTCGCATGGGCAAAATGGGTCTGGAACTATTTTGAATCTATATAGGTATTGTTTGCAGTAGCTGTGTCCTGTTATAAATTGAGAAATTTCAAAGTTTGGTTTGATGACTGATGTGAAAGAGGATAAATCTTCGTAAGTCGGGAACATTTGTTTTGTATATTGGCAGTGTCCAGTTTTATCATAATAATTTTGTTTTGCAGTTTGTAAATATTTTTTAGTTTGAAGTTTGACGTAAGAGATTGGGAATTTATTATAAACGGGGGCAAGGTCTGACATCGCAGCGGATTTTGCTGCGTTGTCGGCGAGCTCATTGCCCATGATGCCTACATGTGCTTTCACCCATATGAATAATATTAAAAAATTCTTACTGTGGAAATATATAGTAATTTTATTTATGCAAACTCTACATAAGGCTAATGAAACATTATTGGAAAAACATTATTGGAATTTAATAAAACTAAAGGTTCTAAAACCAACATGGTGACTTAAGAGTCGGTAGGATTGATTGTTTTCAATAGAAATATTAAATACTAGTGGCAAAGAATAACTCCCCAATAACCAAAGCAGTTCAACGAATTTATACTAGCATGAAAACACTTTTATTAGTGCTGCCGAACAATATCCCGCTTAGATCTGACCCTCATTGTAGTTGCACAGACTACCGTTCATTACATTATAGAATGCTTATTATTACAAGCGTGATTTTATACGGTTCACTGTGTTATAATGAGTTTGTTTGGGGAACGCATTGGTAAGCGTTCTCGTTTATCCTCAATATATTCGAGTTAATAAAACGTACAAATTTTAATTCCTATCATACTGCACCCATAAAACGGATATTAATAAGCGGGTTCACGCATACAGACAATAAGAATATCATAACAATAACAGGTAGTATAATTATAATAATATAGTACCTACCGATATTGAATGTGATTATAGTGACCAGTACATAATGAGACAACCAGTAATTGTTTGAGATTATTATGACTAAAATTGAGATTTTCTGTTAAAATATGAAATCACTTATAGCGATAATATTTAATATATCTAGTGTGAAGCGATGTCAGACAAAAAGTAAAGAAATAAAACAAGCTAGAAATATATGAGGGTACTAATACTGTAAATGATGATTTAGGGTTAGAAATATTGAAGAACAGATTAATTATTAAAATATGAAATGAGCAGTTCCAGTAAAACTGAAAGAGGGAACATTTCACAAACACAAATCAAAATCGGAAGCAGGAAAAAGAATGAATTATAGTAGAATCAAACATATTCCCTTGAATCAATCATAAAAAAATCTAAAAGAAAAATTACTCGGTAAAAGATAGAAATTTTTGCATATTTATGTATAATCCAATTTATTCAATCAAATATTTAACATAAAATAATGTAGCTGATAAATAATGACAGAAACATGCACATGAATGTTTAGGTCAATTGAAATATTTAAAAAAACTAAAGCTACTGCTTTGTATGAAAAAACGAAACCTTTACTAAAACTTGTTCTGTAAATCCAACAATTTAAAATTTAAAATTAAAGAGATAATTACTCAAAATCTAAACCTGTAACAAATATACTTAACCTATCAATAGCCTCCTAAAGTAATAGAGTAAAGAAACAGACATAATGCAAAAACATCAAAGAAAGGCTAGCCATAAAATAACATGAAACAAACATAGTAAACGTTGAACTATTGACCGCTGATTGCCATCATTACGCCGGATGAGTGCAGGTGGGTGGTTACGAATCTTGCGTTGCGATTGATTGATGGTTTAATTCGAACATAATTGTCGTACACGATTGGTCACGACGCGATACTGCCGAAGGGGCTGTCTTGACTAAAGGCATGTACACTAACGTTTACATAAATCTGACCTACTGTTTATGAAATATTAGAATAATAAACGTAAAATGATAGGTAATATAGCTAGGTAGAGGAAATATAATAATTGGTGATTATGTCTTTACAGGTGGTAGGAGAGTTGAAAGAACAGCACCGATTCAAGAGGCCGACGATTCATTTCCACCTGTAGCAATAGGTTCGAATAAAACTTAACGAAAGAATATTGCGAATATCGGTCCGTGACATCGGGCTCGTCGACACAGGGGCTATGAAAAACTGGCGAAAAGGTAATTTTACACAAATAGTTACTTCTTCCAGGATACAGGCGTAAGTTGTTGTTATTTTTGATTCAGAAGATTGGTCAAACGAGTCCACCTCACCTGATGTCAAGAAAGAGTGAAATTTGGACGCAACAAGCGTAGCTGATGCAAGTGTTTAGTATATCTCGAGGCGGTAAATAATGTTAACGACGAGTAAGTATACCTATGGGACGGAATTTTTTTAGTATATATTGTCCATTAAAGTAAAAATAATATTAATTTAGACTACATTTATTCAATTCTCGAATTATCATCAGACGTAGGTCAAGGAAACGTACACTACCTAGGCATGTGTTTACCAACACGCAAATACACACGCATCATGCATCCCACGCATCCTTCTAGCAAGTGCTCCATTATTGCTCATATACTGAACTAAATAATAATATTATTTTTAAGACAATTTGCATACCTATTAGAATTTAACAATGCTCGTACAAAGCCCATATAAAATGCCTTTTGTCAATCGCTATCGTCAGACGACAAATATATATATTAGACACAAGCATTCGCTAACTTGAAGAACGTTTATGGAAATGTCAAATAGTATAGGTACATTTTCTTTTTAACGATAACGATATGCACTATTTCTTCTCTAATAGCCTAGTAGGAAAACGGCAAGCTTGCCAATTCAAATATTTTTCGATTTACATTAAGCAGGCTAGCGCTCCTTTAGGTACTTACATAGGGACCAATTATATTAGACAAGATTGGGTATTCTAATACTTCTGTCATCGGGAACACAATCAAGAAGATCGGTATTTATTCACCATTGACAATTTCACAATTCTTAGATTTATTTTTGATTTAGTTCTAATATTGGCTTCTAAATATGCATTCGACTTAACAAAACCACTTCGATCATAAAATGTATTTAACATAAATGCTATAAACTGAGCCGTATGAAACAGCGTCTAAAATTTGCTAACTGCAGGGTATTATTGATTAATAAATTGCTTCTGAGTTAACGTTTCAATAAAACATTATATCAGTCACGAAATTCTTGACTCATAACAATGTTGCTTTTATAGAGCTAATAACGAGGGGATTTATTATCCTTATATAGTAGAAACACGGCCGCTTCGTCATCGTCACCACCCTTACCTACACGTTCCTGGGCACAGGTCTTCCAACATGGAGAAACGCATGAAAAGCATGGGCCATAACATCACCACGCTGGCCCAAAGCGGCTTGTGGGGTGGAAACAGCTCCAATAGCGACCGGAACCAACACCGTAACGTACCTTCCGAAGCACGAAGAACATCGACTTCGAGAAACCAACATAAAAACGACTGCCTAAGGACTTGAAAAACATTGCAAAGAACTTTGATAACATAGGCGATTTAGGAGGATGTTTCAGCGTGAATACGGTTAGCTTATATATTTATTTATTGTCTTCATATTGATAAGAGAACCTTAATGTCTGTCCGATGCGTTGAAATTAGCTCAGAGTGGTATTCTCTAAGGACCAGATTGTTCCACATCTGACGCATAAAGACTATTACAACATAAGACTTCGGGGTCAATAGAGCACGACCAATCCAAACCCATTACCGCCCGATCCAATGAGGTATTGTTACTGACAAATGCACCGCTGAACTAACATGATGTTATGGACTAGGAATGCAGGCGGCGCTGCCGCTATTGGTATGAATTAAAGTATTCACCAAACATGAAACATATGACACATATTATACCCAAGGATTTTGTATGACAAAGTGATTGCTAATTGCAGATTGGAATTTAAACGTTTCAGTTCTTGAGATTGTCCTTGATTTCGTAGAAGTCTTTTTTATTTCGACATAAAAACGTTAAAATTATTTCAATTTATGAAAAATATACAGCTTTTGGCTGTAAATATACTCGTTTGTTGCAGAAAATATAAGGGTTATTTTTAATTAAGTGACGATTAAAAACATTAAGATCTTTGAAGTGGCATATTTATTACATTAATATCGCATTTACTTGTAAAATTGTGGAAAATCTCAATCTATTTCACAAGGAGCTTTATTCAACGTGCATATATAAACTGTACAAAGAATGCTGTGTTGTTCAACACACAAACCAGGAGGTCAATGCTCATTTCACCATTTGTCCAGGGTTGTTGAATAGTAAAATGGAGCGGAAATTTGTGGCACACCCACACGCATTTACAGTAACAGTTATAGCTCACACGGTGTCATAAGAAAGTACATTAAAATACAAAGTAACGATGTTAATGATAAACAAGATGAAGCGCCCACGCGCAATCGCGAACTCAAAAATATAGGAGCAACTGTTTCCTAGAGACTTTAATGAAAAGCATTTACTGCTTTGCAGATTTCTCATTAATATCGTACAACTGTTGAATTCTTAAAATATGTTGGTCTATAAAATATACCAACTGCTCAAGAATGCTAAAGCATAGTACTGAAATAATTTTGTTAAACTGATAACATTTGAAAGAAAATTCAAATGTTTATTGTATCGAATCTTATTAAAATCATCGCCATTCAATCTAAATTTGGTAACTTATACCAGCTGTTCTAAATCTGTTGGTTGTTATAACCTACAAGTAATTTTTACAATTCTTAACAAACACACAGTTGCACTGGATCGCTGTGTTTAATCTTTTGAAACATTCATAGCTTTTCTGATGTTTGCACTCGCGAATGATAAAGCACACGCGCTTGCGCTTGCGCCAGACTTGTTTTCACTAAAACAATCATCCATCCATCCAAAGTCCATAAGCTGGCGAGCATAATTGTTCTACGCTTTCATAAAACAAGAACAACTGTTAGAATCTTACGAATAGGTGAATCAGATTCAGTATACTTGAAATTGAAATCTTGGCACCTACACTCGTTGGCTACCGCTAGTAACTAATTTGTAACAAGATCTTAATTTTGTAATCGCGACCGCAACCCTCTTTACGTGTAGCCGCCGACAGAGCATGTCCGAAGCTTCTAAGACTCATATTATCAGCAAAGGGCGTATAGCATAATAAAGATATTAAGAAAGCATTCGCAGCTCTAAAATTTCGACTATTTACGGGATAAGATTGTGCAAAAATGAATGTTTTCATATGAATACATTGATTGTCCCCTGACTGTGACAATAAAATCAAATGGCTACTCAACATTTACATGATACAGAAATTGTGTAAACTGCACATGACGAAACTTATCATATCATAAAATTATGTTCTTGAATGTAACGGTTTTTATAGGTAAGACATTAAATAAGGGTTGCGACCAGTTGCGACCTATACATATAAGGTAGGAGAACATAACGAACGGGATACTTACATTATTTGTGATACTAATATAGAATAATGATTTGACAAGAGATACAGAATGTGTCACCCGGCACGCACCTATGATGGTACTAGTGATGCCTAGTAAAAAGCCGGGCTAACGGACCCTACCAATATGGCTGGATTTAATAACGCTTCTTGCCCTATATGGACAGATGTTCTAGTGAGGACACCACTTGATGTCGATATTTTATTACAACTGCGACGCGGCTTTTGTCTCATTATATCCCAGATTTCTTTACCTATAATATATTCATGTTGGAAGGAATGTTAATTGTTGGGTACTAAACACCTTTTTGAATCACCAATACCTTGGTATTATTATTGATAAGAATATAGCAGAAACGAGTTAGTTACTTACTCATATTGGCACAGACTCACCAAGTACAGATTTTGTGTGTATGAGCGATATTTATTTCATTTAATAACGTTGAAGATGCTCTCTAATAGTCAGGCCCGTAATTTGTATTGTATAAGAAGAAACAAAAAGCGACAGCCCTGCAGTCCTGGCCGTTCTAACTATCGAAGCGAAGGAAGACACGGGAGGCAAAAACAATATGGAGACTTTATCTCTTCTGCCTGTGTTACGCAGAAGGAGCTTATCACCGCTCGCATGAAGTGTAGCGTTTCTTTATTTCTATTATAACACCATGCGAACGTTTTGAAACTATAAAAAAACATTGAATCCGCATAAAACTAAACCGTTTTGGAAGGTTATATAACCCCTTGAGTGACAGCGCGAACACCGGTGTTCGCCGCAAACAATAGAGGTTTCTCATCATTGACAGGTAAAGCATCAAAGAAAATGACTTTTTCGTGTGGTGTGTTTGAAAAGGACAAAGATTCTCGTTCAACATTTTTCATAAGCTTCGATACTTCGACATCACTACATGTCGATGTGACTCCAAAACCTGTGAGACCAGTCTAGAAATGAAATCCGGACCTGAGCCTTCATCAAGTCAGAGCTTTTATGATAGAGGGTCCGCATCAAAGCTCGTCGGTGCGCTTGCGACGTCTACAATGCGGAATCAGTCACGTTCCGTAAAAGGCAAGTTACTATTTCAGTTAAACTAGTAAATAATTAAAAAGACGTAAGCAAAACAAACTCGTGTTTGTTGTCTATTTTGCTTTTATCAATTGATGGTTTTATAACGAATACATTTCTATCATTTTAATTCCAGACCCTCCCCAAATGATCGTTCCTGCTGATATATAGGCCCTCCCCAAATGATCGTTTTGCGCATTTTTTTCGGCGTTTCAAAATCCAACTAAAGTTAAACTGGGGGTTTTAATAGAGCAATAAGCCAAAATGACAATTATTTAGAATTTTGACTTGTGGGTTGGTATAAGATACGGTATATTAATATGTGCATAACGCTACTGTAACAAACACTGCATGGAATTTAAAGAGTTTTTCGTCGATGTCTTGCTGGTGAATATAGGTTCGAACTTACTTAATTCCAAACAAACGACCTCGCCTTTAACACTGTATTTTGTTAGCAAGTTAACATCGGTTTATAATTGTTACAAATCCTGTCCAAAGAGTAACATACGTGAAGCCAACACAAGCCAAACTATTGTATATCAGTGGCCAGTGCCAAAGAATCGAGTAATCAAGTCACGTTACCATTTGTTTTAGCAATAAACTCAACGTTAAAGTCGCAAAACTAAAACAGTTGTATTAGTCATAGCATACCAAAACTATTGTTTCGACAAATGTTCGACATAAGAAACGCATACGTTGGTTTGGTTATTTCTGGAGCTACAGTTTACACTACAGCTGGAGCTTTCACGAACAAAAATCTATTTAATTTACCACTAGACAGTTTACTGATCACTGATCGAGATACTATACAAGCCGAATGATTTAAACTCTAGTTTTTCCTTTATTCTTGATGGCGTTTAAGGTTTATATTTTAGGTTGGATAGGTATTTTTGAGCTGAGTAAAAGTTACTTTGGCACCTAGTTCCAAATCTTAGCCCGTTTAGAGTATTTTTTTATTAAACATAGAAATTATATATTTGCTTGCTTGTGTAAATCCTGGTAAAGAATAACTCTGAACGGAAAAAGATTTTTTTTTAAATGGCAGCTATTTCATACTGACATAGAAGGGCGCTATCGGACTACGCCCAATCTATGTATGATTTTTGTTGTATTTGAATTTTGATTTGTTTGTTATTTAATTTGTGTATTTTGTTTGTCGTGGTGTAAAATTTCACCACTGCTTATCACTTGAAGAATTTTTAGTTTTGATAATTAGTATGGAAACAATGGTATTTTATAAAGTGGTTTGGTTAAATGTCTTAAGATTGCTGACTATATTTGAAATATATGATTTTAAGGAGTTTGTAGTTGTTCTTAATGATTTCTTTTAAACGGGAAGGATCTATATTATGGTACTTGCAGTTACTAAAGTGTCAGCCTTTCGCTGATGATCATAAGTTTGTATTGTGGTGTTGTCGCATGGGCAAAATGGGTCTGGAACTATTTTGAATCTATATAGATATTGTTTGCAGTAGCTGTGTCCTGTTATAAATTGAGAAATTTCAAAGTTTGGTTTGATGACTGATGTTAAAGAGGATGAATCTTCGTAAGTCGGGAACATTTGTTTTGTGTATTGGCAGTGTCCACTTTTCTCATAATAATTTTGTGTTGCAATCTGGAACTAGGCGCCGTGCTAACTTTAATTACGCTCAAAAATACCTCTTCAAAGATGTAGCACGCTGAGGTTTTTTAT
The DNA here is from genome assembly GCA_910589355.1 of Parapoynx stratiotata. NCBI lineage: Eukaryota > Metazoa > Arthropoda > Insecta > Lepidoptera > Crambidae > Parapoynx > Parapoynx stratiotata. Next base: position 7,950,718 of record OU342466.1, read on the forward strand.
TTTTATTTTTTTATAATTGGCAGCTATCGGACTATGTCCAACCTATGTAAGTTTGTTTTTTTTAATTAGAATTTTGAGTTGTTTGTTATTTAATTTATGTATTTTGTTTGTCGTGAAGGTGGCACCAGGATTTACACAACGCATTTAACTTCAATGTTTAATAAAGAATTACTCTGAACGGACTAAGATTTGGAACTAAGTGCCATGGTAATTTTTACTCAGCTCAATAATACCTATCTAACGATGTATAACACATAGTTATTGGGAGTGGGCCAAAATTAGTATCATCATTTCTCTCAAAACATCCTCATACACTCTAGAATTATGATTTATGTTGACTGTCTTTTTATTGAAATACCTACCTCATAACATTCTAACAATTAGTATGAGCGTAAGCAATATTTAATTATTATGACCTCTAACTATTTACAATAAATTTCTTCGCAAAACAATCAACTTTAACGTAGGTACACAAGAAGTACCAACCACATTACTGGCCATTGCCAGTCACTGTTTTTACGTAATAATTACAGGAATTCAAATAAAACTCATTTACAGCTATTGTTTTTCTAAGAATGCATTAAATGGCAGGCATCGTTTTATGTCTCCATCTTTGAACGTGACTGATAGCTCGGTACGAATCCTTTGATCAACAATCAATATTGTTAACCATTAAATCTATAGTTCCATTGTCAAATTCCTTTTAATTGCACTGTGATTTATTGAAGTCTACAACAATATTTAGTGATTATTTATAAAACGCATCGCCGTAATGATATCATAAATTATTATACCACTGTTGTAAATGCTGCTTTGATAGCTTCTTTGTAAAAAATGATAATGTAAGAGATAAGAATTAAAAGTTTTGTAGTAATAAATAATACGATCATGATTAGATGGGTATAGGTAATAAGACACACCCCAACGCGTTGCAAGAAGTCGAAGATTTAATTCTAACTGACCCAATTAATAGGGCGAATGACAGCTGCATAATTTCAGTGTTGCCCTCTCAAGCTATAACTGCTAAACCAATCAATGAAAGTGTGGTACTGGGTGTACCATTGCATTGAGAGATACATAAATGATAAAACCACTATATTATGAATTATTTTGTAGGGATCCTTTGATTTTGTGCTATGTAAAATTCTATCTACCTCCATCTCCATTCCTAGGGTAGATAGATAAATGCCTTGTAGCTACCGTAAGGGACCTTTGAAAAAAGGGGTTTGTTTTTCAACTGGTCTGTATGATTAAGGCTTAATGATTTGCAAGACGGGCAAAATATACAATCTTAACTAATTAAATATATTTCAGTACTCAGTTGGTTATAAAAGACAGATTTCTCATCAAGGTCTAACATAATTATTAACTTTACATGTCTAGTGCTATTCTGAATATAGTCTAGTTGAAGTCACTGGCACCAACAACGTTTATTGGCAAATTGGCACAAATTGCGTTTCAATGTAAAACATACACACTGAAAAAGAAAGATTCACGATCTGAGTAGCAGAGAAATTCTGGCAAAGTCAAACATGAATATTAATAGCCAGGAGCTGATTTGGAGAGACGTACAGTTATTGCTGAAGATTATATCGATAAAAATGATTCATTCAGATCATTGAACTTGTTCCTTAAAAGGTTAAGAGAATGTGTTTACGAATGAGGACTTGTATTGAATGGAAGCTATCACTAAGGGTCGATTTAAACTCAAATAGAAACGAGTCACACCAAAGAGGTAATAGCCCTGACATAAGGCACCAAATGCAGAATGCTGGCAGCCTTGTGTTTCTATGTGTACTAACGCACTGATACGATTCTTGCCTGCACAATCAGAATCAGTAGAACTTATAGTGTTGCGGGCCGGTTACACAGTAGGTAAATCGAGTTCTAAAATTGCCAATATTAGGCCGCTTTTGGTTAGATGGAACTCAATAGTAGTGATCTTCGGGTAGCCCTATGTTGTTAAAGCGATAGAGTATAATGATAGCGTGCGTAACAAATTGCTTGTTTTATCTTTATTGCAGTTACAACTATAATTAAATGACTTTCAGTGTTGTTAACGGGTTATATCATATGAACATAATATTAAAACCACAATTTGTATAAAAATGTATTACATGATTTTATTTATTTAAAACTGTACATGACTGTTCATTAAATAATTGATTGTCGACCTCAGCGGTCCATATTTGAAAATATAAATAGGTTTCGTAATACTTGAGGTTATAGATAGCTCAATCTTAAGTAACTATACGACCTTCTGTGGTAAACTAAATACATTGAGGTACACACCACATAAGTTAAATCTATACATAGGTATTATCTATACATATAATAAAACTGTAGAGGTCGTATGTCAGTACATTGAAAAAAAAAATGCTTAAAATCACTCAAGGAAAAGTAAAAAGAGCGAAATTACAAAAAAAAATTTTTTTTTTCTCTGTCTGTTCGCCTGTTTGTACGGGCTAATAACCATATGGCTGGACCGATTTCAATTAAATTTTGCATGGGGATACCTTATATCCCTGGTCAACATCTTAAAATACTTTTTATTCCGGAAAATTAAAGGGTTTCCGTGGGCGGGCAACAGCTAGTACCTAATAAAATTAAAAGTTCCTTCATTTTATTTAATAAATAAATATTAATATAAATAAATAAATATCTTCAGACATTCACATCTATCAACTAGTCCCATCTTAAGCAACTAATGCTGCTTGTGTTACGGACACTAGATGACGGATAAATATATTTAATAGATAAATAAATACATATAAATATCTTGAATATATATAAACACCCAAGACTGGAGAACAAATGCCTGAAAATTCATCATCCAAACAATTGCCCCTACCGGGGATCGAACCCAGAACCTCTCGAGATGGCGACGCCTTGAGACCGTCATACAGACCACTCGACCAAGGAGGTCGTCTAAAATTATTTAATTACAGAGTTCGAATCAAGCACCTGAATTGACAAACAAGAAACAAGCGAATCTTTTGTGGGCTCCGAACATCTCAAGAGTGATACAAGCTAAGTGTTTACATGTCATTACAAACACCGTCCGTACGTCGAGTTGACAGTTGAATTATTAATGAGTGGACAATTACTTTACTAGCATGCACACAGAAAGTTCTCATTCATATCTTGAGAAATGGTTTATGAATGGTAAATATGTTGGCACACAGGCTACCATGTTATGTGCTTAAAATAAAACAGTTTGAAAGTCTATCATAATATTAGGTCCTTACCTATGAAATTGGTGTTTTTTATGGAGATTTTGGGGATGTCTGCATTTTACATACTAACATTATATCAGTTTTCTTCACAACGACAATATTTGGCATTAGACAAGCTTTAGCAATATGTGTGTGAACACGCTTGATAAAAATTATTCATCGTTTTTATGTTAATGCAAATACAATGATGTATTCGGGAGGCATTTAAAAATAATTGTCTTTGCGTCCAATTTTAACACAATTAAACATACAAAAAATTATCAAATTAAATAATACGAGCTCAAATATATGGTCTATTTTTAGAAGAGGCAATTATTTTATAAGAATGTTCTGAAACTTAATAGTTACGGACAAATTGCTAAGACAGAATAAAAACATCAATTTCATAGGTAAGGACCCAATATATAAGTTATCATTGACAAGCTTAAAAAGTTTCCTCATCAAAGAAAATCGTTTATCTATCTTCTATATCTTTATGAGTATAACAAGAAAATACAACAAAAACAGTTTCTGATGTTATTGTTGATGAGACAATACCTGTTGTTTTATAGCTTGTAAAATATTAAAGACCGTAATAATTATGATTGACAAACGAAAGATTTTGTATTTTAAACCTTTCTTGCAAATTGAAAATTTTGATTTAATGTGACTTTACGCAGAAATGCCTATAAAATTGAATGTGTCAAAATTTCAACTGCAGGAAAGGATGCCTACTGGCTCCCCTCGTGTACAATGATGATGGTAAAATTTAATTTCACTATTATTTAAATCTATAAATAGTTTCGAGTGTCTACTTACATCTGGATGTTCTTTGACTGGCACATATACTTTTTCTGTGAGTGTAGTGACCATGCCGTCGGCCTCTGGTAGGACGAGGGGCTCCTTCTTAACTCCATTTATTTGGAATAAGCTTGCTCGAACTTTTGCTATTTCTGTAAAAAAAAATAAAAAATTCATGAGAAGTCAAATACATCTGGTGTTATAAATTAGCGTTGCAATTATTTTAGGAGAACTCAGAAGATTTCTGGACCTGAGAAGCATAGCACTGTAATTCCGTTTTTACCATTTTTGCTTGTTAAGCTAATGTATATGAATTTTCGTCTTCTATCAAACGATAAAACTGTATGTCCAAAAAGTAAGTCACAACATTGAAATTCAAAATTGTATAACAAAGTAGAATACCGTTACTGTTGTGATGCATATTTTTGTAAGTGAAATACAGTAAGATGCTTTGAAACCTTTATAATATTTTTTTATACTATTACATCGGCATTTAAATGTAAGTGCGAAGAATATTCTGCTGTATTCTAATTATAATAAGGTATGTAAGTGTGGAGTTGTTTTGTTCTGCAGCGACTGTAATCTAATACTGTTCAAATAAAATTGTATGTAACCGTTTTTTTTAATAAAATCAAATTTAAGTTATTTTAACAATAAATGATCTCTCGTTGTGCTATTTTATATAGGATAGTTTTTAATACAATAAATATAAAGCCATTCTCATTTAACCTGTTGCTTTAATTGTTTTTTAAGAATAAAGTCCAAACAAAACACAACATGGACAGCACCAATGTTTTCACAAAATAGTCCGCACTGTAAATTATGCAAAAGTCGCTTACAGCATAATGCTTCTCAGGTCCAGATTTATTAGTAGAGTAAATGGTATTAATCTGGCTGGGGAAACAGTTGTTTATAGAAAATATTTTAAGGCTTGAACAGTAGCCTAAGAACAAGTAGTAAAATTTCATGTGCGTGTTACTGCGAAAGAAATTTTACACATTCTGACAATAGAACCCATGTACGGGTCTGAATGTGTTAAATTTCTTTCTTCTAGAATAAAAAAACAACAACAACTTTATCTAGTTTGTAAATAAAAAAGGCATTTTGCGTACTCGTACCTACATCAAAATACGCGATAATTTTTTGTCGACTTTACCCTAGCTTTTAAGGCTTCTATATTATTTGAAGGCTGTATCTGAACTCCCAACATTATGACATCATTTGACAAGACTATTGATAGATTGTGAGTTAAACGTTTAATGATATGACATTCTGTCATTCCTTGGCCTCCGGACTCGCTGATGCAATGAGCATCCTATAACTTCGTGACTGAATATTTCCAGATAAATCTAAAAGCTGTAACGATTATCGAGAAATCTTATGGCTGTTAGGAAACAATCGAAGATATAGACTACCTTATGTTGTTATAAACCTAAGGTATTATTATAAGCATTAAACTTTCTTGATATTTTTAAAACATCTGTCGTAAAATTAAACGCAGTATTGAAAATATTTATCTATAACACAAAATATATTACTAATTAATTTCATAAACGGAACAAACATCGTGTTGCTGCTTCAATAACATGTGAGGAACAGTTAAGTAAACATATCAAATCACATAAATTACTACTGACTGCGTATTGAAAACTTGTTGAACACTAGATTGTATTATAAAATGTTAGTACAGTAATGTTAATATCGTTTGGAATACAATAGGTAAAAGAAGAACAGCAAATATTCAAAATTCTTGTTAACGTTAGTACCAAGGTATACAATGTCTAATCACCAATTAATTAAATATAATTTTTAAAGAAGTAGAGCATTTTACGGTATTCCCCAAAACAAATGAAGAATGGCTAAGCAAAGTGAAGATCTAATATTATCTGACATTATTGATCTGATATTATTAGATAACGTAGACGTGGTGACTCACTGACTAATATCCGGACTGCGTAATCAGACGACCATCTGTTTTTGTAACACGCATAAAAAATGTGTCAAGTCTTAACATGAGTACAATAAAACCGGGTCTGCCTACTTCATTTAAGAATAAGATTTCTTTTTCATGAATATACTCGGACGCATCATTACATTAAGCGTAAATTTTCTTCACTTGCATCTTGCAATCCGGTTTCAGATTGGTGATGGCGGCATTAGCTACGGTACTTTCATAGTCGATGAAAGCCTTGTTTATAAATCAGTACAATTTAACACTAACCCCAATGAACCAATTTTTTTTTTATTAACATTATTAACGAATTTTTATTTTCAAGTACACGGCGTTGATTATTGAGCGCTACTTTCTCCGAGCTTTCCGTGTTTTAAATCAACAGCTAATTCGATTACTTCGAATTGGTTAATCTTGGCAACAAACATATCGACGCACGTATCAACCTCTCCAAAGTAGGTCCATCGGGGAGCCGGCGACAATGCCGAGAGGCTTTCACGCCTTATAAGGGTGACCGGTGCGCAGGACTGGGCAGCGATGGATTATGTATTTAATTGCCGCCTTCTTGCGCATATTGATGGCAGGAGAATTTTTAGGACGGAAAGTTTGACCGTTTAAGGGAAACGTTACATTGGAGTTACAAAGAAAGTTCTACCTTTAACGAGTTTCAAGTTAACAAAAGCACATAATACTAAAAAAGGTAAATTTAAACCGATCAAACTACACAAAGAAGAAAATTGAACAGAATATTATCTGCGAAGACTTTTATAAGCTTCCTGGATTTCCTCAAAAATACTTCGACATCGATAACATTTATCACTTTGACGGGCTGAGAAACCTAATGGTCAATACAGCAAGGTCATGTCAAGAATCAAGACTTAAAAAATCCTTTTGAAATTTTGTCTCGTCGGACGTTGACGGGTGTCGAAACACTTGTAATGGACATTGAACAATACACCTGGTATTGTGCCGTCAAATGAGACTTCTAAACAAAAACAAAGGCTTAATAGAAGGCTGTTTTGACGCAGGTGATCTTTGGGGCTGTCCATTCAAGCGTCACTCCACTGCGCTCATGTTGATTAATGTATTCGAATTTGTGAACCAATTCTTATGTGTCACCTAAGATGTTACATGTGCGCATTTGAAAATGTTTGTTGTAACATGCGATGGATACAAAGAACAATTGTACTTATATGTTTAACAAAGAATTCATAAAAGATGAATGTAATAATTTCACGTTCCCATTTGAATAACGAGAACACTTAACTCCATATAACTAGGATAATGCCAGTTATACGTTCACTCAAGTTACCACAACCGCAAATGGTTACTTATTACCAAGTAATTCTAACTGGCAACGTTGTCTTTTGCTTTCAATATTTCTATTAAAATAACACCTACAGAACCTGATTATTTTCTCATTGCCAACCAAGAGTTATTGACGGAAATCTCAAACCTTGACAATCCATCCAAAAAAAAAAACAAAATTATCGTTCTTCCATCAGTAGTTTAAACAGTGACTTGATTAAATGTTTGATTGATATCTTATAAGTTGCTTTGACGAGATTGATGATAACGGTAGAAACTGGTTGGATAGCGATCGCTTAATATGGGAATAATTTCTGGTTATATCTGGAATCTACTCCAAATCTTTGCGATGCTAAATCACAGATACTAGTTTCTCGGTATCAAAGTCACGTTAAATAAGTAGAAAAATGAAATAAAACGTTTCGTGTATATAATTGTCGTTATAAAACAATTTTCTCTCTAGAGTATTGCAACAGTGCGCTAGTAGGTCCTAGTTAATGCAATGCGATCTCACTTCCATTGTCAACGCTAACAATGGCACAGCCTGCGTCGCTTTGGGTTTTAATTTTAATCCCCGTCTACCATCCCATAATAATATAAATAAATGTAAAATCAAATATTAAATGTTGACGTTACAAAAACATTATTAGCATTATAACAAGCAACAATAATTGAGTGATTACCTATTTTATTTAAACCACCATTGGTAGAATCTATTAAATGACTTGCCAAGTGGATGGAAGTTAATGACATCATTTCACAATTTAAGGTTTAGTCCATTTTTTGTTTGTTGAAATGCATCTAACAGATGCTAGTCAGCGATGTTTTAGACTCAATCTTTATTTGATTTTGTAGCAAGTTTGAAGAATTGGTAGGTAGTTCATTTAACCGACGGAACACGTTTGAACTCAACCTCTGACCTAAAATGAACTTCATATCAGTTGCACGATTGTATAATATCTGCACATCCAGGGTTTTGGCAAATCTATATGTTACTATAACGTTATTGTAAAAATGCTAATGAGAATTGCAATTTGCAATTATAATTCTCAGAATCAGACTCAGTGTCAAAATCACTTTCGTTCTCGATCTAGCTGTGCGGAAACTATTATTTTCTTTCATTGAGAATGCTTGGACTGATATTTTGTAATTTAACGATGTACGCGGTAATAACAAACACGCATGGCCGACGGTCAAACTCGTAGCGTCTAGACAGTGAAATTACAAGGCTGTGCATTAATTAAAACTAAATGAAGTTGATATTTAGAACGTAATCGAGATCCATTTACACGAGCAAAACTAAATTAAAAGGATTTTCCAAATCTAGAGTCGCTATGAAAATAAATTATATTTCGACGTGCATAGGCAGTGATAGATTGCCACTTGGAAATTGCCTGGAGATAAAATAGCTTAGACAAAGGCATTAGATAAATATGACCTGGATTTAATTTGAGCCTGCGTAATAGTTATAAATGAGGGTGAATATAAAACAATGTGAGTTTGGAGGGAATATTCTCACGATGAGCGACGATGCGTAAACGGCTCGCTACGGTTAGTTTGAGTTTGGTTGACTTGCGTCGGAGAACCGACACTTGAATCACGCGACCAATGACATGGGGCTAGCTTAGCGAGCAAAAAGTGAATATCGAACACTGATTTTATAAAATAATAAATTAACCAAACTGGTAAATAAAACTTAAATGGATTAATAAAACTATTATAACAGGATTTACAGGATATAACGGCGTTTTAAATGGAGACATCGACATTGAAATGAACAAGTAAAACCATAACAAGATATGGGTTAAATCAATAGGAAGGTGTTGCCTTTAAATTAATAGTAATGCAAATGTATATAAAACGACATATTTGAGCATTGACTTGTTAATCACAGTATCAGTTTAATGAAAGATAACTTAGCTATGCTTTAGAAGAAATACAGAATTAAATTTTGGGAATATGTAGGTACACACTACAAGGATATAGTATTCGTTATTTATTATTCCGGAACAATATTTAAGATAATATATTCATCAAACTACAGAATTAATGTGTTTCTTCGTAATACATAAACATTAAACACCTTTACTGCGTTAATAAAGACGTCGGCTCCATCAATTGTATTTTTAGATAGATTTACAAACACTATCAAACTGGATTGACATGACAAATAAAAAACAAAGTTACATACTAATTTGAAACAGTCCACGTAAAACGAAACATACTGATAGTTTTCTTAATATCGAGGGAACTATTGTTGCATTGTATTCACTGACGAGGCAATTTGTAGTCCAGATACCACTTGACAAATGAAATTAATAAGAAATGAAGCCGGATTGCTCACTAACAATGCCACACAATGTTGATTGGTTAACATGCGAACATGAAGTAAAAAATATTATATGTAGGTTAGCTTTAAGCGGTATAAAAAGCAAATTAATTATAGAAGTGCATGATACTCCTAATGGTACAGTACAAGCAGCGCTAGCGCGTACAACAGTAAAAGGCGCTAAATATTGAAATAGATTCAAGTGATATTATTTCCCAAAAGATAGTACCTACCTACTGCGTCCTTTAGTAAAAGAATAGAATGCATCAACGCGTCTCTAGTTCTAGACTATAACGCGGAAATGATTAGTCGAAAATGGATGAAGGGTGTAGCACACAAAAACATAAATGCAAAGACTTAAATATGTACACCTCCGGTATAACATACATGTCTCGATGTGTGTCATTTTTTTGTGGTTATGGACAAGAAGAAAGAAATTTGGAAATTCAGCAGTGGCGAAATTCAATGTAAATTTTTAATTTAAGTAGTCATTGAATGAGAAAGCATGTTTATTTGCCTTATGTTAAGATGATATTTAAAAAAAATCATCTATACGGGGGAATTGAGAAACTTCCTTTATGAAGTCGGTTGATAAATAATGACAACTCGTAGTTGCAAGGAGGTGTCATAACTAGTTCACTGATCAATTTAGGACATTCGATATTTATCACGTCATTACTAATGTTCAATAAAATCAACCAAGTAGTTTAAGCTCGTAAATAATAAATGGCAGTAACTGCTTTCCATATCCAATACTATGGAGCGATGTCTTTACGACATAAATTGTATGTTATTGCTGTAGATGAAAGTTTAAAAGCGGATGCTGATATCATTAACATGTTTTCTATAGTACAGGGAATAGTTTTAGATATTTCATAAAAGATATTTAGATTTACACGAGTTTCCGGTGATTAGTTTGAGAACTTTGAGCAACTGTTAAATGTATTGTTTCTGAAAATGACATAAAACAGAAAATAGGTTAAGATGCAACTGTAACAGAATTACAACATAAACAAAACGTGTGGGATGAATGACTATAGAACTTCTTAGAAAAGTGACGAAATGAGCAAGTGACTCATTTTTAATGACCACATGGTGAACAAACGTAAGGATTCAATTCAATGCAGATAATAAATATTGCAAAACACAAATGCATATATTTTAAGCAGGAGCAGTACATATCGGCTACCTAGATTACGAAACCGACTCAAAATGGTAACCAGTTGCAAATGTCAATGCAGGGTGTCTATACAATTGTGATTGAAATGCATTATCATGATATCTTAATCTCTGACGATCAAAGGGCACCGCCTGTTATGGTAATAGAATAATGATGAGGTTTAACGAAGATGTGTAAATTGTAAGTATTACTGTGACACGTGATGTAAATCAAGGTGCATGTTGATGTCGGTAATGCAAATAAACACTTCTTGATCAAGCAATTACTTTCAAGCGAACTATTGTAATAATGTAATAATAGTAGTAATCTTTGAGAATCAACAAAAGTTTACGTCATGAACGTTTAATCAATAGTTTAATAAAATAATAATGGGTATATTTAGCCAAGGGGAGTTCAATTGAGTTAATATCACGTACAAAAACCCGAGGCGGTTCTTACAATCGTTTTAAATGTTTATCAATTTTCCAATAACTGGTCTTGGAGGAACAGCTACTTTTACGGCCAGTTCCACAAAACTTAACGGCACCTTAAGTGCGTACTTTTGCAGAGTGCATGGGAACAGGCAGGAGCTTGCGTCGTACGTATTATTGAATATCTATACAAATATTACAAGTAAAATAGGAATATGTAAACTGTCCAACACGCGTTCACGTAAATGTGTGTTTTCATAGAAGCTGGACTTAGATTTACGGCGCTATTTGTTAGAATTTACGCGTGTTCGACTCAAGTAAATAAGCGTGCCAGTTAAGAGGATCTAAATGTGTCGAATTTGAAACCGGACCAATGGGTGTTCGTTCCGCAGTTGAATTTTCAGAATGCAGGCCACGTCCTATACTATTTATTCTCTACACACTGTCCGCAGTTGACGGTTCTTTTATTATAGCTATTAAAGCCACCATGGTGTAAACCAGAGATTTTCGCTGATTTATCTCCTAATATTTGTTTTCCTCAGTTTATTTAAGACGTCGTTCTTAATATAGAATTGTTTTTCTGTGAAAATATAGTTTCCTTTCCACTAGTATATCGGTGCCAAATCCGAGGCCTCTTCATGTTTCATACTACACGCACTGTAAAATACAAATGTGTGTAACAGTTTGCAACTTTTATGCACCATTATCCATGTTCAATAGGTAATAGAAACTTTATAACCTCCGGTGCGGCAATGTCATAAGCCTTATGTTATGTCCACGGAATATAAAAGACAGAAAGAAGGTGGAAATTTTAATTGTGGTATGATGCGGCATTATGTTTCTGACTTGTATAAAGAAGTCACATTTTGATGGGTAGCACAATAAGCTAGCTGTCAGAAGTCACCACCTACCAACAGTGGGACGAGCCGAACACTCAATGAGAGGCAAGTAGGCGGGACTTGTTATCAACGTGATGTAGACAGAGAAGTTGATGCCATTGGATCAAACGGCCTTTGTTATTATTTCTACTAAAATAATTCATCGATAGATAATTATTTTCTTTTAAATGTGATGTAAGAGGAGTAAAAAACAGTTTTTACTGATTGTACTGTATTTATCTATTACGCGTTGTTTACTGTAATTTGTCTTACTGCATAACAACTGTAATTTATTTTGTCTTAGATATTATTTGTCCCCTAATTCAAGCGAGATATTACTAACGTCTGCAATATATCACACCTTGCTCTTTCACGCTAAATAAATTGCTGTATAATATTTTAATGAGAACTCCCAATCATAATGAATTATGGTTGCGTGAAAATCGATTTCTGTGCATAATTTTCTATATTTTTCTTTAGAATATAAATTATGACTGTCATTCTGTGGTTCCCAGCAATATTTTAAGTAGTAGTTAACCAGTGTAGTAGCAAATAGTACTTAGTTAACGAGTCGCAGAGGTTCAGAGTAAATATTTGACGACATGAGCCAATTCGGGCGTTCTTGGCACACACGGTTGGACGATTAGGTGACAGGTGACCATTCATAACGAATTCCTGTCGTATCTAAGTAACGCCCATCGAGCTTCAGAGGTATAATAGATGTGGCATTTTAGTTACACGTTGGCATAAAAGGAAACTGTCTTACTGATGGCAAGTGGCTACTGTCGCGTGTGACAACTGTGAAAATTCCTTGCAATGTTTTCAAGGATTACAGAATAGGTTCGTTCCATACAGCTGACATAAGATGTCAACTCACAGTGCAGTATCCTGCAACTTCACTATCCCATACCCTTCTCAAGCATTGAACATGAAGGAACACAGTCTTTCTAATTAAAAATTTGTTAAATTTAAATTACCTATAACTTAAAAAATATGTTATCTGAACTACAACTTCCTGTGCAAGATATGTTCACGAAAGAAGTGACTTCGAATCGAATCCACGAACATGAGAATAAGGAGGTAGAATGGTCAACTCACGTAGTCAAGGTGCATCACTATCGATAATCTCTTCTATCTAGTATGGATTATATTCCTTACCTGTAAAGAGCAAAAAAATATATCTAATAGATTCACTAAGATTGTCTAAGCTAGCATCGCATTATTAGCGAAATCGACCGTTAGCACAGTCCTTCACCTAATTATCATTATCACCTATTTAAGGCAATGAGGAAAGTCCTAACTTATGTCAATTTTTGCTGAATTCTGTCTTAAATTTTATGTAAAATGCTGAATAATTTGACTTTGATATCAAAAGCACTATCGGCCAAATTTTTATATCGACAAAACGGTCGTGTTGGAGACATGAGTCTATACATGTTGTTTTACTTGAATGATTGTTATAGGTATATACGTAGTTAGTTATCTTTCTTAAAATGCATTGTGCCGTAATTGTGATAATACAAAGAAATGCATAATACTACTAAAATCGTTTGCCTTCGGTGTCACCATCTCTGATGAAGGTACTATGACGTAGTAGAACAGGTTTTTAATTGGATAATTGGCTATTCCAGCTCGTGACTTCAGTTTCTCAACTTTAATTCCCGTGAATAAATAAATATTATTAAGTAAAGTAAGTACAACTCCAAACAAAGTGACTATGTGCAAATGAACTGATATATCAATATATCCGTATTTGTTTTGTGGAATCTGAGTACGAAAAGTTTTGGTAAGTAGGTATATTTTTAGAATAGGTTCAGTCATGTGCCAATATGTATTCCTACACTTTTGACAGTTAATGAGTCATAATAAAAGGGCAATGAATAATTTCAAATGTTAGAAGTATTTTAAATAATTTTGCAACTGACTGTACTGTACTAGTAATTGTTTGATAATAATAGCGCTTACCTATTAGGTACACATAAAACCCTTGTTTTTGAACAATTGTTTTATAGAGGTAACAAAACCAAATATGTTCTTGATTATTAAAGACAATAATTTTAATAGTAGATAAACAATAGAAAAAATGACTAGCATCGCAATTAACACTGCAATGGCCATGTCCCGTTTAAACCTCTGCCATGGCAGCCATAGCTTGCATACTAACACTCATGATACTGTTACAAATAATGATGTACGTCCTTTACTTAAGGCCTTGAAAGGTACAAACAAAAAGAGCCAATTAACACGATACAAAAACTGTTTAGATACTGTTAGACAATAAATATTGTTCGATGACAGATTTTAAAGTAGTTTTTAACTTTTAGGACTTAAATGACGAGTTGAAAAAAAAGGCTGAAGACCTAGGATATCAGTAAAGTATACCAGTGAGATTCGGTAATATAGTGTTCGTGCTCCTAGCAGTTTGTATGATACATAAGAAATATCATAATTTATTCCAACCACCCGGCGACAGTTCCGATGGCAACAAACATTTTACGCTGAATAAAAGCCCATTCAATACGTAAATAAAAACGACAACTGTAAGTTTTTCTTGTAATAATGTCACAATTAATGAAAGTAGGTGGTAACGACGAAAGGTGTGGATAGAGATAAATGATCTCACGTAGACTTGGCGCGAACACCGTATAGCATGCACTTTTACCGAGCCAAAATTAAAGTAACGTATTCTCGGCTTGTCAACTAAACATTGCAAAATTACTCCAATATGTTTGTCTTCACATCGGCGTGTGACTGACGTTCCTATCATAAAGTAATGCGTTAACGAGAAAGTTGTCTACATTCATTTAGAACGGATGTATAAATTGAAAGATAGAGAGCACACTGAATGTTCGGAGAAAAAATCGCGGATGTTTTTGGGAGACAACCTTTTTAGTCGTGTGTAGTACACGTAGTATCCAGGCTGGATAGAAGGATAGCTATTTTACTTAAAAATGTATTTAATAACTCTTCGAGAAACCCATTTACAATAAATAATAATAGATACTTTATGATAATTTATGTACCTACACCTATCAATAGAATCACCTCGAAATAAAAAAGCTAACTTTCACTCGAAAATTGCTTGAAAAGTGTCTGTCTACTATCTGGCTAATTGGTCCAATTTATCAAATCGCTACAAGAACCACTCAAAACATGTCAAAAACTTTGGTAACGAGTCTCACAGTTTCCCAACCTATGTTTGTTTTAGTTGGCATATGACATTCTGATGCAAGACAGACTCAGTGTTTGCCTGGCAATGTCCACTTCTGCAACTGGCGGTACTTATGAACTACTCGAGTTTCGTAACTGAGCTCATTTCATAAAAGTTGATTGATAAACCGAATGTCTGGAGTTTATGAATGTAAAGGGGATGTCCATTATGTATAAGAACAACGCGTAATTAATGTAACAGATTAATAAGCTGATAAACCAAAAACGTATTTAATAACCAACGATTGGTAGACTATAGCAAAGCAAACGTTTGACATAAGTTGGATGTTGCGCATGTTCTGTTGGCGCATTTATTTTTTACCATTTACCTACGAACGGGTATGATCAATATCTGCTTTGACTTTACAAAACAAAAAAATATTTAATTATAACATCAACTAATTCCAACATGATTTTTCTGTATAGTCTAGAATAGACGAAGAAAACAAAAGAATACGGAATTTAGGTTAGGTTGTTTTGGACGAGAAATATTAATTCAAACGCTGCACATTCAGCAGCGGCAGCGTGCAGCGGCAGCGGTAGCCGAGTTGGGACGGACAGGGCACTACTCGTTAAAGAGGCCGCGGGAAATGCGGGTTCGATCCCACCGCCTGTACCACTGAGTTTGAATAAAATTTATGTGTACAGTTCATTGTGAATATCGCTTGCCTAACATTGTGCCCGGTGCATGGCAACAGGCTCGCCATTTATTACATGGGTACCTAACATATCTGGCGAAATGTGGGTGTTTAACACCTCTGCCTATTCCTTCGCGGGGAAAGAGTCGTGATGAAATGTTATGTTAAGCACATTCTAGTCCATTAGTGAAGTTACTGGAGGGATGCGACAGCTTTATACTATCAGCGTTTCTTCAAATTACATACAAATTCAAATCTTCCATTTTACATAACTTCAAGTTGGTTGGTACCCAACATCTTCAGAATCTCAAACAACATACAAAACTTTAGCATGCAAACCAAAATTTGAATAGGTGTCCAGTAACAGTAGAGCAGTGAATGATACGGTATTCAAATGTAAAGTATCGACGTAAGCTCAAAAATAACTGTCCCTATATCGTTGGAGCACTAATGCATGTCTTTTGGCACAGCTTACGAGCAGAATAATAAGCGAAACTAAACAGACAGCGCGGTTAATAGCTTTGTTTGTGACGAAAATTCCTCAGAGGTGGTGAAGACTCTTTCGTCACAGCGGAAAAGAATGAAAATATTGTTATTATTCTTATTTTTCGGTGGATGTTTTCGTATCTTCGGCGAATTGAAAATGTTTCTACCGTTACTTGTACGTTAATATTCATGTTACCGTTACGTTAATATTCATGATAGTCTTATTAAATAATTAATATCTAATCTACAATACGTAAGCAAAACAAATTTTCAGCGTAGGAATCATAAAACCCAAAATATTCAAAATGTTTGTTTAGCTACTACTGAGTAAAGTGATGACACTAAGCCCTTGTTCATGTTAACGATTAATTTGAGTTTTCTTCAATAATGTTGTGTAATAAACATTATATCGATATATCACTTGTGTTAATGGATGTGTATTGATTTAAATTATTAAAAATACATCAAAGACATTAAATCCACTACAGACGTTCCAACAAAAAGAGGAGAAAGCCACATCAGATGTGGGATTTGGCAACGATTCCAGACTTCATTTTTTTATATTCAATGACTTGTCAATTTAATTACAGTACAAAAAATTAAGCGGGGAAAAACAACTGAATAACATTATTTGTTTTGGCGTTTATCTAAGAACACGTACCTACTAGATTGAATTTGGCTGACATCCTAATTGATATTATAATTCAAGTAGACACTTTTGTTTAATTATATTGCAACACGGTTCAGGCTTTGCTATTATATTGGTAAGATACGGCCGTGTTATTTATTGGATATGAATAATTTAATTTTAGTTTCCTTTGATCAGTTGCAAATAAACTTTCGCGTCCGATTCCAGAACAAAATTTTTTCCCCTTACTCGTACACTTTAATTTAATTTTTGCCTGCATGATAATCTTTTTTTTTTTAATATTCAGTTTTACGGCTCTGGTTGCAGGACCTTTTAAGCCACACGTTAACAGTAGAACACTGAACTATCCAAACACGAGAATTCACTATTTACACGTTTACCGTAGAAAATGTCAATGTCAAATTGTCAATCTTCCTCATCTTCATATTCTTCATCTCAAACAGAATCACTTTAAATTTTCTGTAAAGTCTGTAACACATATTTATAAATTGGTTTATAATTATTAATATTCCTGAGTAATGTTTGTAAGTTTCGTTTCGGGGAACATCATCTTGACTCTCAATGATTTCTGATGCAAGTAAAAGCCGCTGGATACCATATTTTTTGCATTTGAAGAAGATATGATTCTTCGTTTTCTTTGCAGTCTGGGCAGTTAGGGTCGGTTTCCATTTTAAGTCTATGCAGGTGAGTGCGAAATTGACCGTGGCCAAATCTCAATCTGTTAATAACTGTTACAAATTTTCTGCTGTCGACAGATCTATGATTCCACCAAGGTTGGGCGGGCAAGCGGCAAGGTTTGTACCATGATCCTTTTTTTTCGCTGATCAATGCCGAGTATTCTTGCCAGTATGCCAATAAATTCTTCCTCAACTTTACATGGAAATCTGTGAATGGAACTCTTAACGACGACGTATGATCTTCATCTGGTATGTTTCTTGCTGCTGCATCTACTATCTCATTTCCAGTTCCTGCATGATAATCATATTGATAATGTTGTGATTGAATATATACAAAGAAGGTAGTCTATGTTATTTAACACAATTAAATTCAATACTACCTACATTGCCAAGATTCAATAGCATCTGAAGCACTGAGCTCCGTCTCAAATAGGATCATTTAAGACAATTTATTCAAAAGTTTCGTTTGTAATGTGAATCATCAACATAATATATTTCTCAATAAAACCTAAACGTTGTGTGGTTACAAGCTTTTCCGCCTAATCCCCTATGGTGATTTAGTTTATGTGGCTACAAAAATATTTATCTTAGCGCCAGTCGCGTCCGCATCTATTACAGATTCCGGTTCCATAACAACAAGCTTTGTTACACTGCCAACGTCAAGACGTCTTCTCACCTGACATGAACACTAAAGGTGCATTTAATTGATTATAGGGCAAAGGAACATATCGGACCACCCACGGTGGGCTCACCAGCTAATTGAACTCAAGACACTATTGTCCAACGAACGTGGAAGTTCAAAGTTCTTTCGATTAGGTGTCAATCAAGAACTTTTTGTCAAATTCGTCATCATTCGTTAATGAAATCACCTTTTGAACTTATTAATTTTTCTTACATTATGTAGTTAATTTAATTATGAATAATGTGTTGAAATCATCGCAATTAGAATTACGTAAGGTGGCGCTGATGATGCAGGTTTACAGAGAGATGATGAATGGGCGGTATCTTAAGCAATCAGTGGAGTCGTCAACACGTAGACTGCAAACGCGTGTTTAATAGCTAAGATCAATCAAATAATCGTTGTGATATAAACAGAAGCCTTTAGCACTTTCGTTCTGTAAACAAGTTTGTTGCCTCTAATGCAATTAGTACCCTAAAATTGTCTAACGCAAATACACTGAATTTGCTTAATTTGTGATTGGTTACCGCATTTTCTATGCTATACTGCGCCCACGTTGTGTCATGTGCTTATTTATAACTATGAACGTCGGATTCGTCTATTACCGAACTTTAAAGTAAGTAGGTACACATAAAACTCTCGAGTAGGTACTTAAAACTAAAGGAATTATAATTAAAACTGATCTGGAAGTGCCACTTGAGTTTGTTCGCAGGGATATTCATTAGGTTATTTTAGTCAACTTCGAAGAGGGACTAATTTGAAAGGTCGCTAGCAATAGCAACATCAAACTATATCACATCAATTATAGGGTACTGACGGTCCGCTACTAATGACATGATTACTTAATTCAGGTCTATAAACAAAAACTATTTGAAATACAAACAAGATGTTAACAAGAAATGTTTTTTTCTGCTATAATTTGAGTACCAATATGCAATTTAATGTACACAAAAATGTAAACACAAAATTGTGTTAATTATCATGCTGGTAGTGTTATTATTATGATCTGAAACTACAGTAATAACTTACATTATACTTAATACTGCGCAAAAAGTATATGCTCAATACATAACACTTTTTAACCAACCTACGCATTCTAAGTCGGAAATATTGTGAAACCAAAACATGACGCACTTAGCAATAGGTATGATTGGTCCATGCAGGTAGTGTTGTATAAGCAAATCTGACTCTTAATGGTAGAGACATTAAGCCCAGAAATGGTACGGGTAATATTCTTTATATCCTGTCAACTATACCACCTACAGTCATGTGTATCTTAATATCGAAGGTGAATTGGTCGCCCACATTAGAAACAGTCATCAAGTCGGGTCTACCAAAGGCAGTTGATACGCGCCGCCCATAATGACGAATAAGGACATTTAAACATCTTCGAGTGTAGGTGGCATCTAGAGCCAGCCTCCTTGCCCTTATAAGGTTAGATGAAACAATCATAAATGAAAATTTGCTCAACCTAACTTATATCCTTTCTTGGTAGATTTAGTGACCAATCGAAATCCTGCGTATGTAATTGTACCTATATGGGTATATGTTTATTCAAATAAGTGAAACGTACCTACCTAAGATAAAGTAAATGGGAGACTGTTTGCGTGAATCATAAAATGAATAGGATGGGAGTGAGAGTTGATAAGTGGAGAATGATAAGCCCACGTAAGCGGGGATCAATAATAATGCCTTGATTCCAAGAAATATCAATTTTGATCAGTGTATTTCGTTAATTCCCTGCAATAATTCAGAAATTTTTTTAATGGTGCTTTCTGTGCTTTTCAGTAGATAAAACGCTGCAAAAGGCTTTATTATTTAACTTGTGCCACATCAATATTGTCAATATTGTCAATATTGTTTTCATTACAACAATATGCTTCTTACTTGACAAGACAAGCGGCAACCTCTGAATGGTGACACACGACTCACACGAGGAGCATTTCAATAAAAAAATAAGTATTTAAGATAAGAAAAGATCAATAACAGATAGCAAATTGTGATACAAATGTTTACACTAAACTAGCAACATGATACTTTTAATTATCTAAAGCTGTTTGTGCTGCTTGTTTGTAAGCATTCATGTTTGATAAATCAGCTATTGTAGACTTAAGTATATACATTCTTGCAGCAACCTGAACCACACCTAAATCGTGTCACGGAAAGATTTAATCCTGGTCCAGATAATGCGATTTTTAGATTAACATACTATTATTGAAGTGCGCAAAGCCAGAAGTTTCATGGTCAATTATGAATAAATTCTATTTGACGCAGTATTTTACATGACAAAATACAATGACTTATCCTTTGTCTTAACCTTTATTCTAGTACCTATGTTATATGAGACAAAGACGGCCATTAGGAAGATATTAAGTACACGAACAGTTTTGTAGTTGGTCGCTGCTAAAATGCACTAATTACAAACGACTGTACAGCACAAAGAACAGTAAAGCATTGACGCTAACACCTAACATGCAGTGGTAACATAACCCGTCTGCTTCCACTTCAACTACCGGCACACTTATGAGATGCTGTAAACAATCAAATTCCGAAAATGGGTTTTATTACTAAGGCAATTGAATTCAATGTCGGTGCAGCCACGCAACAATGCCCTCTGTCGAGCGGCCCAGTTTCATTATAGATCTTAATAACGCCGCATTTAGGTTTAGCGTAGGCTTATTTGCTACATGAAGGGCCTTTTTATACTAGGTTAAGGAATTGTGGTTGAACCACAATAGAAACGGAACAGTTACTTCATTGTTTCTCACCATTTTATGACTTGATTGTAATGTAGAATTGTGACCACAAATTGGAATACTGAGCTTCGCTTTGATAAAATAGACGTACGTGCTGCCTATTTGCTCAAAGAAAATTAATTTTTAGTCGGTTTAACATAAAGCAATCATAATAATATGTAATCTTCTGACATTCACACCTAGAAACTAGTCCAAATTATAGCTAGATATTTAAAAAATTGCGAGTTACGAGCTACGAACAACAGTTGCAGAAAGTGTTTGGTTATTTTGTTCTTCTGAAACAATTTAACACAAAACTAAAATTGTGAATGGTCACGTTCACCAATGCAATTTAAAACGTTAGATTACCACAAACAGTTAAAGATTTCTTCAAAACACCACATAATTTGGGTCAAAAACCTGCTCTTATAGATGGACCCCAGAGCATTGTCCAAAACAATTCTAAGGGAGTCACAAACTGTCATGTCCCACATGGCATTCCGGGATGCCAACCCAAGATTTTGCTATTGTGTCCCACTCAATCCCGAGAATTGAGTGGTGAAGAAAGTACGAACAAACAAAAACAAAACAATTATTGTCATTTTAAATTAAATGCGAGCCGGAATGTTTAACAAAAATTGTCTGACTTGTCACCTTATTGCGTACACGACTAACAAAAGACCAGAGCATGTAGCTAATGTGGAGCAACAGCAGGAAACAACAGAAACACTTTATTGCATACGCATTAGGCAAAAAAGGAAAAAACAACTAACGGTCATCCCTTTGTCTTCGCTAGTAGAAGAAAAATCATTGTGCAACGCGGGAATTGTGTTGCAAAAACTACAATGAAATAAAGCAAGAATAACTTATGTTTTGCTGTAGTCGTGATAGCTGTTATACCTTCAGCTGTACTGAAATGTACGCGAGAAGTACACTGAACTTTAAAGCAATTGAAAATCCTATTATTATCGTATGTTTCAATATATTTGTGTATTTCCAAACAGTTAAACGACACTTAGGGACACTTAGAGGAGCTCGGTGACGTAGACGTTTTGGCTTTCGATTTAAAACAAAGCTAAGCTTCCTCATGGTCAGGCCGTGGATGGGTGACCAAAACTTTGTGGTCTCGAGTTCCTCCGTGCTTCGGAAGGCACGTTAAGCCGTTGGTCCCAGTCGCTATTGCGACTGTTTCTACCCACCAATCCGCATTGGGCCAGCGTGATGGTGTTACGGCCCATACACCTCATGTGTTTCTCCATGAGGAAGGGCTGTACCCAGCAGTGGGACGTATATAGGCTGAGGACAAACGACACTTTATCTAAAATCAAATTTAATCTTCGAAAGCGATTGCTACATAGGTACGCTATGTATTTTCTAATGTTAATTTCGATAAAAAGTCTTTACAATGTTTCTCGTTGATTGTATGAAAGCCCGCAGTCCGTGTATTTTTATGAGTTATTTAAAAAAATAAAGAATTAGTTACAGAAACCGCATTGGTCATTGTGGTAATTCCACGTTTCTACAAATTCAAAGTAATTTGATTTTCGACTTAAGACAACGAAGTAACTCTCGTTTTCCCATTTTAGGTAACGATTTATTATTTTACACCTACAAGAAAAGTAATAGTATAGTAAGACATGAAAAATTTATTACCACTTTCTAATTGCTCATTTAAATAATAAATAAAGAGGACATGATTGTTGTTAATAAATATGATACATTCTCTGAATGACAATAATGTTTACGACTAATTATTGAAATTGCACAGATTTTTCATTGCATTTATGAATAGGATTAGGATGGAGATGCAACACAAGTCAGACTTCGACGAAATTCGAGTAGGTACTCGTAAGATCACTATAGTTATTCGTAAATTAGCATTTTCCTGAAATTATGACACACGTTTGCTGAAATTAATTAAGTACAAAAGGTATTATTTTATAATAATAATATTTGCCTGTAAAATTATGTCATTTTATCTGTAATAATGAATTAATTACATTTTAATATCCATCAAAATTATTGCTGTTTCAATGGTGATTTAAATACATTATGATAAATTATTTTGTTAAGAGAATGCTGTATGTGTAGTGATGATCGTGCGTATATAAAAAATCTACTTCTAACAAACAGTAAAAATTCTTTAATATTCCATATTGTCACTAACAGTAGGTACATTTTAGCAAGCCGGTGTAACAAAACGCCAACTGAATGTTAAATCAAATGACTAATAGATTCCACGACACAGATGAGGTCGAGGCAAAAACGGCCTAACACTTTTTTGTAGCTTTTGGAGATTACCTCATTCTCGACTCCGGCGCTATCGACACATGACGTCACTATACAAATCCTGCAAACGAGATCCCTACAACAAAAGGAAACCTGCCGGTACTACAAACTTTTACCTGTGGATTTCTATAGAGGTGTTTATTTTATGGATAAGATAGCAGGTGCCTGATGTGACTGAGTATCAAAATAGGCAGTTATAATAGGATACGAGTAAGATATTACTGCAAATGCAATTACGATTGCAAGATTGTATTTTACTGTCACGTTTCAATCTGAATTTATTGGCAATAATCTTATGTTTTTCAATCCTTTATCATATTAATTAATACAACTTATCGAATAATTCATATTTCAATTTTATGTTTTATGTATATCAGTATTATTTGGAAGGAAGTATTAAAGTGCGTTACGTTACTTCTGATCATAGTAGGCATGTACTAATGGGACCCAATTGTTCAACTGTTGCAGAAAAGTATTTTTTTATTGTATTCTCTAAAACGTATCATGTTTTCGATAATAATCGCATAAAATTTTAAACACGAGGTGGTTTGTACGCCAGTCTCAAGATATCGATATCTTTCAAATTCAAATCTTATATGTATGTATGTAACCGAACAGCTACGAGACAGTTACATACACTTACGAATGTAACGACCTCCGTGGTCGAGTGGTCTGAATGCCGGTGTCAAGGCGTCGCCATCTCGAGAGGTTCCGGGTTCGATCCCCGGTGGGGGCAAATGTTTGGGTGATGAATTTTCAAGCATTTGTTCTCCAGTCTTGGATGTTTATATATATTTATATATATTCAGGATATTTATATGTATATCTATTAAATATATTTATCCGTCATCTAGTGTCCGTAACACAAGCAGCATTAGTTGCTTAAAACGGGGCTAGTTGATAGGTGTGGATGTTTGAAGATATTTATTTATTTATTAATGTTACCCCAGAACCCCTAGCCATAACCTTACTTTACAAATACATACATACATACAATCACGCCTGCAATCCCCGAAGGGGTAGGCAGAGTCCAAGGAGCACTGTGTTCCTTATGACCACATTTAGCCATACAAAAATTGGGTTTGGTCAGATGAAAAATCGTGAAAGAGTAGTAACAAGTGGCTAGCTCATCGCTTACACAATCACAGACCCAGTACCCAATACCCTTAGTCGCCTTTTACGACATGCTAGGCAAGAAAAGCAATTAGTACATTCTTTTTGACTTTTTTTACTTTAGTCTAGGCTAAATGGTGTATACTTAAAAAAAATAAAAGGCCCACGTCTTGCAATAGACTTGTGTTAAGCCAGATTAATGATGAATTGATTTGCATCACTGTCAGCTTAACATTTATATATTTTTCATCATAGCTATGACGCCTACATGTAAATATTGTCTTCAATACAAAGTACATACATATCTTATTTATATTTTAACCTAAAAAATTTAAAACGAAACCGAAACGAATGGGCTTACCAAACGTAAAACATGATGTTTGTTTACATTATTACTAATCTTTTTAGAATTTGAAAGTGATGTCATGTTCGCCGCTGGGCGCACGTTTTAAGTCGGAGTTAACAGTTCAAAATTAAAAGTTTTATAACATAAAATAATTTAACCTACAGCTTAAACTACTTAGGCCCAATTGCACAATCGAGAGTTAGCGCCTAACCCAGGGTTTGGCCATATATTTGCCCCAGAGTTAGGTGCTAACTCTCAACCGCGCAATTGGGCCTTAATATATTGAATTTTCAAGAAATCTAAGCGTAAATAATTACACGACAAATTCATTTCACTTGGTAGCCAAATCTTGGCAGCAGATACGTCTACGTATGATAATAATATGTTTGGAACGTTAAAAATAAATTTAAGAGTAATATGAACCATTCGAACACTGCCCAATCACAAGTTCAAGGTAGAATTAATCGAACAATAACATGTATTTGACGCCTTATGCCTACAGCATAGAGTATAAGTTCGCTAGTAAAGGCCATTTGCGATAAACGGTTCAAAACTGCAGTCACATTGTTACGTGGCGGACGGCAACTTGATTGTACCGTTAAACGAGCAGACCTGACCTAGTGCCGGGCAAGCGATCAGGCGATGTCCGCTTCGTGCGCCCAATATTACGATCACTCATCTTTACCGAGAAAAACTTAAAAAACTACCAAGGCAATTTAAAAATAATTGATATCCGCAGAATATCTAAAGATAACCATTATTATTCTAGAACAGGCTTTGAGCTATGGCAGCCTTTTCTTCACCTCGACGATGTAGAAGTATTGTGATTTAAGCTCCGTCTATAAATTCTCCTTTCGTCCAGATCTTGCATAAATTGTCGGACATTCGTTTTGAAGGAGTGATAAAGGTATTCACATTAACTTTCTATGAAATACAACCAATAATTAACAACATCACTACCTCAACACCAGTATCTGCTGATAGGTATTCATCAAGACTTTCTATGAAATACAAACATTAATTAATTAATTAACGTCACTACCTCTGCTGGGATATTTTCGCTTAGGTTCTGTATTAGCTCTGGTCTTTTGTAGTGCATGAGGTGTAAATATGTGAGCGACAACAAAAGGTTATATCTACCAATTTTTACACTAAATACTTATTACAAGTAAGACCGTGTGGTCAGTAGTGTGGTGTCATATCATTCGCTCTTAATGAAAGCTAATTTGATGCAAGTGGAACTGATTCAATTGCTATCAACCATCTAGAAATGGCAATGACCTTTGTCGAAACAATTGTAACAGTTGGCCAGCCGAGAAAGAACATTCAGTTTTTTAATTATTCCTAAGACTTTATACGTCCCACTGCTGGGAAGAAACACACGAGTATGGGCCGTAACACCACCACGCTGGTCCAATGCGGGTTGCCGGGACCTACGGCTTAACGTGCCTTCCGAAGCAAAGTGGAGCTCGAGATCACAATGTTTTGGTCACCCATCTACGACCTGACCATGGCGAAGGTAGCTTTGTTTTTGATCAAAAGCTAAAGCGTATGTTTATTTAACTAAGTGAAAAAGAAGGGGGGCGTTGAAACCTACATTTCGCCAGATAAGTTTAAGTATCTCCATGTTACGGGGGTAAGCACAGATATACATTTACATAGATAAAACAAGAATAACGATTTGTATTGAAACCAATCGTGTCAACTTTTTAACGTCTACTGTGACGTCACAGCCGTAATCTTGAGACGGGAGATACAAACTGATTGAAAGATACCGATGCCGCCGATGCCACTTCACTAATTATCACACAACGAGGCATTTTTTTTAGTTTTTGCAGTAATTCGGACGCGCGCTGTCTAGTTATCAGCGGCCAACCCCGACGTTTCATCGGGGTTTTCGGACACACGCAGTACATGCATTTGCGTCATGTATGTAAATATATATCTGAGGGAGTTAGCTTGTTGCCATGCACCGGGCACAGTGCGAGATAAACGATAATGACAATACGAATACACAATGTTACAATTTTCAAGGAATATACTAATAACAATAGTTTTCATCCTAACACATTGTCTAATTAAATCGTTACAGAAATACTGTGCAACAAGTGCTTCAAAGTTTTCTGTTTTAATAACAAAAAACATTGTTGTAACTGAGGATTTGATAGATTTATAGCCAATTTACCTCTTTTATAAGGAGTTCGAGGCGTTTTTGATGTGCTATGCACCATCAGGTTGATTTAAGATGGGTGAATAAAATACGAAACAGTATGTATATTTATAGAGAGAGCGCGGGGTCGACGTTCCCTTCGATCTCCCACGCCGCTTGCAGGGTGCGATGAGATCTATGATTTAAAAATAAAAATTAAACTCGATCAATTCAAAATTAGGGACAGATTTCACCACTATCCTCCAGCCTATAGCCTATGCAGCAGATAAATTAGAAAATGGAAAGAAAAGTATTTCTAAGGAGATATAACTTATTAGGAACTTAACTGACTGTTTAAAACTATTGGGTCCTTACCTATGAAATTGGCGTTTTTATTCTGTCTTAGCAATTTGTCCGTAACTATTAAGTTTCAGAACATTCTTATAAAATAATGGCCTCTTCTAAAAAAAGACCATATATATGAGCTCGTATTATTTAAATTGAAAATTTTTTGTAAGTTTAATTGTGTTAAAATTAGATACAAAGACAATTATTTTTAACTGCCTCCCAAATACATCATTTGATTTGCATTAACATAAAAACAATGAATAATTTTTATCAAGCGTGTTCACACACATATTGCTAAAGCTTGTCTAATGATACATGCCAAATATTATTATCTCTGGATTTGTCGTTGTGAAGAAAACTGATAAAATGTTAGTATGTAAAATGCAGACATCCCCAAAATCTCCATACAAAACACCAATTTCATAGGTAAGGACCTAATATAACTAGATACTCCTTACTGCAGGGGCAAAACGTAATATATAACTTCATACATTGTAACGTACTGTTTGATCTTTATGTTGACGACTGTGCACGCGTAGTACGAAAGTATTTTCGGATTTGATGCCAAGCTGCTATAAGTCTATAAATTATGTGAATGTGCTGTCTTTTCATGTTTTTTGATGTCGAATTTTGTTTCTTTTAAATTTAAATCATTTATATGAAGGAATAGATTTTTTATTTACACGTTGATCAAAACTGTATTTACGACACAGGTCCGATCGAAAGGGAACAATCATGTATGTAAAAGTTACATTGATATAAATTCAGACAGATTCCTCACGCTCTCGTAAAATATAATCGCGGTTATTTTTTAATAACATAAAGAAGTCGTATCCAACTTTTGAAGAGCACAATTTTTTTAAATATCCAAATGAAGCAAAACCAGAATTACTTTTATTGGCGCCTACGCTATAAACTCCATATATATAAGTGGTGTGAAACTGGAAAGTTGTTAACAGTAACTGGTCCTGTTAATATAATGCCGCACATGTTATGGTTCGTGCTTTACCTATTACGGACAGCACGTCCAATCTCCGCAATTTGAATCTTGCGATTGTGCCAAAAAATAGCGTACTACCACATAATCCCGGAGTAAACATCAAAGATGATTCATAACAACCCACAAAGACAAAGTTACAAGATTACTGAAAACATGTGCACGTGAATAACATTCGTCGTGGTCAGACAGTCCGCTAGGATTTTCTATTACTATTTATTGCATGCGGCTGGGAAATTCTCACTAGGATTAATCGCGTAAAATATGTTGGGAGTTTCGATATAAATTTTCAAGAGTAATCTTACCCATAAATGAGGTTTTCTCTTTGATATATTTGATCCAACTAACATATTGAAACGTGAATGAAACGAATGTATATCTAGAATGGTAAACATACTTGTGGGTTATTAATAAATTTAAGTCCAGTGACATAGAGCGACTGTGAATACCACCTACCCATGTAATTGACTAACGTCCTCGCTCCAAGAAATGACTTCTTATTTAAAGCGAGACAGCGCAGTCCGGTGACATTTGTAGCGACTCATTCATAATGTTAGAATCCAAATAAAAATAGCAGTCTACGTCTCAGCCGATAGTGAAAAATGAAACAGGTGATGTGAGTCCACGCATGTACACTGATGTGAGATGACAAACAACCTTCGGTCGTTCAACTCTTCAACAGGAAGAAAATGTCAGACTGGACAGATTCCAGACATCAATGTTTATGCTACTACTTTTTGATCACCCAAATAATTTAAAATAAAACATTTCTTTCGACGCGAAGACGTAATTATAACAGGGAGAAATTATAAAGATATTTTTCCAAGCTAATGAAACTGGGATTTTCGTGCAAAACGTTTTGGTGGAATTCTAAAATAAAGTTACACTAACTAATTACTGGTTGGACAGTGTCCCAGAAGATAAACACCTAAACCCAGCCAAAAATACACAAGATGGCGTCGGGTTCATAATAAAACAATTTAATGGGCCAGCGCGCTTTCCGCGGTGACGAAATCAGCGCCGACGCATTCTGGTTACGTAACTTGAAACGCGATCTGTGCAAGAGAAAACTGCTTAAGGTCGTAATAATTATACCACATTTGCCGTTTATGAACCTGCAGTACAGTACCTACAGACTAGACCTATAAATCAAGCTCTATTGCAAACCATTCAGTTCAAAACACCATTAATTTATTCAGAAGTTCTGAGCCTGGAGATAATTGTTATAATTTATTGGACAACCACAGTTTTGACGATAATTTTGTTTGACCAATTCCGATCACATTGTATCAAAGAATGCCAACAGCATAATTGACCACCACCACAATCATCACCTCCAAATAAGTTATTGGCAAATTAACTGACAGATTCTTTAGGTATTCTATTCATTTTTTTAATTTATCTAATAACTTGGCTATTCGGAAGTGGTAAAACCGGCTTCCTCTACATCTTGTAAGCAATTTAATAATGAACTATTAGACAAGTACGACGTTCTATTATACGATTAATTACAGCATATTTCCTCCCAGGTACGAAGGGTACGGGCAAATGAATTGAAATGAATCTGGGCGATTGTTTACGCGCGAGCAACGCGGGTCGTTTTGACGGGCGCGGCGGAAACGCAACGGAACCGCGCGTCATTGGCTCGCTACCTACCCAAAACTTGGCTACCATTCTACGGTACCAGTTTCATTCATGCCACGCAACAGCCGTTTGCAGTTCATATTCTAAGAATTTGCGTGCATAGATAATGTCATTCTTATTACTGTTTTACTGTGCATTAAAACCTACCATACGGGATATGATTTGAATAAAATAGAGATTTGTTTTATTTGTGGCTAGAGTATCCGTTGTCACAATGATCGACGCAAGTCAACTTTATAAATTGTTGAATTTATTAACAAAACAAATTATAACTTTTATACGAATTAAAACTTTAAAAATAATTTAAAGTTATAAATCAAAATTTTTGAATAGTAAAAAATATATTTCATAGAAATAGACCTTGTTTTAAGTACGTATTTTAAAAGCTAAATTATCGCGGTTCATCGGTCGCGTATGGGCCCATTAGGCGCTCCCATCCTTCGTCTTATAATTTTTACAACGCATGCTGGCAACCCCGCCTCGCATTGTTGTGCGTTTAAATGAGCGCTTGACTTTATTTCTGGCGCACGCGCACACTCAAAAATCTTAAATATTCTTCTAAATTTAAATATAATATCAACATCAATATAAATGAACTGAATCCGTAGACAAGAAATGCAGTTTTGAAACTGTTACGCGACAACTTATGTCAAATCGCATAGACTCTAGATCTTCTCTAGATTGTCTGTTGACGATATCGATAGCGATTATCAAAATGTATCTTTATAAAGAGCTCAGTTTTGTCGTCTATTGCACTTAAAATTAATTAATTAATTAAATGACAAACTTAATTTTTAAATTTAAATTATGCCCTTTAAAAGAATCTATTATGGTATTACAATACAATGTTTACTTAATGAAGTGAGTGAGTCACGCGATTTATCAATAATAATGTTAACATTTTATTTGAACCGCAAGAAATTCTGACGTTGATATAAAATATCTTCATTTAATGCATGTTCTTGACATAATTACTAATGTAAGCAATTGGTCGTTAAAAAAATTGTATTACTTACAAATTTATTGTATTTATTACAACGAGAGCCGCTAATATATATCCAACATCCATGCTTGCTTACCTGAAACCAAAAAAAATAACATTGTAAATATTTTTTGTTAAAATATTACACAGATAATAATATTATAAACTTTAAATCTTACACAAAAAGCAGTCTATTTTAGTCGGAGTGCATATCTGTCACCTTACTCTGTCATTAAAAATATCCAATTAAGTATTAAGTGGTACATTTGTGTCAAATAATCTGTAAAGAGCCCTAAAATAAGAGCAACAAGGCCCATAATTCACGTATGTGAAGTTGGCATATCAAATGTTAGCATCTCATAAAAAAGCTCAGTATTCATTGGCATCCAGTATAGTTCTACAGTTCTTGATAGGTTTCAACAATAGTTCCGGCGAATTTCATACAAAAAAACCAAATTAAAAAAATGAGATGCTAACTTCCAAACTTATGTCGCAGCATCTCATCATATTTCGTTAAAAGGATGACGGCTAAGGTTAAATCCGAGGAGTTCTAGGTGATAGGCATCTACTGTCAATAGTTCTGATAAAAACAATAAAAAAAAATTTTTTTTGTATGAAAATCTCATATTTTTGAAGATTCAGGTGAGATGCTGGATGAATATCGACAGTTCTGATTAGCATCTCACACGTTTCGCATACTTCTTGGCATGCTTAATGCATTTCCAAAGAGTTCTGACTAGAACAACAGTTAAATAATTTTTGCACAATTATTTTGCCCGAAAATCTCATATTTTTGAAGATTCAGGTGAGATGCTGGATGAATATCGACAGTTCTGATTAGCATCTCACACGTTTCGAATAGTCCTTTGTATGTGCAATGCATTTCCAAAGAGTTCTGACGAGAACAACAGTTAAATAATTTTTTAACAATTATTTTGCCCGAAAATCTCATATTTTTGAAGATTCAGGTGAGATGCTGGATGAATATCGACAGTTCTGATTAGCATCTCACACGTTTTGAATAGTTCTTGGCATGCTCAATGCATTTCCAAAGAGTTCTGACGAGAACAACAGTTAAATAATTTTTTAACAATTATTTTGCCCGAAAATCTCATATTTTTGAAGATTCAGGTGAGATGCTGGATGAATATCGACAGTTCTGATTAGCATCTCACACGTTTCGAATAGTTCTTGTTATGTACAATGCATTTCAAAAGAGTTCTGACGAGAGCAGCAGTTAAATAATTTTTGCACAATTATTTTGCCCGAAAATCTCATATTTTTGAAGATTCAGGTGAGATGCTGGATGAATATCGACAGTTCTGATTAGCATCTCACACGTTTCGAATAGTCCTTTGTATGTGCAACGCATTTCCAAAGAGTTCTGACGAGAACAACAGTTAAATAATTTTTTAACAATTATTTTG
The DNA here is from genome assembly GCA_910589355.1 of Parapoynx stratiotata. Taxonomy (NCBI): domain Eukaryota; kingdom Metazoa; phylum Arthropoda; class Insecta; order Lepidoptera; family Crambidae; genus Parapoynx; species Parapoynx stratiotata. The sequence continues at coordinate 7,983,159 of OU342466.1, forward strand.
CCCGAAAATCTCATATTTTTGAAGATTCAGGTGAGATGCTGGATGAATATCGACAGTTCTGATTAGCATCTCACACGTTTTGAATAGTTCTTGGCATGCTCAATGCATTTCCAAAGAGTTCTGACGAGAACAACAGTTAAATAATTTTTTAACAATTATTTTGCCCGAAAATCTCATATTTTTGAAGATTCAGGTGAGATGCTGGATGAATATCGACAGTTCTGATTAGCATCTCACACGTTTGTATGTCCAATGCATTTCCAAAGAGTTCTGACGAGAACAACAGTTAAATAATTTTTTAACAATTATTTTTCCCGAAAATCTCATATTTTTGAAGATTCAGGTGAGATGCTGGATGAATATCGACAGTTCTGATTAGCATCTCACACGTTTTGAATAGTTCTTGGCATGCTCAATGCATTTCCAAAGAGTTCTGACGAGAACAACAGTTAAATAATTTTTTAACAATTATTTTGCCCGAAAATCTCATATTTTTGAAGATTCAGGTGAGATGCTGGATGAATATCGACAGTTCTGATTAGCATCTCACACGTTTCGAATAGTTCTTGGCATGCTTAATGCATTTCCAAAGAGTTCTGACGAGAACAACAGTTAAATAATTTTTAAACAATTATGTTGCCCGAAAATCTCATATTTTTGAAGATTCAGGTGAGATGCTGGATAAATATCGACAGTTCTGATTAGCATCTCACACGTTTCGAATAGTCCTTTGTATGTGCAACGCATTTCCAAAGAGTTCTGACGAGAACAACAGTTAAATAATTTTTTAACAATTATTTTGCCCGAAAATCTCATATTTTTGAAGATTCAGGTGAGATGCTGGATGAATATCGACAGTTCTGATTAGCATCTCACACTTTTCGAATAGTTCTTGGCATGCTCAATGCATTTCCAAAGAGTTCTGACGAGAACAACAGTTAAATAATTTTTTAACAATTATTTTGCCCGAAAATCTCATATTTTTGAAGATTCAGGTGAGATGCTGGATGAATATCGACAGTTCTGATTAGCATCTCACACGTTTCGAATAGTCCTTTGTATGTGCAATGCATTTCCAAAGAGTTCTGACGAGAACAACAGTTAAATAATTTTTTAACAATTATTTTGCCCGAAAATCTCATATTTTTGAAGATTCAGGTGAGATGCTGGATGAATATCGACAGTTCTGATTAGCATCTCACACTTTTCGAATAGTTCTTGGCATGCTCAATGCATTTCCAAAGAGTTCTGACGAGAACAACAGTTAAATAATTTTTTAACAATTATTTTGCTCGAAAATCTCATATTTTTGAAGATTCAGGTGAGATGCTGGATGAATATCGACAGTTCTGATTAGCATCTCACACGTTTCGCATACTTCTTGGCATGCTTAATGCATTTCCAAAGAGTTCTGACAAGAACAACAGTTAAATAATTTTTGCACAATTATTTTGCCCGAAAATCTCATATTTTTGAAGATTCAGGTGAGATGCTGGATGAATATCGACAGTTCTGATTAGCATCTCACACGTTTCGAATAGTTCTTGTTATGTACAATGCATTTCAAAAGAGTTCTGACGAGAACAGCAGTTAAATAATTTTTGCACAATTATTTTGCCCGAAAATCTCATATTTTTGAAGATTCAGGTGAGATGCTGGATGAATATCGACAGTTCTGATTAGCATCTCACACGTTTCGAATAGTCCTTTGTATGTGCAATGCATTTCCAAAGAGTTCTGACGAGAACAACAGTTAAATAATTTTTTAACAATTATTTTGCCCGAAAATCTCATATTTTTGAAGATTCAGGTGAGATGCTGGATGAATATCGACAGTTCTGATTAGCATCTCACACGTTTCGCATACTTCTTGGCATGCTTAATGCATTTCCAAAGAGTTCTGACAAGAACAACAGTTAAATAATTTTTTAACAATTATTTTGCCCGAAAATCTCATACTTTTGATGATTCAGGTGAGATGCTGAAGGGCTATTTTCTTACTCTCTGCGTTATCCGGAACCAACGACGAGGACGTGGTAAAATTTGGTTCCATATTAAGGGTTTTTTAGTTTTTTTTTTTGTTTTTTTTTTTGTTTTTTTTTGTTTTTTTTTTCTCTTCATTTTAAATGTAATTTCTTTTTTTTTTTTGTTTTTTTTTTAATGTTTTCTTATTATTTCAAAAGTTGACTGAATCTTCAAAAATATGAGATGTTCTTGGCATGCTTAATGCATTTCCAAAGAGTTCTGACGAGAACAACAGTTAAATAATTTTTAAACAATTATGTTGCCCGAAAATCTCATATTTTTGAAGATTCAGGTGAGATGCTGGATAAATATCGACAGTTCTGATTAGCATCTCACACGTTTCGAATAGTCCTTTGTATGTGCAATGCATTTCTAAAGGGTTCTGACGAGAACAACAGTTAAATAATTTTTTAACAATTATTTTGCCCGAAAATCTCATATTTTTGAAGATTCAGGTGAGATGCTTGATGAATATCGACAGTTCTGATTAGCATCTCACACTTTTCGAATAGTTCTTGGCATGCTCAATGCATTTCCAAAGAGTTCTGACGAGAACAACAGTTAAATAATTTTTTAACAATTATTTTTCCCGAAAATCTCATATTTTTGAAGATTCAGGTGAGATGCTGGATGAATATCGACAGTTCTGATTAGCATCTCACACGTTTCGCATACTTCTTGGCATGCTTAATGCATTTCCAAAGAGTTCTGACTAGAACAACAGTAAAATAATTTTTGCACAATTATTTTGCCCGAAAATCTCATATTTTTGAAGATTCAAGTGAGATGCTGGATGAATATCGACAGTTCTGATTAGCATCTCACACGTTTCGAATAGTTCTTGTTATGTACAATGCATTTCAAAAGAGTTCTGACGAGAACAGCAGTTAAATAATTTTTGCACAATTATTTTGCCCGAAAATCTCATATTTTTGAAGATTCAGGTGAGATGCTGGATGAATATCGACAGTTCTGATTAGCATCTCACACGTTTCGAATAGTCCTTTGTATGTGCAACGCATTTCCAAAGAGTTCTGACGAGAACAACAGTTAAATAATTTTTTAACAATTATTTTGCCCGAAAATCTCATATTTTTGAAGATTCAGGTGAGATGCTGGATGAATATCGACAGTTCTGATTAGCATCTCACACGTTTGTATGTCCAATGCATTTCCAAAGAGTTCTGACGAGAACAACAGTTAAATAATTTTTTAACAATTATTTTTCCCGAAAATCTCATATTTTTGAAGATTCAGGTGAGATGCTGGATGAATATCGACAGTTCTGATTAGCATCTCACACGTTTTGAATAGTTCTTGGCATGCTCAATGCATTTCCAAAGAGTTCTGACGAGAACAACAGTTAAATAATTTTTTAACAATTATTTTGCCCGAAAATCTCATATTTTTGAAGATTCAGGTGAGATGCTGGATGAATATCGACAGTTCTGATTAGCATCTCACACGTTTCGAATAGTTCTTGGCATGCTTAATGCATTTCCAAAGAGTTCTGACGAGAACAACAGTTAAATAATTTTTAAACAATTATGTTGCCCGAAAATCTCATATTTTTGAAGATTCAGGTGAGATGCTGGATAAATATCGACAGTTCTGATTAGCATCTCACACGTTTCGAATAGTCCTTTGTATGTGCAATGCATTTCCAAAGGGTTCTGACGAGAACAACAGTTAAATAATTTTTTAACAATTATTTTGCCCGAAAATCTCATATTTTTGAAGATTCAGGTGAGATGCTGGATGAATATCGACAGTTCTGATTAGCATCTCACACTTTTCGAATAGTTCTTGGCATGCTCAATGCATTTCCAAAGAGTTCTGACGAGAACAACAGTTAAATAATTTTTTAACAATTATTTTGCCCGAAAATCTCATATTTTTGAAGATTCAGGTGAGATGCTGGATGAATATCGACAGTTCTGATTAGCATCTCACACGTTTCGAATAGTCCTTTGTATGTGCAATGCATTTCCAAAGAGTTCTGACGAGAACAACAGTTAAATAATTTTTTAACAATTATTTTGCCCGAAAATCTCATATTTTTGAAGATTCAGGTGAGATGCTGGATGAATATCGACAGTTCTGATTAGCATCTCACACTTTTCGAATAGTTCTTGGCATGCTCAATGCATTTCCAAAGAGTTCTGACGAGAACAACAGTTAAATAATTTTTTAACAATTATTTTGCTCGAAAATCTCATATTTTTGAAGATTCAGGTGAGATGCTGGATGAATATCGACAGTTCTGATTAGCATCTCACACGTTTCGCATACTTCTTGGCATGCTTAATGCATTTCCAAAGAGTTCTGACAAGAACAACAGTTAAATAATTTTTGCACAATTATTTTGCCCGAAAATCTCATATTTTTGAAGATTCAGGTGAGATGCTGGATGAATATCGACAGTTCTGATTAGCATCTCACACGTTTCGAATAGTTCTTGTTATGTACAATGCATTTCAAAAGAGTTCTGACGAGAACAGCAGTTAAATAATTTTTGCACAATTATTTTGCCCGAAAATCTCATATTTTTGAAGATTCAGGTGAGATGCTGGATGAATATCGACAGTTCTGATTAGCATCTCACACGTTTCGAATAGTCCTTTGTATGTGCAATGCATTTCCAAAGAGTTCTGACGAGAACAACAGTTAAATAATTTTTTAACAATTATTTTGCCCGAAAATCTCATATTTTTGAAGATTCAGGTGAGATGCTGGATGAATATCGACAGTTCTGATTAGCATCTCACACGTTTCGCATACTTCTTGGCATGCTTAATGCATTTCCAAAGAGTTCTGACAAGAACAACAGTTAAATAATTTTTGCACAATTATTTTGCCCGAAAATCTCATATTTTTGAAGATTCAGGTGAGATGCTGGATGAATATCGACAGTTCTGATTAGCATCTCACACGTTTCGAATAGTTCTTGTTATGTACAATGCATTTCAAAAGAGTTCTGACGAGAACAGCAGTTAAATAATTTTTGCACAATTATTTTGCCCGAAAATCTCATATTTTTGAAGATTCAGGTGAGATGCTGGATGAATATCGACAGTTCTGATTAGCATCTCACACGTTTCGAATAGTCCTTTGTATGTGCAATGCATTTCCAAAGAGTTCTGACGAGAACAACAGTTAAATAATTTTTTAACAATTATTTTGCCCGAAAATCTCATATTTTTGAAGATTCAGGTGAGATGCTGGATGAATATCGACAGTTCTGATTAGCATCTCACACGTTTCGAATAGTTCTTGGCATGCTTAATGCATTTCCAAAGAGTTCTGACGAGAACAACAGTTAAATAATTTTTAAACAATTATGTTGCCCGAAAATCTCATATTTTTGAAGATTCAGTCAACTTTTGAAATAATAAGAAAACATTAAAAAAAAAACAAAAAAAAAAAAGAAATTACATTTAAAATGAAGAGAAAAAAAAAACAAAAAAAAACAAAAAAAAAAACAAAAAAAAAAACTAAAAAACCCTTAATATGGAACCAAATTTTACCACGTCCTCGTCGTTGGTTCCGGATAACGCAGAGAGTAAGAAAATAGCCCTTCAGCATCTCACCTGAATCATCAAAAGTATGAGATTTTCGGGCAAAATAATTGTTAAAAAATTATTTGACCGTTGTTCTCATCAGAACTGTTTGGAAATGCATTGCACATACCAAGAACTATTCGAAACGTGTGAGATGCTAATCAGAACTGTCGATATTCATCGAGCATCTCACCTGAATCTTCAAAAATATGAGATTTTCGGGAAAAATAATTGTTAAAAAATTATGTAACTGTTGTTCTCGTCAGAACTCTTTTGAAATGCATTGTACATAACAAGAACTATTCGAAACGTGTGAGATGCTAATCAGAACTGTCGATATACATCCAGCATCTCACCTGAATCTTCAAAAATATGAGATTTTCGGGCAAAATAATTGTTCAAAAATTATTTAACTGTTGTTCTCGTCAGAACTCTTTGGAAATGCATTGAGCATGCCAAGAACTATTCGAAACGTGTGAGATGCTAATCAGAACTGTCGATATTCATCCAGCATCTCACCTGAATCTTCAAAAATATGAGATTTTCGGGCAAAATAATTGTGCAAAAATTATTTAACTGCTGTTCTCGTCAGAACTCTTTGGAAATGCATTGTACATACCAAGAACTATTCGAAACTTGTGAGATGCTAATCAGAACTGTCGATATTCATCCAGCATCTCACCCGAATCTTCAAAAAATATGAAATTTTCGGGCAAAATAATTGTTAAAAAATTATTTAACTGTTGTTCTCGTCAGAACTCTTTGGAAATGCATTGAGCATGCCAAGAACTATTCAAAACGTGTGAGATGCTAATCAGAACTGTCGATATTCATCGAGCATCTCACCTGAATCTTCAAAATATGAGATTTTCGGGAAAAATAATTGTTAAAAAATTATTTAACTGTTGTTCTCGTCAGAACTCTTTGGAAATGCATTGAGCATGCCAAGAACTATTCAAAACGTGTGAGATGCTAATCAGAACTGTCGATATTCATCCAGCATCTCACCTGAATCTTCAAAAATATGAGATTTTCGGGCAAAATAATTGTTAAAAAATTATTTAACTGTTGTTCTCGTCAGAACTCTTTGGAAATGCGTTGCACATACAAAGGACTATTCGAAACGTGTGAGATGCTAATCAGAACTGTCGATATTCATCCAGCATCTCACCTGAATCTTCAAAAATATGAGATTTTCGGGCAAAATAATTGTGCAAAAATTATTTAACTGCTGTTCTCGTCAGAACTCTTTTGAAATGCATTGTACATAACAAGAACTATTCGAAACGTGTGAGATGCTAATCAGAACTGTCGATATTCATCCAGCATCTCACTTGAATCTTCAAAAATATGAGATTTTCGGGCAAAATAATTGTGCAAAAATTATTTGACTGTTGTTCTAGTCAGAACTCTTTGGAAATGCATTAAGCATGCCAAGAAGTATGCGAAACGTGTGAGATGCTAATCAGAACTGTCGATATTCATCCAGCATCTCACCTGAATCTTCAAAAATATGAGATTTTCGGGAAAAATAATTGTTAAAAAATTATTTAACTGTTGTTCTCGTCAGAACTCTTTGGAAATGCATTGAGCATGCCAAGAACTATTCGAAAAGTGTGAGATGCTAATCAGAACTGTCGATATTCATCAAGCATCTCACCTGAATCTTCAAAAATATGAGATTTTCGGGCAAAATAATTGTTAAAAAATTATTTAACTGTTGTTCTCGTCAGAACCCTTTAGAAATGCATTGCACATACAAAGGACTATTCGAAACGTGTGAGATGCTAATCAGAACTGTCGATATTTATCCAGCATCTCACCTGAATCTTCAAAAATATGAGATTTTCGGGCAACATAATTGTTTAAAAATTATTTAACTGTTGTTCTCGTCAGAACTCTTTGGAAATGCATTAAGCATGCCAAGAACTATTCGAAACGTGTGAGATGCTAATCAGAACTGTCGATATTCATCCAGCATCTCACCTGAATCTTCAAAAATATGAGATTTTCGGGCAAAATAATTGTTAAAAAATTATTTAACTGTTGTTCTCGTCAGAACTCTTTGGAAATGCATTGTACATAACAAGAACTATTCGAAACGTGTGAGATGCTAATCAGAACTGTCGATATTCATTCAGCATCTCACCTGAATCTTCAAAACTATGAGATTTTCGGGCAAAATAATTGTGCAAAAATTATTTAACTGTTGTTCTCGTCAGAACTCTTTGGAAATGCATTGAGCATGCCAAGAAGTATGCGAAACGTGTGAGATGCTAATCAGAACTGTCGATATTCATCCAGAATCTCACCTGAATCTTCAAAAATATGAGATTTTCGGGCAAAATAATTGTTCAAAAATTATTTAACTGTTGTTCTCGTCAGAACTCTTTGGAAATGCATTGCACATACAAAGGACTATTCGAAACGTGTGAGATGCTAATCAGAACTGTCGATATACATCCAGCATCTCACCTGAATCTTCAAAAATATGAGATTTTCGGGCAAAATAATTGTTCAAAAATTATTTTACTGTTGTTCTCGTCAGAACTCTTTGGAAATGCATTGAGCATGCCAAGAACTATTCGAAACGTGTGAGATGCTAATCAGAACTGTCGATATTCATCCAGCATCTCACCTGAATCTTCAAAAATATGAGATTTTCATACAAAAAAAAATTTTTTTTATTGTTTTTATCAGAACTATTGACAGTAGATGCCTATCACCTAGAACTCCTCGGATTTAACCTTAGCCGTCATCCTTTTAACGAAATATGATGAGATGCTGCGACATAAGTTTGGAAGTTAGCATCTCATTTTTTTAATTTGGTTTTTTTGTATGAAATTCGCCAGAACTATTGTTGAAACCTATCAAGAACTGTAGAACTATACTGGATGCCAATGAATACTGAGCTTTTTTATGAGATGCTAACATTTGATATGCCAACTTCACATACGTCCATAATTCATGTATTTTATCACCAGCTTCAAGGGGTATTCGTCTGTCTACAAAATTCGTTATAGGGTTCAGAGAGCAGAACTGTTTTTTTCTAATAAATTTTTCAAATGAAGCGTGTTCAAAAGAATTTATGCTCCGGTAGAGTCAACATTTTCTTAAAATAATCTATATGAAAAGTTAATAAAGATTAAAATGATATATTGCTTTAGCAAATGACTGAAGCGTCAAAGAGGGGAGCGTTATCACGTTATCGGCTTTAGAGGATCGAATAAAGCGGTACTTTTAAAAATTAAACAAAATGCAGGAATGGTCGATGATGAAGAAACATGCGGGCACTAAGCAATCTATATCAGTTGTACCGTTAAATTCAGATAACACAGTTGAAAAGAAATGGGGAGTTTTTATAGAACATTGCAGTTTTCAATGAGTCACGAAATTATCAACGCAATTATATTATTTAATATTACTACTCCGAATTAATTAATCGCCACTACAAAGTATATGAAACGTTCCTAAGCAGCGCAGAATTTGTAATTTAAATGGCCTAATTAGATGAATTGGCCCAGATCCAAGTATCAAGATATGCATTTCTTAGAATTATAAATACCTTTTTGACCAGTTTGAAATTTCATATAATTATTTGATACATGACACCGAGTTCACGAGGTTCCCTGATTGCATGTTTATTTGTTGTATATATTATTATTATTTATATTGCATTGTCTTAAGTGAATCTTTAATGTAAATTACACTGGAAATCTGAATCCTAATCTACAATATCTTTGTTCAACCGAATACACAAGTAAGTACTAAGTAGGAATACTTATTCCTGTTACTATAAATCACAAGTCAACGACCTCAGGATTCCTGAGTTGCAACCTACTTGTCATTGGGGCAAGTTCTAAGATATAACATATAAAACTATTGGGTTTGATAAGCCTTTATTTATACAATATCACTATAATATCTAGGATATCGTAGCATATAGAATTACGCACTTAATGGTATACGAGACATGACTAAATATTACTAAAATAGATTAAGATTCTATAGCGCAAACACAAAATGTTTTTTTTCTCGCGTCATCATACCTACATTTAGACTCTGTAGGGGATCGCTTCTTGAAATTTTACTTACTCCTAAAAATTACGAGTGTTCTCGTCTATGTGCTAATGGAACAAGGAATCGACAGTGTTCATTTCATTAATAGATGGCATCAAACGTTACAAGTAGCTGTAATTAAATTAACAGATGACGTAGCACAGCACAGGCGTCTAAGAAAATATGTACTAAACTAGTTAAGACTGCGACGGAGATACAGCAAGTACCATGGGAGAGTGAGATAGATAATATACAGCAATATCTGAAAATATAGATGGCTAACTTCACATCAATGACTCACGTTATCAAGACTCCTTAGTGACCACATTCTAAAGAGATAGATTTATGTCACAGATCATCAGCTTATGATTTCTGGCAGAAATTCAGTTTTATGATTGACACAATTTATATGCAGAATTTTAAGAAGCACTGTTTATTTACACCGTTCGCATACAATTACCATTAATACTTGTATTTATAGCACAAGCTTATTCTAATTTAAGCATCGGCTGAAATGTTAAATTATAAATTTTATAGACTTTGTTTAACTTTACAAGCATTCAAATGTGGTACATTATGTTCATTTTGTAGGTCAAATAATAAAAAAATATTTAGAATATTCAGGATTTCTATAACATTAAATGGACATTGGACATGAACATTGGGTACCTACATGATATCGGGTGTAAGGATATTTCCGAACGCATCAATTGCACAATAGCATGAATGAATTTGAATATCATTGTGCGTTCACTAAATTGCTTAACGCAAAATGAATGGGACCCTTAACTGTACACTAGAGCCAAAAGGCAGACTGCCGGCGCCTGCGCATCCCACACATGTGGCGCAACAGAAGCACTTTCAACATTGAATGTTTGTGTTGCTTATTAGTGCCGCTTGCCTATCGATTATAGAAAGCGAATCTTTGGATCTGTAGAACTGCTTATTTTACGTTGGCGTCATATAGACGTCCACTATATGTATAGACGTGTCTGATTCTGGACACTAGTAGACATCATTGGCAAGGCAAACATTATTACTTTAAATAAGGGAAGTAATCTATTAGGTAAAGAATAAATGCGGCACTATAAAACTGTCATCAAGACAGACACGTCCAGATGTCGTCGAGCGGGCGCCACCTACGTACTTTCGTAGAAAGTTGAAGAACTAGACCGGCCTAGTTTGGATGAACTACGAAATAACTCAGACTCACACAGACTGTTTTGATTTTCACTTTGCAGAAGCAAATGTGTGTTTATAGGGAAAACTCGTGGGCGCGTCGACGAATTTAGAAAAGCGCCGCGATTTCATAAATACATTACATGATAATGTAACGCTGTCAAAACACAAAGTTAAATTTGATAACGCTAGTTTTGATAAAACTGTTACTAATGTAAACATTAAACTGAATATTAAGTCGCCATCACACGCGGGCGATTACCTATGTGCATTACGATTAGTACGAAGAGTGAAGACCAGCTACGCGACTAGAAATGTTATCGTCGTATTCCAATAGTAAACTCAAATATGAATATTTTAGTTCTTTCATTTAGTTTTGCTTGTAATTGCCAAAGGCGAACAATATTTTTATAGATATGCAAATAGAGAATTTAGTACTACAACTTGCTAGTTTGACCAGAAAATTACATATTTGCGATAGGCATTTGCCACATTCAGTATATTTTATGACACAGGATATTTGATATTATATATAAAAAAAATCGAAACTGAATAACCTTAAAAATAATATCTTGCTTCTTTGGTATTTATCAAAATAATATACTTACTGGGAAAAAAAAACCGAAGAAAAAGAAAATTTAAATCCAAATAAATTTTTCTTAACATCCATCTTTCTAATAACCCAGTTGAGAATGCATTAAGATTTCATACTTCCATCGATAGATTTATGATCTAAAACAAATTAGGTTATATGTCGAAGATGGTACTAAAAATTTGCAATTTATTACTATGATTTGCTTCAAGGGAACTATAAATATGTCAAATATAAATGATGCCGACCAAACTACTTTGAAGTACTGTGTTGAATGAATTGATTCCGACAAAGGGTTCAATACGTAACAAAAACCTTTTTTGTCTAACGTCAAGATTTATATATCCATTATGTTATGTGGGTCAACAGTTTACCATAGTTACATGTTTACTCACTTTACCGCCTGAACGCAATATAAAGATTATAATCTAGTACAACGATATTCGCGCTTCTAGACTTCGGACATAAAAAATGAAACAGTATGGATTCCTTTCAACGCGACATAATATAATAAAGCGTACAGATATCCTCAACTTACTAAATTAAATGTATAAAAGACAGCTAATATATTAGTTAAGTTAATGGGCGTGAAACCGTTATGTGGGCTGACCATACGTTTCATTCGTGTCCTTAATATTTTTAAAGCCTCGAGTCGTAACAGACTCTTCACACAACGCACCCACGGCATTCCGCTTTGGGTAAAGATAACATGAAGACATCCGCCGGATTGTGTAAAGCACAGAAGGAAGTTCATAATAACTTATCAGTTCCACTATTGCAAGTGGTGTCTCAGTAAAGAGCAACCAACAAAGAGCTTAGCGAGCGAAAACCATAACTCACACTCCATCTTATGTACGTGATTTTATAAATAACTCCAACATCAAACAATCAAGTTAATAAACTCCACATGCCAGATATCTATGTCCACAATCAAACAATTGCTTGAATTGTTTGAGGCAATGAAAGGTCTCTGTATTACCTAAGACTCGATCTAAACAAAGTATACGACAGTGTCAAGCGGTACAAACCCGTGGGCGGTTTGTGAGGGCCACAATTAAATGAGGCAGGTCCACCCAGCAAATCACCTTCGTCACCCGTGGGCTGTCAGCTCCCACGCTTGACTCCGACCTTTTATTTAGGCAAGCAGTTTGACAGTCTAATACTTATCTCGATTGCTCTTTGAATATTCACATATGCTAAGTTTTACTTGTATGACTAATTACAGAATTTAGCTTTGTCTAAGATTCGTGTGATTCAATACAAACTCGCCAGTTGTCAAGATATCAGCACTTAGCACATAAAATATCTAGTTTTGTTTAGCATAACTAGTTTTAATAGTTGTGTTTGGTTTAGTATTGATTATCAGTAAAGTAGTTAAGGTATTACTATTTTTTCTTATCCTTATGAGCAGATCTTAGACTTATCCGACAAAAGTACCGAAAAGCATAATACTTATGGAAGAGTACAGGAAGCGAAGGATGCCAGGATCGTGGCAAGTTGAGATCTGAAATCTGCCTAAGCCACCGGGAAATAGGCGTGACCCTATGAACGAACCAGCTATTTGATTTATTCTTCTATAAATCGAATATACAAAAGCATACAAATACTATAAATCATAGATGACCCGCGTAGGAGTGGTAACGGTTAAATGTGATGTTACGGAATCGAAAGCCAAATGTAAAACTGATATTAGAGCCTAGAGGATTGTTTGGCGCTTCGCGTAGGCTCCGGCATCCCACCCACAGGACAGGTTCAACTCAGCATTCTGAAGCGATCGATTTTCATTTCAAATTACAGTGCGGGCCCGCCGCCTACGCACCCTTCTCGAACGCATTCTTTGTACGTTCAAGTACACTAAACACGAGTCACCCTACTTTCATTAAACTTCCAAGATAGTGTTGTTTAAAATTGGTAGGTTAATATTCAAGTGGCTCATTGGCGTTAGGATTAGAATGCTTGGGTTTCTATTTCGATAACACGGAACCTTCGCAAGAAAAGAAACAAAACGAAAATAGAAGAAACCAAACATATCAAACTTTGCGCCGCAACATTATGCATTTATGTCTACTATGCCTATTTATTTATTCTTATTTGCTAGTCACATGGTTCACATAAAGATGTTGTTATATAATATTTCAGTACATTTCACACGTGCCACCCCGTAGGGGCACCGCAAAGATAGCGAAAGCGCATCAGAGATTCACGAATCTTCCCAAAATACCTTGATTTATTTGAATATTTTTATTATATATTGGGTCCTTACCTATGAAATTGGTGTTTTTATTCTGTCTTAGCAATTTGTCCGTAACTATTAAGTTTCAGAACATTCTTATAAAATAATTGCCTCTTCTAAAAAATAGACCATATATTTGAGCTCGTATTATTTAATTTGATAATTTTTTGTAAGTTTGGTTAAAATTAGACACAAAGACAATTATTTTTAACTGCCTCCCGAATACATCATTTGATTTGCATTAACATAAAAACGATGAATAATTTTTATCCAGCGTGTTCACACACATATTGCTAAAGCTTGTCTAATGATACATGCCAAATATTATTATCTCTGGATTTGTCGTTGTGAAGAAAACTGATAAAATGTTAGTATGTAAAATGCAGACATCCCCAAAATCTCCATACAAAACACCAATTTCATAGGTAAGGACCTAATATTACTTCCAAGCATGCCGAATGGATAATAAAGAATATATGCTCGGTGTGTGTCTATAATTATGCTTGTATCCAGCAGTATTCATGTGCTGATGATGATGAATATTAAAGTTTTACAAGCATTATGTGTGCAACATCGTGTCAGTATACGCACTATTCTCTTTTATGTACTTACGTACAATCACGCAATAAAAGTATATTGTGGGTAAACGTGTGACGATGTGAACTCAGTGAATTGAAGGTATTGTCTTGGATTTACTAACGACACGTACACAACAGTCTATATTTTTCACTGCCTCGGAAAAAAGTATCTCTCTCATTAGAACAACGTAGTTTAAGATGAAACATTGATGCATGTTCACGTACCTACCTAGGAGTGTCATGGGAAAATTTGTTGAATAGAAAAATCACAAGAAAGTTTTCTTAACATGAAACAGGTTTCTAGATTACATTGTTAAATGTATCATAATAATATGTCAGCATATATTGGGTCTTTACCTATGAAATTGGCGTTTTTTTCCTCTCTTAGTATTTTGTCTGTAACTGTTAAGATACAGAGTATTCCTAAAAAATAATTACCTCGTCTAAAAATAGACTATATTTTTGAGCTCTTTTGATAATTTGTTGTAAGTTTAATTGTGTTAAAATTGGATACGGAGACAACTCTTTTTAAGTGCCTCCCGAATACATCATTTTATTTGCAATCACTTAAAAGCGATAAATAATTTTTATGAAGTGTGATATTACACATAAAGCTTGTCTAATGATAGATGCCAAATATTATTATCTTTGGATTTGTCGTTGTGAAGAAAACTGATAAAAATTTAGTATGGAAAATGCAGAATTCCCCAAAATCTCCATACAAAACGACAGTTTCATAGGTAAAGACCTATTACTTATTACATAGATAGATACAATAATATCAGGTTTTACCTTCCCCTCTTCATTCCAGGATATAGGCGTGGTGGTGTGTTGATTAATCGGTAATACCTGTAAAACTATAATAACACCAGATGCAAATACCTATGCTGAAAAAATGGCTCAAACCATATGACTTTTCAAAATAAATATTCTAAGTTCATTATCTAAGACCATAACATCTCAATAGAGATGGTTGTTTTGAATTTTATTAATTAGCGCCCACATGAAACAACGCGTTAGAGAACGACTGGAACAGCCTTGGCTACCACACCTCCGCGCTACCCACAACTACCCTCATTTGGTCATCGAGTGGGCGCTAACGCCTAAACACAGCTATGCAACCTTATAACAAGCCAACTAAAGCTCACTTTTGCTACATGGATTGCGGAACCGTCAACATCAAAGGTAGGTGTTTACTACCTACGGTTCCTAATGCAATTATATCAATATTATTACATAAAACTTGAATTATAACTCGTTTTGAAATGAGGCCAGAAATAATTATAATAATTCAGTACCAGTAAATAATAAAAGGGAAGTAATTAATTGGGCAGCCATTTAATTATTTGGTCAGCAACAAAAAGGTCAGCTGAAAAATCATTTGGGAAGCAAAATAATTATTTAGGCAGTAAAATAATTAGTTAAGTTGCAAAATATTTATCTGGCCAGCAATATATAAGTTACCCGAAATGTATACAATCTAGGAAAATGATCAATGAAGGATCAAGGTTCAATTCCTAGAAAATGTATTCTGATAGATATAAGGTACGTGGTACGTAAAGGTTATTTTTAATGACCCTATATAACCAGAACTATATTAGTGTCATCAAAACGGGTTATTGTACATTCGTCACGGATAATAGTATGTGTAAATTCGTCACAGTTCTAATTTTCTTGTGAATTCTTCATTATGTATATTAATTTTGATTATTGTAAGTTCGACACGTCGTTATTTTCAGTATAGACAGCGGAAAAAATCAAACATTAGGTAAAATAAAACGTTATTTAATTTTCATCAACATCATAAATTTCAATAATAGTTCTCAAGTCGATTTTCCCAAATTATAAATAAAAAAGAAACTAAAAAGATAATCAAATCACAGTTAATCATCACATATCTTTAAATATAACCTTCTAATGTGGCTGATTTGCCTAGAACTATGAAATGTAATAAAAAAAACCTATATACTTATTGCAAGTTTGCTTGCTATAGCTACTTTATGCAAAAAGTATGTAAAATAAGAAAAATGACGAATTTACAGTAACCCTTACCTACTTATGACAAATTAACACATATTTTTAATGCATGTGACGAATTTACTTTGAATGTATGGATAGTACAAAAATGTGACGAATCGACTTTGTGACGAATATACAATAACCCATAAAAACATATACCCATTACACAATTTGGAAGCAGAGAAAACATATGAGTTGCTACCCAATTAATTGTTTTGCTGACCAATAAGAAATATCTGTTGCTCTTTATATGCTGCACCATTAGTTATTTTGCTGAACAATTTAGAAATATTTGCTGTCCTAAGTTGCTTACCAATTGATTTTTTTTTGAAGACCAATATTTGAATATTTTGCTAACTATATAAATAAAACCCATAATTAAATAGCATGCGAACGAATGTTTCACATTTATTTATTTTAATAAATAAATCATTTCGCACTCTGTAGTAGGTATGTGTAGTATGTATGTGTTTATTTGAATACCTATTTATATCGCAAACATTTCGTTCATCTCATCTTGAACATACAATTAGAACTCATCCAAAAAAAATTCCTTATCATTTATTACTTTTTTGACTGTCTTAAACTTGATAGGCAATTGTTTACTATCGGTGTTAAATATTTAAAATAGAGCCAAAATCGTTCTACATTTCTATGTTGAAGTACCTGTCAGTTTTATCATATAAGTTTTTATGTTAACTGATTGAGTAGTCTTGTTACAGAATGTTGAAAGGCTATTAAACTTACATTTTATCTCTTATCAAGTAATCAGAAATCCAACAAGTCAAGAGCTTAGGTGCAATAGTGATAAACATGCCTGTAAATCTGATATTTTATTATCAGCGTATTGTTCATATCTTTAAGCATAAAATCACTAAATGATAGTTCATTGATGTTTTTGATTGTATTAGTGTTCCCTGTCATGTAGCTTGACATTGTATTGATTGATTTGTATGTTTATTTTTGTTAGCTTATTGTTATAGCTATTGTCGTTCGCCGTTCTTCTCGGAATGCAAACATCCAAATAAATATTCAGTTTAATATGCAAACATGATCAGATGAAATTGCTTGTGATGATCAAATAATTGTTATTAAATGTCAGTTATGAGCAACACAATTAGAATTACACTATTGAACTTTTACACGAACTATGTGCATTGTTATTTAGTCACACTAAACATGCCTTGTCACATCTTGCTTACTATAAGCACCAAAATCGAATACCAAATGTAATTGAATGTTGAGGTAGTTTAAGAGACTATTGAGTTATCGAATAAGAATATAATGGAGACAAATTTGTGCTGGAATATATAATATTGTAGTGTCCAAAATAACCATCATAATTTCTCAGTTCAATGTAATATGATCCTTCACGGTTGTCTGCTGTCAGCCGTCGATATTTTTGTCAACTATTCACAGCTAAGCTGGCGTCGACGTGTCAAATAAACCATAAGACGATATTTACCATTCTGTTATCATTGTGAAACCCTCTCGCCGTATAAAATAATCGCTTCTACGTTTGTAAGTACAATTGTCATATAAAAATAACATTGCATTCAACTCAAAAACGCTGTCTGTATAAGGCAAATGTTAAATCAACAAGTTTCTGAGAGTGATGTAAGAAGAATATTACAAGAAACACATGTTTTCATTGCGGGCGCGCAATTTTACTGCAATAAGTTAACTAAAATATCACCGGTTTGTTTTTACGAAACATATGGTATTTTCATAAATGCTTTGAAAATTACGGAAAATAAACGTTAACTATATTGATATTCCTATTGAGAAATAATTTACATGGTTGACAAGCTAATTATTTAAATACAAATAAACATTATGCATATTAATGAGGTCGATATAAAATCATAAAATACCGACGTAGGTAGTCGTAACGCATAACGACATATTTTAATAAATTTGATGACAGACTTATAAAATATACTGATTTGGATAAAATATATAGCTAAATTATAGTCAAGAATGCAAGCCAGCATAAGTAAAATATGTTTCAGTTGTTAATAGGGAATCCAATCCCGCAGTCCTGCGGGATTGAGGTCACCAATCCCGTGGATCACGCGGGATTAGCGGGATTCTTTACACCACTAACGTGCAATAACTGGTTCTTTTACGCAACAAGTTTCATATGTACCTAAATCGTGTTACATTGCGAACTGCTGTTATCTGTAATAGTAATTAGGAACTGTCTATGCATTTCTGATTGTTTTGTGTCATTCATTATTATTGTTATTAATAAGAATAGATAAAAAAATGAAAATTATTAAGGTTACCTATGTATTATTCTATGAACTATGAACACAAATAGTAGTGGGGATTAAATTAAAAATGTTTTTTAGTATTCGTTGTTTTTAGGTCAAAATATTTTTATTTTTGAGGATACACTGACAAAGACCATCAACTGTTCGCGGGACGCGGGATTGGATTCCCAATATTAAAGCATAAAATTATCCTAGGTACTTAGACAAGAATTATTGTCATTATTGTTAATCATTATCGGTTTCCGGCTCGCCACCTGTTACATGGGGCTAACATATCGGGCGAAATGTGGGTTTTTCACAACTTTGCCTACCCCTTCGGGGAAAGATGCGTGATGTGTTTATTATCGGTTTCTTTAACTTCCTTTACCTGTACTTTATTTACATCTCTTAGTTTACTATTTAAATGTTTAGTAACAAAATAATTGTAAAATTTTACCTCTTCTATTCTTTATCACACATTTGCATTACCGATCCCATATAGATTTATTCTTTTGGTAAAGCGAACCTTTTTAGAGTCTCAAGATCAGAATACTAATGTAAGTCGTCATAGGTTCTAAGCTATGACATGTTAGAAGAATCGGTAGAGTAGACGTTGCTTTGCCAAGCGACGTGACTCGTATTCAAAATGTATTCCAACTTATGCATCGTCGTCGTTGATATCAGCTATTTGTTTCATTTTAAGTATAAATACATTAATAATAGCATCAAAATTATTAACCTGATATTTAGGCAGTTAAATCGAAAGGTGCGTCAGATTTGTAGCAAGTGGAGGTCTGTAATCTCTGCCTACCCCACAGGCAAAAAAAATATTAAGATGCATTATGTTTTTTATTGAAAAAGAAGTTTGAACATTTAATAAGTACCTACTATGACAGAGCCTAATGCCACGGAAATATTATGTATATACTTTTGTTTTTAAAATTTTAAATGAATGAATAAATAAGCTAGTAAGTGTACTCGGTAAAAATTACTGGTTTGTAATCTATTCCCATAGCAGGTAAGCTTTGCTCACTTAATATGGTGACGGAGTTGTCGTGGACTAGTTTGTTATTGGCTGTTTATGTGACTCGTAGCTCGGCTCTTACAAGTATTATTTCGTTTTATCCTGTTTTACCTATAGCTCTTTTTGATAAGTACTTTACATCATGATAATTACTTAACTTGGATACCTACATGCACTGTAAAATTTTCTCAGAGGTCGAGTTTGTTCGTTGATAAAGAATATAGGTGAGGTGGTAAGTCAAATGTGTACTATATACTTAAAAATTTATAATTTTATTATACATCTGATATAGGTGTCTACTAGTTTTCTCTCGAATATTTGCTGAAAAAGAGATGAAGAAAACATGCCAAAACATTTGCAAATAGTCATAAATATAAATTCTATTTGTAGCGGGAATCATGGCACACAGCATTCAGTAGGCGAGATAAGGATTTGTAAATGTACGCGAACTGGTTAGCCGTAATAAAACAAGGCTATGGCAGGAGCAGTGCGCCTGTGTCGCTCTGCGTACAAACCGCGTATGGCTCACCGTCCACGTACGGTACCTACCTATGCGAAGTGGCGACATTCCGCCAACTCGTGCGGAATGCACGACCACGGCCCTAAAGAACAGGTTACCATCAGGACTTGTGATCCTTACCCACAAGCGCCCTATTACACTCAATTATAACCTCAAAATTTACTCCGATAAATCAAGAAAGAGATTTATTTACACCAGCTGCGATGGCGAAATAAGAACAAACCAGTTTGCTGAAACCATTTCACCGATCTCTTGGTCGACGACAATCTAACGATCGCTGACCGCAAATCGTAATCGGAGAGACGTTCTGCTTTACTTCGCTTTTCGAAGGATCGCATTACAAACACCACTGGACCATAACTCGGCGGGGCGAAGACAAAAATAAACTTAATATCGAGTGCGTTGTAGCATTTGTCGACGCATCCGATTTATGATCTCCTTGGTGACAAGATACGGTGTTTGCTAGTAGATATACTCAGAAGTTGATGTATTATAAATAGGTTAACATCATTATGACCTACCTTCGTCCAGAAGTCGTTCCATGTGCATGAAAACATTCGGGAACGCAGCCAGTTGCTTCCTGTCTTTGAGCAACTGAGCTAAGTAGTCCGCTATACTTTGCGTCGAAGGATTGTTATTATCACACATTTTGAATACTATACAACAAGTAACACGTAAAAATGTTTAATCTAACACTATAGTAATAGTACTTTAGTAACTAGTTATATTTTGTGAGAATTTAGTTAGAAATGTTAAATTCACTTCCACACACATCGAAGTTCTGATCACCACTAAATGACGAAGTTGACCGAAGTGAAGTTGTGAGCGAATATAGCGCTGCGCCTGCGCTCTTGTCGAATGGATTTTTTGTGAGCGCGTGCGACTTCTGTCCGCTGTGTAGGCGTAATAATAACGTATATTCGTCTCGCTCGCACTTGCGCGCTCCGTACTTCCGTCTCGTTCTAGACTGCAAGACCGACCGCAGAGCAGTCGCCATCTAGACAATCCCATGTTAACTGCGGTAATCATTCATTACAGCGCTGGTAATTAATCTGTATTAAGAAAAACAGTGCAGCAGGATAAAATTAATGTTTTTTAGACATTCGTTCACTTACGTAACCTATTTAAAGGCTACCTTTTAAATTAAATTATAAAAAAGTAATTGATTTTTTCAATAAATAATACGAAGACTAAAATTAATTACTACGTAATTATTACATGAATATATTATTTTAATTAAATTTAATACCTTGCCTAATTATCATAAAGGTAGTTATCTACCTACTTATGATTACCTACCTACTTAATCTAAATTCATTACCAATGTTCATTTAATGTAGGTAGCTCGGCACCATACTTATGTGAATCTTCAGTGCACACCTGTATTTACCTATATTTACCTACTTGTTTATATAATAATAAACGTCAATACACTTTACATAGGTATTCTGTGTAAATAATTGATTTAGAATATATTTTTCATCACTCATGCTCCGAAAGTAAGTAGGCAATCTCTGAAAACCGGGATGAAAGTAGTTCTTTTCGGTCCTATTAAATTATGACTAAATAATTCAATAGACACTACTGAAACTCAACCTTCTCAAATATTCTAATGCATATGATAATAACGTACGCCAAAAACCTCAAAATGCTGAATTTTTTCTTTGGCTATGTCTAATATTTTTTTATACATGCCGTTGCTGTAATCAACAAATAGATTATTTGGTAAATTCCTTTATTTTCAATGTGTCTGCTGAGTATATGGCAATAGAGATTACAGTCACGTGTTGGTCCGGGACACAAAAAGAATGTACCAACTGCCTTTCTTGGCTAGCATGTCGTAAAAGGCGACTAAGGGCGTATTGGGTACTGGATCTGTGATTGTGTAGGCGATAAGCTAGCCACTTGTTACTACTCTTTCACGAATTTTCATCTGACCTAACCCAGTTTTGTATGGCTAATTGTGGTCATAAGGAACACGGTGTTCATTAGACTCTGCCTACCCCTACGGGGATTGCAGGCGTGATTGTATGTATGTATGTGAGATTACTAGTAAGAAAAATAAAAGCTTGTAAAAACGCTCTGTTTTATAGTTAAACATAGAGTACCAGCAACATTTTCAGTAGTTTTCAAGGCTTTTTGGAGTGATTATGATGCAGTTTTTGCGGGATACCATGTTTTTCTGTATGAGCTTGGAGAGAAGAATGGGTTCGGATTGCTATTGCTTTCGATTGACACTTTACTACCAGTTTGGGAAGTTCCATGACAGTGATAAACAGTGCTCAAAGTCATCATCCAGTCCTGTATCTCGGACGTGAGTACTATTGTCGGAGAATCTTCTTCTTCGGCGGGTGGTGGGTGCTGACGTAAGCAGTTACCGTTTTAATTAAATAGACTATTTTGTATTTAATCGTATTTAGGAATAAATTTTTACTAAAATATTAATGTAGCGCATCAAACTCTTTATGGTGAGTAAACGGGAAGCCACCCTTAGGATTGTTACTGAGCATAAATACAGTACCGCATCTTACGGTCTGTATTTTATGATGGTTACCTGAAGACTACGCTGGTTTTCAGTATAGCAAATACACTGCTTTTATGACTAGCACTAGTTAAGTAAATATTGGGAAAACTGCTTAAAATGAATACAGCGTATCTCCTTACTGTCTTTTTGCTTGGGCTTATATCCAAAGTTGATATAGTAAGTGACTTACTATATTAGGTCCTTACCTATGAAATTGGTGTTTTGTATGGAGATTTTGGGGAACTCTGTATTTTCCATACTAACATTTTTTCAGTTTTCTTCACAACGACAAATCCAAAGATAATAATATTAGGCATGTATCATTAGACAAGCTTTAGCAATATGTGTGATCTCACATTTCATAAAAATTATTTATCGTTTTTAAGTGAATGCAAATCAAATGATGTATTCGGGAGGCACTTAAAAAGAGTTGTCTCCGTGTCCAATTTTAACACAATTAAACTTACAAGAAACTATCAAAACAAATCAAAAGAGCTCAAAAACATGGTCTATTTTAAGAGGAGGTAATTATTTTTTAAGAATATTCTGAAACTTAATTGTTACAGACAAAATACTAAGGGAGAATAAAAACACCAATTTCCTAGGTATGGACCCAATATAATCGAGGTATAAGACACTATACTGTACTTTTGCAGAGTAACTTTTATAATAACATCTACAGTAAGTGTACCCACTGCAAACATGCTAAGTAATTTTTAAAAAATCTCGACCTACTGCAAATTTTTAATTCTTAACTTTGGTTTAAAAAGCGATACAAAAAAACTGGATAGATACGAATGTAAATCTCGACTTCGTGATCACGGCTTTATAAAGCAGATAAATACTTGTATAAGATATGAAAAAAACGAAACAAACAAATTTAGTAAATGATTGATTACCTAGGTAATGAGTCTAATGAGAAACAGTAAACAGAAACAGCCTTCGTGCTCTAAAACGAGAGACAGCGTGAGTTGATAAGAATATTACTACTCCTACCGGGTCCTACTACGCTGTATTAAAATTAATTAGCATTTTATCTAGAGTAAAACTATCCAAGTACAGTAAAAGTCAACGTAGATCGACCCGGCGACCTCTTGAACACTTCTCGTGCCGTCCCTCCCAATTCAGCTGTTTAAAAAAAATCACTGTTTAAAAAAAATCTGAATTTCCATCCAATCCATATTGGCCACCAAAATTATTAAAGGTCAATCAAAAATGT
This sequence comes from Parapoynx stratiotata, assembly GCA_910589355.1. Classification (NCBI taxonomy): domain Eukaryota; kingdom Metazoa; phylum Arthropoda; class Insecta; order Lepidoptera; family Crambidae; genus Parapoynx; species Parapoynx stratiotata. The sequence goes on from OU342466.1 coordinate 8,006,946, forward strand.
GTTATTTTATTCTATTTTGGAACCTTGCTTTTGGTTGAATGTTCTTCAACCTACCAATCGTAAGATAGTAGTTGCGTATGCATCGGCTCTATGCTATAACTTATTTAATTTCTCCGCGATAAAACAGGCATGGTAGACCCGTTAAAATTAAGGTTTTAACTGTTCCTGCACATTCGATCAATTAAAATCACCCGAGTTAGTTCCATTTTATCAATTTTGTTAAAAGGATAAATGGATAATTGACCCCTATCCGATGTTCTTAGTGAATCTATCGAATTAGACGAATTAAGCAGCACTCGGTTCCACGTTCCACATACCAGCTTTGTTATAGCAAAGCGTTTTTTAACTAACTCTTTGATATGGAATACACGTTTGGATAAATAAATGAAAAATAATTTTAAGCAAATAATAAATGATTGAGTCTAATATTATCATCGCAAGACAGAAAAGAAAACAGAGATAGTAATTTCTTAAAATCTTATATTGTACCGCTACATTCACAAAATCTATATCTATACATTTTATTAAACTATAGAGGTCGAATATCTGTACATAGAAAAAAAGTCCTTACAACCATGCTTACAAGTCAGGGGGATGTAAAAAGAAGAAAAATACCAAAAAATGATTATTTTTAATTTTTTGCTTCTCTGTTTGTACGGGCTAAGAAATGGTTGGACCGATTTCAATGAAATTTTGCATGGTGATACCTTATATCCCTGTTCAATATCTAAGACACTTTTTATTCCAGAAATTAAAGGGTTCCGTCGGATAGTTAAAAAACCATAGTAACCGCGGACGAAGGCGCGGGCAACAGCTAGTCATGTATAAAATACACGTACAAATACAAATGGCAGAGCTATATATTTCTAGCCACCTGCATTACTTATGTGTGGTAGGTACCGTTATCTTACCTAATATCCTACAGCGAGGAAAAAATTTGGAAATAGTGTTTAACCCTTTCAATCCCCGATGGCATCTCGGGATGCCACTAACAATAGATTAAGTTATCGTTTCTGGAGTCCGGTATCTTGGCTTATTATTACTCGTAAATTATAGTACATACTTATAGTTTATTCGGGTTATATTTATGAAAATTCATAATTTTTCATACTACAGAAAAAAAGTAGGTATTCATTTTTGTTCATGATTATCTTTGGCTAAGAAAATGGTCGTAGATAAATGTAGTACTAGTGTACCTACCCAAGTGGTGCTTAATCGCAGCAATACGAAAAACCACAATTACAATACATCCAGATACAGGCAAATATCACAATTTACAAACTCTTTGAAACAAGCTACAAGATTTAAAGCATCGTAATAAAATATTAAGTCGTATAACATCAATTATACACCATGTATAATAAAATTAATGGATCGACCAGCAATAAGATGCCCTTAATTATTTTAAAAGGAACCGGCTGAGAAAACTATTAGTTTGGACATAAAGCGTCAATTACTTTTTATAATAAGATTTAAAGGAAAAGGATAGAATGACAGATTTTAGTAATAACTCGGTTTATTAGAAGCGGTACTGCATTGTGCCATGAAATTGTACGTGGACGCCAATTGTTGTCACTGGTTCAAAACTACCTACAGTTCATTCAAAATATTGACGGACTCGCCCACTGTTCCATGAGGATTTAAAACATTTCAGGAAAAATGATGCCCCAATGGGGACGAGTACACTGACAGAACAAAAAGACAAATAATACACGCGATTAGAGCAGACCACGGAATCACAACCAATACTCTTTGGAGCTTTACTTTGGAGCAACCAATACTCTTTGGACTCTTGAAAAAGAGTCAATGACAATGACTCTTTGGAGCAGACGCAAATGTACCTGTGTACCCGTTTACAAATGTACCCGTGTGGGGTATCAAATGAAAGGTCATAACTTATACATCACGATATAGCAAGTTTTATGGAAATCGGTTTAGTCATTTGAAAGATATGAGGAATGAAAGTGACAGTGGAAAATCTAATGTTTATAAATACATACCTGAGTGAGGTTTCAAATGTAAGGTCATTACTTGTACATCATGAGGCATGAAATAAAAAAAAAATTAAACCAATGACCGAAAAATAAACCCCGACCAAAAAAAAATATTCAAAAAATCATTGTCTCGTCGGGGGTCCGCTAAGTACCTTCGTATGACCTTGTTAGTTATAGAGCGGTCCCCTGCATTTCATTGTCACTTTTCCTGGATCTGTACCTTTCCAATCAAATTACGATACTGTTGAAGATTTAACAAGAGGCTTCAAGAGTGTTTTAACACAGACACACATCGAAAAAAAAGGCAATATTACACTTGTTACTCAAGACAATTAATTAACCTATGCATCAAGGAAAATGTCTACAATTTTGAAAATGGATTATGTTAAAAAATCTTAAATATTGAGTTGAGTATATTGAGTTTTTTTAATTTTTTGGACAGGATTTCATTTGAAATGTGTTCTTTGTTATTTATCACAACATTAACAACAAATACTTACAACTAATTTTTTTTCTTGAACTTTGGACTTGTTTTGATTCCCGGTTAGGTATGAGTTAGAAAAAAATTTGAATGCAATTATTAATTTATTCAAAATCGATGTCATAGTTCCTAGGAACAGATTTCGCTATCTCTCATAGTTTCGGATTTCTCCCCATTGACCATTTGGATTGATCAACCTGTATAGGTAATACGTAATACAGATGACTTCATAATTATAAAATATCAATTCCGAAAACAAAACTAGGTATCATAATATCGAAAGGAACGACGATAAAAATTAGAAAGTACTGAAGAATTCTTACAAAAAAACGGCAAAGATTGCGAAACATGTCCTACCAAACAGTTTTCACTGGCAATGCTGATGAGCGCCTGTCTCTTCTTATTTGGCAAATACGTTTTCCAATAAACACATAATAAGTCGCATTAGCTAACAAGGCGACTAGCAAGTTGAATCGACTGCGAAATGTTAAAAGTATTTAAAATCGTTTTATGACTACATTTTTCACCGATAGGCAAGCCTAACTTCCATAAAAGCATTGCGATTATGCGGTCGGTCCCTCTATGGAAGCTAGCTAAGAGTCCAATTATCTAAACGCTGCGAAACTTGGATATACGAAGATGGGATTTGATTAAACTGTAGGTTATTTAAGCAAAATAAGGCGCAAAAATTTCATAGATTTTCGTTAATGATTAGACAACTGCCTTCTTCAGTCTCATTTAGGGAACCTGAGATTTCAAACAAAATATCTAGAATTAATGGAATATCCTAGTTTATTAACCTGAGTTGGCCCATTGCCAACAGATTTAATAGATTATTGGAAATCGAACAGTTGTATAAACAACACATTTCCCGACATCGCTAATTAATGCTATTGGGATAGGACCCTATAGGTTGTTGAATACATAAAGTATTTATGCTTGTCTCACTTTTAACGTTACCTAATATTGCTTTATTAGATGATTTTTTAATAGCTTATATTGAATACCGAGTATACAGAATAAACTAGCTATTGGTTAATATTGTAAGGAAACTCTGCACCCTGGGTCATCGGTAGTAATTATACAGATGATTGTATCCACACAGCGTCCGTCAGTTTAACTATTTGCCAAAATTATCTATTGAACACGTTGTTGATGATATATGAAATGGAGAAGGGATTGACAAAATCCTTAGGTAAGTACATCTGTACATATAAATAGCGGCACGAAACTTTATATTTACAACAAGCTACAGTCTACTTAAGTTTTACTCGGCTATCACAGAATGATCAAAATTGAAGGTACATCATTGGCATAATTTCATCCCATCTTGGATATGGTATATCCACGCATACCTAAATCCAACATAACGCGTATCACTTCATTCATGAAATGCCGATAAAATTATTGTTTCGAAACAAAGATTCATAACATAAAATACGCTACTGAAAACAATAAGAAATTAAAATAACAAGTCTGCAAAGATTTTTATGTTCATGTATGTAGGTTGGAGTGCCGTGCGCACTGGCAGCGTCGTCGATGTCCGGCTTTCTGCCTACGAGTTGAGTAGAGAAAAACATTACGTCACCTATTTTGTAGGAGGTCGTGATTGTTTTGTATATATATCCATACTGGCTTTTGACGTGAAAATAATGCAATATAAACTTAATATATTTTTATTTAAATATTTATTATTTGCACGACACGAAACTGATGATGTTAAAAATGCGCCCAAGTGTGCCAATAAGTTGCGCCCACTACTGGACATAGGTCACCCGCAATGATTTACTCAAAGATCGGGCCTACGCTGTTAGCAGCGACTTTCTAGTCATGCTGCGACCTTTGATGGCAAGTCCACCTTTTGGAGGCTGTCCCCCGCCTTAATGGCCGTCAGCTCTGCGAGTTGATTATCTTTGCAAACAACTATTTTTATTGCAGCAAGATTATTTATACTTCGTTGACATCAACGCACGGTGTAGTAGAAGTAGACGAAGCATGGCGTTGTGATAAGCACTCGTACAATATACCAAAGTGCTACGAATTATCTTTAAGGTACGATAAACGCAAAGTACCTACGCCAATAAGCGAGAAGTATGATATATTGTGAAAAGAACCTATCGTATCCCTCAATCTCTTTTCAGTATGTCTTGTGGTATATGCCATATTAATTTACCTATATACCATGAGTAAAGAAGATGATTTGCATCGATTACTAATATGGCTTACATCGCTTACATGGCTACATGGTTTACGTGATTTTTTTAAGTAGACCAACTAGATTGGTTTATTTCTAAAGTGATGTGTCGTATAATCAGGGTAAACGAGAACTTGCCTCGATTTTGATTCGACATACCGATAAGTATATATCGGCTAGGGTTAAGAGACGTCATTTTTTCACATTTTTATTTATTTAGTACCTATCTAGTAGCGGTAATATTAAGGTACGCCAAAATTCGCCGAGAATTTAAATTCCGAAAATTGAAACTCCGAAAATGTTCTTTCTAAAATTTTACATCCTAACCAACGCAATTCCTAAATAATTACATTGTTCCTAATGTTAATCCGAATAATCTAACATCATAATGTCGGTAGCAATAAACATCTGTTGTCCTATTATTTGTTTTCCTATATTTTCTCAACATAACCGTCTTTCACTCTATTATTTAAAGTCATTCTTCATATTCTTAAACAGACATTTTTATTCATAATAAAAAGCTCTAAAAGTACCTAGGTCTTATCCGTCAACCTAATTTCTAAAAACAAGTCAGTAAAAAATGGATGAAAGTGAAAAAAATCCGAAAAATAAATATATAAGGAAGTGTAACCTGCTTTGAAAAACATACGAATTGGAGAGATGTTGATGTTGTTACAAATATTATTCGAGAGATATTTAATCAATAATATACTTTTTTTGCGCATCACTACTATACCTATTAACTTAGTTGAAATTTAATACAAACATTTCACATCGCTTAGTTTTAATGTGAACTCCACAATGGGTAAGTTTTCCCACAAGCAATTTTTACTTGTATTTAAAATGTATTTAAAATATATTCTACCTACTATAAAATATACTTTTTTCAGACGATTCAGAGGAATTAGGATCAACGTTAGATGTGTACAAATATATAAGTCGAGGTGGCAATGAAGACAATTCAGGCCCCCAAATGATTTGTCGCAGAATTGGAGGAACAAATCAAGCCGTATGCTATGAAATCAACGAGGAAAAAAAGAAAAAAACTTATGCTATACTCCAAGAAACGCGCACAGAATTCACGAACAGCAAGCTAAGATCACTTCTAATGATATATTCTAATCCTGCTTGGAAAGTGTTTATTCTAACAATACTATTTATTGCTTACTTAGTAGACTCGTGGATGTTCACATTTTGCGACTCACCCAAATCAAACTTGGGAATAATAATACTATTGCTTTGTTGTAACTTCATATTTACATTTGACGTCATCATATTTTGCGGACTGAAGTTTTTCAAGAAATGGAGAAAGACTTTGAATCTTGTAGAACCAGAAACAAATCGCGTAATTTTGGACATTTTATTAGCAATGCCCTATTCCTTTCTGTATTTATTCACACTCGACAATTACTGGTTCGATTGGTACTCAATTTCACCACTTATGGCGCTTATTCGTGTATACAGAATTATAGAGTACTTCTACAACAAATCATCTGAAGCTGGAAGCAATCAGTGGACTACTTTCTTGTTTCAATATCTGATACTGTTTGTGCTATCAGTACACACGTGGACATGTGTTTGGTATTTATATTCTGATCGAAGTTTCAATATAAATAATTATCGCTCATCGTGGTCGACCGCAGCTGTTTACTTACCCACAGAAGTTACGTTTGATTGGTACTTTGTTTGTTGCTACTGGTCTGTCATGTTCCTGACAACCAATGCACTTGGTGATCTGTATCCTGTGACCACAGCGGAAAGGGTAACCGCTATTTTAGCTATCTTACTGGGATTTCTATTAACAACTATAGTTTTCGTAGGATCCTTAACCTCTCAATTTATTACGATAACGACTAGGCGATCAGTTTACGTCAGACAACTGATGAAAATAGAAAATCATTTACGGTTGATTAAAATGGATCCTGATACCACCAAACGCATTATTAGGTATGTAAACTCCTTAAGAATTTGCCTTTTTTTAATTTAAATTACTTGTTGCAATTCTTTTTTCCAGATATTATGAGGATCTTTGGTACCAAAAATCAGGAGTTTTTCAGCCAAAACTAATGAACTTACTACCATATCCTCTGCAAATGGAAATCTGTTATGATTTAAACGCTGTACCTCTATACAGCTCTTTGATATTTCGAAAACTTCCGGAAGCATTCCTTAGAAGGCTCTCATTAGATATGAGTCATCAGTTTTATTTACCCGGTGACATTGTATATAATAACAACCATAACAAGACTATTATGGTAATCCATAAGTTTATTTATTCTTGCACCTACACACGCGAATATATAAGTTATGGAAGTCATTGTGCTAATTTTTAAAATGGACGTTATTTGTTCTTTTTAACTTTTAATCTATATTAGACAATAATTTTGGCGACAACATGGTTAACAATGTCTACTAGTTTCAAACTTTTTTCCAGTTATGTATTACAAGTGGAGTTCTGGAGCTTCTTTCTGACGAAGATGACGAAAGTCCTATGATTTCATTTACAAAAGGAACTTGTTTTGGAGAAATTTCTTTGGTGTACAACATACCAGGTAAGTACTTAACCGAAAAAATATTCTATAAAGAAATCACGATTCTATCAAGATCTTTCTGGTTTAGTATTGACTATTCTCATTGAAAATATTTTTTTTATTATTTTAGCGCGATGTACTGTAAAAGCTGCAACCTATGTAGAATGTCAAGTATTAGAAAAAACTAAATTTATAAAGCTTATGGTAACATATCCTCTACTCATGGATCGTATCAATAACGATATAAAGGAAAGAATAAACAGAGCTCAATTAAAAAAGCAAAAGCAGGGTCAGGATGCTCATTTAACGTTAAACATCTATGCATCTAAGGATCGTAAGAAAAGTAGTATAAAATGCTTGAAGGAAAAGCTCCGATATGTTCAAGGTTAAGACAGTTACCAAATATGTATGTTCAAATTATATTATTTACTTTAGATTATATTGAATAGTTTTCTATTGAATTTTATAGGAAAGACTAATGAAAATTTGGCGAAAGACAATGATTTAGATGTGAATTGTTTGGATCTGTATATTTTATCGGAGCGTATCAAGCAGCGAACTACAATGTTTACATGCCTTCACTGGACGTTCCCTTGGATTTTGGAACATGATTATATCCTCGTAAAAATCGATTATATCGTGATTATATCGTGATTATATCGTGGGTTGTATCTCGTGATTATATCGTCGTTGTATCCTCGTCCTCTATATCCTCGTAAAATACTGGGAGCATTATATGCTTTTCATTGTCTTTACGATTTGTCTTGTTTACCCTTACTTTATTGGCTTCAAGAGAAAATTTTCCGGGACTCTACTATTTTACACGCAAATAGTGATCACTGTGTCATTGTTGTTAAATATATTAATATGTTCTGTAACAGCAGTAAAGACTAAAAAGAAACATTTAACCACATTTAGACAGATATTGAGATATAGGATGAATACTCTAGGGTTTTACCTAGATGTAATTGCAATCATCCCATTTGAATACATAGTTACAATTCACAGTGTTACTGTAAAATACCATGACAGTTACAGGGATCACATATATTATTTGTGCAAAGGCACTAAACTATGCTTAGTATGGAGATTGTCCAATTTCTTTGAAAATCTTGAAAGAAAGTTACTTTTGAATTCCCTCATAGTGAAGGTTAGTGGTTCTACTCGTATGAGTAGAAATCTAAATTTTCTACAAATTATTGATACGTAAGTATACATTTTAGGTCGCCAAATACTGTGTGTATATTTGCTTATTGTGTTATTGGTGCGGAGTTATATTATATATGGAGGCATGTTTTGTTAATCGGTGTTCAGAAAACTCTTGGTTTAGTAGAGCAGTTCTTTGGGAACAGAAAATAAAAGGCGTTAATTCAAGCAAGTATGTTAAATGTTACTTCATTTTCTGTTAATACTTTATTGTATTCAAGCTAATAATAACTCTGGCTTCAATAAATGATGTGTTATTACAGAACTGAATATCCAATTATCACGGCTGTATACTTTGCAACCACAATATTGTCCTCTATAGGCTACGGAGATTACTTACCCGGCGACCAGTTTGATATGGCTTTGGTTGCCTTCCTTAGTCTTTATGGTGTATTATTGATTGGTTACTGTGTATCTGAATTCTCCGCCGTAGTTACACATTGGTCGAGGTAAAGGTTAAATTATTATCTGTATTTACGGGAAAATGTTTCTTCACTTCACTTCTTTTTTTTAACTAGCTAGTTTCTTGCTTGTTCTTCTTAGGACAAAGCCTTCTGGTAGTTTTATGAGTGGGTGGCAATATATTTTGAAGTTCATAATTATAAGTGTATAAACTCTTAGATAAATAATGTTTTACTTTAACATACATACATACATCACGCCTATATCCCCGAAGGGTTGGCAGAGGTGAATTAGCACCCACGTTTCGCCAATTATGTTAGGTCCCATGTAATAGGTGGTGAGCTTATTGCCATATTATTTTAAACACTTTAATATTTAACATAATACTTTTTGAAGTACCATTAGGTGAAATTTTTATTAATTATTGTCACACAGAACAAAAACCGCATTCTTGGAAATTATCATGACAATAGATAAATTTATGAAGGACAACAACATGCATCCTGCAATTCAAAAAAGAATCATGGCTTTTTATGAGCTCCAGTGGCAATACAATAGGGTAAACCTATTATTTTTTATGGTTTCCATTAGTAAACATTGCGTAAATTAAAGTTAACATCTATATTTATATTAGGTCATGTAAAAAACAAAAAATATTCTTTATGTTTACCTTTTCATTTTAAGGGCGTTGAACTCACTGAAGAAAATTGGCTTGAAAAGACAGTAATACCATCTGAACTTCGAAAAAAAGTCCTGCACCAAGCAAGATTTAAGGCCTTAACTGCTATAAGGTTTTTCCAGGTCAAAAACGTAGCTTACATACAAACTTTAACCGAATGTAAGTTATATGCTTATCAATATAATTATGATTTTTTCAAAAATGCAATCCTAAGTTACTGCAGTAACAAATAAGCAATATTTTTTCGTAACCACAGCTGCTAGAGACACTATACTTCCACCCGGAGAAATAGTATACTACGGAGGAACAGTTTCCCGCGAGTTATACATAATAGAGAGTGGTTACTGTCTAGTAACTTCTAAAGAGATGAGAGAAGATAAAAAAGAACGAATAATTGGCCCTGGCAATCATTTGGGTTTACTAGTACTGTTATATGGGGTACCAGCAGTCAGTACTGTACTAACCTTAACTCATTGTAAGGTAAAATTTATTAGGGTATAATATTGTTTGTTACGCGGCTGTTATAAAAAATAGAAATAGTATCCTATTTCAAAACTATTATAAATTTATCGTGACTTGTCTGTCAGAAATTAATACTTGGCAGTTATATGTAAGGATGTTACACATGGCAAGCATACGTATTATCTAGGATTAAGAAGTATCAACCGAAGCAAGGGAAAGGTGTATTTACTTGAAAAGATTAAGATATATTGAGTGAGAGGAACACTAAAGAAGCGATGAATTTAATGCGTCAAGAATGATAATAAATTAAAAGAAGTAGACGCTGAGCTGACGAGTGACAGAGAAGAATGAAAGAAGAGGACATATTTTGCCGCCCCCACTCAGAGTGGGAAAAATGGCAAGAAGAAGATTGAGATTTATATTTACATAATTAGATAATATTTTCACCAAGCATAAAGCGTTAGTGCTAGTCTTTTAGAACCTAATTATATTTCTAATCTAAGTAGACACAAATAAAAATTTGTGCCTATATGAATCTAAAAAACTGAGAACCTTATTTTTTGAAGTCTTAAATGATATTATTGTCTAAGACAACTAAGTAGGTAGTTTAATGAAACTAATAATACGAAATATCTATATTCTTTGACAAATAATTTTTAGCTAATAAGCATTAGCCACTCCGCTTATACTTCGGCTTTAAGTCTATTTCCTGCTATGAAAGAGCATGAAGGTCTTCTAACAAAGGAAGAACTCGACTCCATAGAAAAGCAATCAAAGGCACAACATGCTTGCGACTACTTGAAACTTTACAGTAAATACACAGAAAAACCACAAACGAATAGAATTACGAGTCTCTTCCAACAATTTATGAACAGTAAGTAAAATTGAAAGAAAGTATTGACAATGAATGAAAAAACTGTACAAAAATCAAAAAAGCTATGAATTATTTTATCTTTTTCATATTCTTTTAGATTCTTTCATAAACGTGAAACAAGCATACGAAAACAGAAAAGAATGTTATTTCAAGTCATATAAACAATTCAGTATGCTGAATGGTATTGCTCCTTATTTGCTTTTGCCTTTAGCAATTTTGCCTAGTGGATTATTTCTTCAAATTTGGGCAATGATGAGAGTTATTATCGCATTCACATTATGCATTCTAGTGCCGGTAATTATATTTCTAATAGTTAAATAAAAGTTCTATAACAGTGCCCATGATATTAATTTCTTTTTCTTTATAGGTTATCGTTTCAATGGCACCACTATGTGGCATCTTCAATACTGCAGTAGTGGTTTTGGAAACGTTATGTTATATAGACTTGTATATAATGCTACATGTAGCGTATTATGGACCTAAAAACCAATTGATTTATCATCCCTATCTAACAGCAAGGAACTATTTAAAAGTAATATTTTAATTAACTATACAATTAAAGTGATTGCTTGAGATAACATCAAATTTGAATGTTACAGGGAACTTTCATAGTAGATTTCATTACATGTTTCCCGTGGTACGCTGTGTGGAAATTGTTTGTACCGAAACATAATGAATACCATAGCGACGAGGATCACATTTATAATCAACACGTTTTCCATTGCATTATAAGAATGACGAATATTTTACAAATATATAAACTGTACGCAGCTTTCTGGGCAGAATCAATATCAGCTTTGAGAAGGGTATGATAATAATTCCTACTCATATTAAAGCATGTGGTATTTCACACATCTGTCTGCATTTCTTCAAATGACTGAATCTGCCTATAAATTTGCAGGCTTACCTGATGAGTGTTCTTCAATTTTTACTACTAACTATTTTCTTTCTGAATCTTTACGCTTCTATATTGATAACCATGTCGTGTAGATATGTGAAGGCTTCTGATCCTGACGATTTTCTCAAAATAGTCAACCGTTTATCTCTAAAAGGACCTTATATAAATGCGACTTATAACCCGGACGGTATGATGATTTGCCAACGCGGTAAGCTTTGACAACGCTTGTTATTTACAAACTAATTAACTTGGCATCAGTTTGAAATAAAAACGTGAGTGGTTTCAAATTGCGCCGTAAAATTATAGCCTAAAAAGATATATTCCATGAAACATAAGCTTATTACAACGAACATCTAGATTTCAAGATTTTTTGCTGGCTTTGAGAGACTTACAAAATTATAGTTTTAGGTCATCAGAGTTATACGATGTTAAGCTACGAATATGTCGTTTTACCTTTTAGGGTCTTGGATAGATACTGCGAAGATATCAAGCGAAGATTATTTGACTCCTAACAAAGTTTATCTAATGGCATATTATTGGGCGGCAACGAGTTTTAGCGGCGCAGGATTCGGTGACATCACGGCTCAAGACACCACCCACATGACCTTATCCATTTGTATCAACATACATGGAGTGTTGTTTTTCGGGTAAAAATAAAATCTATACATAATTTCATATACTATATAGGTGCTTGACCTGCTTTTTTATTCTACCTGCGTGTTTGTAATATTTTGTTTATTATAAATATTGCTCCTCTTATAGTATGTATGGCGCAAGGGGTAACGCAGTCCGTCTACTCCTCTCTTTCAGGGATAAAGGCGTTACAAGTCGAATTGCATAACCTTTGTTGTAATTTGATTTAACAAAAGGAAATTTTATTATTCCAGATATGTGTACGCAATAATTGCATCCTTGAAAGCAGTAGCTGATCAAGTTGTGACAAAATTTCAAGAAAACCTCAGTCACCTAGAATTATTTTTGAACCGAGAAAAAGTTCCATTCATGTTAAAGAAAAACGTTATGGAATTTTGGAAATATCAGTGGAAAAGAACTGGAGGTTGGTCGGTAAGTGACATTAGTACTTAATATTGCTCAAAGAAAAGAATTGTTGAAATATAACCAACTACGATTAACTTACTGTTGAAATAAGTCGCAATATCTATTACGAGTAATACCCAACGCCTCATGATGATTGCAAGAAACAATACTCGTCCTGCGTGGGCCCAACAAATAACTATAAATTATGTAGCCTGCAGTTTCATTAACTTTAAATACTTATTCTTTAGCATTGAGAATGCCAGATGGTGTATAAGTTGCAACCAATGTCAAACGGTAACATTCCCGCTAAAGCTGCATAAAATAGACGAAATATTCCTTTTGATAAGTAGTCAGAACCAAAAACTAACCAACGGGGAGTACAATACTAAGCTCCAATTTGCTAAAGAATGTAGGAAAAATTCTCTATAATCTCAGTAGAGCCTCATTAGAACTGAGACTTAATGACGAATAAGGGCATAAAAAAACTACACTCATAGTTTTTTATGACGAAGCAGAACTTTTTTGTTGTTAACGAGGAGGAATCCATTTACGAACCGTACTTATATATCGAATTGAACTCTAAATGGGTCAATCCTCCGCAGTATCTAATGGTCGGGGTGTTCTAGGAATAGCACAATTTACGAAAGGTCTTGTTAGTAGGTAAATATTTAGGATTTATCTTTGTCAAGAGAACGACAAGTCTAACTTTGATTAGGAAGAATGCGTCGAGTGGTTTGCGTACTGAAACGTATATCGACAGCGTGGGCCAATATTTAACAAGGAACAATAAAGGCTGCAAAAGGGCGCTGGATGCATGCAGAACCAATCGTCGTGAAATAATTTGGGAGTGTCCTTTACATAGCCAATTTTTTCAAACATTGAAAACATTGTGTTCAATCAACTAAACATACAATAATCTTTTATTCTTGTCACATAATTATGCAGGCTATAATACCAAGTTAGCTAGTCGCTGACAGCTATGTTAATGGTCCTGTTTACTTTTAAATGTTATCAAATAACATATAATAACGATTTTACCTATTTGGTATATTAATTGTTTAATTATCCTTGTTTAGCACCAATCCATACTTGGCAAACTGCATGCAAATTTAAATGAAGATGCAGTACTTTATATGTATGAGAAGACACTGAGAGAAATACCTCTGTTTGAGAACGTGGAGTATTCGTTCTTTAGAGCATTTGCAAAGAAACTAAGTGAAGAGTACTTCCAAAAAGGTTACATGGTTATAAGAGCAAATGAAGTTATAAATATGATGTATATTATTTATCGAGGCAAGGTAAAAGTATTCATGTTGTTTTCTATACTTCCAAAGTGACAAGATGTCCTTAGAATATAAAAAAATATGTTGTAATATTGGAGAGCAATCGTTATTTTTTATTGTTATCCCTGTTTCCTTACAAATTTTAGTAATGGCAATAGATTCAGTAATTAAATCACGTCCACCACCCACATTTTTTTATACCTACACAATAATATCAAAAGCTTTATATATATCTTTTAATGGCAGGTCGATATAATATCTGATGCAAACGAAGTAGAGGCCTGTATGGGTCCGGGCGGCATATTTGGAAATATCAGAGGTGCAGTCAAATACTTTACAATGTCAAATGTCGTTGCGTCGAGGAATATAGATTTGTTGTGTATCCCAGGACAAGAATTTTACACTCTTTTGAAGGTATAATTCAATATTCTTCATTTACATGTTGGCAAATAAGCAGACTGTTCATTGGCCTATCATGGCTTGAAGAATGCAAGACAGGCACTGAAGTTACTGAGTACTGTGACTTTAGATCTTACGTGGCAGTTTAATTAGTCGATAGGATGGTCATTCATTGTTCAATATCAGATATAGTCTATCCATTTTGATCTGAGACAAAAATAAACAAAGAATTTGTGGTTCTCAAACTTTTTATCGAAGTCTGGGACAAAATAATATGGGCTCTAACTTTTTTTAATAAAATAGAAAAGGAGTAGCCGTACTTAATATACCAATATCGTCAATGAATATAAACATTATTTATTTGTGTAATGAAGTCATGTTGTACGAGTATTAGGTATGTTAAGTATATTTAAAAAACAAGCTATCATTGCTATCATAATCACAAATGATACTATAGTATATATTAAATATATCAATTAAATTCAAAGTAGATTCAAGGTGTCATGAATAGGTTATGATTGTTCATCTTCTTTTGGAAGTATTCTATACTCATAATAAAAGTTTGAGAATAGTATTCGTTTTAGGTCTTTTTTAGTAGCAACGATTAATTTAGTAATCTAAAATTACGTTAAAAATATAACATTGAAGTAAAAATACCAAAAATTATTGAAGGTGACAAGTAATTACTTAATTTACATCATGTAAAAAGTTTATAATAATAAAATAATAAATAATCGTATGTTTCTGATAAAACCTTTCGACAATGAGTAACAACATCTTAAAGAACCCTTTTTATGGTTTGTTTACATTTTGTCTCAGATCAAAATGGATGGACTATAGTTTGGTCGATTGCGTGCGGGGGCGTACTGCATTATGTATAACGACCAATGAAATTAGTCAGTCGATAACTCGGTCGATACAAAGCCTAACAAAAATTCAAAATTACCTACTTTACATATAAATAATTGTTGATTCATTGCCAGTTAGGACCTTTATCAAATTATAATATTTTCACAAAGCCAACTGCCAAACTAAATTGTATTCAGGTTCTTTTCTTTTATTAATTTTAGGCCTGTATGAGTAAAATGCTTGTTTGAAATATGTGTTAATCAAAAAACCCTTCCAAAAATATAAATTACTGTAACTATTAGGTACTGTGTTTTAGAGCTATCCATCAGTATTGAAAAAAGTTACAACTTCGGTTGAATCAGCAGTCAAAGATTACGTGTTACCGACGACGACGACGGAACAATCTGAAAGATTGAGTATAGATGTAAGTAGAGGTAGATATGTATGATAGAGATGTAAAATAAGATAGAGGTGTAAGTAGATGTATTATTCGAGGTATAAGTGTAAATACTAATTAAAATTATTGTATATTCACAGACTACATTGTATGGTAGATTGTCGTATGAAGCAGGGGACAATGATAATGATGACATTGATATCAATGTATATCTTGAGGTAAATATATCTTATTAATATTAAAACATTCAGAATACAGACAAGAGTATGTTATTAACTAAGGTACTTAAATTGGTAAGAAAAGTTGGTTAGGGCTGATTGTTTTGATTGTCAGTATAGTCACATTCGAAAGAGATGTGAAAAGGCACCTTATGGGCCAGTTGTAGGGAGTCTGCTATAAGGTTTTTATGTTTCAAAATTCACATATGCACTTATCTATTGATTACTACAAGGTGGTGAAGCGTTATTAGTTGGGTTTTTTTTATAAGAAAGATAAATAGATATACTTACAGCGTGGCTCGTCAGTTGACGTCCAAAGAAATAATTTGGATTTCTTGTGCTTGCTAAGGGGCCCCTGAATCACCCCCATGTATGTTCAGCGATTCTTTATAGTTTAGGAGCTAAAAGCATTTTTAGTATTTTTTCGAAATTTTTACTGCATAGGTTTTTATTTTTTATCTGTTTCTTCTTATCATTTTCAGTAAAAAAAAAATTCTGGAAATATTTGCCGATAGCACTAGCTACCACCTGAAAAAATTTCATTTGCCTATGCATTGTAGAACTAACCAAAAAATTTGTCTGAAGTTAAAAATTTCCGTTCGAGCTTAATAATGCAAAATGTTTAGAGCTTAAAACATAATAATTTATTATGTTTTAGGGGCACTAGAGGTTTCTAAATGATCTTAAAAACTTCGGAGGACCTTTAACGGACGAAATCGTAAAAAAAATCAGACCTTAATACGGGTTTCTTTCCTGTAAACCAGCTTTGAAAGCAATAGGGGTATTTATTAGTAATTTCTGCTTTTGTTGTATTCATAAGTTATGATAATAAAACACAGTGTTATAAATAAACTTATAAATTAAATAAAAAAAACGTTTCTAAAACACTCTACAAAAGATTTTTTGCCTTGTTCGTGATCTTCTTTACTGCAACTTATAAAAACTGAAATATAGACGACGACAAAAGAAAAGACAAAGACATCGAACGACGACGTTTTTTCCGAAGAATAAAGACTTACTTGATTCTGATAGTATACGTTTACATTTCAGAGTCCTCAAAGAAGCATTGCTGAATCCCATGGATCGAAATCGATCACGTCGGTCGGTAATACAGAATATGTACGAGCGCCGTTGTTGTTGTTTCTCCCGCATAGGTATAATAAATCGATAATATAATAATAATTGAGCGAACGAAATGCGTATGACAAGATGTATGTTTTAGATAACAAATATAAATATATTTATTTAGATAGAATGAGTTTATCAAGCATGAAAGTAGAAAAAATTACAGAGAAATTTCAAGAGTAGGAGGAAAGGTAACTATACATATAGCTAGATGATGAGAGAAGGAGACTATATAGGAGCATTTGATCGAAGAATTAATACTTTGACACGTTTTACTTTCATACAAAAATAAATATCAATTTCTGAATGTTCTTAGCTCTGTGCGCATAGCACGCGTGAGCGTCGCGCGTGTCGCCATTTCGTATGAACGGAACATAGACATACTAATGTCACGACAGTACATTATAAGCCTGTAAAATCATTTTTAATCAATGTATTAAGTTATGGTGAAACTCGTAGAATAAAAATTGTTATTTACGATGTTAGCTACCTAGTCTTGGGAGTTTGTTAATTCATTAAAATTAACCTCGTTGGTATTTATAGGTATTTTATAGTGTTTATTTTTTATAGGTGGTTTCGAAGCAGCGTTATACCCGACAGTAAATTAGTTTTGTTTATGGGTAATATAAACTGTTCTTCATTATGTAGTAAATAGAAAACAATCTTTTTATGTAATACATTTAAACTTATTTTATATTTTGCAGATCAATTTATTCTTGTTCTCGCATATTTGGACTTTATGCTTCTCGTCTATCAGATGACATTCCTTTCTGTTCCATACTACTTTTATATATGTGTTGCAAACGATATTATAAACTGGTACAAAATATTTCTGGATATTCATTGTGGATATATGAACCGATATGGAGATTATGTTTTGAACCCAAAGAAAGTTAGAGAAATGTAAGTTTTAAATAATACTTATTTAATTAAAGAAATCGTTAAACAGTAATGTAAAAGCGTGAACGTAGGGTTATTCTTTACCTATACCTATCCTCTTAGAACAAGTTTGTCCAGTAAGATAATCGCTGGGTTTCATAGAGATAATATAATTAAAGAGATTTTTTCATATTCATGTGTTTCTCCATGAGAAAGGCCTGTCCCAGCAGTGGGACGTATATAGGCTGATGACTTTCATATTCAATATCTAATCGACATTCGCGCCTATTTTGTGTCCAAGTCCAAGTGGACATAACTTTTTAGGTACTCCAGCATTATATTATCTTCTAGGTACTTCTCGAAGATATACCTGCGCAGACGCGACTTCTTAGCAAACGTGCCAATTTGCTATCTCGCGTTTGGTTTGCCGCTAAAGCCTACAATGCAACTGGCTTTCTTTTGCTACCTACGATCACCACAGTTGTTTAGACTCACATATCTACTAACGTACAGAACTCATCGGAAAGTTAATATTGGATCAGCGAATTTGATATTCAAACTGATGTGAGTTTTTAAGTAAATAAAATGTTAGATATTTAGATTAACAATGGATTGAAGTGATAGATAGATAAAATTCTTGATATAATGCTTGGCTGGTGAGCAAAAGTAGGAGAAGATAGTACCTAAAAATAAAAAAGTTTAAAACATTTACTCCTTCATTGATTTATATTAATTACTGTTGAACATTGAATTCTACAATGTATGGATGATGGGCAACGAAAGCGATGGACAAAAGAAACTGTACGCAGCAGAATTAGTACCTACATCATAGATGAGGAGAGATAAATGCCACAGAACAGATAGATAAAAAATGTTAAGATATAACGAATCTGCATCAATGAGAGGAAGATCAAAGAAGCGATGGTTTTTAATATTGAATTCTGGTATGAGAAGAAAGGATAATGAGCTGACGAGTGACAGAGGAGATGAAAGAGGAAGACTTAGGGGACTACTCACACTTATTCAGCTTCATTCAGCGTTTGTCCATAGAAAAAGCCAGTTGTGTATGGATCTTATTCAGCTTTCCGTGTCTGTTCAGCCGCGTAAGCATCTCGTACAAAATAGTTGTCTTACATAGAAAAACGCTGAATAGAGCTGAATAAGTTTGAGTAGTCCCTTAGTTGTGTCAACTCTGTCTACCCTTTTTAATGTGGGAAAAGAGAAGGAAGAAGAAGACTGTTGAACTTAAATTAGAGACTAATGAATTAAAAAATCTACTTATAAAATAAAAAATTACACGGTACTAAAATAGTGACATATTTTTGCTAGTGACTGTACTGGTAAATGGTACAATGTCAAATAATATCAAGATTCCACTTTGGTTTATTTTTAACTAAGGTTAGAATTCATATCATTATGCCTCATATACTTACCTAATGTATAAGTATTGTAGCTATAGGTATACATACCTATTGAAGGTGAGGTTAAAAGAAAATAAATACTCAAAAAACTTACAGATTTATAGGAATATGGGCATCAGTACTTTCGCATGTGAACGCTTGTTTATTCTTCAAGCTATCCTGTCTCACGCCACTGCATTGCAGATCGTCAAACTGGATGTCAAAGAGCGAACTTAATTTGAAAGGCAAATACATTCAAGTAAGCGTAAAGGATTTTACAACTGCGTAATGAATAGTAATGTTTAGATATGTTGCTTGATAGCCATCCTTGGCCAATATACGTTGGTAAGTTGGAAGCTTGGCGTTTACTTACTATATATTTATCTAAATGTCATAAATCTATACATACCTATTATTATTGTATAATAGGTTGGGGAAAAAGTTTCTTCGCATTTTTTAAGAAAATTCAAAACATTTTTTAATATAGTTTATTTACATTTAACTAAAGTATGTAGGTACCATTTTGTTCGATAACTTTTTGCCATCTTGTAGGTAGAACCATGATCCCATTGCTATAGAAATTTTGAGACTTCTGGTCAAAATACCGCGACAAGTG
Source organism: Parapoynx stratiotata (assembly GCA_910589355.1). Classification (NCBI taxonomy): domain Eukaryota; kingdom Metazoa; phylum Arthropoda; class Insecta; order Lepidoptera; family Crambidae; genus Parapoynx; species Parapoynx stratiotata. The sequence continues at coordinate 8,026,871 of OU342466.1, forward strand.
GTTTTGGCAGTCCTCTCGTGATGTTAACCTGACACTGCCTAAAGAATTCTGAAGAGACCGAAACAGGTGGAAATCTGAAGGTGCAAGGTCAGGACTATACGGCGGATGCATTAACACCTCCCAGCCAAACTCTCTTAATTTTTGCTGAGTGGCTAAAGATGTGTGAGGTCTAGCGTTATCATGATGAAAAACCACACCACTTCTGTTGATTAATTCCGGCCGCTTTCTCTCAACTTCTTGCTTTAATCTCATCAGTTGTTCGCAGTAGAGTTCAGAATCGATGGTCCTGCCTGGTGGTAACAGCTCATAATGAATAATGCCCTTCCAATCCCACCACACACACAGCATCACCTTGTTGCGAGTTAACCCGGATTTCGCCACAGTCTGTGAAGCCTGACCGGCCTTTGACCACGACCTCTTTCGCACGTTCTTGTCGTATGTGATCCACTTTTCATCACCAGTTATCAGATTCTTCAAAAATGGTTCGGTTACATTACGTCGTAATAAAGAATCACAAATGAGTACACGGTTCATTAGGTTTCTTTCAGTGAGCTCGTGAGGTACCCAAATGTCGAGCTTTTTTGTGTACCCAATTTTTTTCAAATGCACCAAAACTGTTTTGTGGTCAATTCCCAGTTCTTCAGCTACGTCGTAACTACTGACATGCCTATCTTGCTCCACTTTTTCAAAAATGGCATCCATTTTATCTGTAATAGGGCGACCAGAGCGACGTGCATCTTTGACATCAAAATTTCCGGATTGAAAACGCTTAAACCAAATTTGTGCTACTCTCACAGACACTGCACTAGGTCCATAAACATCGCAAATTTTTTTCGCGGCTTGCGTTGCATTTTTACCTTTTTTGTAGTAAAATTTTAAAATGTATCAAATTTCTTCATTAGATTCACTCATCTTGGCGGTACGAAAAACAAATGAAAATCACACATTTTCCTAATTTGAATTTGGAATTATGTTCTTTAAAATTTAAACTTTCAATGATACCAAAACCAGCCAGATACAAATAGTATAGCCAAAGAGATTTTATTACAAGTTTATACATACTATAATGCGAAAAGACTTTTTCCCCAACCTAATATTATTGGGTCCTTACCTATGAAATTGGTGTATTTTTCTCTCTTAGTATTTTGTCTGTAACTATTAAGATTCATAGTATTCCTAAGAAATAATTACTTCGTCTAAAAATAGACTATATTTTTGAGCTCTTTTGATTTGTTTTGATAATTTGTTGTAAGTTTAATTGTGTTAAAATTGGACACGGAGACAACTCTTTTTAAGTGCCTCCCGAATACATCAGTTTATTTGCACTTAAAAACGATAAATAATTTTTATAAAGTGTGATACTACACACATTACTAAAGCTTGTCTAATGATAGATGCCAAATATTATTATCTTTGGATTTGTCGTTGCGATGAAAACTGAAAAAAATTTTGTATGGAAAATGCAGAATTCCCCAAAATCTCCATACAAAAAACCAATTTCATAGGTAAGGACCTAATATAAAGCTGCTATTAGATTAGATATTATAAAGCTAAATCTCAGGAATTAGTTAATGGTCCGATTTAAAAAAATTAATACATATAATAATGCAAAAGAATGTACCGACTGCTTTTCTTGCCTAGCATGTCGTAAAAGGCGACTAAGGGCGTATTGGGTACTGGGTCTGTGATTGTGTAGGCGATGAGCTAGCCACTTGTTACTACTCTTTCACGATTTTTCATCTGACCAAACCCAATTTTTGTATGGCTAAATGTGGTCTTAAGAAACACAGTGCTCCTTGGACTCTGCCTACCCCTTCGGGGATTACAGGCGTGATTGTATGTATGTATGTGTAATTATTCCAAAGGCTGCTGGCTCAGCTAGATGCAACATAGGCATATTTAGCAACTTGTAATATAACTTGGTACTACAACTGGTTTCATTTATCTCTATAACATCTACTACGATAGGTACTTCCTTGCTACACTTCCATAATCCCATATAAGTAGTCAGACTGACATACAGGTAGCCAGAGGGTAAATAAACCAATATTGTCTACTTAAACGATCTCATAACGACAATTTTATTTATTTATTTAATTATCTCCTCTGAGCATTTCCAAGTGAAGGTTGTGCTTCACCTTTTACACTGAACCCAATTAGAATTTGGAATCGACAGGGATAGCTGATGCCATAAAAACAGGATTCCCCTCACTCAGCAGTACTCAGTATCAGTCCCCTTACTCAGTATGCTAGGACAAAGTGCATGGCTGGCATCAGCTTCTTTCGCCGAACAAGTCATGTTGGCCAAGAAGAGGGCAGAGAGAAAGCGTCAAAACAACGCGACCCTCGTCAAACGGCAAAGAAGGACTGGGAGAAGAAGGCTAGCCTACTGCCGAAATCTTCCCCAGTGAACTAGACCAGTGGGTTTTGGGCAGTCAACTTTTCATCCAATTTTTGGAAGGCGCGCACGTGTGTTCCCGCGAGTCCCTCGTCCGTGAGAAGAGACGGGGCCTCAACAGGCTGGTATCGCCGGGGTTATGTGATGTAGTACTTTTTATGGTATGCCCTTGACTCCCGGCGAGATGTCGAGACTGGAACTCTGGGGGGTTTTGATGGGTAGTCGCGGTACTACACAGTGGGACCCCACATACCCCTGCAGCCCTTTTCCCACTACTGCAGGGGATACGTAAATGAATTTTCCTCCATCAAAAAAAAGGCTAGGACAAAGTGGAAAATTACATGATGAGATTCACGTAATAATGATACGTCCTATTTTTGTACGTAGGTAGGAGAAATTGTTTATTATTGTTTTGTTAACTAAACATTGCACCATTTTTTAGATGGACTACTTTTCCATCTACATAGCAGCATTGTGGTATATGATAAACTTGCTGACGATCACTGGAACTGGCGATGTAACGTCACAAAACAACTTTGAAGTAGTTGAGACTATTATTGTTATCATCATTATTAAGTTCTGCACTGGTAAGGAGAATATATTTTCTATTACAACGATAAGGCATCACATCATCTATCTATTCTTCCACTCCTGGAACCATGTGTTTTTATTGTACGCCATCGCTCTTGATATTCGGCCGTTTAGCAGCCGATTCAGTTTGCCAATACCATTATGACAGTTTTAATTCAAGAATTTTACGTACACCAAATAGAGCGAGAACGCATATAGATCGTACTCCTTCTATAAAGGCCAGTAATGCATTTGTGGCCCCTCTGGTTTGCAAAAGTCCCTGGGTGGCGATGATCAATTCCCATCAGATGAACCATTTTGCCCCAAAAGCGTAAATGGTTCATCTGTTGTATAAAAAATGAAATAATAATTTATTACACTCACGCCTATTCAATAGCTGAAAAACCACGCGTTTGTGTTATGCCCTCTAAGGTGGCAGATAAACCCACATAAGGGTGGTTTCATAGATATGCTAGCCGCCAGCACCGCAAGCACGTGCTTATAATCACACGAAGCTACTAACATCGTTTCACAGCCACACGCACGCGCTTATACGTCAAAATGTATGAAAATCTCGCTAGCGCTGTTGGCTAGCGTACCTATGAAACATCCCTCATACAAACAAATCGTCACGCCTTTGCCAGTATCCCCGAAGTGGTAGTCGATGGTGATAAGACCCCCATTTCACCTTATGTTCAGGCCCCTTATGTGGGATTCAGGCAAATACTCTGCCATATGTCGGGCACAGTCAAAAAATCTGTAGGGACACACACGAATTCTTAGTTCACTATTGAAATATAAATCTAAAGAACCATGAACGAACCCGTTTTCAGGCTTATTAATATCCGAAATGTCTGCGATGATCACTGCTCACTCATCTTCTCGTATCGCTTACGATTACGGCATCAATGAGTTAAGAGACGGCCTTCGAGACATGGACTTGAGTGCTCATCAGATGAATAAAATGTGGGACTACGTACGTGAGTTATGGAATAGGCAGCAAGGGCGACAGGTATAAAATATATATTAGTAAAAAAAAATCTTTCTGTTGTTCCCCGCAGGTTGACGTCGGGCAACAACTTCCAAATCCGTTATTGGAAGATGATATTACGAAATCTTTCTGTTGGTCCTCCCTCACTATTAGTTCTGTTGGTTTACATATACATTAGGCTAGCCTAATGAAATGAGCTAGGAAATGACGAGATTCATAGGAGAACCAAGGTCACCGACATAGCCCACAGAATTGCGGACCTTAAGTGGCGGTGGGCAGGGCACATTGTTCGTAGAACTGACGGCCGTTGGGGCGGAAAGGTTCTCGAGTGGCGACCACGTACTGGGAGGCGCAACGTAGGGAGGCCCCCAACAAGGTGGACCCACGATCTGACGAAGGTCGCAGGAAGTCGCTGGATGCAGGCGACGCAGGACCGCGAGGTGTGGCGATCATTGAGGGAGGCCTATGTCCAGCAGTGGACGACAATTGGCTGATAGATAGATAGATAGATAGGCTAGCCTAGTATTTTTAAGAAACGAGTCTTTTCTTCTCTCAGTATGGGGCCGACGGATTTTTGTAGCGTTATCTTTCATTTGACAATATTGTATCTTTTTAAACCTAAGATATTTAGACTGCAGTAAGAAAATTTACTCTCAAAATAAAAATATAACGCTGCCGTAATAAAATATCATATTACATACTTTATTTTTGCACAAACACTATCACCCACCTACTACTGTAAAAAGTATAAATACCTACTCAGTTCAATATATTCTTTCCTCGGTTCATTTCAATTAATGTAGAGAAAGTTTAGAGCACGTAGGTCACTCTAGATTACTAAAGCAATTAAAATTACAAATAATTTGGCAAATGTTGTGTTTATTATGTCTTCGTACTCCCACATGAAAACATGAGATAGTTCCTATAAGATTCTTGATACAATTCTCGTAACGAACATAAATAAATGCTACGTCTCGACAAGTTTTCTTAAATTTTCTTTTACAGATGCCAGAATTAGTATATGCCTTGCCATTTCGTTTACGGTGCCAAGTAATGCAGGCGGTGTACGGATCTCATATACGAGAGTCGATGATATTCAATAAGGCAGAAGAGGAATTCAAACGAATGCTTGCTATGTGGATGAAGCATTGTGTGTTCTTTCCAGGGAATTACATAGTTCAGTGTGGTGATTCTGATCAATGCATTTACTTTATACATCGTGGCGAGGTCAGGTTTTGTGAAAATAATCACACCTATTAATATAATATAAGAATAATTCAACGAAATTGGTCAGTATGGAGAAGTCCGACACTATAAAAAATAGCAAAATCTGTTCTATGGAACCATGGTTTCGATTTCAGATAAAATAATAATAAATATATAAATAAAATTTTCATCGAAGCCAAGGTGCCTAAGCCATCTCCAATAGTTTCTGATTTCTTCTACCACCCATTTAGATTGATCACCTGTATAGACATTACATTTTGGATACTATTGGGTCCTTACCTATGAAATTGGTGTTTTTATTCTGTCTTAGCAATTTGTCCGTAATTATTCAGTTTCAGAGCATTCTTATAAAATAATTGCCTCGTCTAAAAATAGACTATATTTTTGAGCTCTTTTGATTTGTTTTGATAATTTTTTGTTAGTTTAAATGTGTTAAAATTGGACACGGAGACAACACTTTTTAAGTGCCTTTTTAATACATCATTTTATTTGCATTCACTTAAAATCGATAAATAATTTTTATGAAGTGTGATATTACACATATTACTAAAGCTTGTCTAATGATAGATGCCAAATATCTTTGTATTTGTCGTTGTAAAGAAAACTGAAAAAATGTTAGTATGGAAAATGCAGACATCCCCAAAATCTCCATACAAAACACCAATTTCATAGGTAAGGACCTATTTAAAAAAATGTAATTTAGAATTGCTATGACACTGTCTAAGCATGCAGGTTATAGGATTGCTATGACATTGTCTAAGCATGCAGTAAGTAGTTTGTAGTAAATTTAGGGACATAAACATTGCCGTTTTTCTTAATTCCAATGAATTTTGCAGGTTGAAGTTTTGACGGTGCATCCAAACTTAACGGAATCAATTTATGATTTGTTAGGTCCTGAGGATAGTTTCGGGGTCGCACAGGTAATAGAAACAGGAGACATACAATACACATATTTATATAGTATACTGATTTAGGGTCTAACCAGCTTATGTTGACAACATATAGATTTATATAGGGTGAAAATTTTCGAGTTTGTGAGTGAGCGTCTATAGGCGACGGTAACTGTCGACCATCAGGCCGTCTGCCCGTGAGGATTATGTAGGTGCTTCATTCATTCGACTTTCGACTCTATCTTTACGTATTAAGGGCGTTGGCAGTCGCCATCATAAAATGAAACAACTATAGGTACTATCTAAAGGTTGCACAGATAAACCTACGCTTAAACTCACCACACTCTGATTATGGGTATTCGCTTTTGCGCCGAATTTATGGAAGAGTTCAAAGATGAAGGGAAACAAAGACCGCACGAAATGGTTATGGACATCGTAATCACAAGAAGACACAAGTGGTGATGGGAGCAAAAAATGGCTGGATGCGAACATCATCCTTAGGAGAAGCTATGTCCAAAATAAAAAGGATAGGGTGTAATTGTTCAGCATCAAAATACAACTGATCAGTTAAAATAACTAATTACCTAATTAGTCAGTAACTTATGGGCAGCATATATTTTTAAATTGGTCAGCAAAATAACTAATTGGGCAGCAACTCAAATGTTGTCTCTGCTGCCAAATTGTATAATATACAGGTTTATTTTTATTTAATCAAGAGCGTTGCAATACTAGGTGGCTAACATCGTAATTAAAATTGTTCTACAAATTTACTTACTTTCATACAAAAGTAGATATCAATTTCTGAATTTTCTTAGATCTATGCGCAACGCGTGTCGCCTTTTCGTATGAACGTAACATAGACTTACTAATGCCACGACAGTACACTATAAGCTTATACTCATTTTAAATTAATGTATTGAGTTATGATAGCTATGACAAAATTCGTAGAGCAAATTTTGTTATATACGATATAAGCTACATAGTCTTTAATGAATCAACAAACGTTGATTCATTAAAAATAACCCTGTATATTGCCAGTAATTGATGTAATCCGTACTTACATTGTACCTACACAATTCCAAGGAAATATACTTATAACTTGTAAATATTAGGTTAAGGTTATTTTAATTACCCTTAAATTATTTATAATATCTACTCAATTTATAAAAAGCGATTATTGAGACAAGTATTGCTTTTAAGGGTCATAAATAATTACCTTATCCTAGGAATCGATCCTTGATTCTTCATTAATCCTTTTACTAGATTATACATTTACACTCATATTGACCAAAAAATTATTTTGCAGCTCAACTTATTATTTTGCTGCTCAAATAACTATTTCGCCGTCCAAATAATTACATAGCTGACAAAATATTTGTTGGCTGCCCAGATGATATTTCGGCTGACTTTTTTTGCTAACCAAATAATTGAATGGCAGCCCAGTAAGGATATACGGATAGGCATAACAACCAAATATTAGATCATAACTTTATATACGTTTCAGGGACTATTTGTTGGAGTTTCGCATCATTTCTCGTTTCGAGCGAGGACGGTTGTCGATATTGTATACCTGAAGTTGGACGATTGGAAATATTTACTGGATTTCTACCCGAAATCTGCAAAAATTGTTAGAAGAAAAGTGGAAAATGTTTATTTGGCTATTTAAAAAGTTTTAAGTTGAATTATATTATTTTGTGCGGAGAAGCACATTTTGGTTATTGTGTGATCAAATAGAAATATTTTTATTTTAAGTATAAACAGGTTGCAAGTCTAATAGAAAAATAATAAATGTTTAACAATTTTTATTGTTTAATTGTGTAACAATTGTGTAATTTTGCATGTCTTAAGATTTAACGTTTACGTTAACATTTGGACTTTAATAATATTTTGTTCTGAGTTTTAGATTAAAACTACAATACTGAGCTATTACAAAAACTTAAATGAACCTCATTAAAAAACATTGATTCAACAGAAAATAATGCAAATATTAAACATATTTTAAAAGTTTATTTGCTTTAGAGGTGTGTGTTTGTATAGACATCATACAATAATTAGTTGTTTCTTATTATTTGAGTCGTGTTTCGAAGACAACACATATACTTATGTTTTTTTAATATTTAAAAATAAATGACATTAAATGTAAGAGATAAGAGTAAAAACAAAACAATCCTTTTAACATGCTACTACTCACTATACACTACAAACAAGTTAAGAATAATAGCACAATCACTCACACTGCCTCTTCCTTTTCCTCATAAGCCTTTGCGATATCTCTGGAATGACTTCCTGTGTTTGTGTATCCTCTGTGGACTCTTGAGTATGATCTATTTCAGTATTATTTTCAAATTGATTTGTGGCCTCCAAATCTTGCGTTTGGGAGCTTAACCTGGAACTGATATTACAATGTATTCATATTACTGTTTATAAATTGAACAAGAATATGAAAATTGTAAGGATCAAGTAACAATTCAACAAGTTAAATTTAAATTATATTGGCAATCATTTAATAAGGGTTCCCAAAGGGTTATCAATGAGAAGATAATTTATTCAGCCCTTTAACAATAAAAATACAAGATATTTTATAATGAAAATGGTTCGGATTGCAGATAGATGGACAAAATTATGATAAATCTCATAGCTAATTTACTATTATAAACTTAAAGGAAAAACTAACAATGTAACAGTGTCACTAAATATAATAAATAAAATTAATTTAAATTGTTTAACATTTTCATAATGATATTACATTTATGTCTAGTTAGTAATATATTACTGGCTATGGGTATTTAAGTATGGGCTCTTACTTTTCTCTGCTATGCATTTTTTCTAATTGTGAGGCATTAAACTCTGTTTTGCAGCATGGCCATTTTTGTACCTTTTCTAAATATTTATTCAGACACCTTGTATGTATCGCCAGAGCACATGATGGGCAGTTAAAACCCTGAAACATAGACAATTCATACATTATATACCGTGTTCCTGACATGTATAAATGTTATTATATACCATTATATGGATTCATAAAAAATACTGTGAAATATATCTGAAAACTGTGTTACTGAACTCTGTTACATATGGAAGAATGGTCAATGAAGCTTTAAATTATGAAATGGCCTAAAAAACAAGTATCCAGGCCAGTAAAGCCAAACAAAAAAAAACCATGTTCCTGACATTTTACATAAACTCCAGCATATTATATAGACCAATAAATTGGTCATTCAGGTAATTTTATACTATGGACACTTTTATGAATTACAAATATATTTTTTATACAAACTAAATACATATATATATTTTACTTATTTTTATTATGAAATAGTCTTTTGTAGAACTGGCAAACATCACAGTCCCCCTTAGGCACTTTTTTATAATTAATATCATTGGTACAAAAACTTTTTCTGCCAATTTACAATCCAATGGAATGAATGACATTGAATATTTGTAACATATACACATACTTTTTCTGACTGTACAACATTATTAAATTGGTTAAACATATATTACCAGTAACTTTAAAACTATGCTATAAAACTACTTCCTTTCTACAAGTTACTGAATCATGCAAAGTTAAATAATTGGAACATGATAAATAATTTATAGAATAGATAATAGAACATTTGGTCACATTTGCTCTTGTGACACCTTGTCTAAATTATTTTCATATGTAGCTTAAACTTTTCAGTTTAGATCAGAATATCCAATTTTTAGGATGTAAAAAGAACTTTTATACACAAAATAAACAGTAGTAAAAATTGGATATTCTTTCATTTACATGCAAAGATTTTTTTTTAATTAATTGTCACAACAAGACCCTAGCTAGCAACAAGTTTAACTAGTATGAAAGCCAAAACATAATATTATGTGTTCCAAAATAGGTAACATTTTCTTCCCCTGGTAAAAATCGCCTTTGTCAGAGTAAATTTGGAGTAAATTCCATACATTTGGTTTCACTCGGGTGTATTTTGGAACGGCCTAGAGTAAATTTCACTCGTTTTGGAACATACCCTCGATAAAACAATAAATCAATATTATGAACAGTTAAAATATTAAATGAATTTCTAAAGTTCTTAGTGATAAATTGTTGTCTTATTGTGTAGTATTGTAGTGGCTAACAAACTCTCAGCATTAATTTCTTCATGATAGTTAATATTGATTACAAAGACCACTTACTCTAAAAACTATCTGTTTACACAGACAGCATTCCTCGATAGTATCTGGCATGTTTTGTCGCAGGTACCCCTCAAACTCATGTATGGCACGAACTCCAAGGGCATAGTTATTTTGATCTTTATCCAGGTAGCGCATCCTGCACCAAGTATTAAGGAGTTTCTGGAATTATTCGTACACCAGAATTAGCAACATGTTATAGTTTAACCAAATATGGTTTGAAAAGTAATATAAATTTGGTATTATGACATATAGGTACTTATATTAAAAGGTATATGTAATAAAATTTCGAACTGGTTTAACCTTAGATTAAACCTTCGAGTGAAGCAAATGATGGTATTTGTGAAATACATGATTCAATTGTCTTTTTTGTGGGCCCTTGAGAGCTAAAGACACTAAAAACAATGGACAGATCTTAAAATGCATGCCTTATACACGATGTGTTTATGGCATGCATTTAAAAAAATATGAAAATGTACTTACTTGTGCATCAGTCTTAGTAAAACTAGATTTCATACCTCCAACCAAATTCAATGCATGTATACCAGTAATCTGTCTTGCTTCAGTAGTCATTATTTGTTCTATCAGCACTCTAAAGTACTCTAGTTCTGTAGCACTGAACATATTTTGTGACTTGGTAGCATCATCAAAGCCCAATGATAGAAAAATGAGTACTTCTTCATTGGTAACCTCATCATTTGTCAATTTAATAGCTTGTTGAAATGGTCTTATCTCGTCATTTATTTCTTTAATAAGATCTTGTACGCTGGACTGGCATTCATCTGTCAATAATACGGAACAAAATAAAATAAGTATACTTTGATTGTTTAAAGATAAAGTAAATATCTCAGGCATACATCCACCAAAAACCCAATCACAAGGTACACAGATTTAATAATAATATTCAAAATGAACAAAACACAATAAGTAAACTAACACCTTCAAGATTTGCTATTAGTTGTTCTGTTTCTGATATGGTTACTACTCCACGGCTAGCTATTGATCGAAGAAGAAATCTATGAACTTTTCCATAAATCATTTTGAATACGAAATATCTCCAGAGTAAAGTAATAGAACAAGGTATTAAATTTAGCTTTACAAATTAATACTTCGACAAGAGAACAAATGAAGACGTCAAGCCGAAGGCGCGAACTTTTGTGTTGTAAAATTCCCCCATATATGGAAGGCAAAGGAAACAAAGCCCATACAGCCAAGTCTTCAGTATATATTTCAGTATTTGCATTGAAATGCAAGTGTAATACATTTCAATGCATTCTTGGGAAAGTTTGGCGTCAAACAATTGATGGCAGATACTGTGGTGCTACTTCGATGAGGTGGATTACCACGATAAAAATCTCATCGTTTTTCACACCACTTGACGATTATTTCAATGATCCTCCATATTGCACATCATCACAGACACAAATTACACAAAATTACACTGACTTTACGTAACAACATCCACTCCGAAACAATATTACAACTATCGAAATAAAAATCACGTCCGCCATTAGTCAAATGCCGCCAAACTCCCCGCGAACTTTTGTTTGCACAGATTAGAGTTGGGGATTTTGTTCACAGATTAGGGAGAATACGGTTGTTGCTGTTTAGTTCTCCCATGTCGGGAAAGCAAAGGGAACGAGGTCCATACAGCCAAGTCTTCAGAGTTTTATTTCTTCAGTAGTTTGCATTGAAATAATAGTGTAATGCAATTCAATGCATCTTGGGAGAGTTTGACGTCAAACGATCGATGGCAGACACTGTGGTGCTACTTGGATGAGTGGATTACCATGATAAAAAACTCATCGTTTTTCACACCAGTTGACGCCTCAGAGTAAACAGAACTGGAGTAGCCTTTGTCTAACATTCCCCTCTGCCAAATGCACAAGCATCGGATGCTTGCACGTTTAATAAAACTAGTTGAGCCGCCATTTTGACCGCCATAACATTGTAAACGTTGCGGCGAACAGAGCTCCCGCAAAAATGCCTGCCTGTGCTGTTTTTTGTTGTAAAAATAAATAGAAAACATCGAGTATGCTAAATGATGGTGTCACCTTTTATTTTTAATTATAATTTTTAAGATTTCATGATTATTTACTTCATTATTTCATGTTTTAGAATTCTACGATTTCAAATTTCGAGCGCTAGTCTCGTGGGGAGTGCGGCTGTGACGTTGTCAAAACGCACACCCCACGTGACTGTTTTAAGCGTGTGTGTGCGTGAAATTTAAATTTGTGTGTCGAATTATGCATGTGTGCATTTGTAAAAACGTTGTGCGTTGTGCTGGCTTTGAGTGTAGTGGTAACCTCACCCCCCGCAAGAAATGGCAGAATAAAATGTTTGAGAAATTGACTAATGGCTACTCCAGTTCTGTTTACTCTGAGGTTGACGCTTATTTCAATGATTTCAATTTCCGAAATTAATGAAGTAACGCGTCATGTAGATGTACACGTCTTGTGTAAGCCTGTGTCACGCATTCGTACTGAATTGTGTACCAAAATCGGGATCTTACAGCACAAATATTTCATTGTTGAAGGCGTTTTTGACAGTTAAGCAAAAATGTTATATAAAATTCAACATTTATTGTTGTATAACAACAACAAAACAAAAGACTGGAGAATAAATGCCTGAAAATTCATCACCCAAACTTTTGCCCCCACCAGGGGATCGAACGCAGAACTTCTCGAGATGGCGACGACGCCTTGAGACCGGCCGCCGGCAGTGCAGCGTACAGACCACTCGACCACGGATTTCGTCGATTGAAAAAAATTAAATATGTAACTGGTGCCTATATTGTTACTATAACTTCATTTCCTGATAGGTATTATAATTATGGAAAAGTTCACTGATGCTGATAAATCAGCGGTTGTTTAGGTACTGAGCTATAACACTTTTTTTAAATTTATTATTATACTCTTTATTGCAAAGAACAAAAGAAACAAAAAGTGAATAAAACTTAATTTATATAGAAAACAGCACATAGTGGGGATAAAAATTATGATTACAGAATTCACACCAGCTAATCTTTTGCAAAAATTAAGTTGAGATTGCACGGTTCGATTGAAGCCACAGCTTTTGAAATGTCAGTGTCGATCGACTGCAGCACTCAATTTAAACCGGGTAATGGTGCCTGTGTTTGCCAGCGACACGAATTAACTTTTATTTGAGACTCAGAAAAGCCTTTGCCTTTAGATCTACGAAAAAGAGTCTTTTATTGGATGGTATGGTTAATCATATATGCGATACGAAATGTTTAATATTATTGATAGGTACGGGATTTTTTGGGTAGAGGAGGTATGAAGTAGGCTTCCAATTTTTTTATTGTTATTTAAGTATATTACAATGGCCGTGACACCACCACGCTGGCCCAATGCGGGTTGGTGGGTAGAAACGGTTGCAATAGCAACCATACATATACATAACAATAGCTTGGAGGGTAGAAATGGTTCTGAAGCACGGAGGAGTTCGATATCGCAAAGTTTTGGTCACCCATCCACGTCCTGCCCATGGCGAAGGTAGCTTTGCTTTCAATATCGAAAGCGTCCAAAGAACCAGTACGCCACCGAAATCCTCAATTCTTCATTCCTTCCTTCTTTTTCCTACTGTATTCCCAATTTGATGAGGTTAAATATAAGATAATTCAGTTTTTATCAACACAAGAAATCCCGTGTTGGTCCGGGACACAAAAATAATGTACCAACTGCTTTTCTTGTCTAGCATGTCGTAAAAGGTGACTAAGGGCGTATTGGGTACTGGGTCTGTGATTGTGTAGGCGATGAGCTAGCTACTTGTTACTACTCTTTCACGAATTATCATCTGACCAAACCCAATTTTTGTATGGCTAAATGACATGTGGTCTTAAGGAACACAGTGCTCCTTGGACTTCGCCTACCCCTTCGGGGATTGCAGGCGAGATTGTATGTATGTATGTGTAAAAATCATTTAAAATAATTTCCATTACCTACTGATGATAGTAGAAAACGGGTTTTATCTTACTCTTATTTATTATTATCTCCTATTGCAGGTGGGCTGGTAGAGATTTCTTTAGGAATAATACACCCTTAATACACCCCTTGTACTTTCTATTTAATTTATGTGTTCTGATAATTGTTCTCTGTACATTAAACTCTTAAATGAATAAATAAATATTACGTTGCTATTGTGCCAATTTATCATAAAAATTTAGTTGGTAAGTGCAATAAAATTATATGGATGAACCTAGACAGAAAGGAAGTCCAAAAAAATTTTGTATGTGAGGTATGATTTAAGAGAAGAAAAGAATAGAATGTCGATGTGACGAGTGACAGATGAGTCATATTGTTCTGAAGATGAATGCTGTCTAATTTTATTGTTACAATATATTAATATCAAATACGGTCGTCCACAAAAAAAAATATTATATGTAAATTTAACGCTTACGTATCCTATCTAGTTATAGTAAGAATATTTTAAGGAAGCAAAAAGAACCGGTATCTTGCACGTGACGTCATACTTATCATAAATCAATTCGAAGCGCATTATCGGTAGGTGTTTCCCCTGCAATATGTTAAGTAGTTTATCAAAACAATGTGGTGTATTCCAAGATAATAATTAGATATCAAATAATAAGATGTTATTCATTTATCTGTGTTGAAATGAATTATATACAGGTATAATTATGTTACAGCTAATTATTTTTATGATGATAATTAAAAAAAGTAACTTCGCAAATAAATCTTCTCCACCCATTGGAATTCACTAAATTACAAACCTTGAGTGGCATTGGGTAGGGCACATTGTTCGTTCCGTGTGCGGGGCTAGTACCGCCCTCGGACGGGTCCCCGGGTTGCGGATAGGGGGGTGCCTCCTTCGGGGGTTAGTAGTTTCGGCCGTCGCAGACAGCCACTAGCAACGGCAGCACGTGGCCACGGAAAGGTCGACTTGCTTCGGCGTCCAGTCCCCGTGAGGGAGGGGGCGAGGCAGAGTACCGGCGAACAGGCACGTGGGAACGGTCGACTCGCTTCGGCGACCAGTCCCCGTGAGGTAGGGGGCGTGGCCTAGTACCTGTGCCATCGCTGAAGCTGCGTGCTGTGGCACGTCGGGGCATCTGCCCGGTGCCGGCCGCGTCGGGGCGTACTGGGAGGCGCAACGTGGGAAGGCTCCCAACAAGGTGGACTGACGATCCGGTGAAGGCTGCAGGAAGTCGCTGGATGCGGGCGGCGCAGAAACGTTCTCTGTAGAAATTATTGAGGAAAGCCTATGTCCAGTAGAGATCGTCTATAGGCTGGGGGATGGAATACTGATAGCAGTGATAGCCGAGTTGGGAAATGCAGCACAAAAAAGATGGCGTCAGTCGTTTCTATCCTCACCGCCCGTACCAGTATGGAAACAGGCCTTTTCATAGCTACGCTGACCGCCAGCGCCGGACACGCGCGCGCGCTTTCAATACACGAGATAGTAGCGTTTTACCCACTCGCGCGCGCTTAACGTCAAAATGTATGAAAATACCGCCAGCGATTTTTGCCAACGCCGGCTGCCGGCGTGGCTCTGAGACCACACTTAGAAACTTAGAAAAACATATACGAGGGAAAAGTGAGTGTTATCACCTTTGCTTAACTCTTCGGGGATGGATGCGTGATGATGCTATGTTTTGAATCCATGAGCGGCAGTCCTTGCAGGCCCTAAGTAGTTTCCTTTTACGTATATTTTTAAAACGTTTTTATTTTTATTTCATATCAGGTGAAATATGTTTAACACCTATTTGAGGAAAGAGGCGTGATAATAATTATGTTATGATATATTTTTACGGGACCCATGCAGTACGGTTTTCGTTGACTACAATATGAATAGCTTAAATTGAACACAAAGTATTCTATTGTTATTGTCTTCGCTTTAGCCTAGACAAAAGCTTTCACTCAATAATACAAAGTGCTGCCAAGGAAATCATTACCTGATCGAATTTCTCTGTTACAAAATACGGTAATATTGTTAAGGAAAGCAAAAGTACTGGGCCGCAGGCATCCCAGTCCTATTAAAGTCGTAATTGCTTCCGCGTTCCCTAATTACTACGTCCTGTACCGCTTCTCTTATCAATTATGGGAGCTTGCTCCTGTGCCAGGGTCCACCGATTTTCAAAGGCAAACTTTGTACACAATTATTGCATGCAGATGCATTCCTGACTATTTTCTAGCTTGATAAATGAGTTTAAAGTTGCAGAATAATATTGTTCCTGCATCAACCAGTCCAGGAAAAGGTGTGTAGAAAAGATGTAAAAACAAACACAACATAAAATCACGCCTGTAATCCCCGAAGGGGTAGGCAAAGTCCAAGGAGCACTGTGTTCCTTAAAACCACATTCCAAAAACAAACACACTGGTAATTAATTACGAATACAGCTAACATTACACGTATATTTTTGAAGTTTTTTTATTTACGACTGCCATCCTATTGTCATTATTTTAAACCGTCAATTCTATTGATGAACTAAATTAACTCGCAAACTAAATTTGTTAAATTTATCGGGTAATTATAAATGTTTTGGTGAAAGTTTTCCCAGTTAACAAAGATAAAGCCGAAAAGATAAACATGAACATAAATTCATTAGTTTTCAGTGCTCATGCATGCTTTTATAGAAAGCATAACTCGCTTCGTAAATTATCTAAGCTACGAGCGCTTTCCAAACTTTTAATGGAGTCAATTTGGCTCCGCATTCAAAACACCCAACGTTCAGTGCGAGCAGGTAAGTACGATTTATATACACAGAGCAGTGTTGAATGAGACAATCCTTAAATTTTAGACCACTCGGGGATTCGATAGTGCTGTCAAAGAATTTCATTTCCGCTCAACCACCCCAAAAGCTTGGCTGGCGTTGTAAAATTCTACCATAAAACTTTATAGTTTCATTACTTTTTAAAATGTACATTAGCGCGTTTGTATTATTTTCTTCGTACACTGTCAGCTCTGGACAGATATTTACGATACTTTTTTCGTTTCTATTTTTAGCTGTCCCGGTGTACTATTTGCCACACACCTTTCTGAAAATTCATTCAAGTGCAGCGCATACATGAATAGGGCGAGCGGAAAGAGCCGACTGCATGTTTTAATCGAACTGCAAAACGAGCACAACTGAAACTTTCTCTCCATAACATTCTTTTTGTTCACAACAATAGGCTCTCGGTAAATATTCAGTTTGCTTAAAATCTAGGTAGATCTTCTGCGATAGAATAGAATACCAAAAACGGAAAATAATTTGGTAAACAATTTATAAAGCTTTTTATGTTAATTTCTGCTCATAAAAAAATGGATTAATAAGTTTGACTTGAGGAAAATAACAACGCATTATGATAGGTATCACTAAAAATAGTCTACAAAATAACTTTAAATACATTTTTTATTTTGTCTCGAGAACCTATTAAGCTTCCCCGTCTTATCCACGTATAAATTTTCCTTATGGTGGACTATATAACGACCAGTCTTAGTTTGAAACGCAACAGTATCCACTGAACTTTCCACCTACTACCTAATCATGACTCGTCCAGTCGCATTAGTATTTGGAGCCATGCTCGTTCTGTTTGTGGCTGAATGTTTAAGTCAGCGGGTGATCCATCCAACTTACCGCCCTCCACCCAAAGGACCGATCATTCGGACGGCTCGAGACGTCAGCCATGAGCATGACGAAGCGCCTGAGAAGATTCACAACAGTGAAGAACAAGAACCTGTGACCGATTACCTGCATATACCGCTGATCAACGAAGACCAGGATCAGGATAGCCCTCTAAGAATCTACAGAGATGTTAATGGACAAATTTGGACGTAAATTATTAATATTAATTATTTATATTCAAAAATAAATGTTAATTTTGTTTGGCTCAATTCGTATTTATTTCCATCCTCCTAGAGTGGCGACCATACGATCAGCTGAAGACGTTCAGACAAGAACTGTGTGAAATAATTCTCATATACCTAATGAAGATCAAGAACGTTGTAGTTCTTCTAGTGCAGCAAATGTCTATGAGCGACGGTGATCACTTTCCATCATGAACCGTCCGACCATTGCCTCCTCTATCTATCAATCAGCTTATTGTCGTCTACTGCTGGACATAAGCCTCCCCCAATGATCTCCACAACGACCGGTCCTGGTAACTGTAACATATTGTTAACAATACAGTTTAAATTATTTATAACATCCCTGTATAGTTTATATAAAATGAACTATATCTTAGTACGGACATTTTTTGTTTTCAAAATTCATAATTTATATGATATTTTATGAATTTGTATGGTCAGTGTATGACAAAGTATAGTTTATGATTATTTTAGGCAAATTCCCATTCTGGCCCCTGGAACTTAAGTTCGATACAACATTAGTACAGAACAGTAACCGTTAACTTCCTTTAATAAGTATTAAAAAAAATATGTCTTTAAAAATTTATTGACAGTTAATAAGCAGTGAGATTAAAAATGTTGCCTCATCTAATATTATTATTAACAACACTTTTATTTATTATTATAAAAGAAACTATCATGGAAGATCTACTAGGATATCAATAGTGTTAAGAAAAGGGGAAGAGCTAGGTGTAAGTAAAACAGTCACATCTGATATCTTTATGACATTCTGTTTTAGATTTAATTACAATGCAAACACAATTAGATTTAGGTAAATAGAAAAGGGGAAACACAAAAACTATCTATCGGTGACATCTACTATCTACATAAAAATAATGTAGCTATCATCACAGAGCAAATATTTATTTTTTCGCATGTCATCAATCGCATATCAATTCAAAGGTGAACTGTTGAAGGTTTTTTATCATTTTTGAATAGATTGCATGTTATTGCTATTATATCTATGAATATCTTGATATGAGGAGCTCGGTGGCGTAGTGGTTCGTACGCTTTGGCTTTCAATATCGAAAACAAAGCTTCGCCATGTTCTGGCCTTGGATGGGTGACCAAAACTTTGTGATCTTGAACTCGGAAGGCACGTAAAACCGTTGGTCCCGATCGCTATTGGAACCGTTTCTACCCACCAACCCGCATTGGGCCAGCGTGGTGGGTTTACGGCTCATACTCCTTATGTGGTTCCCGTTGGACAGTTAAAAACCATAGTTACCGCGAACGAAGTCGCGGGCAACAACTAGTCAAAAATAATAATAATATTATTTCCTTATATGACAAGCTCGACTTTTAACTAAAACGGTATTTTATAGTAGAACAAGATTTAAGGTGTCTTTAAAGTTTAATTATTCAAACTGTATACTAAAACAATTGGTTGTATGCTGCTAAATAACTTACTCCACAGGGCGATAGTACGAGGAATCTGATTTCCCACGTGATTGCTCCGAGGAAAGCACGATATACAGACACATTAGATTCACATACATAACAGAACTAATCATTAAATCTTATATCAGTTTAAATTTTGAATCGACTCAAATTAATGA
This sequence comes from Parapoynx stratiotata, assembly GCA_910589355.1. Classification (NCBI taxonomy): domain Eukaryota; kingdom Metazoa; phylum Arthropoda; class Insecta; order Lepidoptera; family Crambidae; genus Parapoynx; species Parapoynx stratiotata. The sequence continues at coordinate 8,046,536 of OU342466.1, forward strand.
GTAGGCCAGCGTGGTGGTGTTACGGCACATACTCCTCATGTGTTTCTCCATGAGGAAGGCCTGTGCCCAGCAGTGGGGCGTGATTTTTATATTCTACAAGTTTTGCAAGAGCTACTGCAAAAAATCTCGCTGGAAATCAGTTTTTTTTGTAAAATTCTCCCATGTAGGGAAGGTAAAGGGAACGAAGCATTGTCCATATTGCTCTTCATTATTGACAATTATTACACAAAACTACACTGATTTTACGCAACAAGATCTACTCCGAAACAATATTACAATCCCTGAAATAAAAATCACGTCCGCCATAGTTGAATGCCGCCAAAAACTCCTCTGTAAAATTCTCCCATGTAGGGAAGGCAAAGGGAACTAAGCACATACAGCTAAGTCTTCGATATTTTAAAGTCTTCAGTAGTTGTATTGAAATGCAAGTGTAATAATACATTTCAATGCGTCTTGGGAGAGTTTGGCGTCAAGCGATCGATGGCAGACACTGTGGTGTTACTTCGATGAGGTGGATTACCACGATAAAAATCTCATCGTTTTTCACACCACTTGAAGTTTATTCCAATGATCCTCTACATTGCTCATCATTATTATTAACACTTATTACACAAAACTACACTGATTTTACGCAGCAAGATCCACTCCGAAAATATTACAATGACTGAAATAAAAATCACGTCCGCCATAGTTGAATGGCGCTAAAAATCCCCACGTTTTACTGAATTATAATTTAAGCAAAATTCTGTCGTAGCTTACCTGGTAACTTTTTGGTCTGTGAACAAATTTAATATGATAGTTTTAATCATCGGTAATAACAACTTTTATTATGAGAGCGTGTAAAATTGAATTCTGTTTTCATACATTTTTATCGGGCACTTGGACTTAGAATTTGCAATGTCTATTTTGTCTAGCTTGGTGGCGTACGCTTGGTGTTTGTACGCTTTATCATTCGATTTTGAAAACGAAGCTGCTTTCGCCATGGTAAGCCTTTGGATGGGTAACCAAAAATAATTGAAATCTCGAGTTCCTGCGTAGGTACGCTGAGAAGCACGTTAAGGTATTAATTGCTCTTGTATTGTAACCGCGTCTACCCTCGAATCTGCATTGGGCTAGCGTGGTGGCGTTGCGGCCCTAATAAGTGTGTATCCAGCAATAGGACCTTAAGTAATTGAAATAGCGAAATACATTTTTATTTGAAAAAAGAAAAAACTGCATTCTCAGTTTTCTCAAAAAAGCATACTCAACCGGATGCAAATATTGTTAAAAGTAAAAATTCTCTAACAAATATAAAGTCCAACACGTATTTTGTACATAATATCCATTTTAAATCGAATATTTCATACACAAAACTTATAATTATTATCACCGAGAAATAATCACTTTCGATTTATAAGCAAAATTGATTTAAAATTGTCTTATCTTCTAAAACTAATATTCAAAGCTTGTTTTACAGAGTGGCCCTTAACTGTATGACCGGTTTGTTTTGTCTATAATTTAAAAACCGTGAGAGGTACGAGCTTAAGAAGACGGTAGAACTCCGGCGTAGACGAGTGGGCAGGAGAAGGCGGGGCCATCTTTCTGCCTGTCTCGCGAGCGACCACGAACATGGATGACTCTACGTACGCATTCCACCGGTTGCTACAGATTTTATAAATATGCCTGAAAAACCCTCCAGTTACGCAAACCCCGACCTTGACTACTTCTAATTTGGGAGGCCTTGGGAACGCCTCGGATAATTGCTCCAGCAGACCGCTCCCCTGATTCTAAACTATCGGAAAACAAATGAATCACGGAACCTCTATACCTGTCACTTTTTATTGTGGCAAATTAGAGAGAGACGGGACGTGCTTTCCCACGACTTTCCAAATCGAACCCGTGATCAGACAGTTTACAATAAAGGGATGGGTCGCACCCACGGAAGGACAGGTATATATAACGGGAAGTTTTAGTGGGTATTCTCAGCGAGCAGCTGAGCAAGTCCCACACACTCCTACCCTAGCGATAGGTATTGTCTGTAAACCAGATTTTCCCGACAAAAAAGGAATGGTCAGAAGATGTTAATAAAAGCATACACCGTAACAAGTCTGTAATTGACTATACGAAGTGCATTTCAACGAAGACAACGAAGACCTGTGTATTCGGAACGAGATGTGTCATTTCAAAATACTTTAATTACTAAATAAAAATTATGATTATGAATCGTTCAAACAGTTTTTTGTTCATATAACAGTTATTTCTTGTGCAAATAACAGTTTCCTTCTTTACGTTACATTACGTATACCTAAAGGAATTAATAATAAAATAAAATAAAATATAGATTTCATTATGTTTTACATGTTTAAGACCTAATGTTTCATAGATAAATTTTATTATTAGCAAAGACTAAGGCGATTAGTGGAATAAAATAGCGACCTATTTTTAATTTAGGTGGTTAAATTCCCGGTTTGGGTAAACTTAAAAAAAAACCCGAGAATACAGATTTATTTCTTTTTGAAAAAAAAAATGTATTCCTTTGTGGAAATTAAGTTATTTTATATATTTAAGGTACTTCCCCTCCAAAGCCCATAAAAAATTCAATTCTGTAAGTATATGAATAGTTTGGTTTCGAACAAACTAACCTCCGGTCTATTCACCGATGTTCGTTTAAATGTGACACGAGACATTGAAATTAGTCGAGATGTCTAGCAAATAGTAGATTCGCCGCAAACGTGAATGTTTGCCAAATACAAGTGAAAACATACAAAGATCACATGAACGTTTGAAAAAAGAAATCTTTCGTATAGAAACAAAAAAACAGCCTGGAAAATATTGGTCACATAGTAGTAATTATTATTGAATGATTTCATATTTACAATATGAGAGATTAAGCTTGATTAAATGTTTAAATTAGTTTTCATTTAAATGTATTGAATACACGTACATTAATTAATTCCGTTTGGGATACATTTATTTTGAATTAAATTGAGTAGGTAATCATTTCATAAATTATGAGCAATATTTCTATTTATTTATAATGTATTGTTTGGGTAAATATGACTAAATGGGATCAAAATTACCGTCTCTATTGTTTTGTATAATATGGATTATTTAACCAATGTATCTACAATTTACAAGTTTTTGTATTTCCTTTATTTCACAGAGATCTTATAAGTTAGGTACACTAGATTTCTGGTCAGCGGCGTCACAAAAACGTCAGAGAAAAATTAAATAACCGCTGCATCTAACTAAATTTGGCGATTTAGTTCGCTTTGCAACACGCAGACGTGCAACAATTAGGAACGTTATGGTAATAAAATTGTTAAAAATGTAATATGAAAATTAATTTTGAAAATAATTTCTTTTTTTTTATCCCTTTCCGTCATTCATGCTGATACAAAAAATACGCGTTAATGTATGGCAATAATGTGTAAGTTAGAAGGCGCTGATGTTATTTTGTCTCATATAATGATGTAGTGTCACGGTCACGACACGGTGCAATATTTTAGGTTCGTTTTTGTTCGTGAGGCTACTTCTTGATGAAAAGTTTGTTGCTAATAGAATGTTAGAGAGTTCCGAGACTTTCTAGATAAGGCTTTACTTAATTCGTGGAAAGAAGGAATGAATTGTTTAGATCTCATAAGGAAAAAGATACGATGCACTGTAAAAACATCTCGTAGGTACTTTTATGTTTATACATATTGTTTATATTACATGCTTGAATTAATTGTGACCTCTTTTTTGTTGTGACGCCAGTATTTCCCCTTTTATTCCATGCGTGTTATTCCCTTATTTTCCTTATCAGCTAATATATAATGGCCAGCTTTAATGAGAGATGCATCAGTAGTCTTCAATTCATTAAACATGGCTCGTCCAGTCGCATTAGTTTTGGGGGTGGTTCTCGTTTTGTTTGTGGTTGAGTCGTTTGGTCAACGGATCTACTACCCGACGTACAGACCGCCTCCGATAAGAGGACCCATCATACGAACAGCTCGAGATGTTGGCCATGGGGCTCCGCAATGGGCTAAGGATGTCGATGAAGGGCAATACGCTCCCGTATTTGGTGACACTCATTCTTTGAAGAACGACGATGTGGACTTTGAAGATCATCCAAGATACGCCAGAGGTGAAGACAGTTATCAGTTCCCATAAAGGAAATATTTAATATAGACTAATAGACTTGTATATTATTATGTATGAAATAAATAATTTAAGACCTTATATCATTTTTTATTGTGTGGTACGCTGTACTCTGTGACCCTCTTAAGAGAAAGAAATTAGGTTCCTTTACTAAACTAGCCATAGTAAGATCAGGGCCATACTCTTTGGCAGTGGTATTGAATAATGCACTACCTAAGTTTATTAGAGAAATTAATGAAGATAACAATTTTGTAAAATGTTTCAATTTATATTTAATTGAAAATTTTTATTATAAATTCAGCTAATATTATAGACATGTCCAATAGTTGATGAACCAAGTGACAACTACAATTAATATTTATTTTTGTTGACATTACTTTAATATAATTTTATGATTAAAAGGATCCTGTTTGTTGATTATTTCGATTACTTTGTTTTAATATATGATATAGTTTCGTAATTCAAGATATAATTTTATTAGTTTTAAGTAATATTGCTTTGCCCAAGCGAAGCGGCTCTTAGTGATCTGTGCTTTGCCTTAACGGTGTACATTGTGTTGTCCGCACTATTATACCAAGAACTTGTATTTACCAAATGTAATGCAATAAATATTTGATTTGATTTGTTGCAAACCAGTTAGTTTCGATTTCGTTGAAAAAGAAATGTATGATTATCTAAACAAACTTATCAATCATTCATTCTGTTTAAAATTTATATTTATATACAGAGATATAAATATATAGATAGCATTTGCATTGTAAACATTTTATGCCCCAGCTCGGATTTATATTATCTGACTCAAACTTCAACTGTGATAGCTATAATGGAGACAATTAATTATTGGCAAGTAAAAGATGCCAGTTGTGGACGCCATCTTTTACTTTCTTGTCTTCTCTTTTTTAATGTAGTAAATGTAGGATGCATTAAATAATATTAACGAGATAATGTTATTTGGATCAAAATTCCTTGTACATTGTGCTTGATTACTCTGCTGTCTTACCAGTTTGGCTTAAGGGTCAAGATATAAAAGAAAATGATCTTTTGTGTAATTAATTGACCTTTTTTAGATATGGTGTAACGTCACAAGAGAAAGTGAACTGTGATGCATATAGGCTTCAGTCCCATTAAATTCAATATGTAACCACTTACCACTTATTTTACGTTATAAATACCCGTCCTCAGCCTATATATTCTGCATACGCCTTCTTCATGGAGAAACACATGAGGAGTTATAGATACACTGAAGTAATAAAAGAATAGTCTGTTGTTTCTGAATAAGCTTATTAATTCAGTCGTGTTTTAGCATAATTAATTTAAAGTTGGTTCCACCATTGTGAGCTTGTCATTTAAGGCCATGTTAATAAAATTTAATCTACGCAACGAAGATAATAATTATGTACGTTATAACATGACTCGCCGATATTAGACTCAATATTGATGCCTTCGAAATTCCACAACAATCGCCAAGTTTGTTAGAATTTGTTAGAAATTCATGTGAAATCTCAGGTCGCAAGAGCGGTTACATACCTCAAGATTTAATATTGTGCTGGCATGGCAGCCAACAAGCCAATCTAGATGTGGTCTATTAAAAGTTTCGTTGTATTCGAACCTCGCCGATAAATTGAGTAAAATTACAGCAGAGTTCAAAATTTTGCAAACTTTATAAATACATGTTTTGTGAGGTTGTTTTGGTTGGTGTTCTTGAGAGAATATTTTCAAATTAAATATATTATTGCCATGACGTTAACACCCAAAATTCGCTTAGGTTTTAGGTCTCTATATAAAACGTGCGCCAGTTGTCATGTACCAGGTGAAATTGCATGGAAAACGTTCAGTCGCTACCCCTAGTGTAAGTGTAAGTTTTTGTAAAAATCTTTTTTTATAGTTTCGTTAAGAAATATCAATTTCTATGGGAAACGTAGAAAGCGCCCCTAAAAACCTTTTCAATAGTTATCATCGTATTGATGAGAAAATATATTTAGCCATATATACTTCTGAAGACAAAAGGGTTTGATTGCGTCGCGTTTTATTAAAAACTTTAGATGAAGCGCTGGCTTTGTTAATTAAATTAATACTCAAAATGTATTAATATTATAACACACTGCAAAATTTTGTTTTTGCATTTCCATACATTTCCCTTAGCTCGCTCGCTAAAAAGCACGTTTGTAATTCCAAAACAGCCCATTAACTGCCGCTGCCTGTTTCCAAACGATTTAATATCTTCTCCCGTCTATGAATGCAGCACCGCGGTTCTGCACAGAATAATTTCACGGGTGCTTTCGTAAGCAATTCACGATCATACATTTTGAATTGTTTGTCGTTGAAACTAAAATAAAATGTTACGAAATATACGTCAGAGATTCAATTTGAAGCTCTCTTAAAAGTATTGTTAGACGTTACAATTTAAGCGGTATGTCATTACGGACGAGGCTAAGGTTTTTAGCTCATGAAAAAAAGCAATTATTAAATACTTTTTAAATGAAAACAGAATTCAATTTGAATAAAAAATAGGCAGCAAATAATTTTAGATACTACTAGTTTACGGAATGGGAGCGTAGTATCGCGTTATAGGTGACACAAATGATCACACGCATCTTAGATAGTCATCATTCAGATGTATGAATCTTTCATATTTCTGATCTTTGATTTTGTCACTGGCTTCAAAGACCTTTTTATTTTTATTTAAGCTTATCGTAACGCCTCTAGCCCCGAAGGGGTAGGCAGAGGTGTTATCACTCACATATCGAGTGATTTTTCTCTCACCTGGCTAGAACTTTAATGGTATTTATCTACAAGCTGGTGTAATTGAAAAGTATATTGTACAGTATTTTGAAAGTCCTGTGGAATGATCCAATTTGGCTTATATTTGACTTGCACTGAGTACTTGGTTCAGGGTTCAATCGAACACATCACTGATTCTGTTTCAATCTGAGTGGGTCGAAGGTATTTACTGAAAAAAGAAATAAAAGTCACATCACATATATCGAAGATTACCTAAATGAAAAATCCTTATAAATAAATAAGAAGAAAGGAAATTATTTATAAAAAGTAGGTAAATCCTCTTAATTCCACTTCTCTCTTTTAAGTTACCATTAAATCTTTGGTGTACTGTTCACAGGCGCTTTTTGCGACACGTTTTACGACGATTATGTTGTGAAGCTTTAAGGTTTGTATATTTATAAACGAAATGTGTTATTCTATCAATTAACGACTTCTGTAGTCGAGTGGCACGGTGGCGTAGTGGTTCGTACGCTTTGACTTTCGATATTGAAAACAAAGTTACCTTCACCGTGGTCAGTCCTTGGATGGGTGACCAAAACATTGTGATCATGCCGTTGGTGCCGGTCGCAATTGAAACCGTTTCTACCCGCCAACCCGCATTGGGCCAGCTTGGTGGTGTTACGGCCCTTACTCTACATGTGTTTCTGCATGTAGGAAGGCCTGTGTCCAGCAGTCGGCCGTATACAGGCTGAGTAGTCAAGAGGTTGTCCAAACCCCTAGGGCTTAAGTTCAAGTCTCGAAGCTCGAACTTTAGCACTCAGTTATATGAACTTTTGACGTTATTTTGACTTCAGCTTTGGTTACATTGTGTAACTTTTGAATGAAGGATTATATTGTAGCATAATTTTCGTAACTAGATTTATGAAAATTATATATATTGGTAGGCCCCACGAGGTGGACCGACGATCTGGTGAAGGTCGCGGGAAGCCGTTGGATGTGTTGTGATATGTAGGAGACCTATGTCCAGCAGTGGACGTCAAACGGCTGATGAAGAGGATGAATCTATCTAGTGAAAAATAAGAATTTTATTGTACGTACTCTCCTAGGTGTATTATCTACTTATGAATGTTAAAATATTATATTACTTGTTTTTGAGTGGAGACCGTGACTCAGTGAACATAGTGTGGGACGCCCTGCGACAAGATGGGATGACGATATTCGTAGGTTAGCTGGAGTGGGCTGGATGCCAACGGCCGAAAATCGAGAGCGGTGGCGTGCATTAAGGGGGAAACCTATGTCCAGCAGTGGACGAGCATATATTTTAATAAAATTATTGTTCTCCGCAAATAAATTGTAAAATAAGTATGTTTTTTCGTGGTTCATGACTGTGTATGTACATTATTCGATGCAATGGTTCGTATAAATAGAATTTTAAAAACCAAGCCAAAATTAATTTCCTTTTTAATATTTGTGTCCATAAAATAAAAATATATAAGCGAATTGTTGTTTTGTTTTACTGACATAAATATTATAAGTCTCTAAATATCATCGATTACAAACTTTACAAAGAGTAAGGACGCTTGGAATTTGTTTACCTACTTACATAAAATCACGTTTATTATGAAAATAAAATAATAAAAAATATACAAAGCTAGGAAGACTTCAATAGTCTGTAAAACTTTAAAACAGGTAAATGAGGAAATTTTTGAAAATATTTTCACAAAATCCTTAGGCAAAAGCAATTTCAACAAAGTAGGTAGATAAAAGTTGAGACGCTAAAGAAGCGATTAAAAGAAAAATTTGCATTCTTTGAAAATTAATTACTTTCATAATAAAAGTTTTCATGGCTGAGTACGAAAGAGACATTAAATTGGTAAGGAATTTGCATCGAAAAGAATAGAAATCTCTAATTGATTATGTATTAAGCAGTTTTTAATATTAGAAACTGGGGTTTTATTTCTAATGAAAGACATTATAATTGTGTAGTCAATTCCTTAATTTCTATTTTGATATTCATAATAATTTCAAGGTATTTTAGCAAGAAACAAATGACTTCATGCCGGTACAGAGTGAATGAAAGCTGTGAATAACTAATTCGTATTGATGAGTTCGTTTTGAAGTAAATGAAAGAGATTGAATGGTTAATCCGCACCATTCAGACAAGTTTCAGATTCGTCCCGAAGTTCAGAAGCTGCTACACTATGAATTCCGTTTTATTGCTCAAGTCTTATTTCCATCTAATTAACTTCGTTGATTATGATGTTGATTACGCAGCCCTGTAATTAAATTATTGTTCTGAATATTAGTGAAAACATTTATAAACAATTAAGGAATTAATTTTAAAACAGCATTGATATTTGGAAAGAAATATTTACAAATAATGAACAACTACTCATTAGGAGGAACATCTTAATTTTTCAGGAGAGTCAAGACTGAATTTTTTTATGGATAATCTTTCACCTTTTTTTTGTTATTCACATTTATTTATAATATTTCAGAGTTATGATAACTGTTCGAATTTATTTTTAACACAGTAACAAATACAATGTTATATTATATTATATATCTTTTTATTATAGGAATTTAGTCCTCTACATGAAATCTTTGCAAATGTAATTATGTGCCTGCAATTTCAAGAAAACCTCTCTAGCTTTAAAATTTAACTGTGGCTTTAAGAACTTTCAGTTAAGAATAATGGTTTCACGGGATCGCTATTAAAATAACACTGGTCTACGAGTCAAAGTTAATTGGAACTACTGCAAATAGGAAACAGTTTCTTGTAAAAGTCATAATTGATGGGAAAGTCTTAGAGGGATGGCCATTTTAATGTTTTCTAAGACAAGAAATTCATTATTAATTATTAGCTATACATTTAGTGTTTTTAAATTAAAATTTATCACCAATACAACTTGGAGGAGAAAAATCCGTCTGTAGATTTATGTAAACAACGTAACATATCATCACGCATCTTTCCCCCAAGGGGTAGGCAGAGGTGTTAAACACCCAAACAATGTTTATGTAAAAAATATTACATATATTATTATTATTTGTGGCTGTTTGGGGCTGTATCGCGTCACTGCGACCTCATAAGATATATTGTAATCAGCCTCCTATGTAAATACTATTTTATCAACTGGACACTGTCTAAGAAATATAAGATCTTCCAAGTTTGGATTGTTTTAATATCACCTGCATCGAGGGTGTGTCTTCCCAGGTGTCTGCTTCTTTTGTAAATCAGTAGTTCACAAGAGCACAAGAGGTGCATTGGTTGAAACACCAAACGCTCTTGTTCATAGAATCTACAAGCATCAGTATCCTTCAGTGTCATGTTGTAAAAGTGTCTGTTCAGCTTGCAGTGTATATTACATATAACAGATCGCCATTCCTTATAATTATTATGAACCATCAGCTGTATACTTGACCACCAGGTACGATAATTAAATGTAAATTTGCCAAGTATCTTATGATAATTATAAAAAAATCAGCAGCATGTAAACTTGATATTACAATTTTATTACTCGAAGTTTTCTTGGTCTATCAAAATATCATAAAAGTAAAAAAAAAACAAAACAAAAAGTTCTCAGCAAAAAAGGCACGCAGTTTTCACTCGATCCCAAACTGCAGTATTAATTTGTAGTTAGTTTCTTTCGGCACCCGAACGGTTCCGCAGCTCCCATCGATAACTCGTTATGCTCGGTTTAGCTGCTTTTTTCTCTCACCAAATTTTGTTTCGTTAAACATTTCTCTTTGCTGAGCAGGTTAGTTTTTCCCGGGTCAGAAAGATTGGTTGGTTGTTTCTTTTTAAGAAGTTAAAGGATGCTCGATAAAAAGAATTTAGTGGGATATAATTGAGATTGATTTGTTTCAGTTTTTCACATGTAAAACTGAAACAAATCAATGTCAATTAAAATATAACATTTTGTAATAAAGAATATGAAAGAAACAAAGATTGTTCGATTTTTATTTAGGAGTAAGTCCAAAAAAAAACAAAATTATCTACACTTATGTTATAATGTTCGAATTATGAACTCAGACTCGAAATCATGATAAAAACAAAAATTTTAAAATGGAAACTGAAACTGTAAATGTCCATTATCTCATTATGCAACAATAGGTTAGACTCATTATGCAACATTATTTTTTCCCCTCGCTTCTATCCTCAACTCATAGTACCGTACTCATAGTACGAAGGCGATCTGTCTCTCTGCGATTTTTTAATACTACTACAGAATATAGATAAATATTGTATGTTTTAAAGTAGGTATGTATAAATCTACATATTACACATCACAGAAGTACTTAATCCGAATATAATATATTTATGCTTAGTTTTTATCTATTATTAGCTTTATACGTTTATTTGTTTAATGTATTTGTCTTAATTCAGGCATTGTTTCATTTACACCAAGGCTTCAGAGTAGTAATGAACAAATGAATAATGTAAGTGTCACACGATCAACTCCATTACGCAGTTTGTCTAATGGCCCGTCCACATTACCGTAACAAAACACTGTAACCGTGACAAGTACGCGTCTCTGTACTGATAGTGTGGACGGCATTTGTTACGCATACAAATGTCACAATCAGTTTTCCATTTCGAACTTTCATACAAAATATTTCAATATCACAGTGTGGACGGTTTTTGGTTTTTGTTACAGGCAAATTGTCATGGTTCGCGGGCCTATCCATCTGAAGTGGATAACTTTCAAAGGATGTTTGGTATGTTCGGTGAGAGACGACCACACTGCCATACATGTTACGCGTACAAGTTCGCATGACATCGCAATTGATTTTAGCATGGACGATGGATCGGGAAAACAGATGTTATGCTCTCTGAAACCTATGTCAAACGTTAAGGCCAGGATCTTTCAAATGAACCTACTTTTGTTGAGTTGAAATCAAATAATATTTTATTTTATTTTATTTTATTTTATCAGAAAAAATATATATTATTATTCATGAACTGTTTTTGATTATTCTTAGGCTCAAAACACCTTACATAAACATTTGTATGTGGGCCAGCCATAATATTTCCAACGAACTGTTACAAAATTGATGTACTTCGCTTCAAAGAGGTGGCATGTTTCAGAAACCGCTTGGATTAACTTTATCTTATGTCTAAACTTAGCTCAACCCACCATGCCAGTAGACGTTTACTTAGCTTGTTCAGTTTTTCTTAAACCTTGTGTACCTTGTTGCTCTGTAGTTCTTTTCAATGTTTTTATTCCGTTTGCTGTTCGCGAAAATTCGTACCGCCTTTTTCTCACAATGTGTAATGGGAGTTAAGTAATTTTGATTGTTTATTTATCCGAAAAAAAAATGTTTCTGTGATGTTTTGTACATAATTGCTATGTATAAATTAATATTAAATTGACAATAAGGTGAGATTTTTTTTTAAACCAATGAAATTACATAAATTATTTATTGTTTATTTGTTATATTACTATCCAGACCTGATTATGTTTAATTTGAGTGATATGATGTTAATAATATTTTTTTATAATGCTAGTGTAAAAAATATTTATTATAATTTGCTTGCTGCATCTATTACTAAGTCTATGGATGCAGGAAAAGTAAAATCGAATTTTATCATTATTTCATCCAAAAGCATGCGACGTTGCCGTTTCTCTTTGTTTTTGGAAGAGCGGCAAGAACTGAAAGCACGTCATCATGCATGTCAAGACTTTGCGTCAAGCAGTGACAGTTCTCTCGCGCCAAGAGACACGTATTACACACACATATATATTATGTCATAGAAACTTTAGTTTATGTCATGAGAAAAATAATGTCATCTGTTTCTAAAATGCAATCGAGGAATAAACGTCCAATAATAATAATATAAAAGTAAGTATGCAAGAATATAAGAAGTCTATACCGACAGGCAAATAAGATGATGCAAAGGAATAGACCAAACTATTTGACAATATTAACAGAACTGATGTACTTAAAAATAGCTATTATTTTACAATACAAATACACAATTTTCTCTGCTGGAAGAACTAAGCGTAGTAACAGAATCCTGAGTCTATTCCAAGAAGTCAGCATTAATTGTAACTTTATTTCCTCCGAGACTTGGAGTTCAAAGTACTTAAAGCTTTACGGGCGTAAAGTAATCAATTACTCATAGTTAGTTAAAGTAAATAGTTGCTCTACAACAACCACGCATATTCCATTTGCTGAAAGGGGAAACTAATTGTCAGGACACAAACAACAACAGCAATGTTTCCTTTGATAATAGCAGTTTCCTCTCGACGACACGTCGTCATAACCCGATGTTTGGTTAATTGGAAGTGAGTAAACCCGTACGAGCAATTTATGACGGCTAATAAATGGTGTCATGTGAAATATGGTGTGTCTGCTGTGTGTACTCAGCCGTAATAGCATTGAAGCGTGGGTTAGCCTATATGGTTATTGGTTCTAAATTGATGCGAAATGATTTTTTGCTCAAATCGGGGCATATGGAGGATATTCTGATAAAAATGGTTCTCAATAATTTTTGATAGCTTTGTACCTATTCTGTTCTGCCGAATAACCATGAATTTGAAACAATCATGCTCCGAAACAATTATAAAAACAGCAACATTTTTAAGTCTCGAATAGCGAGACGCAACAGAGAAGATAAGAATATTATTTCTCCCATGACAACTTTACACTAAAATAATGCATAGAAGCCAAAAATATCTGTAGTCGATCAAAAGGTCATGATATGTTGACGCCATACATTTATTATCCCTTTCTTACAAAAATTTGCAGTCACGTGACATGTGCAGAGGAGAGTTGCTGATAGTACCTACCAGAGCGGAGACGAGACAACGAGCTTGAATTAAAATTTACAAACAGTTTATTGTTAATATTGCTTGTAATAATATAAATTCTGCGTGGTGCATGGCATGATAACAGGCAGATCCCTGTTACATAGAGACATACACAACACACTACACATAGGCAATGAAAAGTCAGTTATCTAGTTACTTTTGTAAAAGCCATTAAAGCGTTTTACAATGGTCAATTAACCAACAAATCGTATTCAAGAGCGCGTGTGCATACCGTCTGCCCATTTGTTAGTGTTCGTATCGTCGGACTTTGAAATGTTAGAATAATTTAACTGTCCTATTACTTTCCTGAATAGGAGATAATACAATGAATATTGTATAGATTTCTCAGATTAAGAAAATTATGAAAATTTCATCGAAATTAAAACAGTGCTCAATAAGGGGAGGCACTGATGGATTACCAGTTTTCACCCATACACTCGTATTTGTAATAAAGGTAGATCAAGCCATCCCTACGTAAGTTAAACTCTCACTATCGGTACCTAGAGTTACCCACCTATATATTTTTTTTGAGTATTGTGCATAACAAGGAGGATCATGAAATATAGGTAGGAATTAGATGAATACGCTTAAATGCGGGTACAAATATTTCTTCTTTTCGAAAAAAGGACAAAAAAACTGCGTTTATTCAAAAGGGTATACCATAACATCTGTGTAAAACTTTCTGATTACACAAAAATGCCATGTAAACAGTTTTGTAAGTGAAAACGTTGAGCCAAAACAATAATAACAGTTGGTGACTAAAAATTTATTAAGAGTAGGTGGTACACAAACTTTGGCACTCTGCCATTCAGCCATTTTAAACCTGCGGGAAACGGCCTTTTCATTATTTAATTCAACAACGATCGTATTTGCGCCAATGCCAAAATATATTGAGCGAGTTCAATAAAAGTTGGGCATGTGCGATTAAAGCTGCCGTGACCTACCGATTTATAGTTCTGCACATATCAATGGGCAATGAAAAGCCTTTAAGTATCCAGTTGGTTATTCATCCAATATTACCTATCGCAAAAATGAAAGTAAAAAAATCAATCTACTCTTATTTGTGCAAACTTTTTGAGCCAGTAATTTAATAATATTTTGGTATTTGCTTAATACAATTATCACACATAATTCAGTATTTCTTTTCGGTTTTGTTAACTCGCAACACGTTAAAATTACTGCATGGAAATTGAAAGCAGTTACAACTGATGTACTGCTTCTAGTTTACTTTTAATTGTTCAAATGTTCAGACAAACACTTAAAATTTATTAAGATTCTATTGTAATTTAAAATTATAAGGATTTCTGCCTTTTGATGCTCACTCGTAATATCTTGACTACTGACTAGATATCATAAAGTTCTGCCATGTCTGCTCTCCGTCAATGCCAAGAACGGAATGCCACTCATAGAAGCGGTGTCAATAATTTATACCTCGTCGCCGTGGTCGAAAGATACTTCACATAGTCTGACTATCAGCACAAGACTAACATTGTCATTCGACATTCTGCGGTTGTGTACAGGGAATCCGCTTTAGGTTATGCAGCCAACTATTTGTTCAAGCCAACCTTGTACAGTCACCAGTAAAAATATGTACACATATTGGACATAAAAGAAGCTCTATTTTCTTAGCAATAAGAGTCGCAAAGTGTCAGATATGAATAGATATTTGTGCTTCTGCCTGTACATTTGGAAGGAACACCTTCACGTCAAAGGTATAAAGATGTTGCTTAACGAATTTGGACATTCTCACGAGCTTATAAGGACTATAGCCTTATAAGCCGATTCCTAGAGAGAAGGTAAATTCAAAACATTTTGTTATTAAGCTCTTAAGGTAAGTTTGACGATGAATTCCTGTGCTTATGAAGAACTTATGATGAGTTTAATGAACAAAGCTTTAATAGAATAACACATGGTTTATAAAATAAAGGAGTGTGATAGCAGTAATACCTACAAAAAAATGAACTAGACTAGACTGCTCTTACGGATCTTCACATTGACCGTTTACGTTCTTATTGCCTACAGCATAAAGGCAACTATTGTATTTCCAAAGTCAAATACCTTGCACAATAAGATAAAAAAACGACAAAACACCAATCTAAACGACTTCGATATAAAAATCTAACATTGGCTTTGGAGATTGTATACGAGCTTAGAGAAAATAATAAACATTTCTTGTTATCATTAATCAGCCTGAAGGACACTATAACAAAACCATTTGAAAGAAGCTAAACAAACCAAACCCGAACAGACAGAATAGGCCGCAAACAAATTGTCTCTGTTAGCGAGTTCATTGATTCCTAAAGAAAAAATATTGCTCAGGAAAATCATCAGAAACTCGGTAAGGACCGGAAATATCTTACTGTCGGAATCGGTCCCGTACTATGAATTCTCGTTTCAATGAAGATTTTGAGGAAGTTTGGGATTAAACTCAACACTCACAGGTAAGTTCACATGTGATTTGACAAACAAAATACTTCTAATTGAAAAAAAGGTACCTGAGAAGAATTTTATTAATTTAAATAAGTATTTACTTACATAAACATGCGCAGAGACTCATCTAAGATTAGATGATTCCACATCATTTCTCATGCGGTTCTTCAGAGATGTTTGACTATCCATTAAAGGTTTAGTAGTGGAACGATGAGGATTGTTTCGTTTTCAATATCGATACAATGGTGTTCGAGTTTTTGCTACATAGGTAAATTTTTATTAATAAATCAGGAGATGGAGTTTTTACGGTTTATCTAACTATGAAAAAAAGTATTAAATCGTAAACCGTTGGTAGCGGTGATGCTCTTACGCCTGTCACGGTTCTCTGGGTCATTTAACACTTCATTTGATTAACGATAGAGGAAAATTTTCTAGACAAGGTACACGAAAAGTTATCTTAAACATTCTGTGTATTATATTGGTAAATTAAGACGTATAAGCTTTTAGTCATCTGTCAGGAAAGTTTGGTGTAGGACTTCGGTTTCTGACTTACATACTTATTAACTACCTTGATGTCTTCTTCTTGCCCTTTTCCAACTCTAGGTGGAGTCGGCACAAGATGTCTTCTTCTTTCGTTCTCCTTAGTCACTCGTAAGCTCAGCATCCACTTCTTTTATTCTCATATCATTCTTCACGCATTCTTTCCCTCGCATCTCTTCTTCCTCTCACTCTAGGTCCGTCCACATCCACGCAAAGCATCCTTCTTGTAATGTGACATCCCTCCTTACATACCATAAACAAAACAGTCAAAATTATATTATATTCCTAATAAAACAAAAACTACAAACATATTATTATCAGAAACAGACGTATTGTGGCCTGAAACAAAATGAAACAAGCGTAAAAAGTAAATAACCTCGCATTCACTACAATTCATTTCGTTCTTAGCGGAAACCTACGGAATGTAATTTCTGTACGCGTTCTTACATTCACCGAAACTGCAGCACCCATTTGAATTTAACTTTACGTACATAAGTTCCTTTTGAGACAAATTTGTTTCACTGGCTGAGACTAGACCCTTTGTGCATTTTCTTTTTAGTTTTTAATATAACAGATGGCTTCTGAATATCATTGCTGGAGCTAGCTAGTAACGTTTCTTAATTTAAAGCTTAATTTAATTTAGAATGTCCTTATAAGCTGAATGTCCTTATATTTAGAATGTCCTTATAAGCTGAATGTTATAAGCTTTGTTGTGTTCTGGCAATCAGACGTAAGATAGCCAGTTCCTCAGTTGTTGAGGATTACAGGTGAAGCTCGCTTCCACCTTCGGCCTTATCGTCACTTACCATCAGGTGAGTTGAAGGCCAAGAACTTACCTGTCATATGTAAAAAAAAAGAATTGAATGATTACTGTACGAGTAACTCAAGCAGTACACTGCTTACATTGAGCTAAGCTAAAAGGTGAAAACGTATGTAATTAATAGTTACAAAATTATTAAAATTGAATAAATCAGAGATATTCGAAACACATTACTCTATACTATAGCAAAAGGCTCTCATTTTAGTATCTTACGCCAATTGTTGCGGACTGGTCTGCGGCCGTAGAGCTGGCCGACAATCACTTTGATAATTTGTCTATTACTTGTTTTTGAATTTTGTACGATATATTTTTATATACGTTTGACATGTTTTACTATTACTATTGTTTTATTAGTCTTGCGAGAGTAAAACCCAATATTTTAACTCCGCTTATCAAAATAGCTTGTCTAAGATTTTTCGTAACAAAGTTTGTCAAATATGGTGATCTTAGCTGTCAAGACAGATCTGTACTATAAAGTCAGTTTATGTGAACGAGTTGATGTGGTTGAACACATTGGCTTGAAACTCTCTAGAGACATTACTCATCGTAAGTACTGAATAAAAAATATCTGATACTTCTAAAATTTAGCTCGTAAACGGTCTCTTTGCTCATACATTTATACCATTGTAGCAATTTTTTTGCTCAGCGTCATGAGCCCGTCTCCGCTACAAGCTATTGGATAGTTGTGCAGTTCTAAGTCCATACTTTTACTGCACCTAAGATGGGTTGGTAGTTTTTCTTTAATGAGCCGCTACCCCACGACTGTTGTTTCTTTAATTGTTATTTATGTTTTAACAGTTAGAGGGACTAGCCAATACCTGAGGATGGCCGTAAAATAATTTTCTTTTCAAAGAAATGTTTTTTACTATTACGAAACAACGTTGTAGGAAAGTCATCTATTGTGGCCTGGATAAATGTCACCGGGGCGGCAACTTACTTTGGGTAGTATTTTTTAGACGCCCTTTTGGTCTTTGACATTTCCCTTTAACCGTCTGTTGTTAGTCATTATTTTCACTAAAAGGGCCCTTTTATTTCAAAATAATACCTAAATAATTGGTTTTTGACTCCAAAGAGAGAATTTGATAGAATTTGCAAGTGAAGAACATTAAACAAATGGGCGCTCCATTAAAATTACATTAAAACAAAATTCAGGTACATGCTGAATCCCATAAATATTAATATTTATCATTCTTCTAAATTACAAAGTTACACCTCACTAATGAGCAAATGCCTTCTTACATATAATAACCATATGATTGGTATGAGTGACAATACAAACACGGAAGCCAGAAGTGGAATAGTTGATAGATAAAAACGGTGTTAATTTCAATAGGGACTAACGTTATAACATGCTCTTCCAATAATAATAACTAAAAATAAATTTAATCATCAAAATAAATTATAAGCAATACAGACAAGCCCTTAAAAACCACCTACGTCCTCTTTCTTATACAATGTTTTTGAAATACAACTTTAAATGAGAAGTTTCCGTTATTTTGCCTAATCGCCAACCCTCCTTTGAGAATCCCATTTCGAGAGAAAATGCTGTTAGTGAGACGCAAGATTCATTTACACGATGTAAATCTTGCGTCATTTTTAATATTATAAATGTCATATCATTATGTCTGACTTAAAGTTAGAATCAACTACTTTGGCATTCCAAAGGTTAGTCATTGAGAAGTGTAGATGATCACTATGATGTGTTACTTCATCTAGGGTATAGGGAATATATAGGGAAGTCCTCCTATCCGCAAAACAGTGAGTGGTTCAAACTCCCCCATAGCCAGAATGAGTATATTGGTGAACGAGTACAGTGCCCATTTGGATGTGCATGCCGACTCACCTAACAAGCTCCGCATTATGTTTAGGACACTGATACCTGATTGTCCTTATCCTTGATTTTGTTTTTCTGTTAGTCTTAATTTAATCTTATGTTAATTATTATCTATTGTTATAGCATGATGTATTCGCCTATAAGTGTTTGTTACACCTAGCTTAAAGAAATTATTTATAGTTTTTTAATGTAATACAATGTAATAGTGTAAACAAATGTTGGTGAATCAATAAATAAATAAATAAATATCGATTGAACAGGACGCTGTCTAAGAAGTGGGAATGTTTTGGACCCAGAAAATAAAACAGTAACCAAACACAATAGTAAATTTTGCCATTTAAATTTTTATATACAATTGTTATAGAATTCTAGTAACTCAAATGTTAATTAGGTCCATAATTCGTCCGTTTGTTCAGTTTCAATATAAGTTTCAATATATTTTTAATTTATTGATTAAAGTTTAAAAAAAAGGATATTTACGAACTTTTCTACTAATATTTGCACACGCGTTTTTGAATATTGGAACGCGGAATCAGACCACAGATTGATTCACCTCTCTGGGCAATATTTGAATACAGAATAAACAGCTATCAATTCCCAATCGAATCAGAGTACGATTAGACTATGATTGTAACTTGTAAAGTCAACTTGAAGCTGATGGCCACAAACGGTGGCGGGCTCGAATTTTATTGAATTTGGCTGGCATCAGCTCAAACACAACGTTAGCAGAATTAAATTATGGCTGCGCCAGTTACAGTCGTTTTTGAACCGCACGGTGGCGGAAAGCCAATTTATGCCCTTAAAACCGATTTTTGACAATATGTTGCTATTAGTGAAGTATTTTATTGATACTATTACTTATGTCTTTTTATGTTGAGCTTAAAGTAAGAACGTTCCCTTTTCTCTACATTACAGGCTCGGACCAATAATTAAAAAAATATTGATTGAGAAACATTTTAAATACCTAGGTATTGTTTTAAAGTAAATTATAGTCCACATTACATGCCGTGGTACATGCCGTACACCTTTTTATTAAGATGGCACTTAGATTTAATTAATCTTATGTTATTTTTATGTTGAATTATTGTACTAGTGTTTTTCTTTTTTGCTCGTTCTGGTCGCTAAAAAGAGGACAGATCAAACGTTTTTGTCCGATCTGTCACAAAGGGTGACAGTTCAGAATAATTCCAAAAATCAATCAGTTTTCAGAGATCCTGGATTACATCTGTAAAGTTTTTTAATAAATACATTAGTGCAGACTTACTTATCTAGCTCATATTTTTATCCTATAGCGTTTTTAAGTAAATACATCAAAAACAAGATTAGGCAATTGACTCAATTACTTATCTCGCAAAACATATTATTCCAATTGAAGGTCTTACTTTCAGGGCTTAAAGAAAAGTTGAAAGAAAATATCATTACCTAATAAAATAAAATAATATAGAGAATCCGTAAACAAGGACTGGAAGAGGCTGAGAAATAAATCAATCTATCTTTCGCTCCAGAATTTATTTGACTTTGGTAACTGTATATTTTTTCATGTTCAAAGCTCCAGCATCATTATTCTCTTCTTTATGACAAGAAAATATTACTGGTTTTAAATGTGTTAGAAGTTTAGTTGGATTGTGAGTTGAGGTTTAGGAATGACTTACAAAGCAAACACGTATATCTCCGAAGGAGTCTAAAAGCACCCGAATGGTATTATATGTAATTCCCTATCTAACAGGAAGGCCTGTTGCCATACACCGGGAACAATGTAACCCAAACAGTATTCACAATAAACTGTACTAAGCTTATGAAAAAATTACAAATAGTAGTTTATGTAACTGTCACATAATATAGGTTATTAAAACGCGTGGTTTTAAAAAACGAGCCTTGGCGAGTTTTTCATTAGTATGTTTTAGGCTGTTTTAATACCGAGTTATGTGCAGTTACATACACTACTTTATCTACACTCATTATTCAAAGAAATAAACCAAAAAAAATTAATTAACTAATTATTTATTTTATTGTTGGCTGTCTGGAAAACATTTGCCATAGTTTTGTGCGTTTTTAAGAAAAATAAGTGTTGCATAATGAGTTCAACCAGTTGCATAATGGTTATTATGTTAGTTTCCATTTTTAAATTTTCGTTATAATCATCAGTGTTAAAAAGTATGACATTATGAGTTCGAGTCTGAGTTCATAATTTAAACATTATAACATAAGTGTAGATAATACCTTTATCGCTCTTACAGCTCAAAAATTTCGGTATAACAACCGGGACTGAAACACAATCTTTATGTGTATTTTAAAACATATCTGTTCTCATTGCCGGACACCTTGATCCGGGTAGCTCCTCTGTAACAGGTCATCTGTTTTACTTAAAATACGTTTCGTTCCAACAAACACTAGACGAGACTGAAGCGTTAGTTCTAGGTTCAGCTGTTGTTATAAGCTATCTGGGTCACGGCTACACTGCAAAGTGAGATTAATTTTTATGACTTTAGAGTACTTTTCAGATTGCATTTTAAGAGGCTACTGTTTTATTTTACTGTTTGTTACGTAAAAGGAAATCATGGAATTTCGATGTCCAGTGCGAAGGAATTTCGATGTCCAGTGCGAGACCTCTAGAGACTGTATGAAACACATTCAAACTAGTTGTATAAGTGTTTGCCTATTATAATATTTCTCACAAATTCTTAGGCCTATGAAATTATAAATATAATTCTTAAGAATTGGAAAGCACCCGTCTTTATTTGTAATTATATAATCATATTTGCCCAGCCATAATTAGAAGTCAAAAATAAATCGAAACAATAAGAAAACTTTTTTTATTCAATGAGGTTAAGAAAATAATAAAAGCGAAAAAAAAGTGCAAAAGAAGGAGGGACTGGACATCGCACAAAGCGCCGTGTGCGATGAGTAGGTGGTAAATCCGTGACGGACTCTTTGTCAGTAAAGCGTCCCTTTTTCTTCGCCGCGGAGAAAAATTTGTCGTCTGCGCAGGGTCTTAGTGTTTGGGGGGAGGGGTCTACTCACATCTCCTAAATCAGAGCCAACTTAGGGCCAACAGTGCCGAAAAACAACTGCTCCGAAGCAGTAGAGGGGAGAGGTTGCCTCCTAAATCGCCTCGTGCGTAGCAATGTCTGGGTAAAATCGGAGCGCCCTAAATTGCCACCCAGATTTGCCTACTAATCGTTATGATTTTAGTGTGTAGACTAGCAGACTTTAGGACCTTATAAAGGGCCGATTATAGGACCTAATTAAGGGCCAATTTAAGAGACGTGAGTGGACCCCTTAAATCAGAGCCAACATCGGGGCCGTGAGGAACGCCATAAATTGCCTCCTAGATCGCCTCGTGTGTAGGCAAATCGTTACGTAATCGTAAGGGTGTAGAGTAGGGACCTAATTAAGGGCCTATTTAAGTGACGTGAGTAGACCCCTTTACTGATCTTAGAATCAAGTAAAAAGTAAGAAGGAGGAACCCATCAAAATGAATGGATAATCTCCACAAAAAATGATTAAATAAGTTTATGACCAGGAAAATAAAAAACATGCTCTGAGGGCGCCAGAAATTTTTTGTTATTGCAACACCAAAATACTTAAAAGTTAAATTTTCCACAATCGTATTTTGCCATGAAAACTATTAGCTAATTTTAACATTCTGCGCATTACAATGCACAAAAACCATGAAAATGAAGTTAATTACGAGTATACTGAACTTTCTGATGTGGACAAAATACGTGACAATTGACTTTACAAAATGAAATTGACGGATAAAATTACTATGCCATTATAATAAATAAGTTCCATTAATTTTCCGCAATATGGCGAGGTTTCTTATATTCGTAGTCATCTATAACCTAAAAATATATCAACTCAGCATTTTACATATAATTATAAATATCACAAACATATATCATTACAGTAAATCTAAATGAACGAAATTTCCATTATAACCGTGTTTTGGTGTCATTATTTCACCAGTTACTCATTATTGGTAATGGTTGTCATCGCCGTTCTTTGTTAGACTTTCAGTTTTCGTCAAATTATAAAGGGAATCGATACACTTTCAAATATTTAAATTACTTTTAGTAAAGTAAGTTGTAAACAGGGAAAGTTCTACGATTAGTAAATATAGCGGTTTCAAGGCATCGCATCGTCATCACAAGAGCGTCGATTCCTATTGAGGCCAAATGCCAGTGTGATGAATCCAGGCATTTGTTCTCAAGTCTTGGATTTTTAATGTAAGTAATGAAAATTGTGAATATTTTTTTTGTTTACTTATCAGTCATCTAGTTTTCACAACACAAGCGACATAAGCTGCTTAATTTGGGGGAATGCCAGAAGATATTTATTTTCTCATCACCTCCCGAATTCTTTCCTTCGCATGCATGCATTAATCTAATCACCATGCACAGACACGCTATTTTAAAATAGATGTTTAAAGCAACCACTGTTATTATTAATCCTCGACATTCACCAAATGTATGATTTCAAAATGAACAGAAAATATTCTATATTAGCTACTTGTAAAAATCAGATTGTTCGGAGAAATAAATTGATACACGACTTCTCTTTGTTTTCTATTCCCCAGACACTGTTATCGTATTACGTGTCTCTGCGGATGCTTGAGGGTTTTGAGCGAATTGTCTTTAGAAATACAACAAGTTACAAGGACAACAAAACGTTATTAATAAGGAATAAAAGTTATTTTCAATACGTTTAAAACTTTTTTTAACATTATACGTCACGTAATATGTTTGTTTGTACTCACTGTGTTTGTTTTTCTTTTTCTTTGTGGTCAATAAATATTTTTTGTGATCTCGAACTCCTCCGTTCTTCTGAAGGCGCGTTAAGGGTCCGGCGAACAGTGAATTTTTCACACAAACGTAATACCAAAATAATTTTCAATTTAAGAATATCTGGACATATCATCGCTGTTATTCGGATTAAGAAAGTATTTTTCTATGTTAAAAAAATTTGTTCAAAATATTGATAAACTTATAAATATATGCGATTATATTTCGTAAATTTTTCGACGTTTTCGGACATATTTTCCGCTTATTTGGTTCATATTAAAAACGCAATTAATCATTATGTAATTTTAACAGAAACATAGAAAAATACTTTCTTAATCCCAATAACAGCGATGATATGTCCAGATATTCTCAAATTGAAAATGATTTTGGTATTACGTTTGTATGAAAAATTCACTGTTCGCCGGACCCTTAAGACGTTGGTACCGGTCGCTATTGCAACTGTTTCTACCCACCAATCCCCATTGGGCCAGCGTGGTGTTGTTACGGCACAGACTCCTCATGTGTTTATTCATGAGGAAGGCCTGTGCCCAGCAGTGGGACGTAAATAGAATGACGATGAATATTCATGATAAATGTAAAGAAAAAAGATATACCTATATTTGTTCACACTGTATTAGTATTTTTGCAATAAAAACAAATATCTATGTATTTTAATTTAAAGTAAAGCGTGATCAAGTTCGTCACTACCAGTATAATGTTCACTTTCGTGTGCAAACTACGACGCGACAGTTGTTTGCCTTAGCTGGCACTATTCATAGCCAATTGAAGGATATAGTTTTTAATTGAGGGAGCTATCCCCTTGCAAAGTAAATCAATTAGGTTGTACGGCCAAGCCCAACTACAAGCAAATTGATTTACTACCTACTATGGGCTTAAGGAGGAGCAGATAAGTGCATAAATACTTACTCTACCATGACGCAGTAAGTTCACAAACAAATCTATTTTTAAATAATTACGTCATGCAGTTAGAATTTGTGCAGAATTAAACTTTATGTTTTTCCTCGTAAAGCTCATAGGTATGTAAGATTTATTTACAAGTGTATTGTAAGATTTATCGGCTAGGGGATAAATAAAGAAATCTGTTTCAATGAAAAAAACATATATTTAGTAAATAAGAAGGGGTTAAAATGTACCTTCAGAGGGAGATAATCATTAATAAAAATTAACAGTTCTTAGGAGGTCTCTTCAGAAGACATTGCTCCAAAAATTGAGTGCTTATGTTTAATCATATTTCTTTGTACATAATACCTTTATTGTATTTTTGTAAGTTATGTAATTTTCCCATGCTTCTAATAAACATAGACACGCTGTGTTGATTCATTGTGTTAGAATAAATATAAATATTTTGTTATTACAAAGGTCTTAAATATGCATTAAGAAATGTTAAATACCTAAGTATTATTATTTAACATTACTTAATGCAGCAAATAAACCTCATATTGATAATTAAAAAAAAAATACAAAGAATGCAATGAGCTTTGAAATTAATAAAAAAATATAATTATTTTTCATAAAGTATACATTAATAATAGTGAACCTTTTTTTTAGAAAATATTTGTTTATTTTTGAGTCAGTCTGATTTTAAATAATTATTAGCTTTAAAAATGTTTGGCAAATGTGATGCTTGTCGATGCGCTATTAAGTAGAAATTGTAAAAATTGTAGAAGTTTTAGCAGATACTTTTTAAGTCTATAATATAGTCAAACAATGTAAGAAAATATATAATATATGCCTACGTTGCTGAAGGTTAATATGGGATTTTAATTATCTGGAACGCGTGTAATATTAAAACTGCCTCTGAAAATAAAAGACAGTACATGCGTAAGAAATATAAAAGCAAGCGACTTATCGATATTTTTTGAACCAATAATTCGATGGATTTTACCCAGTCTACTTATTTCAAACGCAAAAAGTATTCTACCTTGACGATGAATAAAAGATCCGCTTGTTTCGTATTTGGGCCAGGACGTATGGTGGATGGAACTTATTTATTTATGGAGGTTGAGTCCTCTATAAGATCAAGTCAATGATAGAAAAAATATTCATCTACGTGATCTTTCTTACGAATCTGATAACCAAACGTGTTGATAAAACAAGCTTTTAAGTTTTTTCTGCAATTCAGGTTCACTCCGTACTGTAGTACGAGTAATTTAGTATAGTATATTATAGTATTGTGTGGATTTTTTTGCGCTAATAATGCATAAAATTATTTAATTCTTATTCACAACGATACGAAAATACCAAACATAAGTAACAAACGAACAGAAATTTTATAATACGTTTGTCATATCCCAACCTCTACAAAATTCTCAAAATATTACATGTATTCAATTTCACAGAACGCTGCAAGCTTTTTTTATGAGAGTTGTTTGGGAAACTACATATTATATTATAGAGATTATTTAACTACTCGACCGGCACGAAACGAGATAGAATAGAAACATCTATTGTTTGCGAATCCCGGTGTTCGTGGTGCCCACCAAGGGGTTAAATCACCATAGTACCATACTTTCTATTCATGTAGTCGCCTAACACCTAATTGGCTCTTCATATTTTTGTGATATATCAATATATCTTGAGTTGTGTAGCAGGTCAATAAAAGAATACTACCAACCCATCTCTTCCCTTGAGTGTCGTAAAAGGCGAATAATTGTCTTAGAACTGCACAACCACCCGATAGCTTATACCGGCGACGGGAGCACATGTGTGCACCACCTGTCACGCTGAGCACATGTGTGCAGTCACTGCTTGGTGAAGCGCGGACTATGGTAGTCGAGTGCTTTTACGGTGCTATTGCTTATTCTCTGACAAACCCTTAGGGGATAATAGTCGTGATTATATGTATGTAGGGTATGTATGTACCAACATATCAAACTCGCAATATATCTAATTTTAGTACCGGTCTTTTCAATGAATAATAGGTCATAATAACCAGTGATTTTCTCCTCAAAACGAACAAAAGAACGAAAATTAGTTGAAAAAGGAAAACTAACACATAAAGCATTATTCAATAGTATTGTATACAATGTATAGTGTATTTGAACAACTTTTTGCCGTCGTGTAAATTGTGTTGATTTCGAACATGCACATATTTCATTGATATTGTTTTTCATTTTCATTTATTGATAGCCAAAGTCAGATTCAATTAGATTCAATTTAGCTAGCAATTTAGCTTTTTATGCTAGTATTATGATACCAAATAAAGATTTTCATTCTTTCTTTCTTTCTTTCAATTTGGATTAAAAACTCAAAGATCTTCTTGCATTTAGTTTTTCATCAATACAGGCAAAAGTAGCCCGCAATGCAATTATCTTCACCAGTTGAGATTCATCTCAATGCTGGGTACAGGTCTTCCTGTATGGACACTTGAGGTGCACGGGCTGCCACACCACCACGCTGGCCAAAATAAATGTGGATTGGTGGATGGAAACGGTTGGAGTAGCGATCGTGATAAAAGCCTTAACAAGAAGGAACTTCAGATCACAAAGTTTGGTCACCCAGCGTCTGACCATGGCGAAAGTGGCTTTGTTTTCAATAAAGAAAGGCAAAACGTACGAACCACGCCATCATGGCCTTTGTTATTGCTAAATTACTTTGTCTACGACCTACGATTTCCTTGGGATTATTCACGATCTGTCGGATGTCAGGCGAGGTTTATTATTACCCAAATAACTCTTAACAGAGCATCCGACAGCGCGTCAGGGGACTGCCTTTAGAATAATTAGCCTGAACCAAGTGCGCAATGATTCACTTCACTGATTGAAAAGGCCTTTACTAAAATGCTGTAATGAATTGATCACTGGATGTGACATTGAGATAGTTGCATGAAAACTATATAGGTATTAGGTAATTTGTATTCGACTAAGGTATTTGTTAATCGAGTTATCTTAATTTATAAAATCGAGAGACACATACATAAATATAATCACGACTATTACTCCCTAAGGGTTAGTCAGAGACTAGGCAAAAGCACCACAAAATTAAATCAGTCCATTGCGATTGTCCATTGCCACGCTTTACCAAACAGTGACTGCATTCAGCGTGACAGATGGCGAGCTTGTCGCCGCTATAAGCTATTGGGTGGTTGTGCAGTCAAAATCGAGAAATCTTAATAAAAATAGAGTTAAATTGAATTTGAATAAGAAATTGATTTTTTTTTTAATAGCTTGATCAAAAGGAGAAGGCAGTATTTCTACATTTCTTCATTCGAGATTCTACAAAATTCTTGTGAACGTCAATATGGCTCCCGTTCCAAAACAGGTCGACTAAAATTTTCAAAACTTTGTAAATTTGTTTTTGAGTCTAGCAATAACTGACATGATTAAACCTTAATAACCAGGACATTTCGTCCATGATTAATTTACAGTATTTGTTTTCCTACGGAGATGAATTAATACTTTGTGTTTCAGGATATCAATACGCCACTATGTCAATAAAGACTGTGACGGCGGCACTGGTCAGGCGATACTACCAGCCGAAGGTCATAATAATACGAAACCACTTCGAGTTAAATTCGATATTATGATGAAGCATGTTGACAATTATAAATTAAAACTAGTGTCAAGAAAATAATTTATTAATAATTTTATTGTTGAGGTATTTATAATCCATGATAGTCTAGGAGCCCAGACTATAAACAATAGGAAAAAATTTAATGATTACCGATTATTAATAAACGATATCACAGGTATAAATATCGTTAAGTTTCAGTTTAAATTATAGAAAGAACGGGACGGAATCATCGTTACAATCCCTTTCTGTGTCAATAGGTTTGAAAGAAAGGTAACAATCAGTGCAGGCTTATCCCCTGTTACATAGGTAGTCAAACATTACAGGTGAAATGTGAGAGTTATCACTTCTGCCTACTCTGATATAGACAGTCTGATATAGGGATATATAGGTGATCTATATTTTTTATTCCATCATTTATTTATAAACAAACTAGCTTTTGCCCGCGATTTCGTTCGATTTTCGTAGCCTATAGCATATAGCCTAATAGGCTATTCAACACTGAAAGATTTTTTCAAATTGGTACAGTAGCTTTAATTTACTCCTACTCTTTTATTAAAAGCAAAGTTCATAGTGGTGAAATTTTTCCTTAATTTTTCTGGGAGACGTTATTAAATTTTTTAATATTCACCCGCATGGCACCCGTTCCCATGGAAATATCGGGATAAAGGGTAGCCTATGTCCTTTTTCAGGCTCTAGACTATCTGTGTGCCAAATTTCGGTTAAAATGGTTCAGTACTTGTGACGTAAAAGCGAGACAGACAGACAGAGTTACTTTCACATTTATAATATTATTATGGATGTGCACTTCGTTGCACTACCAGTAACAATGAATTCTTTATTTTGTCCAAATGAAACTGATAAGTGGGCCTGGAATTCATTTGCATTACCGTAAAATATGATAAAGCAGTGCCCATCGAGCTTAAACCATCAATTTTGCAACACTGCGGTCCCTTTAATAAATTAATCAGGGAATGCATTAATACGCGAGTGGGATAAATTGCTCAATAATGATTTTGCTGGCGCAGCCTGCCCGAATTTATAATTTCAACAACGCAGCTAATTACCCGATTGAACAACACGTATTTCGACTATAACTTTAGTATAATTATTATGAAATACAACGACAAATAGTTGTCTTTGTCATTAAAATATATATTCTTTTAAACAATGTGTATCCAATTATACATATGAAAATGAAAAAAAATTCAAAATCGGTTTGTAATTGACAGATTTATCGGATAATATGCATAATGAATCGTGACTAAAAAATATGGTATTTTCAGAATTATTTGAAAAGTACTAAATTAATTTTAGAATTTCTTTAACTTTCAATCATACCTGATATAATAACGTTTGAAATATAGAAATCGGTTCAGCCGTTTCAGAGTAATCGGTGAACATACATAAAAATATAAACAGACGAACAACCGCCTCTCTGGTCTAGTGGTTCACACCACCGGGTGTTGATCGTGAAGTCCGGGTTCGATTCCCCATGGGGGCAGAAGTTTTTCTGCTCGGTTTGGTTGGTGGTAGGGCTTCTGAGCCCGCCTGGCTAGCTACCACCGTCTTACTTAAATTTGTCGCCATAGTAAAAATGTTATAAGCATTGTTGTGTTCCGGCAATCAGACGTAAGATAGCCAGTTTCTCAGTTGTTGAGGATTACAGGTGAAGCTCGCTTCCATCTTCGGCCTTATCGTCACATACTATCAGGTGAGATGAAGGCCAAGAGCTTACCTGTCATATGTAAAAAAAAGAACATAAAACCTCCTCCTTTTGTAAGTTGGTTAAAAAAATTAGATGATAGCTAAACCTAATCTATCGAAATTTGCATACACGTATAGAACGAATAAATTATAGCATAAGAATAAGAAGGATTTACTTTAGACTATGTTGAATCGTATTAAGTCTAAATAAGTCAGGGGCAATAGATATTTGACCCGATGAAAACTAATCAGCCACCAGTAGAATTTTACAAATTACTACATAGTCCTTTGTCTATTGGATACTTATCGAGGAATACAGGAAGAAAAGCAAAGCATCAATTCGCAAAATGTCCCCAGCGGAAAACCCATAAATTTTAGTAGTTCCACGTAAAAGCGGGCATTATAAAATAATAAAAGTAAAGCTTTATTTAATTCCACATTAATTAGATTATAATATTGGGTCCTTACCTATGAAATCGGTGTTTTTATTCTGTCTTAGCAATTTGTCCGTAACTATTAAGTTTCTGAACATTCTTTTAAAATAATTGTCGCTTCTAAAAATAGACCATATTTTTGAGCTCGTATTATTTAATTTGATAATTTTTTGTAAGTTTAATTGTGTTAAAATTAGACACAAAGACAATTATTTTTAACTGCCTCCCGAATACATCATTTGATTTGCATTAACATAAAAACGATGAATAATTTTTATCAAGCGTGTTCACACACATATTGTTAAAGCTTGTATCATTAGCATGCCAAATATTATTATCTTTGGAATTGTCGTTGTGAAGAAAACTCAAAAAATGTTAGTATGTAAAATGCAGACATCCCCAAAATCTCCCTACAAAACACCAATTTCATAGGTACGGACCTAATACTAAATGATATATTTGTATATATCAATCCGTCCCCGTGCATTTGTTTAGAACATTAGTTCCCAAAGTGGTCCAGGTGGACCCCTAGGGGTCCACGGGAGACTCGACGCGCCTTGTTGTCTTCGTATCTTTCCATTCTTGTCGAGTTTTGGGAAATTGGTAGAAATGTACCACGGGAACCAGATAAATTTTGAGTGGTCTATAAGAAAAAAAAGTCTGGGAACCTCTGGTTTAGAATAATAAATTTGAAAGTATAATTAAGTTAAATTATATTCATGCATTATATAAAAAAATTTACGTCATCATTTTTAAATAACCAGTTTGTTATTCACGCGAAAGATTCTTACAGCCAGGACAAAATGTTACATGCCACTAAATAGAATCTCGGCAGTCCGAGCATATCGATCTGCTGAGCACACCAATTTCATAATGGCTAACTTGACCTTACCTCTGAATGACTGTGGCTGAATGTTGTTCGATATCTCGACTCCAAGACTTCCGTATGAATACCCTGGTATGAGTTTTGACATTGTGTCGCTGACTCAACATCATCGTAAGATCGTCATACGTTTATTTAAATTTTGAACACAATAAACATACCACCAGCGTCTCTATCGGAAACTTAAAACTAACGTAAATAAGGAGACGTTTATGATTGTCGCGATAGAATTCGATGCAAGTTCATACTTGGGATACCGATTTTGGTTAAATTCGCTAATTGATGAAACAGCTAGTTAATGACACATTAAAATTAAACTACATCGATTCCGTCACCCTAGTTAGTTCAGAAGACATCATTTGCATTAGTGAAGCTTCTCAATGTGAAATTAAATTTCGATGCTTGTATATCAAAGACTCAAAATAGATGAACCATTTCTCATATATTACCATAGTCTATCTCGGCAACCTGATCTCGTGATTCTAAAACAAAGAGAAGGCCGAAATCGTCCACTGAAGTGCGTCTAATAATATCCAATTAGCTGATGAATGAAATTCTATAGGAGCGTTTTGAATAACATAAATCAGTTTTATCGACACATTCGAGAATACAAAGCATTGTTATTTTTAGACAGTTACTGGTATTATGAACGTAGTACAATCTTAATTCGAAAAAATAATAATTGCCTTGCCTAGTTATTTTTCTTATGTTCAGACTACCAAAGTATTATTTTCCTAAACCAAAGTAAGCATTGAAGGTTAGTCTTCTGTTATGGGATCCAGGATATTTATCGAACACAAGGCAAAATAGACAAGTTGGTTTTTGATGCTTTGATTCAGAAACGCAATATAAATGCTCGTATCATGACATATACATCCACCCTTACATGGACTCGAATGCAGATCTCAGAAGACGCTGAAATAAACCACTCGACCATGAAGGTTTTCGAAAAAGTAATGTTTTACTAATCACATAGACCAAAATAGTACCGGAAAGGCATCATAATCAAAATATTTTGACGTTTAATTTTAGTTATCACACTCACGAATATTTTATGGCCCATTAAAAAATATTCGTACTTAAGTACATACATATAATCACGCCTATTATTGTAGCAGTGGTTATTGTTATAAGGCAGCGGTAGCCGAGTTGGGACGGACAGGGCACTACTAGTTCGGGAGGCCGCGGGAAACGCGGGTTCCATCCAACCGCCTGTACCACTGAGTTTGAATAAAAACTTATCTATGTTTAGTTCATTGTGAATATCGCTTGCCGCACATTGTGCCCGATGTATGGCTACAGGCTAGCCACTTGTTACATGGGGCCCTATATCTAGCGAAATGTAGGTTTAACACTTCTGCCTAACCCTTCGGGGAAAGAGGTGTGATGATTTGTTTTGTTATTATTCCCCATAGGTTAGTCAGAGACTAGGCAAAAGCACCGCAAAAGCAGTCCAGTGCCATAGTCCGCGCTTCATCAAGCAGTGACTACACATGTGCTCAGTGTACGAGTATCCGCTATTAGCTATCTGATGGCGGTGCAAAAATATTCATCTCGATAATTTAATTACTTTGGCTTTAACACGAACTTTGAATGCTACGACTGGTTATTGCTGTTAACTAAATAAGCCACCGAAAATTATATTGATAACCGCAAATACATGTTTCGCTTTACAAGGGCCGTGGGCGATGACAGCAATATCCGAAGTTCGGAAACTTGTCTCCTTTCCGCTACCTTCGTCATCTTTAGTTAAATGAGGTCGTTTTATTAGTGATTCTGGCCTGTTTCTACTTGCTTATTACTAAACACGACGCGCCTTGCGGCGGTAACTATCAATCACAAGTGTACATTCATTTTATAAACGTCTACTTTGAATAAACGTATTCAGATTTTACTTTAAGTTAACTGTTACTGGCAGTCGGTATGAAATGGGTACCCGAATTTTGATGTTTGTTGTTCCTACATACAATTTTAATGTTAATAAGATGTAGCTAATTTTGTTTCAAGTTAGAACAGAAATATTTTAATAAAAATAATTAACGATAATTATATTCATCGAAATCATTGTTACGGATATGTCATCGTATGGTCTTGTAGAAGAAAATATTGTGTGGATAGTTTGCTGCATCTCTAAATAAATTGGGAACAGAGATAGAGCACGTATCTTTATTTCGCCGATTAGCAAATACAGTGACATTTATTGTTCCGGCGCGGTTTACGGTGCTTATCTATTGCCTCCATATTAGTAATTATTAAATCTAATTGGTGTTCCAAATAATCCTATATTGAGTTTGATGTTTGTAAAGAGTAATAATATATATTTTTTAAATCTAAAAGTATAAAAGGCACTACTCGTTCGAGAGGCCGCGGGAATCGCGGGATCAATCCCACCGCCTGTGCCACTGAGTTTAAATAAAACTTAAGTACAGTTCATTGTGAACATCGCTTGCCACACGTTGTGCCTGGTGCATGGCAACAGGCTCGCCACCTGTTACATGGGGACCTAACATATCTGGCGAAAAGTGGGTGTTTAACACCTCCGCCTACCCCTTTAGGGAAAGAGGCGTGATGATGTAATGTAATGTAAAAGTATCAAAAACAAATAATTCCCTAACCATCGTGTTCACCACTGTCAGTCCCTAATAGCACACTGCTGAGCATAAGCCTCTCTCACGCCACTAACCCAAAAATGAAAACCTTTTGTTTTTGGTGTTCTTGGTTATCAATACTATTGCCTCAGATCTTTTTCTTCATTGCATTAGCAGCCTCTGTCAAATGGTAATTCCCCAATTTGAAGATTGTGTAAGATACAAGACAATAATTCCTTAATAAGTAAAGTTTCAAATTACCCAACAAACGTTTCGAATAAACATTCTTACATGTAATCTCATTACTATTATTGTTCACTTACGTAAGCAGTCGAGAACAATAATGAATAACACATTAATGAATTATGAATAGATTACGGCCCGTTGTCTCTGCAATACGCGGCGTCGGACAAGCTCGGGGGATTATCCTCAGCAATACGCCTCTGTTTGAACTAGCTATCGCTATCGGCAGTGTCGGGGTTATTTGCTCTTACGCGTATTTTGTACAAGCTACAAAGAATATTTTATAAAATCTTTCTTGTGTACTAAAAGAGGAATGTAGGGAGTAGGGATCAGTTGAGCTGTGTCGTAAAAACCATTTTTGTAAAATTATTAGATACATTACTTTAAGGACGCCATTTCTTGCAGCTGCCTTGGTTTCCAAAATATGTCGCGTAGTGTTTTATTTATGTTTTGATGAATATTTTTATGATTATTGGTTACAATGACATCTTCTGTATCCTGCACCCTTTCTAATTCTTTTTACGTGTTTTCTTCCATCCTCTCCGGCCACTCGTCATTCGCACAGTCCATTCCATCTTACATTGTTTAATAAGCAACTAGAGTTTCTTATTTTTGTGTGTCATTCAAGATAGCATTTGAGATTTACGTGTTTTGTACAAAAGCTACCACTGCAATAGTGGTATGCTGACACGACACAGACTATTTTTCTTAATATGTAAAGCATGTGGAGACGAAGAAAAAATATTTTCGTCTACTTCTAAAATCCTACATGTTCTCTCATTTCGTTCGCTTGACTGGATATCAAGAATCCTGATCTATTTGTTTGGCGTAGCAGGCAGGCAGTCGGAAAATGCTGTGTACTCTTGCAAACACTGACGTTTGACTGATGACATTTTATACATCTTGTCTTCGTTACATTTACGGCATAGAAATCTATTTATATTTTACGTAGTTATTTATACGCCTTTCTTACTCCCACATATTTTTTTTGTGTTTGTAAAGTTTTATTAATCTTGTCGGCTTCTGATGTTTATTGCATGTACCTACTTTATTAAGTTCTTCGGTGTTGATAATAACAATGATGTAATATTTAGGATCTAAAATTTTATGTGTAACTATATTCTGATATTTTTTCCTATATAACAAAGTACCGGCATTTTCATGTAATACTACAAATTTGGTAGGATTGACTAAGTACGTTCGGAATAGTTCGTAAGTAGGTTGGAATAGTTTTGAAAATGTTTAATTTTCTGCTACATACAGAAATATTACAAATTAATACTTAAACGACTTGAAAAATATATCTAAAAGTAAACTCGTATGTTGCGTAGTTAATTTTTAATAAAGTGCATTATTTTTCTATGTAAAAAGAAAATTAGAGGAAGCGTTGCTAGCTGTATGGATAAAGAATCAGGAATGTAAATTAGAAATTAAAATGAGTAGTACATACAGGAACTATTTGAGTTGCGTGGTCCACATTAGACCACACCTCAGACGACGTCGTCGCTCTGCATCAGGTGAGATTGTACTCAAATTATTGTTAAAAAAAATCTGTCACAACTCACTGATTGTACTCAGTTTGGTATTATGACCTTCAAAGGCAATTGGTGTTATAATTATTACATTTCCGTATGGGTGCATGCGAATTCCCAGGCAATTGCCAGTTTTGCCCAAGTGCCATAGAACCCTTTCATTGGGTATGCCCTCAATCGTTATTGCTTGCCCGACTCCGAGCAATATCAAGCTCAGTGATGTGAGAACAATACTTGTTCTGATATCAAATAACTTCGTAAACAAGGGGAAACAGCGAATACGACTGAAAAATTCTTAAAACTTCCCAAAGAAAACCTTTGTTTCAGGACATTTTGAAACTGTTTAGTAACAATGATTTTCTTCCCTTTTACAAGTTTTTCAATGTTGCTTTTGTTAGATCTTTGAAGTTATTTTCGCTGATTTCCCTGATAGCCATTTTTATTGGAAATTCATGCCTCAAGAATTACCACTGAAATATGAGTTTGAGAGCGATTATTTTCATGCCAACAATGTCTTTTTGTCGAGTGTTTGTAAGTTTCTATTAGGTCCTTACATATGAAATTGGCGTTTTGTATGGAGATTTTGGGGAACTTTGCATTTTCCATACTAAATTTTTTTCAGTTTTCTTCACAACGACAAATCCAAAGATAATAATATATGGCATGTATCATTAGACAAGATTTAGCTATCTGTGTGATATCGCACTTCTTAAAATTTATTTATCTTTTTTATGTGAATGCAAATCAAATTATGTATTCGGAAGGCACTGAAAAGGAGTTGTCTCCGTGTGCAATTTTAACACAATAAAACTTACAATGAATTATCAAAAAAATCAAAAGAGTTCGAAAATATGGTCTATTTTTAAAGGAGGTAATTATTTTTTAAGAATACTCTGAAACTTAATAGTTACGAACAAAATACTAAGAGAGAAGAAAAACACCAATTTCATAGGTAAGGACCCAATATTTATAGGCTAGATCCCGTGTAGATTTTTGCTTCTCATTGAAATAATATAATTATGTGAAAAATACGAGAATGACAAAATGTTGGATGATGAAACTATTTATTTTACAAAAGTGAGCCAAGAGAAGAGTTCGCTGTCTGGGTCAACACCCTGTTTTTGAGAGAATATTGATAGTAGCTACAAAAAACGCAGATTTTTGTGTCTCTCCCCGTAAATAATCGATCCATGACGCTGATAAAAGTAATTTTTTGCATTTCCTACAATATCGTCACTTACCTTAAGGTGAGATATAAGTCTAATAGCTTACCTGTCATATTAAAAAGAAATCATAAAATAATGCATCGTTGTTACGTTTAATCTAAAAAAACAATTGTTTACATGAAAATGTCTTGTAATTTATAAGGTAAAAAAATCTTCCCTTTGAAATACATGATACCTCTCGGGGATAATTACATCCTTCTACCTTCAGCCACTAAGTGATGTATTTACTACAATAGGCCGCTCGCTTATTATTATATCACAGGAAAGCGTTTTATCAATTCTAAGAAGTCTTTTTACTGTCAACAGGTCTTACCTAAACCAATTATTGTAAGGGTCGCAGAGGGCGGATAATTTTCTGCATCATCATGGTAAGGCTTCAAAGGGGCTCTTAAATTAAGCTCGCTAGCCACATAAGTGGCTCTTTCGCTCCTTTAGCGGGGATTATAATATTCTTGTAGTTGTGGCCGGGCGTCGAAAGTTAAGACAACACATTTTATTTATTACACTTTCTCTATTTTTTTTTCACTGGACTAGATAGTTCGTATGATAACTTACGAACAATCTAGTCCATAATCATGTGCGTACAATATTCAGTCATTGAAAACCATCTATGTGGTACGAGGACAAATATTACGGTAAAGGTAAAGTAATTGCTTACCACGGAACACAAAAATAACGACTGCTTCTGTTGGAAGTAGCATGAAGGCAATTTTGTTGTAAAACTAGTGTCGCCAAACTCACATATATACAATGTACGCCTACTATAATCCCGATTTAATCATTGGCGAAAAATAAAAGCCACCAAAAGACTCAACGCAACACATTTATTACACGAAAGTCATCTTTATTTTTAGCAGAGTAATATCGTGAGTAATGTCATAATCATAAAACAATTATTATAATTATTATTAAATTTATGTATGTGTTAATTTGAATTAAGTCGCCACCAGATCTCTGCTTTGCCTGATGGTTGACTGTTAGAGAGCGACATTAGTCGTTAAGTCCGCCATGTGTACATTTTCTGTAATGCACAAAAGCTTAAATAAATAAATAAATTAAATACCTATCTAGTGTGGAGTAGCTATTTAATACCGTTCGAGCCACATGCCGAACATCGGACTCCGGCACAGCGCGAGCAGCAGTGGGGCAACCTAAATAGCATTCGCATCGTCGGCACTTTACACCCACCGAGGGGACACATACATAAACTATAATTATGTACATTTACCTCAATTAATATATAAACAGTACTTTTATTAACAACTAGCTGTTGACTACGACTTCGTCCGCGGTTACTATGGTTTTTAACTATCCCACGGAACACATTAATTTTCCAGAAAAAAGTATTTAAGATGTTTAAGATGTTGACCAGGGATATAAGGTATCAATATGCAAAATTTCATTAAAATCGACCAGCCATTTTGGAGATTAGCCTGCACAAACAGACAAACAAATAAACAGACCAACAGACAGAGAAACAAAAAATTAAAAACGAAAATTTTTTGGTATCCCTTTGACTTGGTTTTAAACATTGTTCTCCTATGTACAGACATTAGACCTCTACAGTTTTATTATATGTATGTATAGATATAGATAAACACTTACACGTTCTGCTGCTGTCCAGGGCTACTTTCTGGTGTAGCTCCTCTAACATCGTCATGCTGCCGCCCAGGGCTACTCTCTGGGGTAGCCTCCACTAACATCAAATTATCAGGCACGTGTAGGTCGCGGCGCTTTACAAACGCCCGCGGTCTGCCCGTACAAATAATTATACCACTAATCAACACCAGACGGCTAATAAAAATTTTGAATTTCATACTATTGAATGCATTTTTTTGATTTAAGCGCCATATAGCGTCGGGATATTGCATTACATATCGTAACATAATTTAAGCGTGCTGCCAAGAGTAGTATCGATAGTTAAAAAAGTACATTCGCTGTCGACCTTTTTACTAATATAACGTTGTAATTTACTAGACAACTTTTGACGAAATTTGATAAATATAATAGAGTTTGACTATAATGGTGAAATGATAAAAGACGCATATCAAAATTATATAATATACGTATATAGCTTGAAACCCAAGTAATTTAACTGATATTTTGTTTAACACAGTGATGTATTGTAAAATAATATAAGAATTGTAAAATAAATAGTATCTATATTAAGTTGTGCAGTTCTAAGTTCATTAGTCGCCTTTTACGATACCCAAGGGAAGAGATGGGTTGGTAGTATTCTTTTAATGAGCCGCTACCACAAAAAGTACAGAATAAAACTGAAGTAGTCATAAAAAAAAAATATTTTTTTGTAAACTTTTATGATTTAGACATAACACTAATCTTTCTTTTTAAATATAAATTAAATATTTCTAAAGGTCGACTGCAAACTCATCGAAATGCATATTAATCAAAAACGTAATTTAAAATTTTTTGTGGTAAAGGCCTAAAAAATAATTAAATTATTTTACATCTCTCATGTTCGGTAAGTAGGTCCTTAATACCCCCAGATGCGGGTTGTAAGTGATCAATTACCGCCCTAGGTTAATAATGTAGCTAGAAACGCCCTAGGGCGGTAAGTAATTAAAAAAAAACTCTTTCAAAAAGTTCGCGTACATCTAACCATCTTACTGGCACTAGACATCATGCATTCAGCCCAATGACAAAAGAGGTCGCTTCGCTATTTTCATCAATTTTGAATATCGACGGCGAAGCTAAATTTAGTTCTTGAAAATAAATTTATTTATTCTTGTGACAAAAGAGGTCGCTTCGCTATTTTCATCAATTTTGAATATCGAACGGCGAAGCTAAATTTTTTAGTTCTTTTAGTTCTTGAAAATAAATTTATTTATTCTTGTAATGCCTTTTTTTCTACTTACCTCACAATCGAGATGTAAAGCAGAGTAGTTAGCTCGGGTGTAAGCATCAATTGCACCCTCGAACTATAAGCGCCCTCGCTGCGCTCGTGCGCCTAAATATCTCGGGCTGCAATTGATGCCTTACAGCCCTTGGCTACTAATCTACTATTTTATAGTGATGTTTATAATGTAAAACGAGCAGTTATCCGCAACTCGACGTCGTAGCACCTATTTTGCCCATTTGGGGCCCAATAAAAAAAGGGTCAACTATTTGGTCATAAGGAAAACTAAAAAAGAAAATATTAATCATCGATGCTTCATTGGGTAGAAATTTATTTATGGATTTAACTCATTGTACGTAAAGTAAAAGAAAGTCTATTGCTATCACTTTAAGGATATTTATCGATCGTATTTATTCACTTATTGCACGATTTTCGAACAAATGTATTTTTTCTCAATAATAATATAAATTGAAAACTGTTACATAGGATCATACAATACACCTCCAGGAAACAGATTATTCTATGGTTTTTTCATTCTAGTATAGCGAAAAAAGACATTTTAACGATTTCTTTCGTTATGTTTTCACAATGAATGAAGTCCGGTGATGCACTTAAAAGCGTGGGTCGCCGAATGCGTACTGCAGTTACTATCATCGGCGACAGTGCCACGCCGACTTGCTTGTTCTTTCTTTTTTTATCAATTCCGTGTTGCTTACCACATTTACCCTTTTATTTTTTAGTACTTATTTGAGTAGTTCCCGCATTTTTATTTATGGAATCTCCTTTACACTAGGAAAACAAGTAAAGTAAAAAAATAACTTTTCCAAGTCCTTAATCTCTACTAGAAGCCGGTAAAGCCGCAAACCGTTTCTAATCAATCACCGTCCAAAGAGGATTTACTAATAAACTTTAATAATCGCTATCTCTGAATTAAAAAAACACCGTCTGACCTGCTTCATTTACAGCGAGTGATTTGTCAATTTTAATGCTATTATTAGGGAGTGGATTACATTTGCGTGCGTACCTTGTAAGGGCTACTAAAGAAGGAAAAACAAATTCAGCTCGACCCAAGAATGATGGACAAATTTCCTGGTAAACGGCTCCTTCCGCGCCGGGACTATTTGTCTGAATTTGAATCGCATTTGTTTCCAGGCAAATTTGTCTCCTAAGCCTCCCGGGTATATCCTGGGAACGCTTGCGGTGCTCTGTCTCTTTTAATTGAATAAAGACTTCATTCTATTCTCTTTGTGTAATTATCTATTGTGTTTTGTTTGCAATCGCAAAGCTGGTATGGTTTATAGCATATGGACTCAATTTAGCTGTGACATTAATATCATACCTATATACATATAATAAAACTGCAAAAAATGCTTAAAACCAAGTTAGGGGTGTACTAGTTTATTATAAATCCAAAACAATTCGATGACATTATATGTGTTTGTAAACAGAATTATGAAAATTTTACTTAATGTTAAATTGTACTTGTTAAACAAGCGAGTTAAAAAGTTTTATTGGTGATTGAGGCACCAATAAAACTTTTTAAGCATCGAAACAAATATATCAGCTTCTTTTCATTTAAACCCGAAGTCAGAAGAGTAAGGGAATATAACTAATTTATTAGAGTTTTTGTTTCTCTCGTAAATCTTGACTGTAACATCCAGTATGGAGTGTTTACTTTCTAATTTTCCGGTTGTCTTCTCGAGGTTGAAAGTAGACGAAGCGTCGCCCGGTATGTGTCACGAGAACCTAATATAAAATTCTACTAATAGATTGCAAGCGCTCAACTCAATTTTAATACAGTTCAAAAGAGATTTTTGAAGTTGAATTGATGGAATATTTTGTTCTGCTTCATACGTTTGAAGCTTTGTAGGTATTTAGATAAGAAGTTACGTATTTCTAAGAAGAAACTCTGAAACCAATAGGTTCTTTGCAAATAAAAGATTGTAATCAAAGAAATGCAGATGTATTTTCTTTTGTAATTTTGAATGTTCTCTCATCTGTCAAAATACTCCAAACAAACTTCCGTCTCGAAGATAAGTTGCGAAATCCCATAACAATTTTTCTTATTTTTCAAGTTTCCGAGAACATTCCTCCATTTTGTTTCAAGAGTGCAATTAAGACTATCCTTTGCATTTATCTTAACGGCGTGCTGATTCTCTAATGGTTCATATAAATTGCTTATTATCGGTCTCGTGGAAACATTAGCTATTGATAAGGATTCTCTTGTGAATAGGATAATTAAAAGTGAAATACTTTGTGTTTGTCATGTAATGGATTTTGAATGATATAGCCATTTATATCTGTCAGTATTATGATTGTATTAATTGTTTTGCTTTATCGGGATTGGCTTTTTAATTATTAAAGTAGGTGATTATATTTTATTTAACGATCCAGTACTTCGTTTTTTAGAGATATTGATGATCGGCGCTCAATGTTATGTTGCTCATCAATTACGGCTTATGTAGGCAGGTATATTCAAGAGTCACATAGAAGATGCCTTATATAAAAGGGAGTTGTAGAAAACGTCTAATGCTGTTGTAATCAGCAAAAGTGAGCATAACAATAAA
Source organism: Parapoynx stratiotata (assembly GCA_910589355.1). Classification (NCBI taxonomy): domain Eukaryota; kingdom Metazoa; phylum Arthropoda; class Insecta; order Lepidoptera; family Crambidae; genus Parapoynx; species Parapoynx stratiotata. The sequence continues at coordinate 8,089,166 of OU342466.1, forward strand.
TAACATCACTTACCACTATCAGTTGTCACAAAAATAAAACAACAGAATTTTTCACATCTCAAAAGTGTTAAGTAACATATTTTGCTGTATGTAACTAAGTGTTCTCTCATGTATACTCAAATACATACTCGTAGTATTTGACTTTCAAACTGCTTAAGCCCAAAACGATTTTGAGGATTCAAGTCCAAGTTTGTTTTCTTTGTGGAGGTCATTTTCAACTTATTCATGTTTCAAATGAACAGTTCATTGAGTAAAGTGTTCGGTAACTTTTATTGATTAGAATTGCAACCTATTTTGTATTATGGTTGCGAATTATTTTTATAGACTTCCTTAAATATTACCTGCTGCTTAAATATTACATAGAAATTTGAACATACTTACCTGATATATTGTGAGTGTTAATACTTGTGATCTTTTAATTTGCAATGGAAATTGTTTCATTTCTATGTCTTCTATTTTATTCACAATAATAATCGCATAGATATATTTTACATTATTTTATTTGCAAAAGTTTTCACAGCTCATCTACGAGTACAAAGGCACGACTTGTAAAGAGTATATTTGTGCTCCTTTCTTCCTTTTTAGTTTTCTTCTATGTAAGCCTGTCTGCTGTCGAAAGTTTAGCATGAAGGTTTTATTCAAACCTTTCAATAAAGGTAAGCTTCTCAAACTGTTAAAATAGAAACTGGATGCATGGTGGTACGTGTGCAGCACAGCGCAATGGATTACATTTTTTTAGGATAATATACAAAATAGTTACTAAATTCGACAACACACTTTTTTTAAGCTTTTGAACCAATCCGGTCCCAGCAGCTTGCATTCTCGTAACGCAACGTTAAGGAGTAAGGCACGAAAAGGAAGTTTTATTAAAGCAACTTAACTAGGTACCTAGTTAAGTTGAGTTAAGTGAGTTTAGACAAAATTATTGTCATTATTGTTAATCATTATCGGTTTCCGGCTCGCCACCTGTTACATGGGGCTAACATATCGGGCGAAATGTGGGTTTTTCACACCTTTGCCTACCCCTTCGGGGAAAGATGCGTGATGTGTTTATTATCGGTTTCTTTAACTTCCTTTACCTGTACTTTATTTACATCTCTTAGTTTACTATTTCAATGTTTAGTTAAAAATAATTGTAAAATTTTACCTCTTCTATTCTTTATCACACATTTGCATTACCGATCCCATAAAATGATAAAGTGGTTTCATATTGCGTGTAAGTCAATAGTTACATGTCCCTGAGATTCTTTGCTTTTGGTCAAAATATTTTTAACTTTTATTTCTGAGCGTGCGACCAACTATGATTAAATAGTATTTATAAAGTTGGATGTACCGTACTGAGCAGGATGGCACAGGATAGGGATATGTTCCGAGAGATGGTCGCTGACGTCCGATGAGGACATGGCACACAAAGACGAAGAAGGATGTACCGTTTTGTTTTTATTTTATTCGTGCAATTGCCCTACTCTCTAACCAAATTTCAATTGGATTCCTGACATTTCCAAAACTCTTTTTCAAAAATTATCAAAAGGACATGACATCAAATCAATATTGTTTTGTTCACATTACGTTACAAAATATGCCAGCTGTTCCTTGGTATGGAATAAATAAATTATGACGATGATGATGATTTGAGTTGGAGGAAATAGATTTGCGTGGTGGTGTTACGGCCCATACTCCTTATGTGTTTCTCCATGAGGAAGGCCTGTGCCCAGCAGAGGGACGTACGAGTATATAGTCTGAGGACGAAATAGATTTACTCATTTCTGCAGCAGCATTGCAGGGGTTGTGGCACACCGCGGATAAAAATAGCGACTTCACAATAAAAGCCGCAGTGTTCCTTCTCAACATCTCAGACATCAGACTTAAATTTGTATTTTAAGTCCATTGAAGTATACCGAAACCACAAATTTAAAACGGGTACACAAATTATGTACAATAGTTGGGCGACTCATAATAAGGAAGTGATTTCAAGAATTATTATTCTCATTCTGCAATAGAGAACTTTTAACAAGAAAACTTTCCAATGTTCCCGGCTACAGTGTTCCTGGGAAATTATTGTAGGTGCTAGGAAATAAATTCTGATCTTTCTATTTAATCGATCAGTGGTTAGGAAAACTCAAAACTGAGTTTAGAAGTTTGTATTTGTTGTTGCTTGTAAAGTTTAAGTAAAACAATTTCAGTTTTTAGTTGTGTTATAATTACAGTATGATTATTATGATATTTTTTATATTTTTATACTTATTTGGTATTTAAATCTGTTATAACTTCAAAAGTAACACACGATCATGCCTCTTTCCTCGAAGGGATGCAACGGATTTACTGTTAATTACAAGAAGCGGTATATAACTTTCATGTTGACCGTTAGCCTATCGGCGCTGAGCATCTCATCTGTCATGATCAGCGGCCGCCGATTGGCTCTCCAGTCGTATTCTGTCTTCCTCATTGGTGCGACGTCAGTACCCCCATGCGCAGCTACTGGCTCCACGTACCATTTGAAGAAATATATCAAGAATTAGCCTCACGAACAAAAACCAACCTAAAATAATATGGCACCGTCTCGGACCGTGACGCGCCATCATTAGGCGAAATAAAATAACATCAGTGTTGTCTAACTTACACCTTATTGCCTGCCTTATATTTAAACGCTTACCTTACAAGTTCTACAATGTATTATAATAAAAAGATAACATTGGCTGGTATAAAAATATTTGAAAACAATGAAAACGATTTTATGCTGAGAGAATTTTACAGAGTGCTCTGCGCATACGACAATGAGGATCAGTACACAAATGAAAATAAAAACTACCCACGTTATTCATTATGGTATAATAATGATATACCTTTTTGAATTATCAAAATAGGACCATTATTTACGAAGATATTAAGTATTAAACATGTACATGAGAGCGCGTGACGTCTCAACAAAGGATAGAACCGACAGTTACCATGTTATTCATAAAAAATATTAAAGGCCTAATAAATCTATTTTAGTCACAAAGTGATTTGTCACTTTCTTTCTAATTTAGATTTGTGTTTGAAAGAAGAAAACAAAACACTGTAACTAAAATAGGTTTATTAATAAGACTTTATTCTTTTTTATGAATGACACGGTTAGTACTCGTATTTAAGCTCGCGATATCTTTTGAGCGGAATCTCCGAATTAAATAATCCAAAAAGTTATATAAAGTTATTAAACCAATCTTGAATATGAAATCTTTACAGTTGATAAGAATCAATACCGAGATACATATAAAGAGCCTTTTTTTGCGACGAAATTTTAATAGAATTTAAAATACATATTGTGGCTAAGCTATAACAGTTAGAAATGTGCTGTCCGCACATTTTATGTAATTAATACTGTGTTCTACAAAGTCGTAATACATCGCGTTCATTATTGGAATTTTAGTAAGGATCCCTAATGGTTTCGAAAATATAATATAAGTTATGTCATTCAGTCTCAGTCAGTGAATGAATTTTTCTAATGGGTTCAGTAGAGCCCGAGTTTACCCCTATAACGTCACAAACTTACAAAATTTACCTGTCTTTATAGTGAAGTATAGATAATGTTTTGTTTATTTATATTACTGGTGATATGTATGAAGATTTGAGGAGCTCGGTGGCGTAGTGGTTAGTACGCTATGCAAAAGGTTACTTGTTCTCTCGGCATTGTAAAATAATGACACGATAACAGAGATTTGTCACCATGACAACGACAACAATTAATCAGATGACACTGACAAGAGATGTTATTATCATTATTTTAATAACCCATTGATGTATCCTATCAACTAGCACCGTTTTAAGCAACTAATGCTGCTTGTGTTACGGACACTAGATGAGGGATAAATATATTTAATAGATAAATACGTATAAATATCTTGAACGTATATAAACATATATAAACATCCAAGACTGGAGAACAAATGCCTGAAAATTCATCATCCAAACCATTGCCCCCACCGGGGATCGAAACCAGAACCTCTCGAGATGGTGGCGCCTTGAGACCGGCATACGGACTAATCGACCACAGAGGTCGTCAAATGCAGCAATGCAGCTCAGCTAGTATATTATATTCCTTGTATGTTCTAGTATCGAAGATATTAAGCGAAATGTGGGTAGTAACACCTCTACTTATGCCTTCGACGTTATGTTATATATGGTATGAGTGTGTTATGTTATGGTATGTTATGTTTATTTATGCTCTTGGTCATGCATTGCGGTAAAATGACGCATTGCAATAAAGTCACGTCGTTTTTCATCAATGAATAAAATATAACTCAGATCAGATCCTCCAGATGCGACTTTCAAATATTTCCCTGTTTCTTGTATTCGAAACAAATTTTATGATTTTGTTGTTTATGAAATTATAATTTAGTATTCGATAGGAGAGAATGGAAGAAGACGACATGTTGCACCGACCCCAAAATTAACAGAATTGGGAAGAGGCCAGGACAAAGAAGTTGGGTCATAGAGACTGGTGTCAATCATACAAGATCTATTAACATACAATTTCTAATAATAAGATCGCCGATGCAGTGTTTCCTACATTACCATAGAATAAACGAATTGAGATCGATTGATGATGAGTTGCAGCGCTGCGTGATTTATAAATTTTTGTCAATTGATTTTTTTCAAAAGGTCACTCTGTGCTTCAGAGAATCTTCGTTTTTTGGAGAATAAAGGGTTAATCAACTACCACTGATATATTAGGCGAAACGTAGGTGTTTAACACCTGTGTGTGTGTGATGATATGTTATATGTTTTTATGAATACGACACACTTAGATTTGAGCCAGTGGTAAGGTTAATTTATTTACGGACAAATGAATTTCTCTCTTCAATAAATAAAGTTTAAATATTTGATTGTAATTTTTATTTCAAATTAAATTAAGAGACATTTTAAGAGCCCCCGGCCGTAGCTAATGTGAATCTTTGTTAAAAAACAAATAATTGTATTTCAATTCAAACAGTTAGGCCTCTTCACGTCACGGTTGTTCAACCGTACGGCGTGATAGCCATACGGTTGAAAAAACATGAGAGCCTATACATACATGGCACGGCTAAAACAACTGGGCGACACATCGACCAAAAACGACTCAGTTAATTATTAATTATCTGTAACTTACAAAACTTGTTTTTTTTCATCACCACTTATGTCTTCAAATGAGGGCTGTAAATGAATAAATATATCTTTCCATTAATCATATTAAAGCCACTTATTTTTATAGTCATCGATAGTCTTATTCCATATTATAGGCCTTTCTTCGTCGTCGTCGTCGCATTGCTGGGCACAGGCCTTCCTCATGGAGAAATACATGAAAAGTATGGGCCGTAAGACCACCACGCTGGCCCAATGCGGTTTGGTAGAAAGAAACAGTCGCAATAGCGACCGGGACCAACCGCTTAACGTGCCTTCCGAAGCACGGAGGAGCTCGAGATCACAAAGTTTTGGTCACCCATCCACGGCATGACTATGGCGAAGGAAACTTTGTCTTCGATCGAAAGCCAAAGCATACTTACCACTACGCCGACACCGAGCTTAATAATTCATGATTTATGCTCATTTTATAACGAAATCGGGAATCAGCGTATGTAAACAGTCACGAATTCGTGCATACATCTGGCGCCGTCGACACACTCCCATAGTCTGCCATTCAAGTACAACACTGATATAAATCACGCCGTGCGTAGACGCGGTGGGTCGAGGGGCAGGCACAGCACGGCTATGTCTACAAGCTTCCATAAGGTTCCATATAACACTGACGACCGTGCCTACACACGGCGAATTAACCGTAGGTTTTTACGGCGAAAAAACGTGTGTGTACAAGAGGCCTTAGGCGGTTCTGAAACTGAAACGCACGACGCTGACGGCGACGGAGCGTCACGCAAGCTGTTCGAAAATCAGACACGACTCGGTGTGAAGCTGGCATATCAAATGTTAGCATCTCATTAAAAAACTCAGTATTCAGTGGCATCCAGCATAGTTCTACAGCTCTTGATCGGTTTTAACAATAGTTCCGGCGAATTTCATACTAATTAACGAATTTAAAAAGTGAAATGTAAACTTCCAAAATTATGTCGAAGCATCTCATCATATTTCGTTAATACGATGAAGGGCAAGGTAAAATTCAAAGAGTTCTAGGTGATAGGCATCAACTGTCTAAAGTTCTGATAAAAACAATAAATATTCACGCGCGTGGGTGCGTTTTGCTCCGCATGCAGGCGCGTAAAGTGCATAAGCGCGCGTTTTTAGTGTGCTGAATTGTACGTTTTTCCATACAATAGATACTTTCTTACAACTTACAAACAATAGGCACAATGCTTCGTCGTGTCGTGCGGCTCAGTGTGAGAATCGCCTAACGTGAAAACGGATTCACACAGAAGATTTACAGATTCGTCTAACGCTGCGACGGTGGTGGAAGTTGCTCAATAAACTAAGTTTTATGAACTTTACCTATTTCAGTTCGAGAAACTGCAATTTTATTGCGTATTTTCGTGTCATATTTTTAACTTAAGCTACAAAGAAAAACAATAGGTAGATCAGTCAAAGGTTTAACGTATTGTTTTTACTTTTTCATTATTCATCATTATCCTGCCCTTTTTCCCAATTTCATTTGGGGTCGGCGCAACGAGTCTTTCTCCTCCACTCTCCTCTATCACATGCCATATCAACATTCACTCCCATTCTAGCCATGTCCTCATTCACACAATCTATCCATCTCTTCTTTGGTCTTCCTCTTCCTGCATTACGTTCCACTCTCATATTCATAACTCTTCTCGTTACATGCTCATTCTCCCTCCTCAAAACATGTCCACACCACGACAGCCGCTTTTTTCTCAACTTCTCTATCACTGGAACAACTTTCAGGCATCTCCTGATATACTCATTCTTCACTCTATCAATCTTCGTGACTCCACACATCCATCTTAACATACGCATTTCGGCCACATGCAATCTATTTTCATCCATATTTTTCATAGCCCAACATTCCGATGTAAATACTGACTTATTAAGTAATCGCAATAAAGGGGAACTCACGTTAGTTAAATCGGCCATTAATAAGGGCCTAAAGTCGTCTCAATCGGCTCCTACTCTATACACTAAAAATCGTATCGATTTGCCGACACACGAGGCGATCTAGGAGGCAATTTCGGGGGTTCCTTCCAGTGCCCCGATGTTGGCTCTGATTTAGGGGAAGTGAGTAGACCCCATAAGTATTTATATTTTAACATGAAGCGGGGGTTATATTTTATAATTTACCTTTTAATGGTCAGAAAATCGGACACAACATCTATGCGAACACCGGCGTTCGCGCTAACCCTTGTACATGTCATCACGCCTGTAGTCCCACAGGGATAGCTAACAGTGTTAACATCGTTTGGGTTGATATGTATTAGGTTGTGAGCATAATGCAATTCGGTTATACCATTTACAATGCGTACAAGTAAGGCAATTGATTTTTTTTTATTTGATGGTGCTCTTGATTTTTGTTGAGCGCTAGGCCTACAGAGGCCTACGAGGCAGAAGTAAGTGGAACTATAGATGGAATGTATCTAGAATAAATGTACCTATTTCAGTTTTATAGAATTTAGATCAAGTTAAGTAAGCAGCGGTAGAGTTGGGACGGGGTACTACTCGTTCTAGAGGTCGCGGGACTCGCGGGTTCGATACCACACCGCTGTATTACTGATTTTGAGTAAAACTTACGTACAGTTTGTTGTGAATATCGCTTGCCTTTTATTGTGCCCGGTGCATGTCACCATGCTCGCCTTGTTACATTGGGACTTATAAACAGTAGGCAGTGCTACTCCTTCGGGGAAAGAGGCGTGATGATATGTTATGTTAGATCTTGTTGCGAATGACTGGTGGCACGAAGAGTAGGAACCGTTATTCCCCCTTGTCTTTATTTTCATCGTTAAAACACTGTTTAAAAAATAAATTAAGAGGTTTTTGGCGGCATTCAACTATGGCGGACGTGATTTTTATTTCCATAGTTGTAATATTGTTTCGGAGTGGATATTGTTACGTAAAATCTGTGTAGTTTTGTGTAATAAGTGTCTGTGATGATGTGCAATGTGGAGGATTATCGAAATAAACGTCAAGTGGTGTGAAAAGTGATGAGTTTTTTATCGTGGTAATCCACCTCATCCAAGTAGCACCACAGTGACTGCCATCGATCGTTTGACGCCAAACTCTCCCAAGATGCATTGAAATGCATTACACTAGCATTTCAATGCAAACTACTGAAGAAATATATACTGAAGACTTGGCTGTATGGGCTCCGTTCCCTTTGCCTTCCCTACATGGGAGAATTTTACAACAACAAAAAAATAAATTAATAATACCATTGGAAAAGGTAAACTTGAAATGTCTCATCAGATTTAATAAAATTTACAGAATTCTTCAATATACTTTAACGCGATAGATACTATAATTTATAAAGCTTTGTCAGTTTGTTGCAGGTAGGTAGTCTGACAAGCTATTGTCTGTACATAATAACTTTTTAAAATTATTGCTTATAAATAAATACTACTATTGTACTTCGGCGATTTTATATCGAACAAAATGTTTTCACTTTGGTCCTGAGTATTTGTGGGGAGCTTACGGCTGTTGTGATAACGTTCTAGGTTAAAATGTCAATAGACCGAAGGGTTAATGCAAACAAAAACTTTTGTGTACCTTTACTCCGCAAGGAGGGATAATAGTATTTATGTTACGCTTATAAAGTATAGTTTGTAGAGACTAATTACTGTGAGAGTTTATGAAATCTTGTCACTTGAAATTGTTTCAAAGTAAACATCTTAAATACTCTGCATAATTAATATTGACTGATATTTATCTTTTACAAATGATATAAATATTGGGTCAAGTAAGAAGTATTTTCATTCATATTTTTTACCAATGCATTTTAAATTGTTTAATATGTAATTGCGTCAAAATGAAATAAGTGAATATAATCTAATATCTATAGTCAATCAACTAAACCTATTCAAGTTTCATATAACTTATGAAATCTAAGACTAGATAAGCTTAGACATTTCGATCACAAAACGAAATCCAGAAAAGAATGACCTAAAACTAAACTCGGAATAAATCTGTGCCAAACAGATACATTGTCGCTTACTCCAAAACAATACGTAACGCAATTGTTCCATGTCGTCTACCGTGAAACGGCTTTGCGATACGGGTACAAAGAAATAGGCCTTTGAGACGACGCGACGCTCTCTCACGAAGCATCAAAAAGCACCACAAGATGTCGGATTGCTTGCAGCCACGGGGAAATGACAAGGAAATTGCCCCATTATGCTTGGATACCGTGAGCTGCATTCGAATTACTTCTTCGCTTGTAATTTTGCATATCTTAAGACGCGACACGACGGGAATAGTGAAGATGTGAATGCTTTTAGCAATGCATAGGGTGTGTAGTTCGTAAATACACTACAAACATGCAGTAAGCAATTTATTTTTAAATCCGTAAATAATACATACATATAATCACGACTATTATCCACTAAGGGTTAGTCAGAGACTAGGCAAAAGCACCGGAAAAGCAGTCCATTGCCATAGTCCGCGCTTCACCAAGCAGTGACTGCACACATCGAGACAGGTGGTGAGCCCTTCGCCGCTATAAGCAGTGGATGTTGTGCAGTTATAAGTCCATTAGTCGCCTACGAAGAAACGAAGAAAAATAATTATACGCTTTTTTATACCTACTCGAAAATTAGCTTAAAACTGAAAGTAAAATCACGCCTCAATCTTTAGATGTGTGTGTCACACTTTTATTTATTAGTCGATTTAGGCATGATATGTTGTACTAAATATTTTGATCCCGATACAATTACCTGTTCCTTATAAGCAAAAATTTGGAAGTAGGTATTATTCAAAACCTTTCAATAAAAAATAACATTAAATTATCTTCAAACAGAAATAGAACTATGTCAAAAAGATCCTAAAGTACATAAGGGATTTGTATCAAAATTGATACATTTTAGCCGGCAGGCAAAATGAAAGGTTTCTTTTTCGATGTTATAATCCCAAGAGTTTCAGCTCAATAGTAGTCTTAATATTCTTTATTATTTTCGATTTTAAAATACACATACATAGAACGTGAAATTTTAGAATCTTTGAAATTTACTTTTTTGTAAGTTTGACAAAATGACAATGCAACCTCTTGATAAAATCAATCCAATAAAAAAAAATTGGACAAAATGTGAAAAAACGTAGATACTAACAAAATACCATATTCAAGGCCGATTTAGAACATTTATCAAAATAATGTTAGAGATTCTAGCACTAGGGAGAAAATGAAAACGCTACGCTTGCCCGTCAAAACAAATAAGCTGCCAGCACCGCGAACGATGTTGAGTTTCAAAATGGAGGCTTTCATTTAAGCTCTGATCGATAATGTTGTGCATATAACAGCTTAATTGATTTTCAATTAAACTGATGCAAATGAGCTGCAGGAACAGACAGCCACTTGGCAATTTGCTTTCTATAGTAAGTTGTCACGCTGCACTTTGATTCGATTATTCAACCCTCAATATGTGTATGGCTAATTAGTTCTGCCGTATTTGCGAATACTGAATAGTTTCACGCTAGCAAAAGTGTTGTGTTTGCCGTAGTGGAAAAATATTAGAGTTAAATTCACAGAAACAAGTAACTGAATCTAGATTGTTTTACACGTTTTAATTATATTGACTCGTTAACTTTTATGTTTTTATTCAACACAGAAATAACGATATGTGAATAGGCATGCGGCTTTTGTACTACTACTTGTTATTTGGAACTGCTGGTACTAATTGTTATTTGGGACGTAGCCATAGTACACAATGTAGGTATGAAAGTCACAAATCTTTCTCTGTTGAGAAACTAACTTCTATAGTTCTTTCCAAAACAACATACCAGTGACACAGTTCACCAAATACACAAGACAATTATTGAAAGAAAACGAAAATACAATAAAAGCCATTGGCTCGTAAACACTACAATCGAGGCCTGAACCCTTGTAATAATTCCACCTATTAGCCAATAAGACTTCAAGAGTCACACACGCACAAAGAGGGAGCACCATGGCACCCGCACAAGGGGGGCTAAGGGCTCTCCACCACTAATCGCACACGAGAGCCACTCTAAGAGATCTAGAGGGTTCTTTCAATGGATCACTATTTCAGGGAACACGTTCCTATGGCAGATAATGAATTTGCCTTAATTGGATTACTGTCGAATGAGTGGTTGAACAGGAAACGTTTGCACACGTGACACTTGAACTTGGCTCTGGTTTCTCGCCACCACTTTCGTTTAGAGCCATTCAAGAAATTTCAGTGGTAGAATAAAGCGTATTATTGTATGTAATAGTTAACAATAAAAAAAATTGGTAATTGGTTTTGAATCTTGGGAGATATTCAATGCTAAGAGTTCTCAAAAAATCTCAAAAATCAAAAGGGTTCTCAAAAAATCTTTCACTACTAACGGTCTTTCATTGCACGAGAAAGAAATCATCGGAAGACTAGAAAACTTTTGGTTTTATTTCAATATAGTTTAAAATTTATATTTTAAACTATGTTGAAATAAAAGTAATCGATTTAGTCTAATCTCTAAGTTATTTAGCTAGCATAACTAAACCTAACAGCACATAAAATACTGCGACACTTATTACAGTGACAGGCCAGGTAAAGGTGTTCTCGTATTGTTTCTCGAAAGGACTAAGGGTGAGTTTTTTGATCCGTAGTCATAGTAATCATAATAGTTAAATTCTAGACCAATAGCGTCAATGTAAACCCCAAAATGACTGACGTCAGCTTTGCAAATTGTTAAATTTGCCACGAAAATTCTAAGCAATATACTTAAGCTGTGCCGCTAGCCACCCTGTTACTAATCCCAGCACCATGTTGTAGTTAATTTGTCTATGATCATTGAACTTTAGTTATATTTGAAAATTAGACTATTGGATAAGCTATCATATTATTATCACAACATCATACGTTTTCGCCATTGGTCCATATTTTAACCTACTGGTCAACCTGACCACGGATCAAAAAACCCTTATTCACTTAAGGTTTTTATCATGTTGATTTGAATATTTTATTATAGCCAGCCACTTATTTATGCACAAGATCCATAAGAAAATCACATTAAAATTTTTGCTTTGGTGGTGTTTGTTTTAATTTAGTGAAACGTTACTGAGACACGACCGTAAAATTACGTGCATGAATATTCAGTGTGCCATACAAAGCGACGTGATATTTATTCAGAAAGAAATGTTAATGTCCGCCTTTTTCGTTCACTAGATAAAAGTAGCTAAAAATATGTGAAGTGTTCTAAAAAGTCGTATCGTAGAATATTTGGCGTATTTGCTCGGTGTAGGCTGTTCGCCTCGGGCAGCGGAGGTTATATTTTGGGCTTCCTCGAATAAGTCTATAAGTTCTATAAGTCTTACTGCATTATATAGACATATTATAACTTCTACGAGTATTACAATCCTATGTTCAAAGCTTTTAGTATTCAGTTATCTAAAAAGACCATTACAAGAGTCTTCTTGGTGGTGGGACTCCCATATGGGAATCCTAACTGAATGAAACTCTCCATTGCTGGCTTGCTTCTACTTGAGCATCCACTCTCAGATTCACCCCTTGGCGGGCACTGCGAACACCGGTGGTCGTAACAATAAATATTTTTAGAGTGTAAGCACTCAAAACTGAGGCGGTACAAACTACGGCAAATTGTCGTAGTTGTTGAATTATCATTTGGTCTTGAGATTGTACAAGGGTAAAAAATTAGAAAGAAAGAAAGACAATCATTTATTAACCTACAAACACACAATAAGAATAAAAAACAAAGAAGGAGCAGACAAACACAGAGTACAGTGAATAACAGAAAACACAATGAAAAATGAATGAAAAAAAAAAGAAAGAATGTGAAATTACAATTTCATTTTTAAATTATGAGCGTTTAACGGGTTTTTCAGATTACTTTTAAATAAATATATAAATCTTGCCCTGATAATGTGCACTTCGTAATATGCTGGTGAGCGCGCGCATGGACAGAGGATAGAGTGCGTTTTATACAAATATGATTGAATGCTCCATCTGGTTTGTTCTATAATCTGAGCACCAAGTAAAGATTTTTACAACTAAATACGAAGAATGAAGTCTCTATTATTTAATAGAAATCTATAATATCGTTTCGGAATGGACCTTGTTGCGTAAAATCAGGGTAGTTTTTTGTAATGAGTGTCTGTGTTGGCGAGCAATGTGGAGGATCATTGAATTTAATCGTCAAGTGGTGTGAAAAACGGTGGGATTTTTATAGAGGTAATCCAACTCATCGAAGTAACACCACAGTGTCTGCTATCGATTGCTTGACGCCCAACTCTCCCAAGACGCATTGAAAAGTATTACACCTGCATTTCAATGCAAATACTGAAGACATAAAAAAAACGAAAACTTGGTTGTATGGACTTAGTTCACATTACCTTCCCAATATGGGAGAATTTTATAAAAAAAAATTGGCCTTGTGGAGAAATCCGAAGCCGTTAAACATTTAAAAAAGTCCTGAAGAATGGCGCGGCACTGGGTTCGAAATTCTTTAAGGTTTAAAATTAAATAAACAAAATTTTTTTTAACACTGCACTGCTTTAATAAGTAACTAAAAATACATTGTTACATAAACAATAACCTTGTTACTATTGATTTAATGTTTGTTGTTGTATGAAGTCAAACTTACAAAGATGTCTATCAAAGCTAACATTTACAATTAACTCATATCCTTACATCGTTTTATCAAATCTGAAGGGAACGCCTACAAAATTATTTTGTTTATACAAATTAAGCCTTCCTATTTACATGGAAGCCACTTAAGTAGGTATATACATAATATTATTACGTTCTTAATATAACCTTATGATGGCGCAAAATATACTTGTTTGATATTATTCTTTTACATTTAGCTTTCAAGTGAATATAAAGGTTCTTTGATTGCTTTGATTGCGTTCCACTTTTTAACATAAAAGGAATTTGATTTAATGTCCGTTAGTGAAATTAAGATTCTCAATTCGTTGGAATAATAGGTAATTACAAATTTATTTTTAAGTAATTTCTTATATACCATACCTTAATTAATTCGTATTTATGCGTGACTCGAAGATAAATCCATAATCGTATCAAACAGAATACTGAATCCAAAACATATTTAACTTTCCCGTCATGTGCAGTCTGAAATATAATAATAATTAGATACTCGTTGCTGAAACCAAGCAAATAACGATTTGAAATTAAATCAGTTGACTTAGGATACCCAATTTGCGTGACAAGAATATTTTAACTCTACAGCCCTTGTTTAATTTCGGTCGCATTTATCGGAGACTATTTGCGATATTGATCGAAATCTCGAAATTTATCTGTTGTGCTTCTGCACGTTTGCTAGCTTTAGGTCTTGACGCGAAAGACTATGAGATTAAGGGACGTTTCATAGGTACGCTGGCCGCTGATTTCCATACATTTTTACTTAAAGCGCGCGCGAGATTCGCGCGTATGACTGTAACGACGTTAGGTATGCCTTGTTATAATAAACGCTCGCGGGTGGCTAGCTCTGGCGGTCAGCCCACCTAATATTGGGTCCTTACCTATGAAATTGGTGTTTTTATTCTGTCTTAGCAATTTGTTCGTAACTATTAAGTTTCAGAACACCCTTATAAAATAATTGCCTCTTCTCAAAATAGACCATATATTTGAGCTCGTATTATTTAATTTGATAATTTTTTGTAAGTTTAATTGTGTTAAAATTAGACACAAAGACAATTATTTTTAACTGCCTCCCGAATACATCATTTGATTTGCATTAACATAAAAATGATGAATAATTTTTTTGAAGCGTGTTCACACACATATTGCTTAAGCTTGTCTAATGATAGATAGTCAAGTTTCGGAAGCGTTTAATTAGTTTTTTAAAAAGATTCACAAGACTTTAATTATTAACTATATATTAAAACTATGTAGCCGATTTTGAGGCTCTAAGAACTAGTGATTAAAAATGGACGACCGATGTGTAGGCCGAACCAAATAGTAATGGTGCGAGCTTTCATTGAAGTTATAATGAAGGCTCGTACCTACAGCAACCGCAGCATTCCCCGTATCCATAAGGATGTGGCTCTGATAACAATACTAAATGCTGCGTGTGCCGTCTCTAATCTAGAGCGGTAGGGCGAGGGGGTACCATAACTCCTCCCTCCATAAGAGCAAAATTATCGGGTTGTCCGATTTCAGGATTCCGATGATTTTGCCTAGAAGCAATATAAATTTTTACAATTTTATGGAATTTACAATATAATAATACAAAAATGGCTATACTAATTATGCATAGGCTTACATATACTAGAACACTGAAGTTAGAGTCTGTTTCTCTATCAAGAGCACTATTGATCACTTCACTGTTTTTCAAGGCGTGCGACATAAACTTGATCTCGTCCAAGCCGACATCTTTCATGTTGAGTGCACGCGAACTGGATAGTGACGTGTTCGTGCGCAACTGCGGTAGGTTTATAACTGGAATCGGTACGATGTCCTCTATCTCGGTGAAAGCACGACGATGGTGAATCTGGATGCCTTGTATTTCGAAGTCACAGAGATCTTCGAGCGTAAGCAGATAGGTGCCTTTCACCTGGTAGTTACTCCTTTCGCCGTTGCAGTGCTTGACAAGTGTAACTTGCAACCGGGAGTACAGAATGTAGTTATCTGTATTGACTCGCTGCACTTTGACATCTTCTATGTTGATAGGATGCTGTTGGCAGCGGCTAAGGTTGCTGTCGAACTTCATCAGCTGTTCCACGCAGGTAAGCTCTGGATTCATTGCTCTATTTCCATCAGAGCACAGGAGGTGGTCGCCAGCAGCAAGAGGGCGACACGGCTTCGTGATCGGTAAGTATTTCAATCCTTTTGCCAAAAGGTAGGGGTATTTAGGAAATATAGTTAATGTTTTATTTTCAGGTTCATGGAAAATAGGTAAGGAATACAATTTTAGGTAATTATAAGTATTATTCTCGATAAGAGGAATCTCTATGATAAACGTGATCTGGTTTTGCTTTATATAAGATTTTACAGTAAATGTTTCCTCTAAACTAACAAGATTATTTTCATTTACAGGATAAACAAGATTTTCTGTAATAGATATATTCCTTAAATGTTCTAACAGCTCTGTAGAGTTAATTATACACTGATGTAATATAGAAGCTTTACTTAATGCTAGAGCTGTCTCAATTTCGCTCAAATGAATATAAATTGTATGAAAAGTACTTATAAACAAACTATATAATCCTAAAATATACGAAGCTAATATAGAGTTACTCTCTTTATTAATTAAATCCTTTAATGAACTTTCCACCTTTTTCAAGCGTGTATCCAAAGTGATAGTATTTTCGTTTACTTTCTCAGTTACGTTAATAAGGCTATCTAACATCTTGGAGACTATCGTGAGTTTGTTTGAAGTTAACGTTTGCTTATGATTAGCGAGAGATATTAATTGCTCATATTTTAAAGCGTCTTCATGATCAAGATTGCCTGTAATTATTTTTATAAGAGAGCCTAAAGGATTTAAAATACCTCGTTTAAAACGTTTTTGTGGAACTAATTGTCTATATTTATTAATAGTTAAATCGCGAATATAATCAGAGTGCATTAGCATATTGATAAAGTCATGTGGAAATGGCTTATTTAAATCTAACATTTTCTTAAATTCAGTATACTTAGAAATTACAAAAATTAAGTCGTTATAAATGTTATCTAAATGTAAGGTCTTTATAATAGTCCAGTTATCTATTTCAACATAAGCTTGACCTTCCTTAACAGGAAGAAGTCCTGGGTTTTCGTCAAGGCGGTGCAGATGAAGGGCCAGCACCGGCGTCACGATCAGTACACTCCACCTGTGGAGGTCGTTTGATATTTTTAATTGGGGCTTTAGTTATACGTCCGTGCGTTTTAATAGGGACAATATTTCTATCTATTTCGCCGGTTATTTCCGCTTTATGATATCGCGCTTTATCTTTGCTTTTACGCTTATTAGTATCTTTAACATAAACTACTTTTCCTTGCGAAAGGCTTATATTCTCTTCGCCTCCGCGTTGCTTTCTAATGCTTTCTTTCTTTTCTAACATTTTAGTTGCTATATACTGATATAAAAACTTTGTTCGCTTTGCATGATCTTTAACTAATTGCTGTATATAAGTTTTCTCAAAATTAATATTAAATGGATTTTCTGAGTCAGTATGCCCGAAAACTGCTTCAAATGGTGTTAATTCGGTAACGGAATGAATAGTGTGATTATAAGCCATCACAGAGTATGTCATGACAGATGATGCGTCGGTACACTTTTGTTCATATTTAGCAAGCCTATATATCTCAATAATCGTGGAATGAAATCTTTCTATAAGTCCCATAGAGTTTGGGTTATTTGGGGTTCCGATGTGAAGATCTATTTTGTGTAAACATAAAAATTCTTTCATTAATTCATTATTAAATTCAGTTCCGGGGTCCGCACTAATTCGTTTAGGGGTTCCGTAAAATGAAAAATATTTAACAAGAGCTCTAACTACCTCTGGAGTAGATTTGTTACTAATCTCAATACATTGTCCTAATTTACTGAAAGCATCTATTAAAGTTAAGTACTGTTTTCCTTCTATAGAAAATAAGTCGATAAAGATTTCTTGAAAAGGGGCTTCTTGAGTCTGTGTTAATTGTAATACGGGTTTCAATGGCTTGCGATCATATTTCATTTTTTTACAAGCTTCACATGCGTTTATAATAGCAGTTACTGTTTCTTGCATCTTAGGCCAGTAGTAATTTCTACGTAAATGAACAAGGGTTTCTTTGATTCCACGATGGCAAGTTTTACCTTCGTGATGTTTAAGAACAACGGCTCTTTGTTCGCCTTCGTCTTCTATGCATACAACGCGTTCTGTACATTCGTAAAGTTGAACCATATTCTTTTTAAATAACTGTGTTACAATGTTGCTAAATTGCTTACGGTGTTCTTGATGTTCAAAATAGATAAAATATTTAAGTTTAGGTCTGATATATTCTTTGAGGAAATCTTTAATTAAGGTTTCATTATTTAATGGCAAAAATACTTCTATAATCTTTTGTTTTTCTCTATTAAAATGTTTTATCTGTGGTTCATTTTTATGCCAGAAAAATACTAAAATTTGATTAGGTTTTGTATCGATTGCTTCGTGTAATATAGGTATTCCTAACGATTCCATATCTAATGCTGAATGTATGGTTTGAGAAGCGTTACTTATCTCTGAGGGAGATCTAACGGGATACTCTATATTTTTGTTCGAATTATCAGAGTCTGAAATAGTGATAACTGAGGTTGTTCTACTTTCATCTGATATGGACATAGTAGATGAGTTATTACGGTCCTTTTTATCTATGTTCACTATCATAGACTGATTATCTGAGGCATCTAATGCGTTTACTTTAATTCGCGACAGTGCATCTGCGTTAGTATTCTGTTTTCCATTTTTATAAATAATTTCAAAGTTAAAGTCTTGTAATCGTAATCTCCAACGAGTTAATTTACTATTTGGATCTTTTAATGAGTTAAGCCATGCCAGGGGTCTGTGATCGGTATAAACATAGAATTTTCTACCATAGAGATATGGTCGAAAGTGTTTTGTAGCCCATATTATGGCTAATAATTCGCGTTCAATGGTACTGTATCTCGATTCAGTATCGCTAAGCGTACGGCTTGCATAAGCTACGGGTTTATCACTACCAATTTTTCCTTGGGAAAGTACGGCTCCCAAAGCTACGTTTGATGCGTCCGTTGTTAAGATAAATGGTTCATTAAAATCAGGATATTGCAACAACGGTGCATGGGTTAACAATTCTTTACATTTATTAAAGGCATCTATATATTTCTGGTTAATAATTATTTTATTACGCTTTTTTAAACAAGACGTTAGTGGTTGTGTGATTTTCGCGAAGTCTTTTATGAATCGTCGGTAATATCCTACGAGACCTAGGAAACTTTTTATCTCAGTAGTTGTTTTAGGTAAAGGAAAGTTAATAACGGCATTAATTTTATCATTATTTGGCTTTAGACCATCTTTAGTAATAGTGTGTCCTAAGTAAAGAACTTCTTTTCTAAGGAACTCTGACTTATCAAGTTGCACTTTAAGGTTAGTAGATCTAAGTCTATCAAATACTGTTCTTAGTTTCTGAATATGTTCGTCTAAACTAGCTGAATATATTATCACATCATCTAAGTATACCATACAATGTAGTCCTTGTAGGCCGCGTAATACATTGTCCATTGTTCGTTGGAACGTCGCGGGCGCTGTTTTTAAACCAAATGGCATTCTAAGGAATTCAAAATGGCCATTCTGTGTACTAAAGGCAGTTTTCTGTCTGTCTTCTGGTTCAATTTCTAGTTGATGGTAGCCACTAGCTAAATCTAGGGTGCTAAAATATACACTTTTACCTAGCTTATCGAATAAATCGGTTATGTTAGGTAAAGGGTACTTATCGTCGATTGTAATATCATTTAAACGTCTGTAATCTATAACCATTCTATATTTTACTTCACCTGATGCGTCCATCTTTTTGGGGACTAAGTGCACAGGTGCATTCCATGGGGAATGAGATTCCTGGATTACATTGTCATTTAGTAACTTCTCTACTTGTCTATTAATTTCTTCAGCTTGCGCTGGGGCCTGTCTATATGGTCTAACAAAAATTGGATCTTCATTTTTAGTTCTTATTTTATGTTTAACTTGATTTGAAAATGTTAAAGGTAATTGGTCGCAATAGAAAATATCTTTATATTCTTTACATAAATTAGTTATTTTTATTTGTTCTTCGGAGTTAGTGTGATCTAATCGTAGTTTCTTTAAGTTGTTATTTAATAGGTTATCGACGCGTTTTTCTGATAAATTATTAGTAAAATTTACTTTACACTTTTGTGTGTTATGTTTTGCTACAGATAATGGTTTTGCAAATGTCATTATGAATTTCTTATTTGTGGCATTTTGTATAACAGTACTAGCATATCCATTATGACAATTAATTAATGCAGAAGGCATTCGTACGCCTGGGCTAAATTCTCTACTTTCTAAGATAGCTTCACCTGAGTACTGGTCAATTGGAACTTTGACACGTTGTTCGCATCGTGGATGAATTACAATTGGATAATCTAAGTTTGTGTTAATAATAGGTATCATAGAGTTTCTAGTTTTTAATATTAAATTTTTCAAGTCTATTACGGCATCTAATTGGTTTAATAGGTCATTGCCTATAAGACCGTCATAACGTGAGTCGACGTCATATAAATAAAACTTATGGTATTCGTTACATTTAAAAGTTGGTAACAATGGAATTTCTATTACTTCATTGTGAAAACTAGAAGCATGCGTACTGACTACTTGGAAATTTTCAGGTTGAATATAGTCATAAAAATATTCATATGCTATTTTAGGACTGAAAAAGGATCGAGTGCTACCTGTGTCGATCATTAATTTAGCATTTATTTCAGGGATATAAATGTAGGGCAATTTTAAAGTTGGATCACAATTAATTTCTATGGTTTCAGGTCTTTCGAGGCTGGTATAGTAAAATTTTCAGGAGAATCCTGAGCTACTAAATTTTCATCGAGATTTTCTTCAAAAGGTAAGTTCTCGTCATAGTCAACGTAATTTTCTTCGTTATAAAAGTCATAATTTTGATCATATTCGATACTGTCTTCGTACGTATCGTTAAGTAAATTTATTTCGTGTTGTCTTGGAATAGCGGTTCTCATAGACACGTCGTTTATAGGTTGTCTAGTTTGTCCAAACTGTTGTGGAGTCATAGTTTTATTAGCGTTTTGGGGTAATTGTGGGCGATATCCGAACTGTGGTCGATATCCGAATTGTGGTCGATATCCGAATTGTTGGGGACGATTTACTGATTGCGGACGGTATCCATATTGTGGGCGATTTTGCTGACTATTATTATTATTATTGAAATTAAAATTTCTATTAAATTGTTGTGGTTGACGCGAAGTTTGCGGTACACCGAATTTAAATTTGTTAAAGTTATGATTATTTTGTGTAGGGGAATTTACGAAATTAGGTTTAGTATTTTCCATAGAACTCTGGGGTTTGTTAATATTATTCTGATTATTATTATAAATCTTATTTCGTGACGTATATTGTTCATGAAAGTTTACTTCTTCTAAAACTGCACTGAGGGCGTCCTCTAATGTAGTAGGAGCTTTTAATCTCACAATTCTAACTAAATGCGCGGGCAAGTTATACAAGAAAACATTTAATGATGTATTGTTATAAATAGAAATCTTAGCGCGTTTGAGTTCGTTGTCGTTTAATATATTTACCTTGGCAATTAACAGGGATCTTACTGTTTGAACTCGGTTACAAAAATCTAAGAATGACTCGCTTTGTTTAATTTTTAATGATTCTAACTCAATGCATAGGCATTGTTCGCTACGCGGGTCTCCAAAATGTTGCTCTAATAGGGCTTTAAGTTCTGACCAAGTAATTACGTCTTCCCGTTCTGATAAGAGGGCTGCGGCGTCATCTACAAGACGGCTTGTTATAGCGTGGTATACGTATAAATTTTGTTGGTCGTTACCACGGTATTTACTTATTATGTACTCGCTTTTACGTAAAAATAGATTTAACTGTCTTTTGTCTCCACCGAATGTGGGAATTAATTTTAACATTTCGCTCGGAATAGCGATAACTTGTTCTTGGGGTTGGGCTTCCATTTTAAAAATTAGCGAATATTACTGAATCTAACTATAATGATATAGCAAAATTGAGTACGAGCTTGATTTAGAAAAATGTAAAAACTCTTTACACAGAACTTTTTGTAACTTATAAATCGTAAAATATAAAACTTATTTCTAAACACAATTTCAATAATACAAAATATATGTAAATGTTAAAACAAAAAATTAAAATTTTTAAGTAAATTACGCCAGTTTGGCTTTATCAAAATTATACTGTTTAAACAAAGAACTTTGAGAGTTATATCAAATGTTCACAATTAATATTTTATTTCCAATATTTCAATATCAATATTTCATTATTTATTTTCATTTATAAACTTTCTTATATACTATAGTTTACGTAGAGTTTTATACGATAAACCAGATCAAAGTTATATAGAGCGAAGTTTTATCTCACATATAACAAATTTGTAACAATTTTTTTAAAAAAAACAAAGGGAAAATGGAATTGAAAGGAAGGCAAAAAGATTTACTCACCAACCGATGACTCCCATTTTCTTTGGTTTTTCGCCTCTTGACTAATTTGTTTGGTTCGTCGGATTTTAATCGCGTACTTTTACTAATTTGGCGAATTTGGACACCAAATTTATAGTGAAAATCGCTTATATAAAAATCCGCTCCGGCTGCGCCAGTCAAGTTTCGGAAGCGTTTAATTAGTTTTTTAAAAAGATTCACAAGACTTTAATTATTAACTATATATTAAAACTATGTAGCCGATTTTGAGGCTCTAAGAACTAGTGATTAAAAATGGACGACCGATGTGTAGGCCGAACCAAATAGTAATGGTGCGAGCTTTCATTGAAGTTATAATGAAGGCTCGTACCTACAGCAACCGCAGCATTCCCCGTATCCATAAGGATGTGGCTCTGATAACAATACTAAATGCTGCGTGTGCCGTCTCTAATCTAGAGCGGTAGGGCGAGGGGGTACCATAACTAGATGCCAAATATTATTATCCTTGGATTTGTCGTTGTGAATAAAACTGAAAAAATGTTAGTATGGAAAAAGCAGAATTCCCCAAAATCTCCATACAAAAGACCATTTTCATAGGTAAGGACATAATATATATTTTAGGCTTATTAACTTTTATTGTAGTCTGGTTTCGGCTTGGCTCGGTATATTCGAGTAAAAAAAATATAATTCCTTATTTCTGTGCTGTAAGTATAAAAATATGTATACAGTTTTGACAGTTCATGACTCTTAGTAGTAGCTTAAAGACCTTTCAATGTGTATACATATTTTTGCACGTGACGGTACCAAACTTGAATGTCTTAATTTACAACGATTAAAGTTAAAGTACTTAGTGTAAAAGTGATTTTAATCAATATCGTATTGGTATTCTTGGGGTGAGTTTTTTTATCCGTAGTCATAATAACCACATAAGTTAAATTCTAGACCAATAGCGTCAAAGGAAACGCCAAATGTATCACGTCAGCTTGACACATTGTTAAATTTGCGATGATAAAAGTATTATACTACAAATTGGAGGGTTGAACCTACATTTATTTTTTAATGTACTACTAATTACATTAATATCATTAGGATACAAAGGTGGCTCCTCAGTTCATACGGACATGATAATTCGAAGCAATGTACATCAGCTGTGCCTCAAGGCACCATATTACTAATCCCAGCACCGTGTTGTGGGTAAATTGTCTATGATTATTTAACTTTGGATCAATTAAAAAATTTGACTATTGGACAAGCTGTCATATCACGATATCATACGTTTTATTCATTGGTTCATATTTTAACCTACTAGTCAATCTAACCATGGATCAAAAAACTGACCCTTAATCAGTCTAGCTCATGAAGCTATCATTTTTCTTATATGTGAAGCCTTCCATATAAAAAAGGTTTATTAATTATATCAAAGCATAACAATTTTATGCGCTAAATAGTAGGCACATTACTCGTATTCAAGGATTGTAATGCTTCTTCTTTCTCGTAAAATAGTATCGGCAAAGAATTCTTACTTACTTTTAATGTGTTAACCTTCTTGATAATATTAATCGCCTGTATTATATAGTAAGCAACAATAGTCTCACGACAGTTGTGTCCTTTACTACACTAACAATATTGGAAATGATATTATATCATACTCTTAGTGTTCTTATTGTCACCAGAAAATGTGAAAGAATACTTTTCCGATGATTTTTTAACCCAGCTTATAAACCAAGCTTATATTTACAGATTCTTTGCACATGTCTCTTCCTAATAGTAAGAAACAGATACCCTACGTAACATTGTCGTTTAAATGCAAAACAAACAAACAAACAAACAAAAATATCTTTATTTCATAGGCCAAAGCGGGCACTTGAAAACGTCAATATCATTACCGCAAGCGCTTGTAGCAAGTACAACCACAGCGCTTTGACTGTGGTTGTAATCAATGGTTGTTAAACGATTATAATAGCAATCTTAGTAAGTTCCGCGTGGTAGCGGCTCATTAAAAGAATACTACCAACCCATCTCTCGCTTTGGGTGTCGTAAAAGGCGACTAATGGACTTAGAACTGCACAACCATCCTTGTAGCGGCAACGGGCTTGCCACCTGTCACGCTGAGTGCAGTCATTGCTTTTGCGGTGCTTTTGTCGAGTCTCTGACTAACCCTTAGGGGATAATAGTCGTGGTTATATGTATGTATGTATC
Source organism: Parapoynx stratiotata (assembly GCA_910589355.1). Taxonomy (NCBI): domain Eukaryota; kingdom Metazoa; phylum Arthropoda; class Insecta; order Lepidoptera; family Crambidae; genus Parapoynx; species Parapoynx stratiotata. The sequence continues at coordinate 8,113,601 of OU342466.1, forward strand.
TTAGTAAGTAGTTCTTCAGAAACGCGATGAAATTTCGTGTCAAAGTGGCCCATACATGGGGACTTAATATACAGGTAAAATGTGGGTGTTTGACACCTCTGTCTACCCCTTCGAGGACAGAATCGTTATATGTGTTTTATTTATGTTTTTCGATTTTCGATTTTGTTGGGCTATTTTGTTTTCGATTGTGTTCTCGATTTTATTTTCGATTTTGTTGGGCTATGAAAAAGATGGATGAAAATAGATTGCATGTGGCCGAAATGCGTATGTTAAGATGGATGTGACTAAGATTGATAGAGTGAAGAATGAATGATGAAAGTTGCTCCTGTGATAGGGAAGTTGAGAGAAAAGCGGCTATCGTGGTATGGACATATTTTGAGAAGAGAGAATGAGCATGTAACGAGAAGAGTTATGAATATGAGAGAAGATGGTAACGTAGAAAGAGGAAGACCAAAGAAGAGATGGATGGATTGTGTGAATGAGGACATGGCTAGAATGGGAGTGAATGTTGATAAGGCGTGTGATAGGGGAGAGTGGAGGAGAAAGACTCGTTGCGACGACCCCAAATGAAATTGGGAAAAGGGCAGGCTATTGATGATGATGTATGTTTTTCGATATCGAAACGATAGGTACATCTACGACGCCACCGAGTTCCTTCATTTCTAATATTCCCTTCCTTAACGGGGATATATTAACTTCTAAACGTGTCAGGGAATACAAAAAAGTTAATTAAGCGAATATTCGAATATGTATTCAGTGGTGCAATGCTTACCCCGTGTACTATCATATATTAACACTCGCAGTAACAGATATGAAAATGCAAATGGAATATTTTCCACCCCATGCCTTACCCCTTAACGGCACTACAAATGGGTAGCACGTGGCATACAAAACGCCTAATGCCATGATAGGTGGATATATTTTCTACTATTTGACTACTATTTTTTATATTTTATATTTTTCGTTATTTCGGTAAAATGATAAACTTTGTCAAAAATTATTTCAGTCATTTATTTCTCATTATATATTTTTACATACCTCTTCAAGCTTTATTGCATTATGCCTTTGCCCGAAGATAAAAGTATCGTAAGCTTTACGAGTATATTCGTGATTTAAGGTTTAAAACACAGTTAAAAAGTGTATGTGGTCATCTGCATAAAATTGAGATTGTCAATACAGACTATTTGTTTTTTATTTTTCATTTCGTTTCACGTTAGGTATATCCTTATTTTATTATATAACATATGAAAATTTTGTTTTGTTGACAAAACGTACAAGCTAAGCGACTTCTACAAGTTTGCGCTGCCAAATATTTTGTTGCTCTTAATGAAAATAAGGATTGCCGTGACAAAAGTCAACTGACATCTAGTAGTTATTACGTATAGTCGACGTCACACGAAGCGAACACTCCCCTTAGCTCCGTGTCTTACACGCGCGATTCGATACACGAACGAACGTTTTCAACTGCAGGGATGTTTCATAGGACGCTAACCGCCAGCACTGGCCAACAGTGCCGGCGAGATTTCCATATATTTTGACGAAGCGCGCGCGTGTGACTGTGAAACGATGTTAGTAGCTCCGTGTAATTGTAAGAGCACTCGCGTGGCCGGCACTGGCAGCCAGCGTAGCTGTGAAACCGCGTGGGTGTCCGGTGCCGGCCGCAGGCGTACCCGTAAAACAATCCATACTAATATTATAAATGCGAAAGTAACTTTGCCTCGCTTTCACGTCAAAACTACTGAGCAATTTAACCGAAATTTGGTACACAGATAGTCTAGAGCCTGAGAAAGGACATATGGTATTTCCAGATATTCCCATAGAAACGGGTGCCATGCGGGTGCATATTAAAAAAATTAAATAACGCGTCCCAGAAAAATGAAGGACAAATTTACGCAACTATGAACTTTGCTCCTAATAATAGAGTAGGAATCTTAGTAGTAGGCACCTTTTACTTTTACGATAATAATTCTTACGGTGAGGATGTTAAACGTTTTTAAATTGATATTAAATAGTAAAACAGAAAATTAACAATGTCTAAATAAAGGGAATAGAAAATAAAGACAATTGTGTTAAAACCCGTCTTTTTCTGATAAAATAAGTGTGTAATCACCTCCACCTAACTGGTAACTGCTAGAGTTGGTGGAAATATCTAAACTAGAGATTCTAAAATTTTTCTACTTAGCTTCATTATATTTATTAGAATCATTCTATTGATTTCGATAACTCGGCTTGTAATGTAAATGGTGAATGCTAAATCACTAGGAATTTGCCTTACTTTACTAATGCTAATAAATAATTTACATTTTGAGTCTATTAACATAAAATAGTACTAAAGTTTTCGTTTTCGCAGTAGCTCTTAATAAATACAATGTTGTCACGCAATACTTGTAAGGTTCTCGTGTTTATTAATGATATTGATTTTAATGGTTATACCGGAAATATAACCTTTAGTAGTTTCAATTGTCTAATAAATATTAATTTTATTATGTGAGCAAGCATTCATGTTTCATTGAATCAAATTTGTACCTCACAAAATATTTGTGTTATACATACATACATAAGTCACGCCAGGCAGAGATTACATCCTTCCACTTGCTATGATCCCTGCATATTTCTTTCGCTTCATCAACACTCATTACAGTCCTCATACAAGCTCGGCGATTTCGGGTACTTTTGACCTGGCCCTTCTCTAGAACGTCTTTAATTTGGTTGAGAAACGTTCGCCTAGGTCTGCCTCGTCCCGTCCCACTCACACCCGATTCACATATCCAAACCATCTTAGCATACCTTTCTCTGTTCTTGTCACTACATCTTCTTTCAAACCACACTTTCTTCTTATCAGATCATTATATATCCTGACACTCAATTTTACTCGAGCCGTGCTTCTCCAAGCTCTCATTTGTACCACATTTATTCTACTTTCGTGTCTCTTCTCCCATACCCAACATTCACTCCCGTACATCAGTGTTGGGACTTATAGTAGTAGTAATTAGTCACAATGTTACACCCATATTCATAAATGCTATTTAAGCTTCAAGCAATTGTTAAACCATAGTTAAACTGTTGCTTAAAACTTAAATTGCGTTTATAAATAAGGGAGTAAGTAGTTATATCAATCGGACTAATAATCGAACTACTGCCACAAAAGAACAATAAAATTTATACATACATACATATAATCACGACTGCAATCCCCGTAGGGGTAGGCAGAGTCCAAGGAACACTGTGTTCCTTAAGACCACATTTAGCCATATAAAATTGGGTTTGGTCAAAACAAGTGGCTAGCTTATCGCCTACACAATCACAGACCCAGTGCCCAATACGCCCTTAGTCGCCTTTTACGACATGCTAGGCAAGAAAGGCAGTTGGTACATTATTTTTGTGTCCCGGACCAACACGACTCTCTCTCACCACTCCACTTGTAAGGTAACACACGGTAAGTCTGAGTAAAATATAAGTCTATGTAAGAACATACTCGTTACATGCGGAATTTTCCATCTGTATCTCGACAAAAGTGACATTGGGGTCTGATAAATAATTGTCTATAAATTAAAAGCGTTTTCGTGCATAGTTAAAAACAGAACTAATCACTAAAAAAAACTATGGATATATAATGAAATTACACGCAATGTGCATCCCATAAAAGCAATTTCTTACCTCATGGCAATTTCTCATTTAATACATTAAAATGTTTGTTATAAAATATTTTCTGCTTTAAAATATTACAAGCGTTTCTCTCGACAATTTCTGAGGGAAACCTATTTGCATACTAGCAAAATCTTGCATTACAATTGCTATTACATTATCCAGGAATACAAAAATGTACGTCTTCCAGACTATAGTTACGTTGGGAAGTACAATGAGCATTACTTTTTGAAATACCTAATCTTCTTAATCCTTAAATCATGCATCTATTCAGACATGCAGACGTTCCCTTCCTTTCCAATAGTAACAAATTCCTTTCAAATCTTATTTTCACTCTAGCCATATCGCTCCATTTGCTCTTGTTAAAAGAGTTTTGCAGTTTTCGTTGAATTTCAGGGTAAGCTAAGTTTCAGTTTCTACACGTACTGTAATGTTGCTATCTCATTTTCGCAGTGTGGAAAATAATCCAAACATTATCTTCTGTCGCAGCTCAATTTATACCAGTTCTCTGCTAGCTTAACGAACATTAGTTCTGATTTCTGAACAATAGCGGAATGATGTGCGCTACTAGTTTCGTATTATCTGCTTGAAAGCCCTCGGGCATTCTCTTACAAACTGACAGTTTTAAATGCAACAAAATCCAATAAAGTCTAAAATACTACGCTACAGTGCTGCATCAAATATTAGGAGGTTTTAAATTTCGATGCCCGGTATAAGTATCGTCCTCTGTGTCATTGGGAGTTAGCAACACAATCGAATAATGTTAGAATCTAAAAATCCGAAAAATTTGAATTCGTCAAAGCTTTTTGGTAACCCTTAAAATCTTTTAATGTTTGTACAATTTAGTTTTGAGCAAACAAGAAACCGCTTTGAAATTAATTAAATATGTCCCTAGCAGATGTTAGTCCCGTTGGGATTGTGAAGGACTGTCACTACACACTTGGCCTCAAGGGTGAATGAATAGTTCTCTCTTGCGTGAATTTGGGTAGACATGTGCCGCAAGTATATAAACGTACTGATACTCGTACTAGACTGTGTTTATTGTTTTGTTTTACCTTTTCTTAAAGTCCACTTTTCATTGTGACTAATGGAATGGTAATAATATATCTTCTGATATTCACTCTGCGCGCTTGTGTTTCGGATCCTAGGTCAAAGGTAAATGAATATAATATTTACCTTTAACCGAGGATTATAAAATATATTAAATAAATCCATAACTGCTCATATCGGGACTCGAACCAGGGACTTTAGAGATAGCGTCTCATCCATCATTCTCACTCGGTTCCTTTTTAACCCCCGACGCAAAAGTTTGAAGTGTGTTTTTAACTTTTATCCAATTTTGTGTGGCCAGTATTTTTATGAAAGAGTATAATTAACTATAAAGATACTATATTTATTAAAATTGCATCGAAATTAATGTACAATAGCGACAGTAATTACTAAGTAATGGAGCAGTTCACTAGAACGGAAAGTGTTGAAGACTTTCCGCATAATTATGTCATAATTTCTGGCTGCATCATTCATCGCTATCAGCTGTGTTCGAGCAGCACTTGTTTTTCATACTCAGTACAGCTGGAAATTATACAAAAACACGCACGGACGTTGAATTTTCGAAAGGCAGTTTTTCAAACTGTTTTCTTTTTCGGTATCTCCTTAGCTGATAAATACAAAAATGAAAAAAATCTTTTTAACTGTTTGAGAATGTTTTACCGCAATCTCGCATAGATAGTGACGACGTTGTCTGTGGGATACTAATTAGTGAACTATATTTTTGATATATTTTTAACAAAATTGACAATAAAAGAGAAAGAAAAAAGTAGTCAGAGTAAGTATGGTTTCATAGTTTACAATTACACGGATCTACTTACATTGTTTCACAGGCACGCGCGCGCTCATACGTCAAAATTACTGAATGGAAATCTCGCCGGCGCTGTTAACGCTAGCGGCCAGCGTACCTATGAAACGTCCCTAAGAGAGTAAGAAGATGCTAATATGAATACAGTCTCTTGTTACAAGTATCCCCTGGTGAATACAATTTAGGGGTCTTCAAATCAAGAGTCAATGAATATTATCTTCGCTCGCTTGCTGGGCACAGGCCTCATGGGCTGTAACGCCACTACCATGGCCCAATGCGTATTGATTGGTAGAAAAGGTTACAAAAGCGACCGGGACAATCGGTTAACGTGCCTTTCGAAGCATGGAGGACCTCCCGATCACAATGTATTGGTCACCCATCCAAAGAAATTTTTTGCGAAAGTACCTATTTTATATTGAAATCCGAAGCATACTACTTCGCCAAAGAGCTCCCCTTAAGTCAGTCTTAAGTTGAATTTAAAGCACAATTTTGCTAGGCATACCAGTGCGTAATGCCCGTAATCTAGTCTACCTTTGCACAAAACCGCATTCCCATTTAAGCCCTTGCGTTGGGCACAACGTTGCGGACAAGCCAGCGGTCGGCGGACATTGTGTGACGTCGCATCCATTACACATTCCAACGAAGACGTCTCTCTACAGTCACGGTTAAACGCAATGGAGGAGACCTTATTAATGGCCTGTAACCAAACAAAAATAAACATTAGTGTAATTAGAAATAAAATTCTAATTTGTTTAGCTAGATTTTACAATGTTCGTTTAAATGATTTTATCATTGATATCTAGATTTGCCATAAAAAGCGGCGGATATAATTTAAAAAAAATCATATAGCCTTAGGTCACTCGGTGATAGTGTAGCTTCCCAACAGTGAAAGAATTTTTCAAATCGGTTCAGTAAATCCAGAGAAAATACCTTCTACAACATTACAAATTCGCAAACATTATCTCTTTATAATATAAGTATAGAAGAAAAACCTTATGAAAAACCTGCACCTGCACCTGCACTGATATTGCGTCTTGAAAAGCAAACCTCGTAAGGATACAGAACATATAAATGTAAATAATCTTACTTTATATGCCAAAGCTATTTCACTTCTTTCTTCTTAAAAGTTTTAATAAGCGTATTATGATAACTATTCTTCGAAGTTTCATATGCGAGAACTTTTCAATTAAAGATACAAAAACTAGCTCGGAGCTTGGGACTGTTTTAGTTAAATCAATTTGAGCGAGGAACTAAAAATTAGTCTTGTGAAGACAAATTCAATCTCAACAAACAGTCGGGAGTGCGCCGAAACTGAAACAATGAATAAAGTTTGAGTGGATTCACTTGCAGTGGATTAATACCAGTCTCAGGTGCTAGATGTCGCTACTAACTATTGTTCTTGAATCTTTCGTGTCTTGCGACAATGAGATATTAAGAACTTTAACTGCCGCACTCAGAGTCTTTCCTTAACTTTAATATTTACTTAGAACAAAAAATAAACACTTATTTCAATGCACATAAAGACGATTTTTAAATTCGATAATGAACATTAGGTTATATGACGGCTCTGAGTGAGGCCGTTAGTGTACTTTGTTCTGTACAATTATATAAGAAACAACTGGTGAGCTTGACAATAATAATATAATACTCGTTCCTCTACCACTTACCAAAATTATTAAGACCTTCAAAATATTTCAGGTAATTAGATGGGTATTGAATCCTATTTCTCTGCAAAAACTTTTATGAAAACTTCAGGGAAGGAGTTGAATTAACTATAATGATAGTTAATTTGACTCCTTCGTAACTACGTAAAGATATTTTCATTGAAGATAATTCATAACTCACAAATCATCTTCAATTATAATATCTTTTCATCTTAATTACTGAATTCAAACTCGAAAAATATTGTATAATTACATTATACAACTTACAGTATCTAAGCGCTTTCTGTTTAGAGCACTATTTCTTTTTATATTTCCTATCAGTTTTTTTTAAATAATAATAATCAGATCTATTGTCCGTTGAGCTCAATTTATCAACACCGACATAAAATCCATAATTATTTCGTGCAGATGGAACGGTTTTATTAATTACATAGCCTGGGGGTATCATGCAGAACGGAACCAAAACTGAGAGCCCTTCTTAACAAAAACGATGCTCAACTGAACCGAATTTTATAAGTTCCTTCGAAAATTCTCATGTTAGATTTGTTTTATCGTATTTCGGAACTTCGGCACAAGATATTTTTTTTCCATTCTGTTTTGGTACGAATTGTCCAATGGTATTTTAAAGTAGACTGGGCGAAAGTGTTCCAGGAAAGAATACTGACACTGCATGAGGTATTTATTTACGTAGGGGTAGGTACCTCAAACATAATAGGTATTATGTTAAAAAAATTAAACAATATTATTGTATAAGTCTTACCTAATGTTACCGGGCTCAAACACACACACATAAATATTTTAAATTCAATTTTATTTTTGGTAATTTAAAATGATTAGGTAAGGCTCGATAATAATATAAATAAATGCCCCAAATTCGCTTAAAGCCGTGCCGCAGTGAGTATTCGATTACTTTATCAATTTATATAGCTACTGCATCACGGGGGCTTGCATATGCAGTAAAGTCATGCATCGCATAGATGTATGTTGTTAAAGTGAATTATGAGTATTGCCTGTCAGAGAATATATTTATAGTTGGTAGTCGAAAGGCCCTCAGCTTCTGATTTAAGATGCATGTACAGGATTTGTTGTTATAAAAGTTGGCTATCAACACATCTACATTACGTTAAGATAACAAGGACAAAAAAAAGAATATAAGCGACGGATAGAACTTAAATTTTGTTTAAATAATATAGTATGAGTGCGTTTGACCGCTTTGACCACAATCCCGCTTGATGGAGAGCGGCGTAATCTCCAACTCAAATAACAACGGTTCACTCTTGCCCTGAAAATGTTTGAAAGATATTTTTTACGAACAAGAGATAATTAAAAGTTTCTCTAATTTTGTTGAAACATTTTAAGATCTCTTTCAGTAATTATATTTTACTAATAATTCAATTCACCAATGCAAAAACATCCAATGTAGTAAATAATGTAACACAATCACTCTACAGAAGCAGACGATACGGAATAGGATGTTGTGGGAAAAAAATATCGGAAAACAATTAATTTTGGGATTTGTGGAATACGGTTTGGCGTCCGATAAGCTCCGACAAGCGGAGATTGTCATTTTTAATCGAGCAAATCTTGCGGTGTTAAAAAAGTGATATACAATGTGATATAACCTTAAATTTTGGCGAAAATTTATGTTTACAACTCTTCCTACTCCTTCCGGGATAAAGGCGTGATAGTTAACTAATTATGTTGTTGTAAATTTTTGTTAAAATTGGCAATCATAATAAGCTGTCACGAAATGTCATTTAGTAATATAAAATTTGAAATATATTATGTTTAATGATATTTCAAAGCATTTCACTTATACTAATTAAAAATGGATTTTATATAAGACTAGCTGTTGCCCCCGCGAATTCGTCCACTGTTACTATGTTTTTTTAACCATCCCACGGGAACCCTATCATTTCCTAGAATAAAAAGTATCTAAGATGTTGACCAGATATATAAGGTATCACCATACAAAATTTCATTGAAATCGGTCTAGCCATTTCGGAGATTAGCCCGTACAAACAGAAAAACAGAAAAATAGACAAAGAAACAAAAAAAAAAAAATTTTTTTTCCCTCTTTTTACACCCCCCTGACCTGGTTTTAAGGATTTTTTTCTATGTACAGACATTCGATCTCTACAGTTTTATTATATGTATAGATTTTAATATTATTAGCTTATTTAACCTTAGATCAAAATCACTGGCGCTAAATGTCATTTCAAAATCTCAAATCACTTGGACTAATCAAAAATTTACTTATAGTCATGTAAGAAATTGCAAGGATCATTATCAATAAAGAAATAAAATTTAAATTCCTATGTGAACACAGAGCGAGCCGGGCACAATGTGAAGCAAGCAATATTCAAACAACAGGCGAAATGTGGGTGTTAGCACCTCTACCTACACCTTCGAGGATAGACGCGTGATTAATATGTTATATGTATGTAAAAGAATTACTCAAATTTGGGTGTTTTTGTTTTGTGTAAATTAAATTCGAGATGTTTCATAGTAGGTATATACCACACTTTGTATCCTTATTCGGGAATTAGTCCATTAGTGGGCTGCTATAATAAATTTTTGATTAAGCTAAAGCTTGCTTTTCAAATCCCTTTAAGTTAGCAATAAAAAGGTTATTCAATTCCAGCTTTGTTTATCTAACATCTAATAACAGCCCAATCATTTTTATTCATAATTTAAAATCAATTTATCTTATTTCGAACTCCGTATTGCAAAGCCAATTGATTGAAGGGCTACGTGAAATTTAACTTTAAATACCGTACGATTATAGAGCCAGAAACCGAATTTTGTGTAAAAAATACTATTGGAAAGCAATTAATTTGGGAATTGGCCAGCTACGGGCTCGAGCCCACCGTGAAACCTCGACAAATGGTGCACGTCATTTAATTCTGCCGATCTCATGTTTGTGTCCGCACCATCATATTTAAATTGAATTTCGGAAAATGTACGAACGCAAACAAAAGCGGATTATTACGCTGCCCTCTATTCGACTGAACGAGTTGTAATGTTCATCTTTAAAATTTAATTCCCAATGTCGACAATTGCTTTGATTGTAACCTACATTATACCGGGTAATAGCACGTGATGTGGACGTTATGGAGTTCGTTATAATGTACAGTCAATACTTGCTTCAAGTTGGGCACCAATGCGAGGCTGGAAGGATTAAAGGTCCTTATTTACTTTGTAAATAAAAATAACTGTAAATTTTTAATCATACAACTACTGTTTGAGATAATCTTCCTATACTGACGTATGTAGGGTTTTATTCCAGATAGATATTCAATTAGTTATATTTATATATAAATGAAAATTTGTCAGAAGAGAGCCATGAGTTGCTAATAAAGTCCTAGCCCCCTTTTTTGGCCTTATAAATTTCGAAAAACGAGATTATTTTTGCGAACAGTTTCAAATTACGAAAAGAAGCATTAGTATGTTCGTTTAATTGGCTAATGTGTCGTTAGTAAAAATTAGTGGTCCAAAGATTCGACTTTCAAGTTTTGATATTTTTTATTGAATTGACAAGCGCGCACGTAGTTCATATTATTAACTAAATGTCCAAGTTTTTCAAATATGTATTAACATTTTTATATTATTATTATTATTCTGTTGGTGTAAAAGCGTAACGAACTAAATGTGCTGTGTTTTCTGAATCCATTTAATAATATAAAAAAAGAAATAGGTAGAGGATAATCAAATAAAACCGCTCAATTGAACTGAATGGTTAAGTTATGCGTGCTATTGTGCGCATACAATAGCACTGATAACTATGCAAAATGTAAATAGTTACTATAACATTCTTCTTTATTTTAATAGTAGACAATGACATCATATTTAAGCTATCTGATAAAAGATAGAAAATTATAACTTTCGCAAAAAATACAAGTGATTTAGATGCTGAATCTGTAGTAGTTATGGTGAAACTAAAATAGGTTATCAAAGACGAAAAAAAGGTTATTTATGAACCAATTAACTACATATCTTTCTTTTTAGATATCTGACAAATTGACTAATTCAAAATTATTTCACGAAGTTCAAAGGACCGATTTCCCAAGAATAAAATCTCAAAAACTTTTCTTTATTCAGTCATTATTTAACAAAAGTGAATAATTATTAAGTAAAAATGTGGTAAGTTTATTACATTTTTCCATTCCATTTCCAGCACGATGAGGTCTTAAATATAAAATGCTCTAAAACGTAATAATCAGGGGCATCATCACATACAGGATGTCGCGACGGTAACGAGATGCGAGCAAATAACTCCTCATAATGCTGCTGTACCGTAGGATCTTAAGTCTCATAACGGTAGAATATTTTATGGTTAAATACTGGCAATTTGTACAAAACACATTAATATTACAACTCTAGAACCCCAGAATGGGGTGAGTTCTATTTAACGAAGTAGGCTCTATACAGAGTTCAAAGTCAATGTTATTTATTCATTATTACAGATGATTATGGTATTGAAGAAGAATGAAGTGCCGCTGTAATAAACCTTTTGAAGCTTATGAATTTATACAATACAACTAATCAAATTCTTAAAAAAGTCTAGAATAGAAAATTTGCTGTCTATCATACCTTAATTTTAAGTATTCCTTCCATTCCTGTGCTCTTAAGGACTATTGCAACTAGATGGATTGAATGTGTAAATTTGGATATGAGAAGTATGGAAGTGGTTACTGAGCTGGCGAGTGGCTGAGGAGAATGGAAAAGGAACACATGTTGTGCCAAACCTACTTAAAATATGAAAAAGGCAAGAAAAAGAGAGTAGTGAAGGACTACTCAGTAAAACAAAATTCAATACATACAATTGCGTGGTTAAGGTATGTACTTCGTAAGCGGCTTTTCGTATCACGCACGAAGCTCGGCCAATAATACAGCTGTTTTCAGATCACACGCAATTGTAGATAAAAAAATTCGTAGTAGACCTTTGGTCTTTTTAACATTTCTATCGGTTTATTAATTAAACGCTAGACCACACAATGCCCCGTTCACATTCAGTCGTTCCACTGTAATTAGCTATTCAAGAAAGAGGCTGGTTGTAACTATAATAGTTTTGCAGTGATTGTGTTTGGAATTTATTTCCAGAGCCAAATAATGAATACGAGCACCGAATGTTACTCAGTTATTTTGTAGGATTTTTGTTAAAAAAACAGATTATTGATATGTGTTTTCTTGGACAATTTTAATGTCAATTTCTACTGCGTATTCTAACTGATATTTTCGGTTTATTCCATTCTTACGTGAAATATTTGTTTTTATAAAGTTCAGAATAAAAATATACACCGTAAGCTAAATTGTGCAAACAAAACCTATTCTTCGTTATATTTTTAAATGTGAATTATAGCCTTGGCCATTCCGTAAGCCAAGTTTAATTACCAAGTGCTACATTGTATAGCAATTTTACTCGCACGATCCAAACGCCTTCCGCGCTGTGGTTTCAGCGCACATTCGCTGGCAGCTCCGTTTCGCTGTTATTAATAAAGCTATCTAGAGGGATTATTATTTGTATCTATAAACTAGTCCGTTAGTATGAATCAAAAAACGTATTGAACTCTAACGCCTGAAACTTACGGCTTAAAGTCGATCGCATCTCTCAGCTGTGGGAGTCACTAGATTTTAAATACTATTACAGCTTTATTAATTTTGCTATATTCACGCCACTAGCGTTTGTGACGGCGAAAATAAATTGATGAATTTTCGTTGCAATAGTTTGTGCATTGCTGATTTTTTTCACAAAAATTGCTAACGGATTGAATGATGTATTGTAATCAAAAACTTTATAGTTGTCATAAATCTAAATAACTAATAGACCAATTAAACTAAATCGGTTAATGAATCTTCTGAATAATTATGGGCAAAGGGGCGTAATTTGAAATCAATTCTAGTCTCTTAATAGAGCACTATTGGAAGACGATGGTTCTTGTGAAGTTATGCATAATAATTGCCCTCTCCCTCCCAATTAAAGTCTGTGAATAAAGACGATCTGTTTGCGGTTTCGACCACAGACACTAAGGAAGGTATAAATCTACCTAACGTACAGATAGGCTGAGGACAGTGCGATTGCCTTTTGTTCTTGTTATAAAACTTTAGTAAGTCGTAATAAATGACTGTGGGTAGTGGCAATAAAAACTTTTGTCTGCACTCATATTTTGGTATTTGAACTATGACTTATAAGTAGGCATTATATACTTTTTAACTCATAATTTATGTAAAAATCAAGAAAGCGAATTCGATGGACTTATTACAACTTTTTCTTGAAATAGTAGTTGTATAAATGTCCACATAGTAGAGGTTAATAAAATACCAAAGGGAGTTTTAATAGCAAATTATGAAGAGTTACATACACTACTCAAACAAAACTAAAATTATGCATAAAATTCAATTAAGCATTAAATAAAATAAAATAGTGTTGTATACTATTTACCAAAAAAATTTAACTGAATATTCGAGTGGTCGAGTGGATTACAGGCATTTGTTCATTAGTCTTGGATGTTTATATAAGTATTGTATATTTTCTGAATACTTGAATATATTTATCTATTAAATATATTTATCCATCATCTAGTATTCGTAACACAAGCAGCATTAGTTGTTTAAAATGGAGCTAGTTGTGAATAGGTGTGAATGTTTGCGGATATTTATTTATTATTAAATACCATAATAAGCTACTAAAACTGAGGACAATAAATAGATGAGAAAAAATTTCACGGGACAACAGTGAGTATAATATTTAACTATTTTAAAACTCTAGGTGATTGCTATGATTCCTATTATATGAGAGACAGAAATGTACACCTAAATATGTTATTATCTGGAGATGTGAGTGATAAGCTGGAAATATATAAATTAGTTAAACAGTAAATTATGTTTGTTTCGCTAAAGCATTTATAAACGTCCATTTACTTTTATTACTCTGCGTGTTACAAACCGCGGCCAACCTGATATATTTCTACTTTTATCTTTCGCGTCCGCGGAGCCATAAAGTGGGGGAAAACAATTTTAAAAAGCTATGAATACGCAAACAAAGGCAAAGGAATTAGTTTCCGCTTTCAAAGTGTCCCCGCTTAGATTTTAATATTTATAAAATCCTGTTGAAGACGAAAGTTGAACGGAGTGTCTTTTTTTTCACGGATACCAAAGTTGGCGTTTTCATAACTCTTTCTTTGCCGCGAGGAGTTTAACAAGTTTTTTGCTGACACAACAGCCCTAAGCCGTAGCTTTTAGTCACGTTTAATATAATGCTAACGGTTCGGTGCTTCCATTTTGAACAGAATTATTGGAAAGTGTCCTACATTTTTAACCCGACCGCTCGAACTCTGATGAAGACATTACCAAATTATTGTGAAGTAATGCTCGAAACATTCTGGATGTGACGATTTATAAATATAAATAAATGTTATTGAAAATAGTTTATTCATAATGACGACAACTGAAATATGAAGATACATTTTGGACTATCTAATTAAGAGGTTAGTTGAAAGTGAAACAACAACAATATCATATTTTTAGTCGCTTTTTGGCAGGTGCGAGTGGTAAGCCTGACATTTATACTTCTTGATCATCATGTACAAAGTCATTTTCATTTTCCATTAAAATTCTTAAGCTTGAAAATGCCATTTAGATTTTTCAATTTTTCCTAGAATTAAAACTGTAACTTACGAAGAGTGGGATGTATAAAAGGTATTACTTTCTATTAAAACAAAGGTCACGTTTAGCCCGCGACTTATTAATTAACTAATTACGTTGAGTCTCAGCATACGAAAGCCGAGCTGTAAAAACTCGGAGCTTTCCAACAAAAACTTGTTACAAACAAAACATGACATAGACAATCCTCAAAATATTTAGGACTGTGCATGAAGTCGTTATCTGGCTTGAACTCGTGGGTGTGACAAAGTGGCGCCTATAAAGACGTTTCAAGCGACAAAATACTTGAATATTTACCCCACAGAGCCAAGAATTATATTTCAAGCGTAACTTTACATTAATACCAGAGGTCTGTTGTTTCCAAAATATGTAATTCTTGAATACAAATTAATATTTCATTAATTACTCCTTGAATTCGAAGGATACAGATACTACGCGTATACTTAAACCTAACAAATATTATGACTGTATGTAATATAAGAATAACTACAATCACAATAGATTCGTTCAGCTTGAACACATAGATGATAATTAATTTTGAATCAAGGGAAATTTTAGTGATGCTTATTAAAATGACATTGATATTTTTTTGTTAAAATTGAACCATTGCGATTTTGAAATATTTCTGCTTTTGTTAATTTCCTTCGCTAGACTGACGATGTATAGTGTTAAATAAATAGTTTATTACGTAAAATAAAAGAAAATTATTTGGTGGCGTTAACCTTTAACGCAAAGGTCTTAATTATCAATGCAACGTGTTACGAATTCGAATAATTTATATCCGTCTATATTTTGAGCGCGGGTTACTCTGAGCTCACAAGATTATGATGGATGCATCTCCGCGAATAGTGATTTCACACAACAAGAGATAAATTAGAAGTCACAGTAATAAATATTCTATTATAGTATAAATATATACTGTTTTAAACTAAACTTTCGCGTGTTCATATAGGTACAGTTGTTAGATTATAAGATGGAGTCTAAATTCAAATATTTGAAGTGCCCTGTATAAACGTAGGTAATTAAAAAAAAGTATGAATATTGTTGGTGATCCCGCCCACTTTTTCATTTTCTTTTATGTCATCTAAATATTATTTAATAACCTTTTATAAATATAGTTCAGCTCATATGCTGGCTACTTACTCAAATTTCTCAGACAAAAATATACTTAATTAGCAAATCGACAGAAAGTTAGCAAAAGCAAAGCTCCATAATTTTGCCGCAAATGTATTCATAATTATGTAGCAACGCTTTGTGGTACAAGAAAAAAATAGCACCTCGTTAGTTAATTACAACCAAAACGCCAGATTGATTTAAAAGAGTTATTTCTGAGAAGTAGCCATGAAAGCTTTCTTAATTAATGAACTTTGTTGTAGCTTTTAAAAGCAATGCGCAAAAACTATGCTCAAAGACTCGAGAGCCAATTTGTTTTTTGTTTCTTTTTGAACCAATTTTAATTTATATAATTAAAATTTTTTGTCTAGGTAATTTTAGAATTTGTGTTAAATTTTTGTGGAGAAATATTTTTTTTAAATACTTTTATAGAGCGTTTTAAAGGAGTTTTGACTTCAGTATCAGTTTGTTTCACTCATACCAATGAAAAACTAAAAAAATATTATTGTCTCCAAAAACAACGATTTCAGCACAAACATTTTATATGCGCCACGTTGCCTAAAAAGTATATTTGAAAATTACATTGAAGCGGCGTTAGGTAGGTATAAAATTCTCTTAAAGTTGAAAACTATTTCCCCGTACCCTACAATGTAGTCTATCGAGGTAGTTGGCTAGTACTCCTTCGCGTATATCGCCGATTTTCTTAGCTCGGCGTGACTGTATTGTTCCTGAGTTTTGGGCACTTCTGAACAAAGTTCGTTGGAGTGTTTGCGCTCCCGGCTCTTCGGTAAATTGTTATTCATAGCTGTATAAACGCCTCCGCCCGAAAGAGTGCTTCACTCATCTTATCTCTCGGTTAATATCATCTCTAGTTGTAAGGAAATTATTTTTCCTCTCCCGCTCTGTTTCTAAGTAGTTACAGAAACTTGGCCGTCTCGCTTAGGATTTATTTGAGATTTAAGTTCTGGCTGTACTTTTATTTGCAAAATTTGCTTTAATGATTTTCACATTTATAATATTCTTCGAGTTTCTTAAATTTTTTTTCAAGGATTTTGGTGGCTATTATGTATAACTAAGTGTTATTGTTATATGTCATAATATAAGAAGACGCGTATATTATGTATGTACCAGTATATAGTACCTACTTAACAGAATCATATTCGTGAAAGTTCAGAAAATGAGCTCTTATGAAAGTTTATTATTACTTGCTAAGGATGAGGAGCTTTAAGTATTTAAGTTTAATAAAATCGACAGTGCCGAGCACGGATAAGTTTCAATTTTCTCAAATTAGAGATAATCCGTTTTTATCGCCACCAGGGGTTTATTAAAGCGTTAAACTAAGTTATTGAACAATTAGATTAATTATATTAGAGCACTCCGTGGCAACGATAAGATATTACCCCAAGATTCACACAGACTTGAAACATTTACATCAAAACTTAAAGAAAAATAAGGACGGCAATAGTTTCGTAGTTCCACAATCATAAGATTGATAACGGACATGCGCAATTCCGCTTTAGCGCTGTCTCTGAATGAACATTAGTCTATGTGTAGTTATTACAAAATGTGCCGTGACACGTTGGGATAGAGTTGACAGTTCGAATGTGTTGGTTTTATTGTGTGCAACAACGCAGGCACGTTACCATGAAGATGCGTCTCGGAACGGGTCGCACATATGCGCGGTATAGCACACCCGCACAAAAATGAAACTCGGACTATGTTGGTTCTCGTGTGTGCACGAACACTTGTATGTATATAAAATTTCGTTAAAGCAAGATAGGGAAAAGCGGAAAAGCGGTTGTAGCAGAGCGGGTAACGGTGGCCGCGGCGCGAGTAACTGTCAGTATATTGTCGAACGTAAGGAGGGATGGTAGTCTCCGCTCGCAAAATTTTGGCGGTAAATTTACGATCGCGCTGCCACGTGTTGCTAAACAACAATTAGCGTCGAACTGTAATGGGAAGTAATGTTAAGGACTTGAGAGCCGCTGGTGACGATATGACCCTGTTTAGTTCTATGGAAAAAGTTACTTTGAACTTATGATCGTGCTGTGCCACTATTTTCTTCGATGGTATGAGAAAGTAAGTAATGATTTACATACTTAAACTTTGAGATTAGTTTAAAATCTACTTCTGTTTCGAGAAATTCTACGAAATAATACGAATAATGATGATAAATGAATTTATTTAGTTTTGTAAGTTTATTATTGAAGTTATACGCGATTTATGTTTTTAATACGCAATTATTAAAAATGGTACAATTTAAGTATTTCTGTGCACAATAACAATTAATAACATTACACTACAATAACTCATACGTTCGTTTATAAGTATAACCCTTAAAGCTTTATAACTGAGTGAAACGATTAATTTAAACGCTCACATATTTAATTATTAAAATTATTTTGAAGGTTATATTGGAGTTTTTGTTGACAATGAGTACCTTTATCAATTCATATTGATGAAATGAGATCGACATCAACTGTACTAGTTAAGTGTTTTTATATAAAACTAATAATTAAGTGATAATTATACTTTTTATATAAACTATATTTATCAATACATTATTAGTTTTGATTTATATATTATTAATATTTAATGTCTTAAACGGACAAAAATTAAAATAATAATAGTTTTTTAAAGCCGGTATATAACAAGAGGTCGGTTCAAACTTAGCCTGTACCACTGAGTTTGAATTTTTATAGTTTATTTATTTATTATTAGTGGCCCAGAATCAACCTTAGTACTAAGCTTAATAGTAATTGTCACAACAAATGGTGAGCTACTCAGCGAGTGTCTGTTGTCGCAGACATCCGAGACTGGTCTTGCGTGATTTCCTAAGTTTTTCCCTTGGGAGTACTACTACCCTGCGCTATAATAAAACTAATTATCAATGCATTTGTTGCATTGGGACCTAAACATATCAGACAGAATGTGTGTTTACCTTGGCCTACCCCTGTGATACAGACGTGATAGCATTTTTGTATGAATTTACTAAGAACTACAGTTTTCCAGTTAACTTTCATGCTGAGTTCTACAAACGCTATCGTAGCAACTTCGTAGCTTGTAGGTACTACGACCCCACGATAAATCAAATGTGTACTCCAAGTCCATACGAATATCAAATATGATTATACCATACGCATACAATTGGTTTTTTCGTAACTTTAAACCGTAAGCTTAAAATTGTAATCAGTCATTATGTATGAAAAATGAAAATGAAAATTGTTTAATTTTCTGTCACAATCTATTTTATGGTTTCATTAATACTGAAAAGGAACACGTAAAGCTTTAAATTAATTATTTAACTGTGCATAAAAACATGATCCTTTTTGAAGGATAGCCAGTCTCCCAAATATTGGAAATGTTCACATATTTCCCGGCAGGTTTTTTCATCCATTGAAAACGTATTTTCATTATGATTTTTGAAAACAACTTGACCAATTAACATTTTTTCTGCTGTGAACCGTGTTACTTTCAGAAACATTATTGTTAAATATTATTGACGGAATCAATTCACCTATTCGGACTATTCGCCTTTCTCGCCTGTATAATGAACTCTCTGTGAAGATACCTAATCTGGACATAAACTTTCAAAGCCATTCCAAGTGTTAAAAAAAACCCTGAGATTGATCGACGTATTAATTATAATTTTAATTTATTGTGTAACACACAAGAATAATATTTTTTTTTTCCTTTTTTGTTATTTTTTGTTCTAACTATTTATGGATTTCTTTTTTCTTAAATACCTATAAATTTTAAAATATTTAACTAGTATACTACTTGCATGCTGTGTTTACCTGCAACTATAAGTGCAGTGAGATCCATTGCTATTTTAACTCACAGCACCATTGTAATGCTGTATCTTATGACGGTATTAGGTAACAATTAGCTTGATAAATAAACTATTCTTAAAAGGTAGTATATCCATGCCTTTCATACAATGTAGCTACGCCCTAAGCACTACATTTTAGTGCTTTGTAAATAATAAAAGTAGTTATATACTGCAACTCTTACTAAGTGGGGTAGGATATAAATAACACTTCTTCACAGTGCTGTGCTTTTGTGTAGAGTAAAAATGCCAGACCACATTGGGAAAGCGTTATGTGGTGAGCAGGGAGCTCATCTATTATGCTGTTACTATATCGCTCCTGATTTTAAAAAGTCGGCAGCGCGTGAGTGGGCAGACTGGCTGTATGCTTCTTGTGCCGTATTAAAAAATCCAAGGAACTCCTGAAATACATTTAAATTTACATTGATTCTAATCGCACCAACTTTTTACCAACCCGCATTGGGCGAGTTACGGCCCATACTCCTCCTGTGTTTCTCCTTGAGGAAACCTTCCTCAACGTTCCTCACGTCACGCCCCACTGCTGTGCTCAGCAGTGGGGCGTGACGTGGGCCGAGGACGAACATAGACATTAAAATCGTTTTCAATTCAGGTTCAGATCCGAGTATTGTTAAATAAGGAAAATATTTTTGGTTGTAAAATTCTTTATGGATTATGCAATCAACTACATATCATTATTTAGATTTATTCTGTAGATGTTTTTACCCACTCGTGCTCGGGATCATTATTTTGATATAAAAAATATCGCGCATTTTACCATGACCATGATTTATGGGACTTTAAAAAACATATTTAAATCAGAGTCATGATTTTAACGTCATGTTGATAAAACAAACTCATTTATGATGCAAGGAAATGTAACAGAATGAACGTAATATTTGTTTAAAATGAGGTTTTAATTAGGTACAAGGATGTAATACATTTTTATCGTACACGGGCATGTTGTTGATGGCCTATTTCTAATTACCTACTTCTAATTAAGGTCTAATAAATATCATTATTAGACCTTAATTAGAAGTAGGTTATAAAAATCATTTTTAATGAATCGATAACCTCGTAAGACAGGGTAGCGAACATCATTAATAACAACATTAGTTCTACAACTTTTAAAAATTTGATACATTATGGTAAACTCGTAGAATGCAAATATGCTTCGCATTAACCCATCCAAAAGATTTGACTTCTCGCTGCGTAAACTGCCTAAAACTGGCCGTGTACGCAGGAGTCCGCTTTTAGGGCAGATTCGACCAATCTCAGTACTAGTATCCATACAGCCGTGTTACTAATCTGAATTTGGTCGAATTCAACGTCTCATGACTAACACAAGCTTTATTGCTTTTGTTAGGCCCAATTGCACGATCAAGAGTTAGCGCCTAACCCAGGGTTTGTTGATATATTTGCCCCAGGGTTAGGTGCTAACTCTAGGCTGCGCAAGTGGGCCTTAGTTATTTAAGAGACTGGGCGAATTTGAACCTTTTTGAGAATAAGTGTTATCGCTTATTTTCAAAAAGGTTTTATCTAAATGTTCCAACTAGATTTCGCAAAACAATAAAATATAGAACGTACAGAAATATATAATTAATCTATGATTCAAAGCAATGCTACTCGTATTCACCTTAATATCCCACGACATCAACTCAATTCTGTCGACACTTGACACTCTTGTCGCCTTGTCTATTTTTGCATTTCACACTCTTTTGTAGCTAAAATTACAGTATAATTTTATATGCGAAAAAAGTTTATATTCATCACATAGCAAGATGACGTATTCTCACTTGTAACTTTATACATTTTTATACTTTAACATGTGAACATGTATGTCATAATAAATACGCACCGCAGAATCCCATATTTCGTTGTCTGGAGACGTGATACCGCTAGGAGCAGATGTCAAATAAATATCATAATAATGTTCCGCACCGTTCTACGTAAATATGCGCTTGCTTAAACCAGTCGATTGTTGCTGGCATTTCTGCTTGTTCCTTGTTTTGTATTGTACATTTTGATTGAATTACTTTGTCTTTTTTATTTCTATTCTGTTGTACAATTGTTGTTCCGCCGCATTATGTCGTTAAAACTTTTCTAGATGGTTTATGGGAGACGGAATAAGACATTTTTATTCTGATTTATGATAATTGGGAGCCTTTAAATATTCATTTCGCTGCAGGATTATTAATGTAGAAACTTTAGAATAAATTTATTTAATGTAAAAAATGTAGTATTCTTTTCAAATGATCCAATTGACGATAGGTTGACCCTGCCATCAGTATCCGAAACATTTAAATTTCATTAATGTGCACACTTTGTTAACTTTTATTACTAGAAGTAAACTGAATTAGGAGAGATAAACTCAATTAAAAGTAAGACGGGAGCAAGGCTGTATTTTCCTCTGAACTTTAGACTGCAAGACCTTTAGCGCAGGCAGATTACAGAGGAAGATCATTATTAAGAGCCATTTTCTGCTCAATCAATATGCTTTCAGCATTTAAAAAAAAAATAACGATGTATTATTTGGCTAGATTTCATTCAGTTTTTTTAAAAATGACTATAATAAAAACAAGAGAAAAATTTTAAAGCCTTTTCTTTTATTTCGAATTATTCGAAAAAATAAATTACAAGTGCTGTTTTGATAAATGAATAATATAGCATGGGAATAATAACATGGGATGCTTATAAATAAAACGATAATAATATATTGTACCGGTTAATAGTTAAGCTTTTTTATTGTTTTCGAATGAATTGTTAAAATATGTTAGGAAACAGTATTTACTTTTCAATAAAATGTTGTAGTATTAAATATCTAGAATAATTTCAAAAGTTATTCTTGACACTAAACCGATACCTACAGTTTTAACTTTCTTAAGTTATATTTCCACTAAGAAATAAGTTGCTGCAGTCAAGAATAGCAAAGAAAAGAGCCTGCCAATACTTTCAAGAAAGAGTCGCAATCAGCTGTTAGACGAAGTTAGACTTGGCGAAGCGTAGAAACTAGAATTGCATGGAACAGTTTTAAAAGTGTACCCACCTGTTTTACCGGGAGGTGGAAATTTAAAATATTCACGTATCTCTCTATTAGATGAAAACATCCGTTCGTTAAAGGAAAAGAATACAGTAACATTTACGTGGTACCATTATAATTTTAATTAAAAAAGGATTTAATTTGCAATTATTTCGTGCCTGTTAGGTTTGTTATTGTTTTGATCTCAATAAACGGACTACCATTATTTTTCTGTAATTACAGGCAACGAAAACCAAAAGTTTCATCCATGCTCATGTGAATATTTTAATTAATTATTAAAATATGACAATATTTGAAAAAAATTATTGCATTAACTTTTGGAACGGAAAAAATAAAGGTCCCTTTTTGAATAAGTGTGATCCTATTCATTTCGATTTGAAAAAGCTGTATCAAAAGAAATCCCTTGTATTTCTTCTGTGCCTCATAAGATTTAGTTTTGTACTTACATTCATAACTACTTGCTGAAGATGACGGTAGATACAGTAGATATATGCAGCAAAACAATGTATAAAGTCACTTTAAAAGTATGATTGTTGCGTATTGACGAAGTCGTCATCAATATCAACTCCTACCAAATGTTTCGTCCCATAAATTTGATTCGACATAAAATACGAGGCGTTAACGTAATCACTTTGAATTTTCATTGTCCCCGTGCATAGGTCGATTTTGACTTCGGCGAGGACAGAGATTTGAATTTGAAATGAGGTTGACTCATATTCTCGGCAATCGACCATTGGGAGTGCTCGCGTCAGTGGATCGCCAACTTTATGAAAACGTAAATATACTCGATTCAATGGGCACGATTTATACTGAGTGTTCATTGCATAGAAATCCTTCACAGCTTACGATAGCTTTTAGTGCCGACTGCTGAGGCCGCTTAACATCAGTTTGCATCGTTGTCAATACGCGACGCGTAGTAGGACTAATTTTAAAAGTCAACTTTTCCTACAAATTTGCCTGTCTAGTAGGTACTTCTAAAATGTCTGCGACTTCTAAAGACAAGCGTCACATCTTTCTGGTTTATAACATTTCCATAGTACCCACAAATAATCTTATGGTCATACTCTCCTGGAAATTCAAACGCATTATGGAACATTGAATGTTCCTATTTGAGGCAGTTGCTTCCTTTACGTAAGTTTACTCTAAACCAGTAATTTTCTGAAAGGTCCGACAGGGTGTGACTACGGACAGAAATGCAGAAAAAAATGCTAAATGCGCTTATTCTATTAACAATGAAATTAATTAGCTTGCGTCTATGTATTACCGTACATCGCTAATTAGATATTATCGAATTATTAGC
Organism: Parapoynx stratiotata; assembly: GCA_910589355.1. Taxonomy (NCBI): domain Eukaryota; kingdom Metazoa; phylum Arthropoda; class Insecta; order Lepidoptera; family Crambidae; genus Parapoynx; species Parapoynx stratiotata. Next base: position 8,137,706 of record OU342466.1, read on the forward strand.
ATATTTTATTTCTGTCATAAAAAACAAAGAAACTATTGAAGAATATTTATTTTGGGTATGTTTTGGGTAGTAAAAATAAAGGATATTTCAAAACCGATAATATGTCACCAATTGACATTTCAATATCAATCACTACAAAATTTTCACTTCGAAAGGCCTTTAAATAATTTGGTTATCTTTGATAGCTCTAGGAAACATCGTTATTGTAATATTTTACGTAAGCATTTAACAATTAATTAAATCAGATTCCAGAAGAGCTACAATCCGTTCAAGCACCATCAAAATGTTATTATAACATGAAAATGTTCCGAAAATAGTTCTATCATAGCCAAAGTTATAACTTATAACGATCGGTCGAGCAATCAATACTTGTGATTCAAATTCAGTACTTTCATAGATGACGCCAATTTAATTCACATATAGAACCCGACATTATGTCCAATTTAATCCCGTTGTGAATTCGGGCCGAGTGGTCGAGAGCGACATTGCTAACTCTGAAGTTTGTAACTTTGTCCCCCGCCCTACCCCCCTGGGACCAAACGTCCAGTAGTGTGTGGCAGAATTTCGGGCCATTGCAATTCAGCCCTATTTATGCAACACCTTTGTTGCTAAACTCCTAGATTGGAAGCCAACGCTTTAAGCAAATACTGCACCAAGGCGCCAACAATAACATTACCTTCATTCTGAGTAGAAATTAATTATTCTAGAGCTTCCAAAGCCGGCTATGTTTTATGTGTTATTAATTACTTCAACTATGCATACTCTGAATATTATAAGCTTGTTTCTTAGTAGAAATTCTTTAAATATTATTTTACACGTTAAGATGAAAACATACATATTTTGAAGTAATATGACTTAGTTTTAGTCAAATGATAAATAAACTACAAAGATATTTTATAACTCTAAGAAATTAATTAAACCTTTGTAAATGTATTTTTTATATTATTGGAGTTATGAAATATTTATAAGAACACTTAGTTGAACTTAATATAAAACTGGTATTTGATTGAAATAAACAACATTCATTATATTAAACATTATACAATCACCCATCTAAACAGAGACCTAAACTAAGCCTTATATTTTTTGCACCATTTCTATCTTGTGGATGCCTTAAGAAATGAGCGGCAAGAGACGTACCGCTGCTGGACAAAAGATTTCTTACATTATGACACACTTGAGAAAAATTTTGGGGTTACAACACTAAATGAACGCCGGCTTAATACTGATCGACGTGTACAAACGGGAGCAAAAGCAATCAACTACGGCCTGACGTGACTTCCGTAGCACGGAGAGCGCGAGATACAAAGTTTGGTCAACCATTGACGGTACCCTGTCCGAGATTAGTTTGTTTTCCATACCCCTACCGCACCCTAACTGCCACCGAGCTCCAAGCAAAAAGTACCTTCGGGCCGAAATTTCAATCGCTGTCAACGTCGCCGCCAATCGCGGCGTATTGTTACTGCTGTGCGCATCGCGCTTTGTTACCGACTGCACCTGCGACGTTCATTCCTCTTGTTTGGAACTAGAACACACGGCGCTCTGCGCGTCTTTTCAGTGCAATTGTATTGCACTGCATTGTCCCGTTTCATTTATTTTCCACTACAACACGCGACAGTTTTCCCTTTCTCTTCATTCGTAACCAAATATTAACCAGCTTTTGTTGCAATACGAGATTAAAGTTGAGCAAAATTGCAGTAAGAAATACGTTTTCCAATATTTAAAACTGAATAGAAAACTAATTGGAACTGAATAAATTTTAAGTTGTACTCTCTAGAGAAGTTTTCATCATTTCCTATTCTCTGCTGACCTTGCTTTAAAACCAGCTTGTATAAGCTTCGATCGATCAATTATAACAAATTTTATTACTGTTTTTACTACTTTCTTTTCAATAAATAATTTTGATTTATGCTATTGCTTTAATACCAGTTCCAATAATTCTATCGGTTTATTTGATTACTACAGTTAATTACAACAGTTGTAATAAATCGCTTATTTATAACAAACAAAACGCCGTGGTCATTGCCAGGAATGTAAAATTGAATACACACTCGAAATACAGAAACAGAATGTTAAAAAACTTTTCGATTAAAATAAAAAATACGAGTCGAACCCCGACGTCTGCCTCGAAATATGGAAGCGTTAGCCCATCTATCATCGTGATATTGCGTGACAGATCAAACGTACCATCAGTTTTTTTTAATATGTGCATAAACGTATAGGGGACTGTTTTTGTGACCAGCTCGGCCTACTATTTAAATATTAGTTCGACGTTCCCCTCCGTTGCAATTGAATAGTGGGATTTCTATATCAATTTTATATTGGTACTGGATTTAGAAAAAATGCAAAGATTAACCTAAAAACACTTAATGAATTTGAGTAAGTATTGAATTAAAAATATTATATAACATTTATTTACTCTGGAGAGGGTCCTTTTTTGTTGCATGTAAAATATCATAATGCGTTTTCTTCACTGAGTATCTTTCAAAGGGAATTCCCGAGCTAAAAGTTTAATTTCGAAAGTTGCCAGTTAGTTTCATGACTGCTGAATAAAGTTCAGAAAGTTCAGTGTCTGAGTTGTAAAATAAGGCAAATATGTAATATTGAAGTAAATACGCTTTTGTACAGTATATTTATACACGTTTCAAAGTTGCTGATATTACGATCCCTTCTATGATTTTCTGATATTCAAATATAGTCTTATGCAAAGGATTGTGTCAGCGTCCAGTTTTGTTCGTATGATATTACTCGCGCAAAATCATAAGCCAATAGCTAATCTATTGGCTTATGATTTTTGGCATTTAAAGTATGTCAGATTTTAATGAATGATTACCGAATAATTGATTCAGCTATCAACAAATAGATTATGGCAAATTAGTGAAAAGCGACCAAAGTGTTTTTTGAGATGTGTATTTGGAATGCTGACTGTAACCATCGACACGCCAACTGTAGCGGTCGACATGCTGACTGCAGCTGTCGACACACTGGATACGTCGCGTCGACGGCATCAGTTGCCAATGCCGTTAGCGTGATTCCGTTCCTGTGTAAGAGCACTTACCGTCTGACAGGGCAGACTAGTATAAACTGCCAACTGCGATGAATAAGAAAGGGTCTGAAATATTAGGTCCTTACCTATTAAATTGGTGTATTGTATGTAGATTTTGGGGATGTCTGCATTTTACATACTAACATTTTATCAGTTTTCTTCACAACGACAAATCTGGAGATAATAATATTTGGCATGTATCATTAGACAAGCTTTAGCAATATATGTGTGAACCCGCTTGATAAAAATTATTCATCGTTTTTATGTTAATGCAAACCAAATGATGTATTCGGGAGGCAACCAAAAATAATTGTCTTTGTGTCTAATTTTAACACAATTAATCTTACAAAAAAATATCAAATTAAATAATACGAGAGATAATTATTTTATAAGAATGTTCTGAAACTTAATAGTTACGGGCAAATTACTAAGTCAGAATAAAAACACCAATTTCATAGGTAAGGACCCAATATGCTAAATACTTAAACACCAAACGTTCAATAGACGAAAATGTATGTTGCGAATAAAATCTCTTTCGTGTGAACTAATTTCTTAAACTGTGTATCATATGGACACAAAGCTGTGGGCATCCGGGATTAGGGTGCCGACTGCCATCAATCATTCTGATATTGCTGGTGACGTCATCAGCTTCTGACCGCGACATATCTTTAGATGTTTCGGGTCTGAACGAACCTATTGAAACGCAACGTGCTTTTTTCAAACCCAAATTTTATCGCTATCAGAATACTTTATTCACCACTATCCAAGAGATAAATTTGAAAATGGAATAGAGTAAGAATGGAATTATCTGGCAGATAATTTACCATAAGCTTATCTAGAAGTTAAAAATTCCAGATAAGCTTATGGAAAAAAGGTCAATTTTAATAAGTTAGAGTTCAGCTGTGATGACGCATTAATAAAATATATAATACCTTAATACTGAATTTGTAATATCACAACGACTTTTATTCATTTCAAAATATATAGGTAAACATTACGTAGTTATATATTTTACACTAGTGGTTGTTATAAATAATGACTGACACGGGATTTTTTGTGATACACTATACACTCTTGTACAAATGTCTCTTATACACTTGGCTTAATTGGATGCTAATTTCTTTTATTCAGAGTTGTATTTTCTGTGTGTATGATATTATATTGGGTCCTTACCTATGAAATTGGTGTTTTTATTCTGTCTTAGCAATTTGTCCGTAACTATTAAGTTTCAGAACATCCCTATAAAATCTAAAAATAGCCTCTTCTAAAAATAGACCATATATTTGAGCTCGTATTATTTAATTTGATAATTTTTTGTAAGTTTAATTGTGTTAAAATTAGACACCTAGACAATTATTTTTAACTGCCTCCCGAATACATAATTTGATTTGCATTAACATAAAAACGATGAATAATTTTTATCAAGCGTGTTCACACACATATTGCTAAAGCTTGTCTAATGATACATGCCAAATATTATTATCTTTGGAAATGTCGTTGTGAAGAAAACTCAAAAAATGTTAGTATGTAAAATGCAGACATCCCCAAAATCTCCATACAAAACACCAATTTCATAGGTAAGGACCTAATATTAAGCTGGGGTATCGGTTTTTTACCGTCACGGCGCACCAGGAGGAGTAGGTATGTAGTCAGCAAAGGTGTGAGGGGGTAAAGCACGGGATAATGAAAGGCACTGGGTCGTCACTTATGTATTTATATAATGGAAATTAAGGCACAACGGAAAAAATTATATAAAAAATGGTAAATTACACTGTACACAAAAACAATTTCACATTTAACATTAAATATATTATAAAAGGTAGGGCTACTTGCAATAGTTCCTTAAAGAGACTTATATACTTTATTTATCAGGAACAGATCTTGTGGGTTGTTGTAACTTTTAGTTTAAGCTTATCAAAACTGATCATTACTTTATAAATATATTAAAATAATTGTTAGCAGTGAGTCAACCGCTCTACACGCTGACTCTGGTAAGAGTGAAATTCGAGAACAAAACAAATAAAAAGAGACAGACAGCAAATTTAAAAACGGAAACATGGCAAGAGAAAAATGGCCAGAAAAGAGCGCAGTGACAGCAACGAGTCGCTAATATAGCTATGGCGCCTCGTTACAAAGTTATCATACACACGGTCCAATGATTGCTATTCTTAGCTGACATCCAAAGGAAAAGAATCTCAGAACTAGATGATGATTTCGAGTATAGAATTAAGAACGATGTACTCGCGTCGATCGTTGGTTCTGAACAGGAAGAAGTAGTTCTTGCAGAGGGCACCACAGGCGCGCATAGTGTTGCCATGCCTATAATCGGTGTTATCCTCTAGAGGTCTCAGCGCCTCACCCAGACACGAAAAAATATGCATCTTCCAAAAGTGTTGTTGTAATTGAAAATATTGGGTCCTTACCTATGAAATTGGTGTTTTTTTTCTCTCTTAGTATTTTGTCTGTAACTATTAAGATTCAGAGTATTCCTAAAAAATAATTACCTCGTCTAAAAAACCAACTATATTTTTGAGCTCTTTTGATTTGTTTTGATAATTTGTTGTAAGTTTAATTGTGTTACAATTGGACACGGAGACAACTCTTTTTAAGCGCCTCCCGAATACATCATTTTATTTGCATTCACATAAAAAAGATAAATAATTTTTAAGAAGTGTGATATCACACATATAGCTAAATCTTGTCTAATGATACATGCCATATATTATTATCTTTAGATTTGTCGTTGTAAAGAAAACTGAAAAAATTTTAGTATGGAAAAATGCAAAGTTCCCCAAAATCTCCATACAAAACGCCAATTTCATATGTAAGGACCTAATAAAAGAAAATAATGCATATCTGTTCCAGTAACTATGGAACACTGAGTATAATATAATTTTTATATTGAATGAGCTAACGGCGCTGCGATAAAATCGACAATGAATATAACGACTATTATGAAAGATTATCAGTTTGAAATTTTAATAACTAATTCTCGAAAAGCATTAGGCACTTGATAATAACAAACTTAAATATTAAAATTTGCTCTTTATTAAGTTTTAATTAAAATGTTGTCTATATTTTCGGCATTTATCCATATTATAAACAAAATTTCATTATATGCCTCACTCCATTAAACATGAATTGAAATAACGCTCATTTATATTTAGTGTTGCGAGTATTTAACGCCAACCAAAACTTGCTAATGGGTAACATCGTCATTAGTTCGTCGACTAAATGAATATAAACCCTGAATGTAAAATTATCACTCTTTCAAAGTAGATGTAAAGAATCATAAAATGTTTGCCTTAATTAGTTATAATTAACCATAAAAGAGAACGTTGATGGATTATATTAAGCGAGACAAATTATTTTTTATAAATAAAGTTAGAATTTCCACATTATGCTATTTTATTTTATTTTAAAATGATTAAAACTTATTACTTTACAAGTGTACATGTGTTACATTGTAATAATAAAGAGCTTTCTTGGGGTCGAATATAAAATATTTTTCTGTTTCTGTTAATAAACAAATATGATTTTTGATGTTGATTTTATATTAGTTTCATATGTATACTCTGTGATAATGGGGCAATCTCAGGGTTCCTTGGGAATCCCGTGACTCTAGTTACGTGCTGATTTTCACGCGCTGATTGTCTTGCCGCTGGTGTAAGCTTTTGGGACTCGTTTGCCCGTAGGTGTTTATCATCATCTATGCCCATTCAAGAGCCCCATTTTATCCCACCCCGACACCGAATCGGGGAAGATTGAAGTAGTTCAAATTGGCGCTTCGGCTGGCGAACTCTCCGCCTGCGATAGTCTGCAGTAAGTTTCTACCCAGACTGTCCTTGGGCAATATCATGTATTGTACTTAAAACGTTGCGTTGCCAACTGTCATCTTCATCATGAAGCCTACAACTACTACCTACTTAGATTTGTCACCAAGTCAAACATATTTGCACGGTTCTATACGCTAGCAGTTTTTTACATGAGTCGAGTCAAGTACTCACATAATAATATATATTTTATCTACACTCATGTACTCATAATGACATACTTTTTTACACAGATAATAAAAACGTAAATTTTTAAAAAGGGGAAATTGTAACATAACGACCATTATTCAACAGGTTGGACTCATTATGCAACAATATTTTTTCTTAAAAACTCACAAAACTATGGCAAATGTTTTCCAGGCAGCCAACAAGAAATAAAACTGTTAAAATTTTTTGTTTTATTTTTTTTAATAATGAGTGTAGGTATAAGTAGTATATAGTGTACTGCACATAACTCGGTATAAAAACACTCACGTGATACTATTAAAAAATGTGACAGTTACATAAACTACTATTATAGGTTGATATATGATTATATTATATTTTTAAAATTGTATTTACATAGCTTCACTGAAAAACCTGAATTTCACCCTTATTTGCAAGCGTTGCATATTACATTTTTTCGTAAATCCAAACAAGCAGGCAAGTGAACAGATAAGTCAATATTTGCTACTCGTCAAACGCCGCGGAGAGCACTTGACGCCAGCTAGTGAAGTTCAAACAGATCGCGTGTATTTTTGCGAAATATCGACGTTGGAGATAGATATAGACTAAAAGGTGACATGTCTGTAAAAATAGGTAATCGATGCGATTATCTTTTCAGCTTTGTTTTATATTAAAGGTTGCAAAGCATGCGTATTTTATGTTTTCAGTGGTAGAATTTGAAATGTTCGCCCCACGTTGGGCGCCAGTATGACTTAATTCAATTTGGAGCAATTTTGTTTAACAACTCGCTAATATGTTTAGCGCCTTGTTGTAAGCTCCAGATACACGGTTAGCTACTAGTCAAAAAAAACCTTATTGGCAACCACACCATGTCAGGAAGGATGCAAAGTACCTCTTTACTCCCCTCTTGTTAATAAAATCTCTCTCTCTATAATATTTCTAAACCATTTGTATATTCTATTATTTTTTTAACTGGTCATAAAGGTCACGATACATTAGAATTCAATTATTTTACCACACTCAATATTAAAATTTATCGAAAAAATAAATGATAATTGGTGAACATTATTTGATTTCAAATTGCTTCGTTATTTTATTTATATTTTTAATTTTAATCATGTCATTAAATTTTGTTATAACCTTATCCGTGTTTATGTTTAGCTAAAGATTATATTGCAATTTACTTCTAAGCTACTTTCTTCGACCGGGTATCTTTTTCGGGTAACTTTTTAGATTTATTTTAAATTAAAAAAAAACGGTTAACAATAGCTAAACCTACATGATAATGTGAATACTAAACAATAAACATTCCAGTCACATCAGAGGTATAACTCACGGGATACTAGCCTTGTAGAGATTAGGATTCATTACCGTGAGAATATAAGAGACAGCCCCTATCTAACAACACGCCAATTAATTATGATAAGACGCCATCACATTCTCATAGAAAACATTGAGCAAATAAAAAAATGTTTATACCTGGACTTGTGGTTTAAATAGCTTTTAATGTAAGCACTGATATTTTTAGGTAAATATACCAAATTAATTAGTTTGATTTCATAAAACAAAAGTTTTTAAAAACCAAATAATTTTTAAATTTGGGAGGGTCTTCGTGTTTTTTGGTTGATAAGGTTTGGTGTCGATATTAAAAACAAAACCATTCTGCCACGGTTGGACGTCGAATGGATGACCATAACTCTGTTATCTCAACTAACCCCGATTTTAAAAAATTTCTTTTAGCTTTTAGTCCTGCGGGCCAACTCTGCTATTTTACTTCGATCTGAAATGCATCAGGACCGCATATGTTCGAACGTTTTTGTAGTCTCGTAAATAACAATAATAGCCCAGTCAAATAAGCCAAAATATGGTATCACGAAAAAAAAAATTTTTCTTTTAACTTGACCCCGATATTAATGACGCAGATACTAGATTTTCTTAGACTTTTGAGACAACTTTTAGTAGGACACAATTTACCAGCATATCATCTCTCATTCCTATTTAAAACCCTAATAACTGAGGTATAAAAGAAATTACTAAATTCCAAAAAAATTGCTAACTTAAGTATTGTAAAAGGAGTAGTTTTTAGTAAATTGAAACCACAATTCGAATTCAAAACCATTTTTATTCTTATAACACTACCGAACCAACCAAACAGTTTGATAGCAGAACTTGAACCAATCGGTTGCGCTTGCGTAAGCGTTATGGCTTCGTATAGGAAAAAAATTGTAACATAATGACCATTATTCAATACCGTTAATTAGTAACGCATAGGTTACGCAATCATAAGAATACAGGAACGTTGCAGGTCTATTCATAGTAGAATTACGCCGCTGGTTGCTATTACGATCTTTTCGACCCACCAATCTACTATAGGACAGCGGCAGCGTGTTGGTTTTATGGCCTATTTATAATGTACTTTTAAACAAATCTTTCTCCTATTCCAAATACAATAATTATAAATGTGTGAGTTTTACCATAAATGATCCAAGGCCACATTTTATATTATATTTAGTTTATATCACTTTAAAATGTCGTGAAAATTTCGGTCGAAATTTGTTTTACTAACATTAGTCAAAATGCCGACAATCACTATCTGATTTAAAACGAAATAGCTCCTCAAAATTTTTGGTAAATTGTAAACAAAATATATTTACAATTTTTCTCGTACCGAGAAATTGGAAAGTACAGGTAACATTAAAGGCTGGGAAGTGAACAGGGAAAGGTCAATATTAACTTCTCGTCAGCCGCCGCGGTTGAGCGCTCCTCACGGTGACTAGTGGTATTCAAATAAATTGCGCGTATTGTATACTGGGCTGCATAGGTCCCTACCTGGGCTGCATAGGTGCTGTGAACTCCTTCGTTACACATACGTTAGGTTAGTTCTTAGTTCACGAAAGAAACAATTTGTGATTAGAATTTGTCAAGAAGAATCTAGATTTGACCGCGGTGCGATATGAATTCCTTATAAAGACAGGGTTTTGTTTATAAAACTTTAAGTGATTTTCAAAATAGGCCAAATTATTTTTCGTCAAATTTCTCTTCATAAAAAAACTTATCGTTTCGTTTCCCAAATGAACCTTTAGCATATTATTCATTTGGTCAAATATTAATTTGGCAAAATTTTACTTAATCAAGTCTTATTACGACAAAATATTAATATAGTAAATGTTTTGTATGGCACTATAGATTAGTGACAGAACCGAAACAGTCAACCACGATTTATTTTTACTTTTTTTTTACACATAAAATAAAAAGACAAGTACAAAAGGTAGTTATTTCTAATAGATATATCTTCCAGCCCACTTGTTGTAGGGGAAATGCTGAGTCGTAGACTGAGTCGCGTTTATAAAGAATATATATAATAAATAAATAATATATAAAATTTATCAAAGTACTAGTCAGTCTTACTCTTAGAGTGTTTTTGTAAGCATGTAGGTGCGGACAAAGGCAGCCCCCGCCCGCTGTAACGAAGCACTGGCAACCGCGCGAGCCGGAGCGGTCGAGGTTCGGTTCTGAAGGCCTTCAGGCCACGCCGTCCAAAACTTATAGCTGCGGATTTGAGCGTAATTATCTGTTCTTATAGTATGTCTCAATCCAAGTTGTCACACGCATTTCCGAGGTGCTGGCGTGCGAAATAGTTATCACCCCTTCTTTTTGAAAATTATCGTTAATTTGACCAAACAATTATTTGCCAAACGATAGCATGCCAAAAAGGATATTTGTTAACAATTTGCAATAAATAGTTTTGCCAATTTTTTTTGCCAAATGAAGCTTAATACTTTGCGATGTGATAATTTGCTTTAAGTTTTTTGGCCAAGCAATGGTACTCTGTTTTGACTGAGATATTATGTGACGATTGTGTATCGTATCGTATATTATGATACAATTGTGTGTTATATATTCGCTCTCTTTTTATGTTGTCTTTTATCATTCCCCTACTGACACCCTTGCCTGGGGGATAAAGACATCATAATGTTTTGTTTATTTTGTTTGCATAAAAAATATTCTATTGTGTAATGAAATTGTGACAAAATAATTAACCTGTTATTTGAGTATCTCTTGACATAAGTATTTTATGAATGTGCTTAGGTAAACGAACTTTGTCTTTAATATTAATAGAATGTTTAAAGGTACAAATTGGTAATTTAATGAGTTATCTGAGGAGTACATTGTTTAGACGAAAATTTTGAACGGCTGTATAAATAGCAAATGGGACTTAATTACTGGATTATATTTAATAACAAAGTTTTAGAACTCCAATTTCTGGATATCACAGGTATGACATACCTTGAATACCCGAGGACCTAGATTAGCGACCCAAAAATTCCTAATTATAATGCGAAAGGTTATAAAGGTATATATAACGATGCTATATTTTAAATAATGAGTTTATGATGTTTGACAGTAAAAATGAAATCTAGGGCGTTAATAATAAAAGTGAGTTTGGTAAAAGCAGCGACGATGTGTTCAGTATTGACTCATTATCCAAAATTGCTTTTATGCTGATGTCGCTTGCATATTCTGCATTTACAATAGCAGATTCACATGTCGCGTACTATTGTCATATGGCAGTGATAATATAATATTCTCGTTTCCTATTCGCCGTTACAAAAGTAATGTAATAATACCCTTAGTAAACGGCATTATGTAATTTTAGCTCAAAATGTTATTACTATAGGAAGTTACAGTTCATTTGATGAGATTATCTTTCGTGCAGGGTAAGCCGAAGGTTTATAGAATTATTTACGTATCTCATAAACAAAGCTCAGCTGTCAAATACATTGTCGCCTAATCCAATATGTTGCATAAATTTTAGCGTGTTGGTTAACAAATAACATCGTGGCAGACAATGATCAGTCATTTGTTATAATGTACATAAATTTAAGAAATAAATTTACCCATTATCACAAATACGAGGATATGATGATGTTAACTTTGAGGAATGTTTCCTTTGCTGTATATCAAATTCTTAGCTTAGAATTAGAATAGAATAGAATAAAATTTTATTCAGTACACATATAGTAAGAAATTACATAAAAAATAATCAAACATAGACAAAGACAATACATTATAACATTAATTTACCAAATAGTAACCATATTACCTTGATGATGCATAAAAATCCGTAAAAGTGACCGTATATAGTCAACGGGCACAAAACGAGACACAGTAGAAACATCTATTGTTTGCGAACACCGGTGTCCGCGGTGCCCGTCGATGAGATAAAAGTGTTTCTCTTTTGTGTCAAAAAAGTTTTGTTTTTTTTTTTGTTTTTTTTTGCTCGCTAATTAGCATATTCTACAAAACTAAGGAAGACGTGACATTTTAGGACTACTTTGAACCAAATCGTAATGTCGATGACCAGAGACAGGTGACATTTACGGTGACAGGACTTATATATGACGATCTTTTGTTCATGAACTGACTTGATGGCGACGAAGACTGTTCAGTTGTCAGTTGAAGAAGAACATTGAAAGCTACTAAAGTTGTACCATGATTAGATGGCTATCTTACGCTTAGCATCAGTAAACTACATGATAAAATAAATAAAAACATTTAAACGCATAGAAAATTTATTGTATTACAAATGTCAGAAACCGAATATAAAATCAAATAAAGAAATTCTAAACAAAAAGCGCTTACTGAAATCGCTTTCACACTTTTTTTATACTTTATAATGTAGAAAAAAAATTATGTCCTTTGAGTACATAATCAAACAAAGATTAATTGGTAAATCGATTTAGAATTAGGTATGTTTTAGAATTTTATCTATTTAAGATAACACACACATTCGTCTCCTACCCTTACTAAGCCTGTAGGTAGTTCAGCCAGTCTTACAAAAGAAAAACTAGTCTTATGAGGGCCCATTCAATGTTGCCTACATACTAAGATAACATGTGTAAGCCCATTACGACACGTACCATCTGAACTCAATGTAGACTATAATGAGAGCGTTTGACCTGATTACGCACTCTTGTTTCACAATTGTGGTGTATTTCACAGACGTGAGTTCGTAGTAATCAAATAACACACACCTCTTAAATTGTCTTAGTAAGACAGTACTAACATTAAACTATATTTAATAAAAAAAAGATATATAAATTTACCACTTGTACAATGTCTTATCAATATGTCAATATCCGTGTCAGTATTTGGCGAAATGTGGGTGTAAGCACCTCTGCCTACCCCTTCGGGGAAAAAGGCGTGATGATATATACGTTTATTTCGTTGCAATGTAATCCGGGATTGGCATAGGTATTTTTAAAATATTATAATTATGAAAATTATAAATATCGTAGAAATATATTCTGGATCTTGATAAGTAATATTAGGCTACCTTACCTATGAAATTGGTGTTTTGTATGGAGATTTTGGGGATGTCTGCATTTTACATACTAACATTTTATCAGTTTTCTTCACAACGACAAATCCAGAGATGATAATATTTGGCATGTATCATAAGACAAGCTTTAGCAATATGTGTGTGAACACGCTTGATAAAAATTATTCATCGTTTTTATGTTAATGCAAATCAAATGATGTATTCGGGAGGCAGTTAAAAATAATTGTCTTTGTGTCTAATTTTAACACAATTTAACTTACAAAAAAATATCAAATTAAATAATACGAGCTCAAATATATGGTCTTTTTTTAGAAGAGGCAATTATTTTATAAGAATGTTCTGAAACTTAATAGTTACGGACAAATTGCTAAGACAGAATAAAAACACCAATTTCATAGGTAAGGAACCAATATAATGTGAGGAGTTGAAGTTTTGAATCTATACCCCGAAAGGCAATAGATAAAATTAAATGTTAATTCGAGCAGGTTTATATCAGTATCTCTTACTTTTATTCTGAATCCACGCGGTACCTAAGGGTGTTACCAGACAAGCGATCGATCGTCGATCGATGACATGGATCGATGGTTAAATGAATAAGTCGACGTCGGTAGATAGATTCTTCCATACGATTAATCGATTCTACCATCGATCGATGCTCTATCGACGATCAACCAATTAGTCTGGTAACCCCCTTTTTTTTTTTTTTTTTTTAAGGTGGTAAAATGCTTTATGCATACCTTGGAGGGATTGCAGCCCCTCCAGAGGTTATGTGGGAATCCTCCGTTCCGCGAACCGTCAAAACGGTTCGAGGGACGGCCCTACCCACTAAACTTCCACCGCGCGCACTCTGTTCACCAGGGATCGCTACCACACGCGGAACTAGGTAGACTTGCGCGAGGTAGCGATATTTGGCGATTGGTCGACCGACCCACTCTCCCCTTGCGGGCTTTACGCGACTTGGCTCCCTGGGACTGTGCAATCGGGTGACGGGGCTGCATCCCTGAACACCCGAGCCCCAGGCTATGGCTGAGCAAGTTGGCCATAGAGGCGCGCTCTGCGCCTGAGCCTCCTTCTCCGCAGAGGACCTGCGCTGGGACTGGATTCCCGCGCCCTCTCTGCTGTCTCTTTCTTGGACATGACGGCGTTACAGAAGGTGGCTGTTGCCTCCCACGCCGTCTCACTGCCGACCATGGCCTTGATAAGCGTCGGCAGCGAAAGGTCTGATCCAATTTCGGCCACAAGGGTCCTTCTCTCAGACGCCCAGGCCGGACACGATTCAAGTACATGCTGTGCAGTGTCCTCGTCATGTCCACACTCATGGCATCGGGGGGTGGGTTCCCTGCCTATCCGGTGCAAGTACTTACCGAACGCACCATGTCCCGTAAGTACCTGCACCAGATGGAATGACAGACACCCATGTCTCCGACCTATCCACTCCTTCAGGCTTGGTGAGAGTCCCGTCAGGGTCCATAGCCCCTGTCTAGGCACCTCCAACCTTTGTCGCCACACCCTCAAAGTGCTCCGCTGAGCACGTTGCTGCCATCGCCTGACCATTTCAGG